>JASFXZ010000033.1:4318342-4963284 GCA_032209605.1 Mactromeris polynyma
AGAGAGAGAGAGAGAGAGAGAGAGAGAGAGACACTGAAAATAACTTCAAAATAACTGGTAAATATTGAAGGGTCATGAAATAGTAACATTGTACAGTATTGAATTGACTCATCAGAATCTTTTAGTAGTAAATCGAGTATGAAAACACGAGTGTACCTAATTTAGATCAACAGTGGCGTGTCTACTCTGTATCATAGTCCAATCACACGTTTCTCTTTATCTTATTACATATTCTTATATATAATATTAATGGCTCGTTATTTTAGTGTGATGAACGGTGATTTACCTAAAACGATTCTTCGAAAATTCGTCTCTATGTAGGGACAATACTACTACATTAGATGTATATATCTTGTTCTCTAAAATGTGGCCCCTATTTCCTGTCTTTAGGGAAAATCGAATTGCTATAGTCTCGATGTCATTGAATAACCATCTTGTGCATTATAAACGCTGCGTAACGTTTGATATAATATAGGGTAGTTTCTACCAGAAGTGCATTTCATTTCACACTCCGTCTTAATATTAGTTTAATATCGACGCTTTTCGGAGCTGAACCTTTTTGGTCACTCACACGAATTAGAACTTTTTCTGTGACTTTGATTAGAATTTCTGAAGGATAACAGAGTATTTTCTACGAACGGACATTAAGTGTCATTAAGCATACATGTACATCAATACACTTATTTCGTTAGCGTTTCATTTCAGAGAATGTCTCATTCAATTGCATATCACAAAAGCAAATTGTATTCCACAGGAAAGATTAGAGTGAAATTTATTCTTTCTCGCAAAACACGTAACATTCAGTGGCATAAAAATAAGAGTAAATGACGAAGTTGACAGTTGAGTCCATACGGAGCATAATTATAATTACATTATTAAATAAACGAATAGTTGTTGTAAATGTGCCACCTATTTGAATTTAATTAACAAATGTTTTGGTCATGGCACATCTGACCTGGACAGACTCTATAAATGTAAACAGAGGTGTTTATTTTCCGTAAGAATATACCGAACGATAGGGTCGACTACCTTGTTGACACTGTGATAATCGATTTTGCGTCAGTGACAGTATATCAAGTCGATTATAACGAACTGCTATTCGTTGGACTTCCATGAGGTCTATCCGTAGAAAAAAACATAATTCTAATCAAATGTACAATCAAAGTACTGAATGCTATTCTGTATTCCTTTCTCTAGAGAGCTTCTTAATTTATGGAGGGGAATGCAACTCTATCCGACAACAACGTGTGGGTCTTTTTTATTAAACCATAAACTCGTGGACACTTACTATATTTCTTTCAAGACAATTTTAGTGTTAAATGTTTCATTGCAGCTTACAAGCCTGTATGAATGTTTATGTATTCTTAATATGATTTATGTCGTACACTCATGTGCTAGCCGCCGTGATCCTTTCTTTTAACGCGCGGACCTGATAAAGAGCATAGCCAAGTGCGCGATTTACAAGTTAACAAACATTTTCGTCGAATGTTTTGGCACTGATATTGAAACGACGTAATACTCTACGTGATTTAATCAATGAATGTGAAAGAATGTTTGAGCTAAGCTTCGCGTTCAAATCCTTACCTGTAGGACACGTTAGTAGCCTAGGTTTATATGCTTAGGTTAATGCCCTGTATAAGTTTTACTATTAATAGACAAGGTCGGATATAAATGTTTTATCAACTTCATAAAGCAGTGTATAGTGATTCTTGGGCTCGCCGTGAATAATGATAATAGAGTGTTCCTTCATTTCTCAATTGTCAAAGCGCTTGTTAAGCTGATATAAGTGCAGCAGCCTGTGTGATACATGTACTATTTTAATCGTATTGTTGTCTTTGTTACAAGACAATACACCTAATCAATGCATGCTTTATTTGAATTTGAATAAAGTGGATAGAACACTACTGTTCTAGTGGAGATATAATTATGATCTACATTGTTAATGAGATATACGTGCACTTTGTTATTAAATCATACAAGTAATACATTATGCAGATCTAGATATAGCTATATATGCATGTAAAATCTTATTTTTGCATTTCACTTAAAGTGTCTTTACTTTTGTTAAGGTAAAACTAGTGATATGGGTCTTTCTTTCTTGTTTGGCTCAACTTATTCTCAATTATAACAATATCAGTTTTACCGAGTGCTATTAACACGCTTGTCTTTTGTTTCGTTTTCGTTAAGACTTGGTTAATCGCGTTTCGGTTTGGTATATCGCGTTTCAGTTTGGTATATCGCTATATGCCCCTTTTTAAAAATGATCTTTGTTTTCAGATATGAATTTGTACATCATTTACTCGTGTTTCTCATATGTACGGATTTCCATACTTTTGACAACAGTCCTTAGTATTTACCTGTTTATCTTAAATTCCTAACTATATTCTGACTCAAGATGATTTGTTGATGATTTGTGTGTTTACTTGTGTATTGTTTAATGTTGTACATATTGTTCTGCTCTCCATGCATGAAGGAAATAAAAGTATCTATCTATCTAGTATCCGAACTGTCATCACTGCTGACGCAATGTATATAAAAATGAATAAATAACTCGAGTATGAATAGACACATACAAAGTGCACAGCCATTCACAAAGTACATTGAAACATGAACGCATGCACCGAATTCAAAGCAAAATACACTCATACTAATTTTACATATGAAACATGTAACATAACTGCTATAATCGCTAATAGAATGATTTTACTAAGTAATGTGGAGGGGATTTCTGGAACTCGGTCAGGTCAGATCGAATCTGTTTCCTGTTATTCTGATAAATCATGAATATAACCACGTAAGCATTTATTATACTTAGCTGATTTCCGAATTAATTAAATTTCAATTTACACTAGAAACGGATTGCAATCAATACCACTTTCAAAGTCATACTGTGTAGATTGTATTAGCATGTGCAAGTTGGTGCGAGTTATCTACAGGATACAAGCATGTTTATCAGAGTGCATTTATCAAAGCATTCAAGTATTACTATTTGATGTAATTTATTTCCTACACGAATCCGGGTTGACTGAGATGTTTGTCATACTACTTAATAGCTTTCATGACTATCTCTTGACAATACTTAGAAAGATTTGTTTCTAGATAGACCAAAGTCAAAATTTAAAATCAATTGTAAATGTCAAATAAAGTTTAAGATTTAAACCTGAAGCTCAACTTCATCACTCACTTTTTATCAATATATATTGTATTACCACAAAAATATAAAGATGGCACGTAAATTTTAACTCCTAGATCAGCCACCTTATGTTTATTAAAGATGCTAGATAAATATTAGAACTGGCTGTATTTCCTGCATGGTTGCTACATTGGTTAAGGCATCTTTAACATTAACAATTATAGTGTAATTCCAATTCAAGTAAGTATTTTATCATTAGTTATGCAATGTCATAATTCATGAATTAATTATACATTGGAGAAATGAAAATATACGGCTAACTTCGGGAAAACAAAAACATATAATTTTATATTATTACTATTACTTACATGTTTCTGCAATAAAACTATTTCAGTTCGATCAACATGTACATAAATGATGAATGAGAAACTTATACAATTATATAAATACAAATGTAGACATGTTTACACATACATCACAATCATGTTTAATTGTCTAAAGAGAACTAACCGCACAACATATAAAATGTGGTCATATTACAAGAGAGCGTAAGTGTCGACAGGGAACGCCACATACATAATACCGGGAAAGCAACAGTTCATAAAACATCAGGCATTTCAGGAGGTGCAAGGGTAAATACGCAAGGGAACAGGGGCCGACCATAAAGGACAACTAAGCAGAATTAATGAGGACAAACGGTGGGATTTAATGGATGGGATACACCACAGACAGCTGGCAACAATAGGCCGAAAGGGGGGAGAAATAACATCAACTCGATATCAAGTAAAATAATTACGCATTGGGAAAGGAAACTTTAACAGACATTTGAAACTCATACACCGATTTACAGCCTTGGAACTGTCAGTAAAACATCTGGGATTTAATTAGAAACTATCTGTCCTCACACTTAAACGCTATATGGTAGTTGTTTTCCAATGCAAACACATAAATTGACTAAGTGGGCAGTAACTAATTATTAAAAGTAATTAATCATTACGTAACTAACAACAGACAGACTGTGTATCATTCAGCACGAAGGAACAATCAGCCTTATGCTGACCTTGCTCTCAGTAACTAACCAATGACATAATGCTAATGTTCTACTGAAAAAGGCCCAATTAAGTTGTTTTTCCTGGGTGGAGAGGGGCACTAAGGTCTATGTGCACAACTTCATAGGCTGATATATATTAATGCAGTCTCATAACTGTTGTATAAGCACTTCATGCGATTCAAAGTCAAAATGCTATAAGAGCCCGTAATTTTGTTTTCCCTGAGTGGAGAGGGACGCAGCTGTACCAGATGCACAACTGTACATGCTAACATAAATTTCTATAAACATGTAGTCTGAAGACTGTATGGCCAACGGTCAGGAGATACGTTCGACAAGAGTTTCGTGGGGCACAAAAAACAGGACATTGCTTATGAGCCACGGAAGAATTTGTATATTATATAAATGCATGTACATACACTTCAGTTTTAGTTCAAGTTAATTGACGATAGGAATAAAAGTGTCTACGAACATGAATGAAACAAATCAAGCAGAAAATGCCACCTGCGTATTGCACAAAAAACCCAAAGCATCTTCATTGCGTGTAAACAGTTACAATGTCAAACTCTACATAAGACACAAACATAAAACATGAGTAAATATAGTAGTACCGCATTGTGTACCGTCAGTGGCAAAACACTATTGGGGTTTAAACTTCGTATTAAGGAACATCCAACAACACACAATCCTACCATTACCGAAATTAACGAACATGGCAAATAACAAAAGACCCCGCTTCCAAGGCAAACATAGTAGAACATAGATATACATGTATAGGACAAAATGTCTTTGAAGCCATTTAAATATGTTTTGTGATGATTTCTCAGAAGCGCAAGGGCTTTATATTCCCGCTAAATAACTGTCATGTGCTGACAGCATAGGCCCATTGCTACCTTTCGGCCTTACAGGTACAGCGCGCTCGATGACCATGCGATCATCATGTGGCGACTGTCAGGCAAACTTATGGAAAATGTTTCATTGCAAAATGCGTTGATAATCAACCTTGTTTATATGGAAAGTAGTATGAGTGATATGTGTCGCATTATAATACAACAAACCAAATTGATACAACAATTCAAACACAACTACATGTAGTTTGATTACAGTCAAATCGTTGGATAATGTATATATGTACGATTTCACATATATATACCTGTTTGAAATATCACACTTGCGTTTTTAGCGATTTTAATTTTTATTGCAAAAAGGCGTTTAGTGATGTGAAATTTTTATTGCAAAATGCGTTGGAAATGAATCTCGTGTAAGTGTTATGTACTATGATTTATATGTGTCGTACATATATTTCTTGTATTATTATACTACATATACAGTGAAACCCCTCTAAACCGAACCTCGTCCGGACCGGATAAAAAGTTCGGTTTAGAGGGGTTTCCGGTTTAGAGGGGTTTTAGGAAATGCATTAAACAACAACATAATTAATGACTTAGTGTATTTTATTCATTCCTTATACATGCACTATATATATATATACAGTACTTATACTATATTATAACACTGTTATTTTATGCATGCATGCACATGTCAGAAACAGTTGATTTGCCAATTCCAAACTTTGCATGTACATGTTTAAGACAGTATACATGCGGTTTTAGAGATTTTGAATTTTTATTGCAAAACGTGTTAACGGATGAATTTTTTCTAAATGATATATGAGATATAAGTCTCACAAGTATATATTTTGTACGATTTTACATATATATACCTGTTTAAGGTATTACACTTGCATTTTTAGAATTTTAAAATTGTATTGCAAAATATTTATGTGTGAACTCATGTTTTGAATGTCTAATTTATGTAATGTGGTCACTTTGCTGATTGCTTTGCCAATGGTGCATATATGTTGTTCATATGTGTGTGTATACTCATGTCTGGAATGTCTAATTAATGTAATGTGGTCATTTTGCTGATTGTTTTGCCAATGGTGCATATGTTGTTTATATGAGTGTATATACTCATGTCTGGAATGTCTAATTAATGTAATGTGGTCATTTTGCTGATTGTTTTGCCAATGGTGCATGTATGTTGTTTATATGTGTGTGTATACTCATGTCTGGAATGTCTAATTAATGTAATGTGGTCATTTTGCTGATTGTTTTGCCAATGGTGCATATATGTTGTTTATATGAGTGTATATACTCATGTCTGGAATGTCTAATTAATGTAATGTGGTCATTTTGCTGATTGTTTTGCCAATGATGCATGTATGTTGTTTATATGAGTGTATATACTCATGTCTGGAATGTCTAATTAATGTAATGTGGTCATTTGCTGATTGTTTTGCCATTGATTCATGTATGTTGCTTATATGTATGCAAACATGTCTTCAATGTTTGATTACTGTAATGTGTTCTATTTGATGTTTGGTCAGTCATTGATACTGCTTATCTGTCCGTTCTGAACATCTTTGTGTTGTATATATACTTTATATTTGAATGCAATTTTGTTTCATGCGCTCTCCTACCTTGGAGGTAATAAAAGTATATTTATATATATATACTGAAAGAAAAAAGTTAAGGAAGTTTTTGATATTGCCGTTATGATTATTTATATAACAATACACCTGCATAAAATGTATATATAATAGCCAGCACAACCCAGAGAACGGGTTTTAAGTAAAATTGTATGCTTCGGTGAATTTGTAAGGCTGAAACGTCTAAAAATCTCCGAACAATAGGTAGCACGTGCAGCACGAAAAATTCAGTATAAAAGGTCAAAACCTAACTATTCCTGTCTCATTTATACCACAACCATATAAACCGAAATTAAAAATATATTATCACGCAATGAATGACGATATAACACCGTTATATAGCCGTCGGAATGATGACCGCCGGTATGAGTGCTAGAGATGTTGCCAGACATTTTCGTGTACACGAATCTACCATTAGTCGTCTGAGGGTTAGGTATCAGTTGACAGGAAACGTCAAGGACAGACCATGTCCCGGTAGGCCACGAAAAACAATGCCGAGAGAAGAGCGTTATATCGTGACGATGTCAAGACGTAACCGATTCATGTCAAGCCGAAAGATAGCAGTTCGCCACAGGAATGCTACTGGTACGAGGGTTTGCGATATAACCAACGTAATAGGTTGCGTGCGGCTCGGCTTCATGGTCGTCGACCTAACGTTGGCATTCCTTTAACGTTAAGGTATCGACAGGCTCGTGTGGTATGGGCAAGAATTCATCAGCGATGGGTCCGTCGGCAGTGGAACAACGTTCTATTTACGGATGAATCCAGATTCAACCTTTCGTTTGCCGACGGACGGGTGCGTGTTTGGAGAAGAACCGGTGAAAGACTCGATCCTGAAAATGTTATTCAGCATGATCGTTACGGTGGCGGTAGTGTTATGGTTTGGGCGGGCATTTGTCAACATTGTAAAACTGAGCTTGTTATCATAGCTGGTAATCTCAATGCAGTCCAATATTGTGATGAAATTATCGAGCCCGTGGTGATACCATTTCTGCGTGAAGGTCACGCGACACTGTTCCAGCAAGATAATGCCCGCCCACATACTGCTAGATACACACAGGATGTCCTTCACCGGAACAACGTCGCCGTTTTCGAATGGCCTGCCAGATCTCCTGACCTTTCGCCCATTGAACACATGTGGGACTACCTCGGGCGGAAGGTCAGAGAACGTAATGACGTCAATGACGTACGTGACCTGGATCGTGCGTTGCACGAAGAGTGGAACAGAATTCCAATTACAAACTGTTAGAGCACTGATCGCAAGCAAGCGAAGAAGATGCATAGCTGTACGTGCTGTTAATGGAGGTCATACCCGATATTGACTTGTTGTGACTTTCGATCAGGACCCCTATTGGATTTAACGTGATGAATTACGTCGAATTACGGCTGTTTTTGTTTTAAATTGTTTAAATTGGATCATAATCAATGGTTCTAATGATATGTATCTGAGTTTATTTGTTATTTGCTTAAACATAGAAATTATAGGTTGGTTTATTACACCTTGCTAAACTTTTTTCCTTCAGTATATGTTAACGGATGAAATTTTTCTAAATGTTATGTTATATGAGTAATAATTCTCACATGAATATATTTTGTACGATTTTACATATATATACCTGTTTAAGGTATTACACTTGCGTTTTTAGCGATTTAAATTTTATTGCAAAATGCGTTGACGGGTGTAAAATATTTATTGCAGAATGCGTTGAAAATGATTCTCCTCTAATTGGTATGAGTTTTATGAGTCTCACATATTTTTTTGGTATTATTATTTATATATACGACTGTTTAAGACAGTAAACATGCACTTTTAGCGATTATAAAATGTTATTGCAAAACGCGTTGACGGGTGAATTGTTTTCAAAATGTTACAAAATATGAGTAATAAGTCTCGCCCGTATATATTTTGTACGATATTACATATATATACCTGTAAAGGTATTACACTTGCGTTTTTAGCAATTTTAAAATTTTATTACAAAACTGGTACAAAATGCGTTGAACATAAATCTCATCTAAGTGTTATCTATCAAGGGATATATGTATCGCACACATATTCTTCTGTATTATTATACATTAGACGACTGTTCAAGACGCTACACATGCAGTTTTAGCGATTTTAAATTCTTATTGCAAAACGCTTTGACGTGTGAATTTTTTTTTTGCAAAATGCGTTGAAAATGGATCTCGTCTAATTTGTTCTATTATTGAGGCGCTTTAGCGTCTCTTTGCTATCATCGTATTAACCGGAACTTGATTCAAAGTACCGTCAACCATATTCATTCGTCTCAAGAAAATAGTACATGTACATTCCTCTGATTTATTAAAGATTCAATGAGCATAGTGACTGATTTGTCAGAGATATATCAATTGTAGAAGGGGAATCTTGATATAAACGGGTTATCTGGATTATTTGAGTCAGTTTTGGTTTACCCGAATAATCGCGTATTAATTTCTAATATGATCAATTAAAGTACTGAAAGTACTTTTGGTATTTGGTGATTTTTGACATATTCCAACCTCAACTCAAAGTAACCGCAATTGAAACAAATTAATTCAACATAGAGTGATGCATAAATGATGAAACAATCAGTAATAACCACAACATGTAGAACCTACTATAAAACATATGAATAAAAAGTCCTTTTTCTCTTTTGCGAAAATCCTATTTGTCCGTTTATGAGCCGTATCCCTGTGGTTTTCTGTATGCGTTAATATTGCGGAATCGTGAGATTCACTTTTGGCAAGCTGACCATTTTAAGGGTATACAAGATAATTATGGTACGTGTTATTCTATATTCCAACATTCATTAATCATTTGCAAGAAGTATCTTATTGTAACAATGAGGTTAAGATGCAGCGAAAATGTGTCAAAATTCTATGTTATTTTACTGAATCTCGCCTATCGAGTGACGCTCAGTATTCTCATATCGAAGTTCTCGAATATTACTTCAGCAACTTTACTTTGATCATTTAAGTGAATGTTATTATTAATTATTATTATCAAAGTGCCATTTTAAACGAGTAACACTGATTGATCATAACGCAGATTTGTTCGATTGTACCAACTTCGGATAGTCACACTTTTCGGATAATTTATGACAATGTTTCAAATTTGTCTATTTTAGATGACAGCGGTTTAAATCCAGTGAAGAAGATAAAAGTGTAATTGATGAATTTCATCCACAATCAAGTCAACCACTTACTGCCCCAAATTGAATTATACTTGACTCCTATGATTTTTGGACTCGTATTTCTTCCCAGGGACGCAAATCCAAATCCAAGTGAGAACACTGACTCCTATGTTGATGTCGCATACCAAGATGACTGGTATACCCTGTCCACTATTTTTGCCTTTGATATTTATGACAGTTGTAAAAGTCGCCTTTTCGAGAGACTAGAACATACAACATGTGACCATGCGGAAAATACGTTAAATGAATACAGAAAGCATAGATCTGTGATAAAATGTGACTTGATTCGAGATGTTGTATACATTCAGAGAGACAATGGTTATACTGGATTGTCGGAAGATAAAAAACTTGTAGATGAGTATTTTTGAGAAGAAATATTACTGTATTTGTACTTGTTATTCATTGCTTTTCTATAAATGTGTACCGAAATAACTACAATGGAATGAAGGAAATAAAATTACAATATTAGATCTTTATATTGGTTTTTGATATCAAGAAAGTTGGAAGTAAAATGTTAAGTCAGTGAGTTAATGAGGGAAAGTATTAATTAATATTTTACTACCTGTGTTGCTAGACACTCATTGAAAACAAAAAAGTATGCAAGACACTGTACGTCAATTAAACATAGTATTATATACTGTCTATACGGCTTGAACAAGTTTATACACTGCATGAATGGGAGTCTTGATGCTGAAACAATTAACAGCGTAAACTTTGCGTTGTATACATAAAATTGTCATTCTAAGTATTATTTGTTTATCCCATTTAGCCCTCACAAAAGCAAGTTGATGGTTATGTGGAAATTACAAATGTATTTCAATATGAAAGTCCAGACTCCTATATTGCAAGTCATATAGTGATATACTACAGCTATATACAAACGTATTGTTATTTTACAATTGTAAAGTAACAATATGTTTTTAAAGTTGAAAACTGAATCATTTCATTGAGATTTATTTCAACTATATTCCATCTGGAATGGGTCAGGTTACTTGAGTTCATCATGTAGTTACATAACAACCAGACTGTTACATTACTTTGTTTCACTCCATACCCTTTATAATATCGACAGTGTACATTGTCAAAACTTTTAAAGGTGTCATTATGTGACAACTTTTTGGTCTATGAATTTCCAAGCGCATTAATATCTCTTATTTTTTTCTTGAAAGTACAGAATATTTCTCAATTATATACCAAAAACCCAGATGTCCATATTAAACTGATTATCGAAAACAGTTCAGAAGGTTTTCGAGTCTAATTCCTTTATAGAATTTTCTGGAACTATATATCGATCAAGCATGAGTGTGTGATGGGGTTAATTCCAAGAAGAGAGCGGATCGATGGCATAGGAAGATGATTATTAAAATAATCACCTTCAAATTTGATAGAAAACGTGCCCTGGAAGCGCCTCTCAGGACCTTCAGTCCTTTGATATTAATTATGTGACTGTTTAAGACAGTATACATGCAGATTTAGCGATTTAAATTTGTTATTGCAAAATGCGTTGAAAGTGAATCTCATCTAATTGTTCTATTATATTAATTATATGAGTCTCACATATTTTTAACCAGGTTTTTGAAAAAAAACCAGGTTATTAGAATGGTGTGTGTCGTTGGGCGGGGGACGGGCGGGCGGTTGTCAAACTGGGTGGTTTCCGGCGAATAACTTTAGATCTGTTGATCATATTATAACCAAACTTGGTGTATAGTAAGAACATGTGGAGAGCTCGCTTGGGATTGCTTTTGAGTTCGGTCCGACAAAGGTCAAGGTCACCTTTACTAAAAATAGAAATTTGGTTTCCGGCGAATAACTTGAGTTACATTGATCATATTGACATCAAACTTGGTGTATAGTAAGAACATGTGGAGAGCTCGCTTGGGATTGCTTTTGGGATCGGTCCAACAAAGGTCAAGGTCACCGTTACTAAAACTAGCAATTTGGTTTCACGCGAATAACTTGAGTTTCGTTGATCATTGTCGCCGCACTGAAGTGCGGCGTACTGTATGGAATGGGATATTTTTTTGTACATGGAGGGGCACGTGACGTTTTTTGTACGTGGAGCGGCACGTGACTTATTTTTTTTCCAAGATTATTCGATTCAAGATAATTTTACCCACTGACAATAACGTTTTACAGAAAAAGTATTTGTAATATTTTTTTATTGTTTCATTTTATTTCATTTTAAAATCTTTTAATTTATTCCCTCATGTGGTGCACGATTTCAAATCGTCAAGGTCTATTTTGACTCATAAACTATTTGAAACCAGTCTACGGAAAGTTATTTTTTGTTTATTATCATCCGCAAACGGCAGAACATGTTCCCAGCGACGTTTACCGCGTTATCATGTCGCTAGACTGCCTTGCAGACCTGTAGCAGACCGATGAAATATCTGTTTTTGTCGGACACATTGTCAGGTGAAAATGTTCAGTTAGAGCACCGTTTATTTTCGGAAATTGCTCAAGAAAAATCAAATAGTCGAAAAGCGGTCCCGTCGAAAAGTATGACTTTCTAATTTGGGCGAAAAATTTATCGTCTGCGAATGTTTTATTCCACTCAATTTCGATGATGAATGCGGTTAAAAGCGGCTGAGATCAATGTATGTGATAACCATGCAATCACTTTCGTTTTCGGGTCTATTATACGATAAAATCCGTACCGTACGGTCCGTAATGCCGCCCGCTCCGTATTTTACGAGGAATGAAAATTATTATAGTAAATTCAGAATACTATTATTTTCGCAAGTATATACTGATGGTTTATGTCTCATAGTCTGTGCTATGACTATTAACATACAATTTACCTCACTGTATGTTAAGTTTATGTTTCATTTGTGACCTAGTTTTTATGTACAGCCGACTGTTTGAAAAATGTATTGCTTTTTGCACTTGATTGACTTGTGTTTGGGAGTATACATTGTCTTCATCTTTCAATTTAAATAATTAAGAATTAATAGTGAGATGTTTGTTTAAACTTGAATAACAAGAATAAAATATACAAGAAATAGGATAACAGTGCTACATTTAATCATCCCACAAGCTCAATTAGAAATTATTTGTAGACTATTAAAAGCAATTTCAAAGAAACACTATACAGGATTACATTGAAATAACAAAGTCCTATGCTATAGAATATTGGGGATTGAGGGGACAAACTGCACTAAATATTTGTTGATTGCGTGCTGTAATGTAGCCCCCGAATGACTGAAAAATCCGAAGAACAAACAAATAATTTGGTGTGGCCTAATGATATTTAAAATTGCATTCTTTGAATCTTTTACATAACAAATTATAACAAATAGAAGTGATGCGTTAACTGTATGAAATAAATATTTAGATAAAAGTAATGCTTATTCTAAGCTTATTTTTTACGTACGTATGGATCAGAAAAGAAAATGTGTTCCAGTGATAAATTTTGAGTGTCATGATAGTCTGAGATAATTATTTAGAAACTTAATGAGAATTTATGTAAAAGATTCAAAGAATGTAATTTTAAATATTATTATTATTGTGAACAAAGACCAATTGCTATATACAGAGAAGTTGGAACTGGGTCTGTAAACAGATTAATATTTTTTGTTTACGTGTTTGATACTACTAAAATGGAGTGTAATGTTTTAGTTACATGTTTTATGTACCAAAGAATGTAAATAACAAAATATCATTCAATTCTTTAGCGGCGACCTTTGATGCTTTGCATCAATGATTTTCTTGTATTGACATCAAACTTGGTGTACAGTAAGAAAATGTGGAGAGCTTGCTTGGGGATGCTTTTGGACTCGTTCAACCAAAGGTCAAGGTCACCGTTACTTAAAGTAGCAATTTGTTTTTCAGCAAATAACTTTAGATTTGTTCGTCATATTGACATCAAACTTGGTGTATAGTAAGAACATGTGGAGGGCTCGCTTTGGATTGCTTTTGGAATCGTTTCGTCAAAGGTCAAGGTCACCTTTACTAAAAATTGCAATTTGCTCTCTGGCTAATAACTTTAGATTTGTTGGTCATATTGACATCAAACTTGGTGTATAGTTAGAACATGTGAAGATCTCGCTTGGGATTGCTTTTGGGTTCGTTCCGTCCAAGGTCAAGGTCACTTAAAATTTAAAAATCAGTTTCCACTTAATATCTTCGCTATTCGTGGGTGTATTGACATCAAAGGTGTTGTATGGTTGTTGCATATATATATAATATATCTAAGTGTGAGTGTTTGTATGCATGTATCACCTCTGGCACCTTTGCAGCATTGATGATCATCATGTATTAATTATACAAATAGAGCCTTGGTTACAAATAATTAGGTTTAAAACATGGTTTGTGGGCATTGCCCATTTCTTGTTTTGTATTATTATACGATATACGACTGTTTAAGATTTAGCGATTGTAAACTTTTATTGCAAAACGCGTTGACGGTTGAAATTTGTTCACACTTGTTATATAATATGAATTTTAAGTATCAAACTTATCTATTTTGTACGAGTTTACATATATATACCTGTTTAAGGTATTACACTTGCGTTTTAGCAATGCTAAAATTTCATTGCAAAACGCGTTGACAGGAGGTGGGAACTTTTTATTGCAAAACGCTTTGACGGGTGTGAAACATTTATTGCAAAATCCGTTGAAAGTGAATCTCATCTATTTGTTATGTACTATGAGTTATATGTGTTGCACATATATATTTTGTATTAGTTTACATATATACGACTGTTTACCGTACTACACATGCGGTTTTAGCGATTTAATTTTTTATTGCAAAACGCGTTGACGGGTGTAGAATTTTTATTGCTAACTGCTTTGAAAATGAATCTCGTCTAATTGTTATAATATATGAATTACCATTCATTATCACTGACCAAATGTTAGCAGTAAAATAATTTCTCTATGAATATCGTCATACATAATAGTTGATACACTGTAATAAAAATCAAAATAAAATATTTTATATATTTATTATCTTATATATATATTAAAATTAACGAAACAGACTTCGCAAAATAGTAAGTAATGAAAAAGTTTTATATACAAGAACGTATTTCACCACTTTTCCGTGACCAGAATACAATATTGCTGTAGTGTCCGGTCCTCCCAACGGGGTTACGTAGCGGCCAATGCGCAATTAAAGTACGCTGCTTGGAATTAAGTCCTTTCGAAAGAGAAACAGTTAATCCCCTTCTATAAAAGGCAACCATTAAAGCCTTTTAGAAAATAAGATTTTAATCGAGTTCGATCAGTAAAATATAATTACTCGAGTTCTTTCTCAAGTGCTTACGTCATTTCTTGATAATAAGTGCAAGTACCTCGAATGGTTTCGCTTTCTCTGTGAAATCCTAGAAAGATATACTGAATTAGGTTATTACATCTAAATATTACATTGTATGTAGGTAGTTTTACACCTACTCATACATTCTTTCAGTCGATATTTATATGTTGCTTTAAAGGAAAGAAATGTTGCATACTGATTAAGAGACTGTTATTTGGACGTGTACACTAAACTGACTGGACATTACTAACAATCTAAGACTCAAAGAATTGTCTTGAACATGGAATTATATTGATCATTGACAATTTCATACTGTGAAGAGCTTCTTTTACCTCTGGGTCCATGGCACAGTACAGTATGGGATTGATTATGTGATTAATGAAATAAAAGCGGAGAAAGAATAAAAAAACAACTTTGTTGTTACTCGAAAGATTTTCAAATATACCTACGGAAGCACTTAAGATAGTAATCATAACGTAATAAATTATTGTAATGAACGTGAAACACCCGGTTACACTTATCATAATTACAGTCTTCATGCGTGTCCGCGGTGCCAGTGGAGCTTGTGCGACACTTTTCTGTTGTTCTCCTAGAAGTGATTTTGTTACTCTTAGGTACATAACAAACATGGACACCAAAAATAAAAACACGAACGAGCCAACTATGCCTGTATATACAAGAGGCTCAGGTATGTTCTTATACTCTTCATCCTTCTCGCAAATACGAACTGTAATTGTTGTGTTCCCAATTGTCTTGTCTTTACATATGGTTCTCCAGAAAACAGTCACAGGCGCCGCAAAGACACTTGCTAATAATATTAATACCCCACACATAATCACGGCAACCTTTCGTTTGATTTGCCATTCCAGGGGTCTGCACACTTTACGGTACCGGTCAATTGCAATCACAAAAATACATAGTGTCTCTGCAAATACCGTGAAATCATTGAAAAACTCTTTGGTCTTGCAAAGTTTTGTGAACGGGTATTTGTACCAGAAATTCAGAGTCAATATTTCCGCCGGCATTGTAGTGAATGTACACAAGATATCGATGAAGCTCAAACAAATGACAAACGTCCGGAAGTTGCAGGGATGGTAACGTAAGATGAAGACGTAAAGTATTAACAGGTTTCCAAAGAATCCAATAGCAATCTCCATGCCAACAAAAACAATGAGAGGCAGCACTAGTTTAGAAAAGTCAGAATTTATCTGATCCAATAGTAGCACTTGATTAGGATTATTTTCTTTGCAATCCATCTTGAATTTATCATTACATTTAAAGCTAATTAAAACATATATGTTCTGTGTTTTTCAATGTTTTCATTATTCCGAGTGTTGATCGTACTGTCGATTCGACTGTTCTATTTTATTATTCACTGCAATATTAGTTTTTATCTACCATTTTCGAAAAAGAGTTATCAATGTTTAGCATTCTTCAACAGCGTTAGTTGTTTCTGTTCTTACCGAATGCTGTCTAGTATATTCCAAATGATATCTCTGTCCATCTTATGGATTTAAAACAATATCCAACCGAGTTATTCTGCAAATAGCATGTAAGCACATACACGAATTTATCGCACCGAAGTCGTTTTGTGAAGTACACAAAGTCACAGACTAAAGGTCTGTATGTCCAACAGAGGAGCACAGAAAATATTACAAAACAGGACTTTATCACTCATATGCATAGAATATAAGGACCGGTTTCCATTTGCGCAAACGCACATCCGCATACGTGTCCGCATCCGCATGTTCATATAATTTCCTCCTTCGTTCGTTTGTGGACATCTACAAGAAGAGATAATTTGAAAAGGAAGCAAATTTTCGGACGTATTAATACGAAGATACGCAGAAATTGAAACTACGGAAGCGAATATAATCAAAGTACAGCTGTACTGTAATTATGCATGAAGACAAACACACCGACTGCATCAATGTACTGAATCACGCAGTTAAGGAAAGAGACCTCTGTATTAGTATGCAAGTTGTACTTGATCGTCATCACATAACCAAACAATGACTCTAAACATCTGACTAAACTGGTTTTCGTAGAATTTTCACATCTATAATATTCTCCTCAACTTTATCACAGACGTAGATATCTTAACTATTTATCTGTGTTATACGGTATGCCGGTTGGGACATGCCACGTGCGAATTACTACTTTTAAATTATGTACTGTAAAGCTTATTTAACATGCGCGCCGTCCTATATTTGTCACGACGTGTATTAATACATGTGGATGATTTAACCAAATAATTTTGTTGTCATAAAATATCTGTAGACAGAAAATTGCTTTTCGTTTATGGGACATAATCAGAGCGATAGTCCTAGCATGGTAGTAAAATAGTGACCTCGCTTCGTTAATTCTTTACTGTTAGGAATTGGACATTTTGACGAAGTGGACATTGAACGGTTGCCTGACCCTGTTCCACGAGGTGATTTTAAACCCGTGACTTGTCCTGGAGAAACCACTTTGATATCATCGGTTTGGAAACCACTGACCTCAGTAAGTCTGACAACAATGAATATTATTTTTTTTACTTTGAGTTTGCATAAACAGTGAACAATTGCATTGCTCTTCCATAGTTCTACATCGGTTTTGCTTAGTTTTTGTCTTCAAAACTAATTTCCAGTCTGAGTGATTTTCATTCATCAGATGTCATTTCATCTTGACATTTTTCTATGAAACATAATCTAAATCTGGCTAACTGTGCAACTTTACAAATGTTTGCCACAGCATATATTTGTTTGATCATTTTAACTTGACATGTTTGACAAAATACTAAATACTGATAGAAAAATATTATATTACCATAATTGTGATGAACGTTTGTGGTTTTAGTGATGCAATTACCTACAATTTGTTTTAATTGTCTTATCATATCACTCAGATCGCTGCGATGGAACATAACAGTAGGCATGACTTCAACAAGTTTGTTTTGCCTAAACAGCCAATGACTGCAAATGCTACAAAAATAACTGAACTTTCAATTTCTGGCTGTAGTGTCATGACTGTAAATGGCTGTCCTGTTGAGTCAGTGTCAATTAAACGGCTCTGTCGCGTTCATGTGCATGGCTGGAACAATTTAAGAATGTCATTATTATTGCTCATAATGGGCGCAGGTTCGACTTCCCTGTTATTATAACTGGAATGAACAATGTCAATCTGCTAAACGGATTGTACAATTATCTCTCAGGTTTTGTAGATTATTTACCAGTGTTTCGTAAGCAATTCCCAGACAGACACTCATACAAACAGGAAGACTTGGTACTTCGTATACTAAATACAACTTATGGAGCTCATGATGCATCTGAAGATGTGATGAGTTTATGTAATTTATTGCAACATTCTACATCAGTACAAACGTTAATGTCATTCAGTTTTTCACCAAAAGCAGTGTATTTTAAGCAAGTTTTCAACACCGAAATATCAAAGAATCTTCCTCCTTCTTTAAGTGTGCTGATTTCAAATGTTTTTTTGGAAATTTAACATGGCAGAAAAAATGCAGGATCTGGTCTTTGTCTGAATCATCTGAAAACAATTTTCAATCTTGATGGAGAAGATGGATTACTGAACACATTTGTGTCAAAAACTATGGACGGCCAACCTCGTGTTCCAAGTGCAAAGAGAGTTTTAGAATCTGTCATTTCTAAACTTGTTGAATTCTTCAGCAAAAACTGTTGAGTGGTTTCTTGTATTTTTTGTTGATAATGTGAAATAAAGGTCAAGCAGGTAATACGACATACAAGTATGAAACCAAAATATTAGCATAACTTGACTTTCTGTGTTGTAATGCCATGTTTTTGCAGCACTATGTTAAAACATGGCATTACAACACAGAAAGTCAAGTTATTCGTCATTTTTAATAATGAAACTAAGTAGTATAAATGCACAGCTACCACAAGCACATGGTGACATGCTTGTAATGGAATCCACATAGACAACTATCCAACTAGACATGGGAAACACAGTGTAGTGAAGTAAATGAATGTATTGTTTGTCTGCAGAACTTTGAAGCTAGACATTTTTGTACTTGGATGTGTTATGTTAGCTAAATTTAGCAGGACTCATTTAGACTAACTATACACCCAACGTCCAGAAAACTTGGTTTTGTTTTCAAAATTGACTACAATGGTAGAGTAACACCCCTACCTTCAGGCTCAGATTTTTTTATTGTTCACCATCATTTAGTTTAACAATGTAAATAACCTGTTCCTGGTATACTATTTTGAGTTATATTGAAAATTGTATTATGTGTGATATTCATATATTGCAGCCGTAGTATACATTTTATATAGCAATTTCAAAGTGATATATCTTGGCATACGCATAGCAACATTTGTGAAGCAAGATCACTTTAATTTGATTGATGACTCCTGAATATGTTCAAGTATGTACTGTGACATCATTTAGTACTTTAGATATACTTAGTATCATGATGTCATCAGATAATTTATAAGAGATACTCGTTGATGATCACGGGCAGTGCTTCAAATTGACTATGTATACATGGTTTCACAATATACTGGTACTGAAAATCATTTTCATATTTTGAAAAATTGAAAGGGAAAAACATCTTTATTTTGTTATATTTCTTTCCTATATAACTTAAAATCATTTTAATACTATAATATTATATGTGCTGTATTCTGTTTTAATGACTTCAGAAATACGGAGACTTGATTAATTTGTCGGTGAAATTTCATCTTTTTCAAGTGGGGGTTGGGTAGAAAAAGTTCTTCTGCACTATTTTTTAAAATGCTGTCTTTAAGGAATAGATTGGTGTAAAAAACATTTTATTTTTATAGTTTTTTAAAGATAATTAGATAGATTTTTATTCAATTGGTGTCTGCGAATTTCCACCGCCTTTGTCATGGAAAAATATACTTAAATGTTTGTAACTTCCAAACTATGCGACAAATTTTGTTTAAAATTTGAGAATAAGTCACCTATATCCTGCAGATGAAGGATAAAATAAGCGTTTGCCATTCTGAAATATTGACCATTAGAGTGGGAAGACCTTAAAGTGGCCAAAATAAATGCTCGCTAAATATTTACCTTCGTACGTTTTGCAAATTGTACGATTTAATAGGAAGCAGAAATTCGCGAACTATGAATCTCGAGAAACAACCTTATCACTTCTATCCGCGAAAAATCTGGTTTTATAGTAAGTCTAGCAAAGATTCAGTAGTATTTCTATACTGATATTGTTTCATTTTATTGATTTTTATTACCACATAGACAATATACGTGTATGTGTACGATTTTTGTTGAGTTCATGTGTACATAATTGAGCCAGCGCATGAGAAAACCACCCTTATCGCACTCGGCAATATTTACGGAAAATGACGTCAAAACCCGAGTGAACGCGGAAGAAAACAAAACATGTACACCGTTTATGAAGCGTACTTAAAGTCTTCTTTTCGCACTGTTTTTCACGGTAATCAAACGCATAATCGATAGAATCCAATATAAGAAGATGAACGAGTTTGAGGTAAGTTTGCCCCTCTGTCAAGAATTATGTTAAAGCTGATAAAATAGATATATTTATAAAATGAAAGCAGTGACCTTGTTCGTCTGCATTTCACCGCGCTATTTATAAACACAAAGTTTACAGTACTTTCGTTTTATAATGTTGTAGACAAGCATAGTTTTGATCAACATTGCCTTATAATTCTTTAAGAGTAAATGAGATGACAAAGTCATGATAATGTAGTACAATCCAAGCCTAGATTCATTTTAAAACAGAAATAAATAAATCTACTGCACTGACTCTCGGATGGAGGGAAGCTGATCGTCGTCATTAAAAACATTGTCTGATGCAAAGTAATTATGTCACTGTTGGTAAAGAAACCTTCAGAAAAGGTGGGGAATTCGCATCATAAACGTACTATACAAAAATTATCATGAAATATGTATAATTGAGCAACAAATCGTCATTTTAGAGGGATCAGAGATCTAAAAATAGATCACAGTAAAACGAGCTAAAAATAGACGGAGCGTGGCTAATTTATTTATTACATTGTAAACCTACACCCATGTCATTGCACGGCGTGTCAACGCCGTGCATATTGAGTTCTGTTAGCGTCGTTTTGCAATGGACTCGGTCAAGAACAAAATTGGGGGAAAAATCGAACAGAGCCTAGGGTGGGACTAAAATCCGGGACTTTGGTGGGAAAATCCGGGATCGATATTTTGGACTATATCGCAGGTATCAACGGTCAATAACGGATAGAGGAACATTCGTTCACACCCTTCAGTTAACATATGTTCCACTCGAACAATTTTTAAAAATCGATCCCGGATCACGGATCCCGGATAACGGGTTTCAGTCCCACCCCAGAGCCTATTGTGCGCCTGCGCAGACCGGCGGGAATATATGTCGGGAAGCGAACGATTGTGCGTTGTAACGTCATTATTGATTTTGTAGGCTACAAAAGCTAAATTAAGGTATGTGATTTTGTTGTATATTATGATTGATGTCATTAACTAATATTTTCAACTGTATAATTATTGAATTTTATCGTTTCAACAATGTGGTTGACCCATCGCGTGGTTGACCTACATTTTATTTGTTATTGTTATGATGCAGCCAGCATTCGTCTCTGTGCTCTGTTTAATATTTTGCAGTATTTTCCCTCTTTCATAAGTCATGTATCGTTCAAACATGCGTGATAATTAACATGTACACGTTTAAACTCGCAGGTTGTATTATATACACTGATCACATGTTCTAACCTTACAGCGATTTTCCGAAAATGTACTTTCAGCTTCAACTTTCAATTTCATTATTACATGCAGACTGAATGTGTCTAAGTACATAAGCGTCGACTCGATTTAGCATATTCCTGTATGACCTCCAATACTTGGAAATGACCCTGGCCTCGGATATGAAATTGCAATGACTTTCAATTTTATAAGTCCACGGAAAAAGTCTTCAGATACACGATCAGCAAATGAATGGCTGTTCTAAAACATTATTTGAGATGAAAGGCAAAATGCATTATTATCAATTAGAAAGTCTAATGCAGTATTTTATTGATTTACCTTTTATTGCAGGAAGTTCCGAAGAAGCTGTATGTGAGGTACTGAGAATGTCAAAATAAAGAACATATATTTTGAAGATGCAACAAACAAATGTTAGGTGGCCTTATGGTGCAAATGTGCGAATGAAACCTTTCAACCTGGAGACTTGTCATAACAGACAGTGTTACAAATACCTACAGAAATGAAGTTTCCCTTTCAACAACATCCCAGACCTTAGTCACGGTATGTCACATGGTTCTCCTACTGTATAATAAACTCACTTTAAACAGATAAAAAATAGTGACTTTGAAAGCCTTGGAAAACTCGCGTTGAAGTGCGTGTAACATTTCCTTGTATATAAGTTCATAATTTGAAGTTTAATACTTAAATGTTCATGGAAAAAGTTAATTTGAAAGACATGTTGAATGAATAAAATAGCAGTACAAATGCTGTTTTGGTCCTTGAATTTTGTGAAAATACCCTTTGAAGAGTCCTTGATTTTTTTTTGGGAAGGGTGGGAAATCTGATTTGTGTTGTGTCTTGAACAACAGACAAATTGTGAGGTTAATTATTGCAATTATAGGAAATGATACATTGATATTCTGCTATACAAATTTAAATATCAAGTTCAAATTATTGCAATCCTGTCGCCTGTTACCTTAAGCTAAAATAAGATATTGCAAAAAAATTCTGAATGTACTTTAGTACAGAAGTTATATCATCAAAAAGGCATAAAGTTTTTTTTGTCCATTCAGATAGTTTTAGTTTAATAATTTTAGCAGCTGTCAACTGATACTTTTGAAATATATTGTTATTGGCTAATACTTTTTAATACCATTAAATTTTACATGGAGACATTAATATGTCATGGTTATAATAAACATGTAACTAAATCCATTGTTAAAGCAGAAAAGTAAAGAAATACACAATTTAAGAACAACAAACCGTCAAAGATTATATGCAGCAGCAAGATCAAAGTAATACATTTTTTTTATCATAAACATGACTGGGTCACTTATCCTCACACTCCATCAAAAAGAGCTTTAACACTAGGCGAAAGGTTCAACACCTAAATATAGCAAAAATTGTTCAGATATTTCTTAAAAATGTTTCATTAATACCCTTACAATATACCTATACTATTGTATTTTAACAGAAAACAGAATTTCCAGTAGAAGACGTAATTGATGAGGTGGATAGTGTTTGTCAGGAAGAAGATGAGTTCTCCTTCTTAACAATAGATGACAAAGTAGTTGCGGTACCTGTAGGAATGGTGAAGCAGATGTTCCCAGATATGCAAGATGAACATTAGAGCTTCATATTGTTGCCTTGTGTAAACCTTAAATAAGTGTCACTTGCACTTACAAGGACAGTGATCCCTTATCTATTCGGAACAACTGACACTGCAATCAAAGTTATGCGAAAAACTAGATACTTCCATTTCTGATATCATTCGGTATTTATTCATATCCCGGTATTGAAGGTGCTAATTTTTTTTAATTTGAAGACATGATTCCCTGTGGCATATTCAAAGTACACACCAATTTTGATAAAAAGCATGAAAAATTATGCAATTGCTTACAAGTATAATTTCTTTTGGAATATTTTTGTTGCCAAAATTGAAAACCTGTTGCCAAATTATTGTCTTTTTCACATTTGATGTTATTGGCGAATGACAGAGGGAACCCTAGAAACAAAAAATGTGGATTTTATTCTTGATTTACGACTGTTTCAGAGAGAAAAAAAAACTCCCCTCAACAACCTCTAACACACCACTTTATTATTTTCTTCATTGGTGGCTTTTAAAAATTGAAATTTACCATTAGCAGTAACTTTATTTCTGTAGGTAATGGGGTTAATATATTGCATCCTGTGGAGTGCAGTATTTTCTGGCCCTTTATTCTTAAATGTATAAAATCAGCTTGTTAGTGCAATGAAATTTACTTCAGGGACAATATTTATAATATTTGTGCATACGCCTTGGCATGTAACCAGGAAAGTACTGGGTAGATTCCAGGAAAGTACTGGTTAGATGCCAGGAAAATGGTAACTGTACGATGGGTCTCATTGGCACTATGCAGTGACCGTATTTGGCTTCAAAAATTGTCTGTTTGACCTATACTCCTCTACTGGCATCAAAAAAGTATATTTATGGTGTGCGGCAGACATACCGGGTCGACCAAATTACCATAATGTGCATTATAAAATGTGCGCGGCGACGGGCGACATCATAAACACAGTAATACTATACATACATACCTTTTTACTGTATGGCAAAAGTTAAGTATTTCAAAAAAACACATGTAAAAAAACCCAGTCAGCACTCAAAAGTTTTAAAAAAACGAAGCCCTCCCTTATTTTGATTTAATTTTTGCTTGGGCCTCTTATTTGAATATATTGTACTGTGTTTTGATAGTTGACTTTGCTTGTCTTTGATACTTGTAACAGTTCTTACATTAATGTGCTTTTGCAATATTCATGTCTTGCCTCAGTCTTCAGGTGTTTTATTGCTGTTTGTTTCACTTTGATATTTTTTAATTATTTAACTCATTCGAGATTTGTTCATTGCATGATTGTCCTCAAATATTGTGTCACACAACCCCACTCAGCCCCACTCGAATTCCAAAATAGCCACTTGGGCTTCTGATTGCCAGACATTTTTTCTCAAAAAATCTATTTACCCTTTGGCTGATTTGCTATGAACATGGCACATGATTGTACTGTACCAAAATTACATCCAACATCTGATTCGCTGACATATTTTGGATATTATATCTAAAGCTGCTAGAGCAGTTTAAACCAAACCGGGTAAAAATGTTCCTTGAATAGCCCTATGCTGTGTCTGCAGTCTACTTTCAACTTTTGATACAAGTGGTCTAACATACGTTTTGTTACTGACTAAGCTCAAAGTAGTTTCCTTTAAAACAAAGCTTGGATGATTTGACCTGGATTCATGTATAAACTATATAAAAGATGATTTTTGCAATTAAGCTGCATATGAAGTAAACAGTTTAGTACTAATATTTAACTACAATGTATAATTATATAAACTTTGTTATAGCTTGTACATATGTGTTCATCATCTTGTATTTATTATGTCTCCACATGTTGTATGTTTGTCTGTCCAGTCTGCCTTGTTCTCCCTTTATCTCCAAAATCCAGTGATAGATTTTCATCAACTTGCTGGGAAGTATCAGTATGAAGTGTAGTAGTTCATATTGTAATTTGGGGTCATAATGTTAAAAGTCAAGGTCACAGGTGTCTGAAACTTGAAAACCTTGTCTGCTGTTCATCTCTAAAAAAACCTGTTACATTTTCATCAAAGTTGTGCTTTGAAAATTAATTGGAAAATACCCCACTGCAACAAGATAACTCATAACCTATGGCAAGCTAGTGTTATCATAACTTTATGCCTGGCCATACTGATTTTACTCTAATTTAGCGAGGATAGAATTTAATATGTCATTTCATAATTAAATATTCACAAACGTTACATAAAGGGTCTAATATCTTTGTATTTCATTTATTTACAATTGTGACAAACATTTCACTTGTTTTACAGTCTTAAGGTTCTACCATTATTACTGACCATTTTTCTTTATTTTGGATTGAAAATCTAGCATTTCTAGAACAAGTCGGATTGAAGATCTCTTGGAAAAAATGATTATTCTTTCTTCAATAACTTTTTTTTTCTTTTTCACATTTATGTCTTATGTTTTTGTTTTATTCCATATTCCATGCAAACCTTCTTACCTAGTTACACAAACTTTGATATTATAAAACTGTTTACAGTCAAACCTGTCTGTAAAGACCACCCATGGGAACAGCAAAATGTGGTCTTTGTTTACAGGTGCTCTCTATTAACATATTAAATATCATTTAAAATGGTCTGATGGGAGATAAAATTGATGGTCTTTGCAGACAGGTTTTGCAATAGTGGTCTTTGTTCGCAGGTGGTCTTTAACACAGGTTTGACTATAGTTACAAAACAGAAACTTATATGCAACGAGTTGCCAGCTTGGCTACATAGACAAGTGGTACTGTCCCACACCCCATTTGTTTGCTTTGATTGTATTGAATAATCGTTATTGCTTTTTGGTCATAATTGCATTATTTCTTTCTACTGTTAATATGTACGTGATATATGTAAATACGTTTATATTTCTCTTTGCTATGTTCTTTTTGTTTACTTCTCTAGTCATTCATATACTAAGTCTGCTAAATCCGTCTGTGTATACTTCCTATCACTTTTGTAGATTCAGGTATCATTTACAGTTTTCATTTACATATACAATTTCACCATTATCCAGTCCTCCACAAAGTTTATACTCATTATACATTCACACTGCTTGATAACTTATCCAGTGTGTGATTCTAGCATGCGGTTGTTACATACTGAAGTGATATCATATTTTGACAAGGTGCTATATCATTTAGTGATTAATGTTTTTGTATTGAGTTATTGTGTTGCATTTTGGTCACTTTTGCATTATTTCTTTCCACTGTAAATATGTTTGAGATATAAGTAAATATGGTTTTATTTCTCTTAGCTATGTTCTTTGCCTTATTATAATAGTCATTCATATACTACGGCCTGCTTTCACTTCCTACCACTTGTTCATTCAGGAAGCATTTTATAGTTCTCTCATGTGTCACTTTTTAGCTATCATTTACATTAAATTACACTATTTTTCTAACTTTCAAAATGTCTAAACTCATTTTACATTCACACATTGCTTGATTAATTCAGTGTGTGATGCTGGATGTCTGTTTGTCCACTGACATGATGTTAATTAAACTGTAGTGCTCTCACATTTTGACATGATATGCAATATCATTTAGTGATTATTGTTCTTCTTTTTAATTTTTAGTAAATACTAATTATGTAAATTTGTCGGTATTTCATTATTTATTTCTACCGTGATAATGATTGTGATTTATGTTAATATGTTTCAATCAATGTTTTGCATTTTGAGATGTATAATGTTGTCTTAATTTACATGCATGATGTTCATTATCATGAAAGTTTTCCGCACTATCAATTTCTATTTCTGTTTAACTGTCCATACAAAAACTAGTCTGTTCCTTAATAAATTCCTACTACTAAAACTACAAATGTACTTTTTATACATTAATATATAGTTACACATTAAAGCATAATAAACACATACTGTTAGTTCAAATTGCAGTTGTTCAATTTCATTTTGTTTACGCCGTGCACCCACCTTTGCTGCATCAGGCAGCAATATTTTACTTGTAGACTCTGTGGCGCAGTAGTTATGGATGCTGACTTTGTAAGAAAAAGATCCAGGGTTCAAATACGCCCACCGCAATATTTCAAATGCTGCAATGCATTTAGGTCCGTATATTTTAATTTACTTTTCATTAATTCGCAAATATTAAAAAATGCCAAACTATATAAAAAACTGATAACACAATTAACATATCAAGCTAATGTTATTTGTATTTGTTTAGGAGTTGGATAATATTTATGATGAGCATTTTGGTGTCAGTGTTGGGACAGAGTCACACGAAATGCTCCATAGAGGAAGAGAGTCTGTCTACCAGCAAAATGAGCGATGGCAGTGGCGACCAGTCATCAATGGCAACATATACAGCCCGACTTGCTCAGCATATAGGGAGTATGAGCCAAGATTCACAGTCAAGTGATGGGCAAATTGATGACCAGGAGCCAGTGGAGTTGTGTCGGCAATGCACATGTAGTAAGGAATGTCTTAAAATAATTTCTCTGATACTCACAAAAATTAATACAAGAATTATCACATCGAAATGAAATTTAACTACATTTGTAATAAAAACCCCGATTAAAATCATATTACAGATGGCATCGTATTTCATTATACATATAATTGCTTGGGATATGACGATTTTGCGTACGTTTTCTTCAGACATTTGTTTTCCTTACAATGGTCGAACATTTCATTTCGTCTAGAATACCAGTAAAACTATCATTATTCACCTGCTAAGGTATATAGCCCTTAAAACAATTATATATTAAATCATTAACCCCACCTACTCCGTTTAAACTAGCCCCATCCAACCGTCCTTACCCCAATTTTAGAGTATTGGCCGCTCCACATACTTACAAACTAAATGTACAAAAATAAAACGAAGTTTTCGATCATACTCTATTACTTTAATTTGAGAAGTATTGCCTGTTGTATGATATGTATAACATTGTGTTGATATACTTTGCTGTTTTCAAATTTTGCCACTATGTTGTGTAATGAAATGTTTCGATCTCACGGGCCTCCGGCCTACAGATATATTGAAATAAAACGTACTACTATATCAGTCAAAATCCGAAACCTCTGTTCGAGATTTGTAATTGATTTTAAAATTTGAATGTGTCTATCTAGAATCAAATCTTTCTTGATATTGTCGGGAGCACTTGTCGCGAAATATAGAAATCGATCTGACACGTAGGTTGTCACTTAAATAAGGGTAATAAATACTTGAATCCTTCGATTAATTTACCCTGATAAACATGCTTGTATCCCGTTGATAAGACATCTACTTGTCCAGTCATGCTGATACAATCTACATAGTAAGGGTTTACGTATTCTCGTGCTTTCCTATTTAAAAGTAGAAATGATTGTAATCTGTAGTTGTGGTCAATTTGAATTGAATTAATTCGGAAATGTGTTTAATATCATACTTACTTACATGGGTTGTATTCATGATTTATAATTCACAAACAAACAAACAATTCTTCAAGATCGTATAGTAGATTTTATTAAATTTACTCGAATTGTGCAGAAGCAGTGTCCTTAATTAAGATAGTAAATGGTCGTTTAGGAGATGATGCTGGTACTGGTAGTTATACATTTTTATCTGGTAACGGTAATAGTCTCATAGATTATGTGCTGATGTCAGGTGACTTTTTTGATTGTATAAATAATTTCACTGTTCATGATTTGTTTTCATGTTCCCCTCATACTCCAATACTGCTCAGTATAAATATTGTAAAGCAAAATGTAAGCTCGTCGAAAATATCACGTGGGATTCACAAAGAAACGTTGAATATATTTCTTTGATAGATGCAAATTTAATCAATATGCAATCTATTGTTTCTAATATTATGTTGGAAAACATAAGTATTGACAAGGTTTAAATCAGCTCACAAATATTTTATATGAATCTGCTTTTAAGGTTTTCGGTAAAAGAAAACGCTCAAATAAACCTAACAATGTACGTACATTCACAAGTCCCTGGTGTGCGCGTGAATTATATAGTTACAAGAAAAAATATATTAACTTCAGTCATGAATATCTCATTGAAATATCTGACTTTAGTACACGGTTAAAAGTTTGACTGTATATTTTGATGTTTTTGTTCCTTAGGCAACATTTTTCTAGTGGCAATATGTTGACATAAATTTGTCATTTTCAGAAACAGTTCTGAACCAGTCATCAAACTCCAACACGGCAATGCGTTTTGCGACGCCTCAGGTGGATGAAACCACGTCGCAATGGAGACAGTGGAAGCCATTCCTGGCCCAGCACTTCAAGGCATTGACAGTAATCAAAAGTTGTCAACAATTTCGCTTTCACCACCAGCACCCCGGGACAGTCTTCATCAAACGTAATGAGGATGATAATGAAAAGATGGTCCTGTTGTACAAACACCAGGACCCACACGCGATACCAGATGAGAGGCCTGAAGTTATCCGGGCAGGTGGACTTTCCCTTGAAAGAAGGAAGTATCTTGCTAGGCATGTACGGCCATACCTCAGAGACCGTAATAAAGACACAACTTGCCCAAGGCCAGATGAATAGATCAGAGAGTCAGATACAATTTATGTCATCTGTGATCATATCTGTTCATTTATATGTTTTTATGTATGTTATCTGTGTGATAAGTGTTGTTTCTTTACATGAACAGAACAGAACAGAATATTTATTTCGACGTGTACATTGTACATAGTCATCATTTACATATAAATACACAATATAAACACACATATATTGTAATTATCTATAAGCATATACTATAAATCCAAATATATCAAAATTACATAATATACACAATACAAACACAAATATATATACCATTTACATTCAAAGTTTCTTATAAATACAAATATAAATCAAAGGTCAAAGGTGATCAACACAAAACATTTTTTTAGAATTATGTTAAGTATAAAATTATTAATAGAATTCTATGCATAAATAGAAACTAAGCAACATTATTTAATAAACTGTTTCTCAACATCAAGGCTTTTTTACAATAAATTGCTAACGGAAGTAGAATGTTTTTATCCTGGCTTTTCAGTAGTTGAATAAATTTAAACATGTTTGGTCTTAAATAAAAATATTGATCAAGGTATTGTTTTCTTAAGTTATTATACAACGGACAGCTGATTATAAAATGATATTCATCTTCAATATCTCTAGTATCACAAAAAATACATAGTCTTTCGTTTCTATCTATTCTATTTCTAGCGTATCTTCCTGTTTGTATTTTAAGGCTATGTGCTGATATTCTTATTCTTGTGATAAAAAAACGTAAATTGTTAGGTATAATATCGAGGTATTGTTCATAATTAAAATCTGATTTACAGTTATTGTACAATATCATAACTGGATTTATATTTTTTCTAACATGCCAACCCTGAACAAAACAGTCAATTAACCTCTGTTTAAAAACATATATAAAACAATTACCGTTAAACGTATCAGGTCGTTGCCATACATCGGCAAAACCATATTCACACAATAACTTTTTTACACTATACACCCAGTTGACTTTATTGTTTTCACAGTCATTTAATGATTGCAAGTATACATGTTTGATTATAGTATTATCAGTAGATAACACTTTAAACCAATATTTGATAATACGTACGTATCTAGTAATGAACAAAGGATAACGACCTAACTCACCATAAATACCTGTAGAGCACGTGCTTTTTCGGACGTTCAAGATTTGCTTACAAAATTTTAAGTGTATACGTTCTATTTCTTTAGATTTGGTGAAGCCCCATATTTCTGATGCGTAATTTAAAATAGAACCAACAAAAGCATCAAATAATTGACATAGTAGCCGAGGCTTTAGATTAAATTTCTTACAATTGATAACTAAGACATTCAATGCTTTCAATCCTTTCCCTATAATGAATTCTTGATTTAAACTGAAGTTACCGGTATAATTAAAGACAGAACCGAGGTAGTTGAAATTATCAACCACTTCTATATGTTCGCCATTATAATTCCAAGATTCATTATTTCTTAACCCCCCTCGTTTTCTAAACACTATTATTTTAGTTTTATTTATATTCACTTCCAAACCCCAAGTATTACAGTAACTATAAAGCATATTCAAATTGTTTTGCAATTCCTGTGGTGTTTTTCCAAATATTGCCATATCATCTGCGAATAATAATAAAATCAGAAGTATTTCATCAATAAATATTCCTGAATTACAATCACTTTGGAGGTAAAGTTCTAAATCTTCTACAAATGATGAAAATAAAAGCGGTGACAATATTTCTCCTTGTCTTAGACCAACCGCATATTCAAAAAAGTCTGAATATTCATTACAATTTCTTACACAAGATTTTACCTTTTGATACATATCACGAACAATTCTAAGCATTTTACCTTGGACACCAATATTAAACATTTTATACCATAGACCGTGCCTATATATTGAATCAAAACATTTCTTCATATCTACAAATACACAATACAATCTCTTATTTTCATTCAAATGGTTTTGTACAATATTCAATAGTATAAATAGAGCGTCCACAGTTGAACGACCTTTCCTAAACCCAAATTGAGCATCAGATATAACATTATTGTTTTCACAAAAGATCATGATACGTTTATTAAGAACTGATGTGAACAATTTTGATAAACAACTTACTAATGTGATCCCTCTATAATTGTTCACATCACTTACATTACCTTTTTTATGAAGTGGAATAATTATACCTTCCATCCATTTTTCAGGAAAATAACCAGAATCTAAAATAGCGTTAAAAATATCACATATATGACCAGCTAAAATATCAATAGTTTCGATTATATACTCATTCATAATGCAATCTATACCTGTAGCCTTTTCATTCTTTAATTTTTTAACTGCTTCAAATATCTCGTCAATAGTGATCCGATTATCCAATTCGCTAAAAGCGCAATTGGAATTATCAAAATTATGCCGATTACAGAAATCTTCAGCGTCACTGTTGTTGCAATTAAAAATATCGTTTCCTAATTCGGCAAAATATCTTTTAAAATCTGCTAAAGAAATATCGTTTTTACTGCCGGATTTTCGCTTAAAGTATTTCCAAAATTCTTTAGGTTTACATGTTTTTAATCTTTCGACTTCATTTATTTTCAACTGATCGTAGTTTCGTTTCTTCCGTTTACAGATATCTTTATAAAGTTTTTTGAAATGACAAAATTGCTGCCTACTAAAATCGTTCTTTAAACGGTTAAACTGGCGCAACGAATCTAGATATATTCTCTTAGCTTCTATACATTCAATGTCAAACCATTCAGCATGATTGGACAACGGCTTATCATTAAAATGAACACAGTTTTTATTATTATGACAAGTGCGAGCAAATAATGGGTCAGCTATTTCCCGTATGATTGACGTAAAATCATTCAACATTGAGTTTACTGACGTTCTACTATTCAAACAAATATTTTCAGTAATGTTATTAAAGCTAGGTAATCTCGAAATGATACCTGCACGAAATGTATCTTTATATTTGTCATTCCATTTATATTTCACGAAATCACTATCTACTTGATTATCAACAATGTTATGACAACAGATTGAAAATGACATAGGTGCATGGTCGCTAAATTCATTGAATGAATTAATGCAAAAATCGATCAACAAGGAAAAACTACGTTCTTTTGTTAACAATAAATCAATCACGGATGCTCCATGCTTTGCAGCATATGTATACATTCCAATGTTAAAATCTTGTCCAATCCGACCGTTACAAATTCTTACACCTGAAGCTTTACACAAATCTAACAATTTGATCCCATAATTATTGCATACTTTATCTTGTGAGGCCCTGAACATGTATGAATCGGGAACATAGTCATCATTATCAATATGATTATCACATTTATCATAGACAATAAAATCATGTTTAACTCCTACTCTACTATTCCAGTCTCCTACCAAAAATACAGAACCTAAGTGCTCAAAATCATATATATCAGATTGTATAATATCAAAGAGATCTACGTTAGAAACATTATACGCAGGGGATTCCTCACCCCAAATATATACACCACAAATATATATATCGGTTTCAGTATGAAAAAAAGTTCGATCCAACTTTATCCAAATAATTGTATCTAAATGTGATCTAACAATATCAATTCCAGATTTAATACAATCCTTATAATATACTACAATACCACCACTACATCTTTTGGCTTTACGATTTTGAAATTTTCTATAAAAGTTATGAGAAATATATCCATCAATGTCTATTTCACTATCTTTGTTTGTCCATGATTCACACAGGAACACAATATCATAACCTGCAATCAATTTAATAAAATCTGGACAATGCTTCTTAAAGTTAGTTAATCCATTTACGTTCCAGGAACAAATTTTTAGCTCATCCCCTTCACACCCCTATGTTTTGTTAACTGGTTTCCCATCAATGTAGAGCGTATCATACGAAATCCAAGCTTTCTTGTCTTCTTTTTTTGCTGCTTTTAACAATGGTAACAATCGTTTCCTCTTCTCGTTGATCTCTCTCGGAAATTGTTCGTGCATGTAAAAATCTGTACCTTTAATAGTTTTCCATTGCTTTCTTATGTGCTCGCGATCTTTGAATAGGACGAATTTGGCAACTATCTTCCGGTTACGGTTTCTATCTGTTTTGGTACCCATTCTATGAACTCTTTCAAACTTTATATCTTTTACCATCTGCTCTGCGATCTTTAGGTCATTTTTCAAGAATTCTCTGAGTTTCTCTTCTGTTTGAATGTTTGTCTCCTCATCAGCTTCTATAATATTACCAAACACTAAGTTATTTCTCATTGACTGAGACTGAAGATAACTTATTTCATCTCTTAGTTTGTCTCTTTCTTTTTCTAAATCATCAACTTTACTTATCACAATCCCGGCGTTGAAGTCGGTATTTTCTACTCTTTCTTCAATCATATTCACTTTCTCGTCTGTTTTTTTCTGATTGTCATGAACCCACGTCCATAACCTCTTCATTTCCTGATCAAATTTATCTATTTTACCTTCTAATAATTCAAGTGATTTCAATCTCTTATCAACTTCTATAATCTTTGAATTCATATGTTTCAGGTAGTTCATTATGTCACTATTTGAAGGTTCTATTGAATTTTCATCCATCTTTGTTGTTGTATTTGTGGGTGGGGTAACCACGGAATCACAGTTTACATGTGCATCAGAATTATTGCTATTATCACTCATTGTCACAGTACCAAATTTTTCATTTAAATTAACACAGTCGTTATTATCAAACAAAACTGAATGCGTTTCATTCAAAACATCACTTAAATAAACATTTTCTGGCGAATTCACAAATTTTCCCGCCTTACTTATACATCCATTGTTTGGACTATCTTCACTTTTCTTTCTCTTCTGTCTTTGTTTCTTGCCCATTTAGAACTTTTATCCAATTACAATACATTAACACTTGATTTCAGTCCATATTTAGTCCCTAATTTTGATTTTTAGTCCATTTATTTATTGTTTTATACAAAATTTCTCACGAAATTTTCTCATGTTGGAATACAAACGCAAATATTTTGTATCCATAATATTCCATTTAAATATATTTTATATGATCAATGTTCAACCACTATAAACAAATATATTTTTGTACAAATTGTAAACAGCTGTAATCGGTTCACATAACAAATGTTTAAATACTGAACATTTAGCAAATTTGTACTTTCAAATGCAAATGCTATGTATACTTACATATGAAGAAAGAACGTTTTCACATTGTACACGTTGCCATAGCGACTAAACTATACTCATTGAAAATAATTTTAAACTAATTTTCATGAGGTAATTTTGTAAATTGCATTACTTATCTAATATAAACAAGTGTAGATAAACAAACTATCCACACATTCTTAACTGTAAAATCTCATTAACTTCTTATCAGGCCAAATGTTATGATGCATTCAAATTAATACTTGGCAGTATTTTTCAAAATATATTTTCTTTAAATTGATCTACACTAAAGTAACATCTATTTTCTTATTCTTTTTCTTTTTTAGATGGCATTTATACATCTTAAAGTTGAATTTTACCGATTTTAATGCTTTATAATTTTCAAAATGGGAATTAATATTTTCCCGTTGCCATGGTAATCATACGTCTGTTATTGCTGTTGATAGTATTACATCAAAAGATCATGGAGTAAACTGTCTTCATAAGACATAAACCTTATCACTGTGTTATTGGTTATACCTCGAACATATTCAGTTTTTCAATATAACTTTAAATTGAAAAAATCCAGGGTTTTAAAAAGCATTGATACTTTTTTTGCATTAACACCTGCTGTACTTGAAATCCATTTTCAATATGTTTCAATTGAGATACAGATCTAAAAATGGTATCATTGTATTCATAATAAATTTCTGCATAAGACTAGCTAAAAAACAAATTTGGCCAAATATTGCCATAAGGGTGGTTTTCTCATGCGCTGGCTCAATTATAGATTTGTATGTATGATTTTGGAATCTGGGTCTCTGGATAAAAGGGCTGTAACGAGTTAGTGACAAATGCCGCGAAGTGGTTTAAAAAAGGAATAGAAATAACAAGAAATATCTTGAAAAAGATGGTCAGCGCAATTTGAAGGTTAATATTTGTTGTGCAATGCTTAGATGTTACGATTGCAGGTCACGCCAGATCCAAAATGGATTTCAGTAAATTTCCCGAAATTCAGTGGATTTCGGTACGGTAATGTACCCCTTATCTATAGGTTAACTAATCCGCGTCAAGGTGACAAACGTTGTTCGGTTGAGGAGATTTTGCCATTGTGTTTAATGTAAGATTTGATTGGTTTACATGAAAATGATATGCAAACAGCAATACCATGTTAGTACGGCTGGGCCGAAAAACAGCAACACTAATGGAACTGGAAAAAATGCAGATGATAGCAGTGAAGTTAACACTTATTTTAGCATAATTCTGTTATATTGAAAGTTTCACTTAGACATGGTCATTATGTCCATGCAGAGGCGGCAGCCACACTAGATGTTGACCGATTCGGTTAATCTCTGATTTTTGATGAATTGGTTGTTTAACAGGCACATTGAACTTTCTGTGAGACTTTTTATTAGATTTATTCATACTTAATTGTAACTTGCACTTTCATTAAGTGTATATTGCATTAATACTTTGTCCACCTGTAGATACTGTCCACCAGTAGATTATTACCATATGTGGATACTGTCAACGTGTACATGATGGCCACTCATATATGTAACAAACCTGTACGTTAATACTGTCCTTCTGTAGATATCGGCCTATTGTAGATAACTTACATCCGTATATACTCTCAACCTGTATATGCTCTCCACTTTATAGAAACTTGTTGCCGATCAAAATTTTAACACATAGATACATTAATATGTAATTATTATCATGTTGGTGTATACATAGTTCTTTGATTCGAGGTCACAGCAGTAAGCGGCAGTTCACAAAGACAAACATGTTATATAGTACAATTTATTTACATGTTTTTATAAATATGCATACAAATATTGTCAACAATAACATTTCCAGAACAGTAAGTAACAAGATAAAACAAGAAACTATGCAAATACAGTATTACCAAAATAAATACAGTAAAACCTCAATAATAAGACCACCTTTGTGACCCTTGACAACTGGTCTTATTATCGCTGTGGTCTTAATATTGAAGTTGAATAAAGAGCAAATCAGTCAAAATGTACTCGAAAATTGTGGTCACAATTATTGAGGTGATCGTTAGGTGAGATTTTAATGTACTTAGAAATTACGTAAATGTCACACACGGAGCAACCCTTTTACATAAACTATCATTTTGAAATTCAATTCATAGATACAATTCTTGGTATAATTACATTTATACCTAACATCCTGGTTGTAATCAAATTGTCAAATTCCCCGATACTGTAAGACGACAATTTTGTATATTGAAACATTTATCTTATTAAAGTTTTGAAAGGATTGTAATATAACTTTTAATGACATGCACCAAGCATTTTCGTTCATTATCACTGACCAAATGTTAGCAGTAAAATAATTTAAATAGTAAAATAGTTTATACACTGTTATAAAAACAAAATATAAAATTTTATATATTTATTATTTTATACATATATTAAAATTAACGAAGCACACTTTGCGAAATAGAAAGTAATGAAAATTTATGTATACGCACTTACGTATTTCACCTCTTTTTCTTGACCAGCATACACTATTGTTGTAGTGTCCGGTCCTCCCAACGGGGTTACGTAGCGGTCAAGGCGACAATTAAATACACAGACAGTTAAATTTAGTCATTTCGAAGGAATAACAGTTATACCCCTTTTCTTAAGGCAACCATTAAAGCCTTTTTGAAAATATCATTTTAATCAAGAAGTATCAGGACAATAAAATTACTCGAATTCTTTCTCAAGTGCTTACGTCATTTCTTGATAGTACCTCGAAATGGTTTCGCTTTCTCTGTGAAATCTTAGAAAGATATACTGAATTAGGTTATTACATCTAAATATTACATGTACATTGTTTATAGGTACTTTAACAGCTACTCATACATTCTTTCAGTCGGTATTTAACCATAGTATCAAAGAAAGACGCTAATGAAATCTAACTGATATAGATACCCCAATGATAAGTACAATTAGGACAATAAATAAAATTTTATGAAATGCTGTCATAATGAAGAAGGAAGCCTGGAGATATTAAGCTGATAAGATGAGCCACAGTGATTTGTTACAGCAGATGAATAATTTAATTATGCCACAAATACAGGACATGATGAGATAAAAACCACCATATAAGCCGGACTTTTATGTATATGTTGCTTTAAAGGAAAGAAATGTTGCATACTGATTAAGAGACTGTTATTTGGACGTGTACACTAAAATGACTGGACATTACTAACAATCTAAGACTCAACGAATTGTCTTGAAAATGGAATTATATTGATCATTGACAATTTCATACTGTAAATAGCTTCTTTTACCTCTGGGTCCATGGCACAGTACAGTATGGGATTGATTATGTGATTAATGAAATAAAAGCGGAGAAAGAATAAAAAAACAACTTTGTTGTTACTCGAAAGATTTTCAAATATACCTACGGAAGCACCTAAGATAGTAATCATAACGTAGTAAATTATTGTAGTGACCATGAAACATCCGGTTAAAATTATCATAATTACAGTCTTCATGCGTGTCCGCGGTGCCAGTGGAGCTTGTGCGACACTTTTCTGTCGTTCTCCTAGAAGTGATTTTGTTACTCTTAGGTACATAACAAAGATGGACACCAAAAATAAAAACACGAACGAGCCAACTGTGCCTGTATATACAAGAGGCTCAGGTCTGTTCTTATAGTATTCATCCTTCTCGCAAATACGAACTGTAATTGTTGTGTTTCCAACTGTCTTGTCTTTACATATGGTTCCTCAGAGAACAGTTACAGGCGCCGCAACGACACTTGCTAATAATATTAATACACCGCACATAAGCATGGCAATCTTTGGTTTGATTTACCATTCAAGGGGTCTGCACACTTTACGATACCGGTCAAATGCAATCACTAAAACACATAGAGTCTCTGCAAATACCGTGAAATCATTGAAAAAACTTTGGTCTTGCAAAGTTTTGGGAATGGGTATTTGTACGAGAAATTTTGAGTCATCCTTTCCGCCGGCATTGTAGTGAATGTACACAAGATATCGATGAAGCTCAAACAAATGACAAACGTCCGGAAGTTGCAGGAATTGTAACGGAAGATGAAGACGTAAAGTATTAACATGTGTCCAAAGAACCCAATAGCAATCTCCATGCCAACAAATACAGTGAGAGGTAGCACTGGTTTAGAAAAGTCAGAATTTATCTGATCCAAAAGTAGCACTTGATTAGGATTATTTTCTTTGCAATCCATCTTGAATTTATCATTACATTTAAAGCTAATTAAAACAAATATTCTGTGTTTTTCCGTGTTTTCACTTTTCCGAATGGTAATTATAAGTTGCTCGTACTGTCGATTCGATTATACTATTTCATTATTCACTTCAATATTAGTTTTTATCTACCATTTTCGAAAAATAGTTATCAATGTTTAGCATTCTTGAACAGCGTTAGTTGTTTCTGTATTTTTATCGAATGCTGTCTAGTATTTTCGAAATCATTGCCAGATTTTTTTAAGGATTTTACTTGATAGTCTCCCTTGATTATCCTTGATTCTCCAAGATGCGAGACTAATTGAATTGTCTCCCTTAGACATCGATCGAGGGAATGTGTTACTGATAAAAAATCAATACTGGATCGATATTTGCAAGATTCCCCAGATCTGATCGATATTGGCTCCATGCTATAACCGATTATATGTACGCTACTTTAACGTCTCATGATCATTATAGTTATCGCTCGCGACTTGATTAGCCACCCGGCATAATGAAATGGCCCCTGGCTGTACTTATTTATCAAAATGTATTATACATTCATGATACTTACATTGTAGCCTCTTTCGAAACCAATATATTGAATTATGTACCATAAGGTTTTGCCTTGTTTTTTTCTGCAGATGGTAGCTACTTAGCTTTCTAGCATCGCAAAGATACATTTGTTTTTTTTTGCAACAGAAATTACAATGACACTAACAAAATACAACTACTTATTTTGTCTGTTACTTTTAAAAACATGATCTTGTTTTTTGACGATGGAATGTAATTATTTATACCATCATCATAATCACGGACCTGTTTTATAGGTCTGTGTCATAATTATGTGCATTGGTGATAATATCTAATTGAAAGTAAATATAAATTTATTTGTGATAGGTGATGTACAAGTGTGTATACAATGAGTATAACATTTAAGCCTGTAGTTTGAATAAGGTATTCTGTTCTGTTCTATGTAGTTTTGCATTGTTTATATTCGGGTATTTATTTAATACATTTGCAAACAAACATTCAATTAAAAAGCAGGTCTTACTATTGAAGTGAAATTATGCATACGAAAAGAATTTAATGTATACTATTCATTGAATGATCTCTCTTTACTCGAAAACGATATAAAACTTATTAAATGAATGTCAAACCTAGTGGTATTAAATTTATATAAGTTATGCAGGCTATTTGTCTAAATAATTAATTTCATACTTTTAAATATCAAGTAAAACAATATCATTATAAAAAATAGATTTATTGTAATCGAGTTATACTGTTTTAAATTTCACATCTTTACAGATTAAATAGTCAATCTATAATTAACCACACCAATATTTTATTTCAATGCTATTCTATAAAATGTCACATTTCCCCCAAATGTGTCCCTATAAAAGAGCACTAATTGTTAATTAACAGCTTGTATAATCGCTGCATCCGGCTTGACTTCAATCAGATGTCATGCTGCACGCGCACTGTTAGATACCGATCACGCGTACACCGCGATACATAGTGTATTCGAAATTATAGGAAAAACTGGCAATTTTAACAAATACCGTTAAAAAGGGGTCATCAACATAATTATTTCCCGACAAATCGCTTTCATTTATTCTGTCTTTAGTCTTTTCCTGTCTTCTCAATTTACCGTTACGTTCAGTCTATTGTCAAAATTTCACAGTTTTAAACACGTGTAACTGACTTCTTTAAGATCCAAGATGAAAGAATAAAGTAATTGTTAAACAACTGAACATCATTTATACTACGTGAAATAAAATATTTTAAAAGAAAAATATAAAACAAGAAAATTAATAACAAATATTTCAAAAGAAGAAAAAATTGGTAAAGTCCTGAGTACCTGTATTAACCACAAATATATTTACCCGAGTATCTTCAAAAGTATTACTGGATTCATCGTTGCTCACCGGAGACAGTATTTTTATTTATTTTCAAATTCATTGCTAATTAAAATCAAACAGGGAAGCACGAAGATCACATTTAATTTAAATTTTATAAACACCATTAAAATATTTATATTTTGTAGTTTGTGCACATATGTGAATAAATATTGTACTTTAAATATAAATACTTTTAATATGTATCTAAAAATGGGATATTTAATAAAATTGCAGTTTTTTCGTGTGTTTTTCAGTTATAGGTATAAGGAGCAATAGTAACAATTTTAAATCAAACAGGGAAGCATGAAGATAATATTAAAGCATAAAATAATTTATATCATTTTAAAAAGGAAACATTAAAGTTTGTGCTCATATGTGAATAAATTATGTGAATTAAATAACAAAAAAAATATGATAATCTAAACAACTGTTTACTCTTTATTTCTATAGCCATAAATTGAGGCGGACTGACAAATCGATACCGCCGAGAGCGTATTTTCAAGGGAGACAATTTCATCAATAAGCCAGCGATTTGCTCGAGATTCTGGCAATGGATATCTCTGTCCATCTTATGGATTTAAAACAATATCTATCCAGAGTTATTCTGCAAATAGTATGTAAGCACACATATGAATTTATCGCACCAAAGTCGTTCTTGGGAAATACACCGATTTTGAAATATAAAGTCACAGACTAGAGGTCTGTATGTCCAAAAGAGGAGCACAGAAAAGATCACAAAACAGGGCTTTATCACTCATATCCATAGAATATAAGGCTTGGTTTTTATTTGCGCGCAAACGCGCATCCGCCTACGTGTCCGCATCCGCATTTTCAGATAATTTCCTACAAGAAAATATTGCGTTCGTTTGTGAACATCTACAAGAGGAGATACTTTGAAAAGGAAGCAAATTTGCGCACGTATAAATATAAGACATGTGCAACGGACATCCGATGTTGGATGTGCACATCGCAATAGGCACTTAAACAGGGGGTTTTGTCAAAAGTTTAACGTACACTTTGATTTAAGGCGCAAAGACTATTTGAGCGCTGCTATGGGATTCCCAACCTCTTCTGTAAGTGAAGTCACTTCAAGAAAACGCAACATGTGATGTCACAACATGAAACAATATTTACTCCATATGGTCACATCGTTTTCGTATTGCCATATGGGGCAAATATTGCTTACTGTCAGTACATGGTGACGTAACACGTGACGTTTTATGGAAATGACGTCAATTAAAGAAGAGGTTGGAAATCGTAAAGCGGCGCTCATTTACGTTTCTCATGTTTGAATTTTAATGCCACAAAATGGACCATGAAATGATTGCAAACAGACATCAAATGTCAATTGTATTTGTCAATGTTTTCGAATTATTGTAAAATCTATGCTTAAAACATTATACTTTATTTTCTTAGCCTTACTAACAAATTTGGTCGAAATAAAGGATATTTTGTAAAAAAAATCAATAAGGTTTAACAATAGAGCCCTACAATGAATTTCTTAAGATTTTTATCATAGAGGCATTTTGTTTAAATTTCACACGAATTTTATTGTCGATATCTTACCCTAGATTGTATAAAAAACGAACGAATCGCTTTAAATTCACTTCCGCAATTGAATTGGATTTATGAGCTGTTGTAAATATAGTGTAGCCAGTACTCGCGATGCCCGTGCACGAGGTTTAAGTTTAATCATATACATGTCTAACCTTGTACAGACATACACGCCATAAGTCATGTATATCCTCAACTTTATCACAAACGTTGATATCTTAACTATTTTTCTGTGAATTCTGCTACTAAAGTGGTGTACGGTATGCCTATTGGGACGTGCCACTTGAAAATGTAATTAATATGTTGGTGTATAAATTTATGATATGAGATCACTGCAGTAAACGACAGTACACTTTATTTACATGTTTCTATAAATATGCATACACACATTGTATTTGGAATTCACATCAATAAAATCATTTCCAGAAGTACGGTAAATAACAATAAAAGCAAGAATATATACAGTATTACCAAACTAAATAACTACCGAAACTTCACACACGGAACAACACTGTTGTCATTTTAAATTTCAAATCATAGATGAAATGAATGACGAAATAGCATTGATGCGTTACGTCCAGGTTATAGTTCAAACTGTCAATTTACCCGATAGTTTAGTTAGATAGTGTAGAAAGAAACAGTTTATGTGTGTATATTGAAACATTATCTTATCCGAGCTTTCAGAGGAGTGAGAGAAAATGCGATTTGAATCTGATTGGACAATCAAATAAAATGACTACAGGCTTTTATCAAGTGCTTGCATCTTTTCTTGATAGTCAATAATTATGGAAGTAGATTCAAGTGGTTTCGTTTTCCGTGTAAAATCTAAGAAAGATATATTTAATCAGATTTTATATTCAAGTGATTAAACCTATTTTTGATGTCAATTTTGAACGAACTTGAGCACTGAAATCACAAATAAACATATTTAAATAGCATTCATATCAATGGATGGAGAAATTTGACATTAACATCGGTAAGCAAATAATTAAGACGACAATAATAAAAGTAGCATTCGTATCCATGGATGGAGAAGTTTGACATCAACATTGGTAAGCAAATAAGACGCCAGTTATAACAAGAAATATCTTGAAAAAAGGTGGTCGGCGCAATTTGAAGGTTCAGATTTGTTATGCAACATAAACATGCCGAGATGTTACAACTGCTGGTCACACCAGATCCAAAATGGATTTCGGTAAATGGAGTGGATTTCGATAAGGTAACTACTGTTCATCGAAAGGTTAACCAATCCCGCGTCAAGTTTACAAACGTTATTCTGTTGAAGAGAAATTGCCTTGGTGGTTAACGTAAGATTTTATTGGTATACAACACTGGTAAGCAAATAGCAAAACCATGTTAGTACGGCTGAGCCAAACAATAGTTGTCGTCTTTCCATATACGTAGACTAAGTAGGGTTACTAGAGCGTGAAGCATAAACACACAACTTAAGATGTAAACTACATGACTATTTCATGTACATGTTAACAAAAAACAAACAATGAATTATGTTAATATTGAAAGATCCGTACATCTTTTGAGATGTCAGAAATAAATACAAGACATATTCAGATAAAAAAAACATAAGCAGGATAATTGTATGTATAGTTTGCCTTATATGAAAAATATGTGTTGTAAATCAATAAACATATAGCGATTAAGTGTGATTCTAGCTAGCTGTTAGATCGATTTAAACCCCTGTATATTTACTGGCTATTTCAAGGCTGTAAATCGATCTGTGGTTGTTATTTCTATTTATGTTAAGATGTATGATGGGTTTCCCTTCCCCTGTGTGGTTCTTTCACTTTATATAGTGGTCATGTTATTTTCTCCCCAATTTCGGCCTTTGGTTGCCAGCTGTCTTGACTTGTCCTGTGATGTACTCGATCAATTAAATCCCCTGTTTGTCCTCTTTGATTCTCCTTTGTTACGCCTTATGGTCGACCAGGCCATTCCTTGCGCCCCTGTTTCCTTATGTATTTACCCTCCTCAAATATCTTACGTTTTATCGACTGTTGTTTTCCCGGAGTCTGTGTGGAGAGACATTGTCTTCAGTATGTGTCGTTCCCTGTAGCAACGTATTCTCTCTCTTGCCTATTGAATTAAAAAACTGTAGTTTACTAACAATCTAAAACTCTAAGTACTGTCTTGAACGGAATATTATGTTGCTCATTGATAATTTCATACTATGAAGAGCTTCTTTGACCTCGGGGTCCATGACACAGTAGATTATGGGATTGATAATATGGTTAATGAAATAAAAGCGGAGAAAGAATAAAAAAACAACTTTGTTGTTATTCGAAAGATTTTCAAATATACCTACGGAAGCACCTAAGATAGAAATCATAACGTAGTAAATTATTGTAGTGACCATGAAACATCCGGTTAAAATTATCATAATTACAGTCTTCATGCGTGTCCGCGGTGCCAGTGGAGCTCGTGCGACACTTTTCTGTCGTTCTCCTAGAAGTATTTTTGCTACTCTTAGGTACATAACAAACATGGACACCAAAAATAAAAACACGAACGAGCCAACTATGCCTGTATATACAAGAGGCTCAGGTCTGTTCTTATACTCTTCGTCCTTCTCGCAAATACGAACTGTAATTGTTGTGTTCCCAATTGTCTTGTCTTTACATATGGTTCCCCAGAAAACAGTCACAGGCGCCGCAACGACACTTGCTAATAATATTAATACACCGCACATCAGGATGGCAACCTTTGGTTTGATTTGCCATTCCAGGGGTCTGCACACTTTACGGTACCGGTCAATTGCAATCACCAAAATACATAGAGTCTCTGCAAATACCGTGAAATCATTGAAAAAATCTTTGGTCTTGCAAAGTTTTGGGAACGGGTAATTGTACCAGAAATTCAGAGTCACCATTTCCGCCGGCATTGTAGTGAATGTACACAAGATATCGATGAAGCTCAAACAAATGACAAACGTCCGGAAGTTGCAGGAATGGTAACGGAAGATGAAGACGTAGAGTATTAACAGGTTTCCAAAGAACCCAATAGCAATTTCCGTGCCAACAAATACAGTGAGAGGCAGCACTAGTTTAGAAAAGTCAGAATTTATTTGATTCAAATGTAATACTTGATTAGGATTATTTTCTTTGCAATCCATCTTGAATTAATCATCACATTTTAAGCTAATTAAAACATATATAGTTTTTCCGTGTTTTCACTATTCCGAGTTTAATTATCAGTTGATCGTTCTGTCGATTCGACCTTTTCTATTTCATTATTCACTTCAATATTAGTTTTTATCTACCATTTTCGAACAGAGTTATCAATGTTTAGCATTCTTCAACAGCGTAAGCTGTTTCTGTTTTTACCCAATGCTGTCTAAAACAACATCTAACAGAGTTATTCTGCAAATAGCACGTAAGCACATATACATGAATGTATCGCACCGAAGTCGTTTTTGTGAAGTACACCAATTTGAAGTATAAAGTCACATACTAGAGGTCTGTATATCCAAAAGAAGAGCACAGAAAATATCACAAAACAGGGCTTTATCACTCATATCCATAGAATATAAGGCCCGGTTTCCATTTGCGCAAACGCACATCCGCATACGTTTCCGCATCCGCGTTTTCAGATAATTGCCCAAAGAGACAATAGTTCGTTCGTTTGTGGACATTTACAAGAAGAGATAATTTGAAAAGGAAGCAAAATTGCGATACGCAGAAATGGAAACTACGGAAACGAATATAATCAAAGGACTGAAGGTCATGAAAAACGCTTCTACGATTGCACGTTTTCCATATTATCGTATTAGAAATTATACGCGACTATTCGGGTAAACTCATTCAACAAAATTGACACAATGGAAACCGCACTTGAAAGAAAATTCGTGGATAAAAAGAGCCGGAGTGGTGTGTAAACAACATACATCTGTACTGTAATTAAGCATGAAGACAAACACTGCGATAGCATCAAAATACTGAATGACGCAGTTAAGGAAAGATACCTCTGTATTAGTATGCTATTTATACTTGATCGTCGTCACATAACCAAACAATGACTCTAAACTTCTGACTAAACTGGTTTTCGTAGAATTTTCGCATCTATTGTATTCTCCTCAGCTTTATCAAAGACGTAGATATATTAACTATTTATCTGTGTTATACGGTATGCCGGTTGGGACATGCCACGTGCGACTTACTACTTTTAAGTTATGTACTGTAAAGCTTATTTAACATGCGCGCCGTCCTATATTAAAACATGTGGATGATTTAACCAAGTAATATCACTCAGATTGCTGCAATGGAACCTAACAGTAGGCATGTCTTCAACAAGTTCGTTTTGCCTAAACAGCCAATAACTGCAAATGCTACAAAAATAACTGAACTTTCAATTTCTGGCTGTAATGTCATGACTGTAAATGGCTGTCCTGTTGAGTCAGTGTCAATTAAACGGCTCTGTCGCGTTCCTGTGCATGGCTGGAACAATTCAAGAATGTCATTATCATTGCTCATAATGGGCGCAGCTTCGACTTCCCTGTTATTATAACTGCAATGAACAATGTTAATCTGCTAAACGGATTGTACAACTATTTGTCAGGTTTTGTTTATTCCTTACCAGTGTTTCGTAAGCAATTCCCAGGCAGACAATCATACAAACATGAAGACTTGGTACTTCGTATACTAAATACAACTTATGGAGCTCATGATGCATCTGAAGATGTGAGGAGTTTATGTAATTTATTGCAACATTCTACATCAGTAAAAACGTTAATGTCATTCGGTTTTTCACCAAAAGCTGTGTATTTTAAGCAAGTTTTCAACACCGAAAAATAAAAGAATCTTCCTCCTTCATTAAGTGTGCTGATTTCAAATGTTTTTTTTTGTAAATTTAACATGGCAGAAAAATGCAGGATCTGGTCTTTGTCTGAATCATCTGAAAACAATTTTCAATCGCGATGGAGAAGATGGATTAATGAACACATTTGTGTCAAAAACTATGGACGGCCAACCTCGTGTTACAAGTGCAAAGAGAGCGTTAGAATCTGTCATTTCTAAACTTGTTGAATTCTTCAGCAAAAACTGTTGAGTGGTTTCTTGAATTTATGTTGATAAAGTGAAATAAATGTCAAGCAGGTAATACGACATGTAACAAGAATGATACCAAAAAATAGCATTTAGTTATGTAACAAAGTGTTGCAAAAACATGGCTTTAAGACATTTTTAATAATGAAACTAAGTCGTACAAATGCACAGCTACCACAAGCACATGGTGATGTGAACATTTTGACAAAACAATTAATATTAAGATAATAAAGTCATATTTTGAGGAACACGAAAAATCGGTCAATGGCGCTACCGGGATTCAAACCGGGGTCTACGGATTGCCGGTCCGCTATGCTAACCACTACACGTGACCTAACGTCATTTTCGTGTAAATTTGATTGATATAAAGTAAATTAAGGTTAACTACACTTTGGAAGAAGTACGGGACGAATTTCTACATCCGAGTCAAAAAAGTCAAAAAAGACACAAACATAAATATGTAAAAACCACCACGCGTCAAGAGAGGCCTACCCCGGTCCCACGACGAGAGAGACCAACTGCCCGCGACGGGAGAGGCCAACCCCGGCCCCGCGTCAAGAGAAGCCAACCCCAGCCCCGCAACGTACAAATCGACCAAACGGCCTACGTCGCAAACGACTCGGCGAATTACAGTTCCGCTAGACCCCATTAGCGTTAGGAAGCTACCTGCGGGGTTGGCAGATGGATGTACCCCAACAACACTCCCTCGACGCAGACCCACACACATTCTTAAAGGGTGTGCGCCACAAAATCCTTTCAAAACTTAAAGAGGATTACAGGTTTTGAATGGGTTAAAATTCCAGCTCGGCCTTAAGATACAGCTTCGTAAGAACAAACCCGATTGTAGTGAGGAATACACAAACCCTGTATTCCGTAACTAACAGGAGACTATTATGCAGGGAAGTGAGATCGAAGAGGTGTTAGACAAAGCCTTTCCCTGCATACTGGAGGTACTCGAAAAATGGACCCATCTAGGCTCTAGATGGGTTGTGGATAGAGTACATACGCTATGGGTGGACATCGCCAAGTATGACCCACTGAGAGGCGGCTCATACATTCCTCTACCAGTAGAGGTTAAAAGCAAGAAGGCAGCGGTCAATGTGAAAAACGAAGATGACCACTGCCTGCGATGGGCCCTAAAATCTGCTCTGTTTCCTATGTCAAAAACCCGCAAAGGACTTTAAATTATTCAGCAAACGATGGCCTAAACTTTATAGGGATCGACGCCCCCACACCATTCTCCCAAATTCCAGAGGTAGAAATCAACGTGCTTGGTTGGGATAATGGGGCGATTGTCGACAGGCTCAGCAAGCAGCCCACCGAAATGCCCCGGATAAACCTGCTGATGATTGAGAAGGCTGGGAAGTTCCATTACACATGGATTAAGAACTTCAACCGTCTCCTATATAATCAGAGCAAACATAAGGAGAAAAAACACTTCTGCGAGCGCTGTCTTCACGGCTACACCAGAGAAGACCTGCTAGATGCCCACAAACCAGAGTGCCTTGGGATTGGGCGTGCTGCTGTGAGGGTTGAGATGCCGGAGGAGGGAAAAAACACGCTCCTCTTCCAGAACCACCATAAGCAGCAAGCCGCGCCCTTCATTGTCTATGCCGATTTTGAGGCCCTCACAACTAAGATTGAGGGCCCACAACTAGACCCAACAAAGAGTAACACCCAAAGGACTCAGCATCATGAGGCCTGCAGCTACTGCTATGTGTGTTGTGATGGCCACACTGAGACCCCGATGGAATATAGAGGCCAAAATGCAGCAGAGCATTTCCTCCAAGCACTCCAAGAGGAGCGAAAGATAAAGGAGAAGCTTGCCAAGCCCCAAACAATACAGATGACCCGAGAAGATTGTCAGTCCTACGAAACAGCAACATCCTGCCACATTTGTGAAAAACCGCTTGATGGTGTTAGGGAGGTATAGAGGCGCCGCCCACAATGTCTGCAACCTCAAACTGCGGTTGGTAACTAAAACCACCACCATACCGGTGGTATTCCATAACCTAAGAGGCTATGACTCTCACCTGCTGATGCAAGCCATCTCTATGGTGGAGGGCAAGGTGTTGTGCATTCCCAACAACACAGAGAAATACATATCCTTCTCCCTCGGGCAGCTCAGGTTCATAGACAGCGTCCAGTTCCTGCTGGCCTCCCTCGAAAAGCTGGTGGCTGCAAACCCGACCGAAGCTTTTCAAATAACGGCTCATTCTGAGCCAAGCAGAGAAAGACGAGAGCTGCTGATGCGTAAGGGTGTATATCCATACGAGTGCATGGACACCTGGGACTGTTTCGAGGAGAGGCAACTACCACCAGCGGAAGCTTTCTACAGCAAACTGACCAGCGAGAATAACAGCAAGGACGACTACACCCATGCCAAATTAATCTGGAAACTCTTTGGGTGTGAGTCACTGGGAGACTACCACGACCTGTACAACCGCACGGACGTGTTATTCCTAGCAGACGTCTTCGAAACTTTTCGGAAGACCTGTATGCGGCAGTATGGTCTGGACCCAGCACACTTCTTCACCAGCCCTGGCCTCTACTAGGGAAGTTGTTAAAGAAAACACGAGTAGAACTTGACCTGGTCACGGACTAGGACCAACACCTATTCATCGAAAAGGGAACGCGGGATGACATATCCATGTTCTCAAAACGCCATGCTCAAGCTAATAACCCTCGGGTAGAAGGATATGACCAGTCCAAATCAAACAACCATATCCTATACCTAGACGCCAACAACCTCTACGTTTGGGCGATGAACCAGCCCATGCCCACAGGCGGATTCGCATGGGTGGAGGACTGCGAGAGCCTTATGGCGACCATAGCAGACCATAGTAGACCACCCAACCAGCTGCCAGGAAGGCTTCATCCTAGTGGTAGACCTGGAGTACCCGGAGGAGCTGCACGACTCGAACAACGCGTATCCGCTAGCCCCGGAGCGCATGGTGGTTTGCAAAGAGTGGATGTCCGTGTACCAGCTTAACCTCCTTGGTGAAGGGGTAACGCCTAGCGAAGTCGAAAAACTGGTCCCAAACCTCCGCAGCAAAGAGTGTTATGTTCTCCACTACAGGAATCTACAGCTATACCTGTCTCTGGGTCTGCACCTGAAAAAAATCCACCGGGCCCTGAGATTCGAGCAGAGCCCTTGGATGGAGCCCTATATTCGAATGAATACGGAGTTGCGGGAAAAGGCCGGCAGTGAGTTTGAGAGGGACTTTTATAAGCTCCTCAACAACGCCGTCTTCGGCAAAACAATGGAGAACCTCCGCAAGCGCGTTGATGTTAACATCGTGCGCGCAAATGAGGAGGACAGACTAAGACGTCTGATAGCCAGCCCAGCCTTCGCACGGGCTAATATCTTTGATGAGAACCTCACGGCCATCCAAGTTAACAAGAGCCGCACAAGAGTCAATAATTTTTCCAGGTCACACGCGTCTGCGAAGAACATCCGGGCTTTGTCCCATTGCTGGTGCGGCCGCATCCCGTGAGAGAAGAGTTGGTTGGGAACCCCCTCTGTCATGACCTCGACCTTAGTAATCTTCGGGTTGTAGAAGGCCTCGGACTGCCGACTAAATGCAGCTGCTGGTTCTTCAAACAACATTAAGATTACCTTCATAGAGCGGGCGGGCACGTTGAGGTTTATGTTCCATAGCGTGTCCCTTTTTTTCTTTTGGGTGGTTGTGGTTCAGGTCCAACATCGGGCACAATTTTCCCCTTGATTTACTTCAATAGTGGCAAAAGTGTTCGACGCCCAATGGCGGAGGAGTTTCAAATGCCTGAAGGGTGAGAAGTGTCCAGTTGTTAAGTTAGACAGCTGCCTGTTTAGCTCAGTCGGTAGACCGCCATACTAGTGTTCAGGGGGTTGTGGGTTCTAACCCCACATCGGGCGCAATTTTCCTCTTGATTTACTTCAACTGCTACATATTTTTGGTCAACCAATGTGTTGATGCATGTATCTGTTGATACCATACAAAGGTCTTGTTCAATCATTAGACTATCCAACCGATACTAAACAGGGCGTATTTATCTGCTGTTCTATCATTTACATGTATATGCTGATTGCCAAGTAAGAGAGTTGTAAATACCATTTGTACATCCTGGGCATGACATGGCCGGGATTAAACCAATGACCTCCAGCACTCTTGCCAGACACTACCTCATGAGTGATTTTGTTCAAACACATTTATTGGTGTTTATTTGAAGTTAACATAATTTTTGTAAGTGTACTGAGAAACAAGGCACTGGATAATAAACTTTTGTTGAAAAATATTGTTTAGCAGTTGCCAGTACCAGAAGATATTTATTTTTACTAATTGTTGACTGATGATGATAGTTCTTATTAGTTCTTGTCTTATACATAGCTTCAAAGATCTTAATTTTTTTCAAAATCTGTCCAGTATATGGACGACGAGCACGAATAGGAACACGGTTCTGTCCCAAACGGTTTATGATCGTCTGTGCATGAACCCCGTAACGCCGAGCAGTAATGGTTGCTGGTAAAAAACGATTACGTAGGTGAGTCAACGTGATAACGCGATCAGTACGTAACTTTGTAGCACGTACGCGACCGGGTCTTGCACGATCTCTGACAGATCCAGTAGTGTTGAACCGGTTCTCAAGATTATGAATAGTCTGTCTGGAGCAGCCAAAATGACGCGCTGCGTTATTCACCATTGACCCCGTCCGGAGCATACCAATAGCCTGGTTTCTCTGATCTTCAGAAGGACGTGGCATCACTAAATGCAATTGATTTTTAAAAATTCGATATTTTTTATTTGTGCTCAGCAAATGATTACTTGTCAGCAAACCTGTAAATGGGCACGTGCAAAGTAGGGAAAAGTTTTTCCTGTTAGGAAGCATGAATTTACCGGCGATTTTTAAAACAATTGCATAATCGTTATCCGCAATGAAATTGTGATAAAGATGTGTGTAACTTTTGCAACAACATATAACAATGTAACATAAATATAATTATAATTGAAACAATCATAATATATACATACTATGATTGTTTCAATTATAATTATATTTATGTTACACTGTTATAATTAATAACATAATCTTCTCCGCATATGTTAACATATGATTGTATATATTTGTAAATATGTTGTCCTCATGGGCTGCAAGGCTTATTGGATTTTGAAAATAAAGGATATATACTAACAAAACAACTATTCAAAAAAATAAAGTGTAAAGTTTTCATTTTGGGTCAGTGTATGAATTGTGATACTTTCAAACCCTTGAGAGTGTCTACCTTTCAGTAGGTGTCACTGCTACCTGACAGTTGCACATTTTGATATGTGTTGTAAATCGTAAACATGTGGCAGAAATCATTGAATATTTCTATGACCGGTCAAGCAATGAAGCAACTTTTAAGATGAAATTTTACATGAATGATGTTTTAGACTTATCAGTTAGATATTGGATAAGAATTTTGACAATATGTTAGACTTGTTTATGATATGTTGTACCCAAATAAGTTATCTTTAGCCAGAAATGTACAAAACAAACTTGGGTTCAGTGATGCATGGTATTTTTGGAAATAACACATTATTGTTTTCTATGGTTAGACAGAGATTAACTGATCAATATTAACAGGATTGGAATAGTGATATTGAATAATCAAGCAGAGCAAATACATACAAATTAATTTCAAACTTCAAATTTCAGCCTTATTTAGACATACTGCCGGTAATAAATATAGAAAAGCATTAACAAGATTTAGAGTATCATTTAATAGATTACACATTGCAGTGGACCGTTGGACTAAACCCAAAACAACCCCAGTATATTATGAAAGAAAATGTCACTTCTGCAATTGTTTAGAAGATGAGTTTCCTTTTTGTTTGATATAATAGCTATAGAAACTAGTAGATCCCTTTTTATTATAGACAAAATCCAAACATACTAAAGTTTGGGGAATTGCTACAACCTAGTAACGAAAAGGTAGTTAGACAGTTTATTATTTAAGAGCTTTGAATTGAGAGATCAATCCTTGTAAAGCAAAACTAAATGCACGTTCATCTCAAAGAACTGAAATCATTGTTCTTTTGTTTTTGTATCTTTAGTCTGTATTACATTACCTCAGTCATTCTAAGTACTTATGAATGCTATAAATTAAATTACGTTTGACGTACATTCTTTTCTCTCACCACTTATTCCTATATCATGTTAACATGCATATTTTGTATGCTTATTCAATGTGTTGCATATGATCGTATGTGTTTTATCTACTTCAGTAATAACTTCAAATAAGGTACATGTATAAAAAATGTACAGTGGTATCTATAAGAATGGTGTATATCGGTAATTTAAACATGTATTCATGATATTGTTTAGTTGACTAGTACATCTTATTTCTTGATTTAACAAAATGTGTGTAAATGTATTTATATCTCTTGTAATTATGAGTCTGGTTGACCAGACATAACACATTTTCACATAAAATTGTATCATGAAAGCACGAATGTAATGATTTTATTATAGATATGGAACTTCTCTAAATCTCATATTTTTTCTCAAATAAGCATACGTCTTATTATATGTATTAACAGGGGTAAACAATAATAGTATGGCAGAATGTGTCTCTTCTAGAAGTTGGCATTTGTGAGCTGAAACACTGGCAAATCATTGAGCTGTGAGATTTTTTATTGGTTTATGTTAACACAAAACTGCCCATATTTTACATTTGCACATACTTTTCATTGATAAGAGGGCTGTTCTTGGTACACACTAATATGAAATTATTTAGTTATAATATTAATAACTATTTCTCCAAAAACTATCAAAGTTTTAATAGTTTAAAAGTGGATCGATTTTGTTCACTTGCTGAGCATTTTTCTTCCTGTGGGACAGTAAATACTTATTTTGCATGATATGTAGAGTCGAGCTTTTAACTCTGGATGACTGCTTCATGGACAGTTTAACTAAAAAGTTAAGATATTTATTAAATAAGTTTTACAAAATAATGATCTTAGTAGTATTTATGCCTAGTATTTATACTCCCTCAAACAGTGTTTGTCAATGGGAATACTAGAATCACCCTGTCTGCAGGTCGGTCTATTGGTTGTTATGTCGCTAACTACTTCATCAGTGTTGAAGGGATTGCAATTCAATATGATAATATAAGTACAATGATAATGATTTGTAGATGTGCAAGACATAAATTTGCTGTACATCCATCAACATGTTTTTTAAGTCTATCCCTTTGGACTGAAGTCTCCTTTTAGAACACATGTAATAACTTATAGTTGATGTTGCAAATTATGTTAGTTTTCAATGGATTGCATTTAAACTTGGCATATAATCAAGATTAAGGTACTGTTTACTTCTTCCCCATCCATCTTTCTGACTGTCTATACCAATTCATTGTATACAATCTTGTGTTCAACTCCTATATTATTCAAAATACTGACATAACAAAGTGTTCTTGATAGACCATTATGATAGGTAAATCTATGTCCAAGTGATGTGTGTGATCTGCAGTGAGTCCCTTACTGTCAGCACTTTCAGTGCTTTGATTGAAAAGACGATTTTAATCAAGATCGATCAGGAAATAAAATGACTCGAGTTCTATCTCAAGTGCTTACGATTTTTCTTGATAGTAATTGTGAGTACCTCAAAATGGTTTCGTTTTCTCTGTGAAATCTTAGAGATATACTTAGTTTATAATTGATTCTGGTCATTTTAGTTATACAAACTAAGCCTTCATTACAAATTCATGAAGTAAGGTACATCAAAAGCAAAGAAGATTTACAAATACTTGCTTGAATGCTGACATAAGTCAATTATTTTAGTTTAGAAAACTAATATAATGTTCCCTCAACATCTAGATATATTGATGATTTCATATATCTATATAGAAATATATATAAATTGCAACTGATTAAAACCAGAAGACGAGAAAGAGATATCTTGGAGAAAAAACTCTTGACCGCTTTCAAATTATTGGTTGGAATGACATAATAAGCAAGATTATTTGCTAAAAAGTATAAATTCTATAAGAGTAAGCTACTTCTTGGATGATTATGTTAAACAAATACATTTCAAGTTGTTATTTTGTGTATCTTCATCTTTTAGAGACAGACTTTCACTTAGGTAACGCTGTTTTACGTAGCATGACCGTTGTGGCGGACAAGAAGAGTATTCAGGGGAGATAATTCGGTAGTGACTAATTAAGGGCATTGTCTATTCGCAGACGTAACTATCTTAACTATTTATCTGTGTTATACGGTATGTCGGTTGGGACATGCCACGTGCGACTTACTACTTATAAGTACATGTACTGTTTAGCTAGTTTAACATGCGCGCCGTCCTACATTTGTCACGACTAGTATTAATACATGTGGATGTTTTACCAAGTAATTTTGTAGTAATAAAATGTCTGTAGACAGAAAATTGCATTTCTGCAATGGGACATAATCAGTGCAATAGTCCTAGCATGGTAGTAAAATAGTGACCTCCCTTAGTTAGAGGGAATGTTGCATTTTCTTACACCTGACATTGCATAATGGTCATTATTTCAAGATAATACACCTGGGATAAGCTTTTTGTCCTAAATAGTAAACTAACCATAGTTTATAAGTAAGTTCATGAGGTTTCTATATGTCTCGAGTTGATAACTGAGTTTTATGCAAAACATAGACGACAACCAACGATAACAGAAAGTTTCGTTCGACAACATTCTATACATGTATATGGAATGTCGAAACAAAGTTTTATTACAAGTCGCAAGTGGCATGTTCCAAACGGCATTCTGTAGTATGTAGTAAGGACACCAAATGTTTATATATCAACAAGATATATTCATGTAATATACATACTCATTTGACTTGATTTGTTTAATTGAAGGGAAAATTCACTACTTGTACCAATTCGCATTATGTCAGAATTCTTAGACTGGAAGCTTGAACAAAGGAGAGGGGGATCCCTTCCTGCATCTACGCCTGAGTAACCTCCAGATGGTTCTTACATAGAAGCTGATAATCACAGGCACAACTCTTAGTAAACTTCCACAAATTAGTTTCTAGTTTCAAGAAATCTCCCTTTCTATTTCGTAAATAGAGAGCGTTTAATGACAAAACATGCATGAGGTGAGAGCTATATACATAGTGTATAAAAAGTCCCATAAACTGATCAAACCACGAAAGTCCAAGTATTAAATGCCTTATATGATATTCGGGCTACATTTCAAATACAATATAACGATACCGATATGAATAACCGTTCTAAACACACTACCGGATATAGGTTCTCTTGATGTGTTTGCAGTATGTTATACCGTGTATGGTAACACACCGTGCAACCAGCTGTATCGATGGCTGTTCTGTAGATTGATGGCTGTGCTATGTGCAAGGTGCGATATTAACGAAGGGTAAGTATTTGCTATTTTGTTGCGTTTATCGTTGATTTTAAAAGTAACCACTTATAGGTATCGTTTAGCACAGAACAAGCTATTACTACGTACCGATTGTGTGCGAGCGAGTGCTATATTTACAGAGAAAACAGGTAATATGTACGCCGTGTTTGCAAAAAGTTCGACGCTTTCTTATTTGACATTATCGGCTTAATTCATGAAATCGAACAAGTTCGATGAACTGGGAAAAACTTGAATCATTCTCCTGTAGTTCTACCAAGTGACACTGCGCAATTTCTTATTTTTTTATGGAGATACAGAGTTTTAAAATTGACGAGGTACAATGTTTTGACTAACGCTAAGGGCAGTTCCGATTTCTCATGTCTAACGGCTAAGACAGTTCCCAAATACTTTATGCTAGCAACCATGACAGTTCATCAAGAAAATCGCAAAGGGAGGATAATAACATTAATCATTTTCGTCCAAACTAAATCAGATTTTTATATTAAAGTGAATAACCCTGTCTTTGATGTCAAAGTTGAACTAACATGAGCACTGAAATCGAAAATAAACATATTAAAATAGTATTCATGTCAATGGATGGAGAAGTTTGACATCAACATTGGTGAGCAAATAATTAAGACGACAGTACTAAAAATAGTAGTCGTCTTTCCATATATATTGAGAAGGGTTAATACTGTAAAATAAAGAAATGAATATTTAGTGTTTATGTTAAAAAATAACGAATCTGGAGGGACACCGGAGGTCACAGACACCTTCTGTGACATTTCACCTTCCAGAACAACTGTCTGGGTCCTATCCTCTAGAAAATCAGAAATCCAGTCAACAGTGTTACAGGATTCTGTGTAGGTCTTGGGCATACGCCGGTTCAAACAATTGAAATGTTAAACAGAGTATCGAAGAAAACACCTGTTGCGCGTTCGTTAGTTTACAAATGGCATAAGCGGTACAGCGACGGAAGAGAAACCATTATGGACGATGATAGGTGCGGCCGCCCAGCGTCAAAGTCTAATAAAAGTGACGTTACGTTAGTAAAGGATTGTCTGGATAAAGACCGGCGGGCAACTATTCACGAACTTTGTGATAATTTAGATATGGGATACGGCACAGTTCATAGAACCATCAAATATGAACTTCATATGAGTAGGTTAAGTGCTCGTTGGGTTCAACGACTATTAAAAGACTATGGGATGGAGCGACGGGTCAAGGATTCACAAACATTGTTAAGAATGTTTGCAAAAGAAGGGGACCAATTCCTAAACCGGATCATCACTACGGATGAGACGTGGCTATTTTACTATGATCCCGAAACCAAGCAGCAATCGAGTCAATGGAAATCATGTGATTCCCCCCCCCCCCCACCGAAGAAGGCAAGGATGTCGAAGTCTATGGGGAAACACATGTTTATAGTGTTTTTGGACATCAATGGAGTACTTTTGAGCCATGCAGTTCCAAAAGGCCAGTCAGTCAACTCCGCTTATTATGCAAAGGTATCGTACTCTATTTAATTAACAAAATAAATTAAAACTCGTTTAAAATGATATCAAAAATAAAATAATAAACATGCAAAATGTTAAAATTTGATAACAGTTCTTAAAAAAACTGTATATCTATGATGATGAAATTATTATTCTCTCCTTTAATAACAAATATTTGTTATATTTCAGATTCTTCGATTTATTATAAACCAAGACAACGCACCCGCGCACGCGTCACAGGAAGTGCAGACGACAATACAAATTCAACTAGAGGCGGAAGTTCTTACTCGTCCCCCGTATTCACCAGATCTCGCACCGTGTGATTTCGCACTTTTGCCAAAATTAAAATGCGAGTTGAAAGGAAAACATTTTAATGACTTGAATGAACTTAGAGTAGAATCAACAAACATCCTATACTCTTACACATCAATCAATTGTATGTAAATTACTCAATCGTATGTGTATTCGTTTGAAATTTTACATACCGCTCATAGTGATATTAAAATAAATTCTCAGCAAATTACATACAAATCCAATGAATTGTGTTAATTTGTTTATATTTGTCCACGAACTTCTGGATAACCCCTCGTATACCATAATATCTAAGTTTATACAAAAATAATTATGCGGTTCATTATCAAATGCTTTGGAAAAGTCCATTTTGATGATATCTGTCTGAATATTCTTATTATGAGACTGACATATGTTTTGAATGAATGAGATGAGTTGCGTTTCACAAGAAGGTGAAAATATAAAACCGTGTTGTAGATCGTACACAATATTGTTACTTTCTAAGTATGACATGATATTACTAGAAATTACATGTTCTAAATTGTTACAACAAATAAAGGGATTGGTTTATGATTTATGGGATCATGCTTACCTCTTTTTTTACAAACCGGGCACACATTGGTATGTTTCCAGTCTAAAGGGACTTTTCCAGAAGCAAGAGACTTGTTATCTGGTCCTGTAGCTTTATGGGGGTTAATATTGGATAATAATTTTGTTATGCCATTTTGGTTTATAAGAATGACTGGCATTTGTGGGTGGGGACTAGGACCCTTATTTGGTATTCGTTGTGATGTTACCGGTGTAAAGGCTTTTGGAAATCGATCATTTAAGATGTTGGCTTTTGCTGCTGTTAATGGTTTTAATATTCCATTTTCACGGAGTGGTGGTATTGTAGAAGATTCGGTTTTCTGTGATTTAATGTATGAGAACAGGTTTATTGAGGTTTTACTGAATTAAGAGTTGTTTTGATCAGGGATGGGGATGTCAAAAACATGTTTTTAATGCTATTCCAATAAGCTTTACGATGTTCATTTTGGAGTTCAGCTTTTCTTTTGTTTTCTATTGCGTTTTGTTAATTTCCGTTTAAATTTGTTCATTTTCCTTTACATTTCATTTGAGATCCAGGGTAGTCTGTTATTTCTTTACTCAGCTTTGATGGTATATTTTTAGTGATTGGGTATTTTAGATTTGATTTAAACTTATTCCAGACTTCCCTCCACATGTTTATGGTTTAACAATTCACTATGTGTTTTATTTAGATCTTCTTTGATATCGTCCCAGTTTGCTTTATCGACACATAGATCTCTGTAGATTTGCCGGAATGAGTGCCACAAAATAATCGGATAACATTTCGCCTCGCTTTAATTTTGTGGCACGCATTTCGGCAAATCTACACGTAAAAACTAGTTCTAACAAACAAAAACTGCCAAAATACGTGTGATCGGTCGCCAGCTTTTCGTGCCGCGTAGTAAACAAAAAGTCACGTGTTCACAAACTCTGCTGCTGTTATCGGATCGAAATTACTGCAAGTGATAGGATAAAGAACAACACATCTAGCGAAATCAATAACCTTAAATAAAAGTAATGCATGCCCGGATCCAGAAATTGTCACAAGTGAATAAGAAGCCATTTCGTCATAAACTCTGTTGATTATGTTTCAATGAAATAGAGTATATATATAAACTTTCATGCAGATTTGGCAGAAGTTGACTATATCTTAATGTCCAAAATGACCATGATCAGGGAGCACACTTATAAACTGTATTAACTGTTAACAGCCTACATACTTAAACTAAAAGCAGGTTTAGGTAAGCTCCTTGAAATAATTAAATGTGTTGATATTCTCCAATATAAAATAATTGTCAACGACAATAACCGAAGTGGTAGAGCATCGGCCTTCAGAACAGGAGGTCACGGTTCGAGCCTGAAGTGACTAGCATGGAAATAGTTTTATATTTTATTAGATCTATTTATTTTGTAATATCTGATAACAAAACATTTACATATCATAAACACGTCAATTTAGTTAGAGAATAAACTTTTGTTAGCAGTTAGTTTAGTTACCATCACCACATGGGATTTATCGGTAAAGTGTATGCACATTCGTCTAATGTCAAATTATCATTTATTGTAGCTTTAATATAAATGTTACGCGGCCCATTTCGGTACCCGCACGTAACGTAGTGGAGGCAACAGTGATCCATATCCAGTGATGTGATGATGGCAAGACAATAGCACAGTTCCGTTTGGTAATCAAATTTAATAACAGTGAGCAAAATCTGCAGAGTAATAACAACGTTCGCAGAAAAAAGTATATTCAATAATAATCACTAAGTTAAGTTTCAAATACACAAAGTATTAAAGTTAAATCACGAAGAAAACACAAGTAAAAATAGTCACAAAGACAAATGTCACTTTAACAATTTCCTAAAGGTCTCATAACAACTAATATTATTTCTTTTATTTAATTTCTTAACAATTACCCGCGAAAGAGGGGAGATTTCAGGCGTAAATCACGTGATTCTAATTAACAAATGAAATGGCGATTTTACCAAAATAAAGGATTAATGTGCGTGTTCTTCATTATTTCATAATACATACAAAAACCTTTGTCTTGCCTAGAGACCGTTTCCCCGCAGGAGCTACATTAATGTTTCGCCTAAACCATAAACGCGTATTTGTCTATCAATTTGGTAATTAAACTGTCGATTAAAATATACTTATATTATAGGATAATGTACATGTATCGGTATGTGTTTTGATGTAATGCTACCTGTAGGTACGGAATAGTACGACTCGGGACGGGTCTTATATATCACATTTTGTAAGCAGTTCCCTTAGTATAATTACTCCATTGTTCAGTAGCGTCTCCAATACGACGGAAACATGCATAAATTCTAGGTAATCACTTTGTTTGATACATCTATAATTGCTTATGTCTATCCCATACTATGTTCGTGTATTGATATACATTGATGCTAAATCCGTATCTACACTAGTCATGTGTTAATAATTGTATTACAGCTTTGTGTACTTTCAGACCGTGTTCATTGTTGCTAAATAAATTATCTACAAATAGACCACGTTCTTATTTATATATAGATAAAGATATCACCCAACAAACCTGTCAACTTAAACGTTTACGGTTACTTAATAGTATCAATCGAAACAAAGAACGTTTATAAGTCATAGTAATGCGTTGCTTTAGTATCGTGAAGTACCCAAACAACACAAAGAAGTTTTATAAATTATAGAAACAAAATAACTTTCAAATTCTGAGGAAATGATATAAATCATGAAAACAAATTGACACTAAAATTGACAAATTTTAGTCTTGTAATACAAACACTGTTTTTTGAACAACTTATAAGGAAAATGTGCAAATACGAAAGTAGGCTTGTTCTGGAAAAACAAAATATATGTATATCACGGACATATAAACCATTATAAGTCCGTGTATATATACATATATGAATAATTTTCCTTATCATGTACAAGGACATAAACCATATTTTACATGATAAGGAAATTGAATAATTTTCCTCATCATGTTTATATATATACGTGATAAGGAAATTGAAAGCGCCTGGGTGATGTAGAGTGAAAAGCATATGATTCTTCTAGACGGTTGCGTAAATTATTGGATATTCTTGGCATACTAAAAATGCTAAAATGTAAAAAATGTTATTTTCCCATGATTTTTATAATTTCATTCTTCCAGGACGTAAGGGCATTGACATATGCATGTTACACCATTTATTAGCATAATTGTTAAGCGAGTCAATAATGTGTTCTTTACATTTATAAAAATCTATCTTGTTAAGGTATCTATATTTGAGGCCCTTAGAAATTAAATTCCTAACCCTTTTATCAGATATTCAAATTCAGTTTCTTTCAAACTTTATTGTGCAGAGTTAAACATTCCACCATACTAAATGTGATATATAAGAACATTTTGCAAATTTCAGAACAAATCGAATTCCAATCTCATATTTGTTTAGAAAAAAGAAAATAATAATAAGATAAGACAGAATCTTGAAATTGATCTTGATTTGATCTAGATCAGTTTCAGTCTACAGTATATTTGATTATTTCTCAACAATAAGGTAAAGTTGCAAATGTTTTCACAATATCAGTAAGAAGATAATAAGGCGTTTCATGAATAGTAACACTTATTCACTTTCAATTACATTATGAAAATGGCAAACATTTTGCAGGATCAAATTGATCCAAATCAGTTGATCCTTTGTGAACACGGGACCTGGCTATCTGAAGAGAAAAAGAGCTAAAAAGTACAGTAAATCAATCGATTCATTATCTAGAAGGGACAAAACCACGTAAAGAGAGATAGAACCAAACTTTATGAATACAAATTCAGAGACAGTCAAAGGTTAAAGGGAAAAGCAACAACTGAAGAACCTGAAAATCACAAAATATGTCCTCTCCCTCAGCTAGCAGCAACAATATTTTTGAAAACCCACGATTAACTAGAACAACCAAATATATAGCTTTGTCGGGTAGCTACTTTTGCATTGTACAGCTATTTGTAGCATTGTCACTATGTTCAGTCATTTGTGGCATTGTGGGTACCTACCCCAGCTTTGCAGTCATCTATGGCATTGTCGGGTACCTACCCTCGCCCCATACAGTCATTTATGGCATTGTCCGGTCTCTACCCACTCCTTGTACTCATATACTCAAACGCAAAAGAAAGTGTGCACTTTTTATTTTTTTTATTTTCTGATAATCCGATGATGGAATATTATCAATTGTGGTATCGTTTTTAAGCTTATTCAATTTCGCCTTCTAACCAATGTTTTTTTTATTTTATTGTTTTGAATTTCGTTAAAACGTACGATGCGTCTACAAGCAGTTGGGGTCAAAATCAAAAACACACAAATAGCCAAAGGGATTTTTCTTGCGTAAATTAACTGTTATTTGTTGCAAAATTATGTTAATGTTGCATTAATATCTGGTATGACCGCATTTCGTCTGATAACTCTGTAGCAGAGGCGGTTTGGTACCGACGTCTCATGTGCGTCTACTCAATGTGACGGTCCAGTCTGACGCCAGTCACGCGTGGCCTGCCGGATCGAGGACGGTCAGTAACAGTACCCGTTTGCATAAACCTATCTCGTAACTTGATTATAGTGTTACTATTGCAGTTAAGTGCCCGTGAAACTGAAGCGACTGAGTCACCTACGACCAGCATCATTAAGGCGTCAATACGCTGACATTCCAATAGTCGTAGCATATTCTCTGTTATGAATTTGCTGGCATTGTTGTAATGGGTGATGGAACCTACTACATTGTCTATGTACGCATGTTTATACCAGTGTGTTTGATACTGTATCCAATACGAGCATTTTATTTCGTAGGAATGTTATTGAACTATGGAATGTTGTTAAACAATTTTGGATTCTCATTTAAACCAGTTTTTTTGAAATTAATCATCTTATGAAGTTTGTTAGTGACATGTACATATATATTCTACATTGCATAATATACGTTACGTTTGTGTGGAGTTGTTCAATCAAATAAGATAGCCAAATCGTGACGTCCAAGTTTACGTAATGCATTTCTATCAAAGCATATGCAGTATACATTGTTGTTTGTGTCAATGATAAACGCATTGCGCAAACGTTGCTATTTTAAATTTAATAATAATCTATCTGCGTGAAAAAAAAGGCTTCTGTCAATTTTCGTCAATCGTGTTTGTTTATTGTTTATTATGAATTGCATAAATGAAAATTTTGATAAAGTTGTTCATAAACCATTTTGATATATATTATTCTTTTCATCAACCGAAAAAAACAAGACATGTATGCAGATTTTGAATTTCACAATTGGTGTTTTCTGTATAACGTATCTTACGCATGAAAGTAAGTGTGTTCTTTGTCATGTTATGTTTCAAAATCTAGGACCTATTTGGGCACTGAGTTTAGATATTTTGTGTAGAAGCATTGCTTAATCTGATTAAAATAATAAAACCAGTTTTCTAGATGGGTCATTTTCGAATTTTTTTATTTCTTAATTTGACAAGTTAGGCCACTACTTTTATATAAATTGGTTTACAAAACCGGCGGGTCTAATTTTCCGAAAAGTATAAAAAAATAAAAATCGAATTTCACTTTTTTTTTCAAAATTATTTTCCCGACCGTATTGATTTTGGTGCCAAACGAAAAAAAAACCCGAACAGAAACCATTAGTTGAATGTCTTAGCTTTAAAATGGTATATAAATCAAAGAAATTAAATGCGATTTACCCTGCATATGGAATTTAAATAGCAAGTTATGCGCGACGATGTCGGCCGCCATTTTTAAAAATCTGATAAACTGTATCAGTGATTTAAAACTCAGTTATTCTACCAATATGCACAAAGAATGTGAGATGCAATCTTTATTTAGGGTTAATTTAGTCTTTTTACGACTTTTGTAATGGATATAAATGCAAATATTTAGTTAAATTTGTCATTTACAAATTCGACTTTTTCGGCATATTTGGATCAAAATCTCGGGTCATCAAAACATTGTACATCTTAACTATTTTACATAATTTCGATGTTTTTTCCTAAAATTTGAGATTTGTATTAATAAACAAATGATTTAGAAGTGTTTTGCCACAGACAACTGAATAACAACAGTTAAAATACTCGAAATATACGACAATGACCATGGCGAGTAACTGCGAAGTTGCATAAATTTCGGATACGTTTATTTTCGGATAAGTGTTCGTTTTTAGAGTTTAATGTCAAATTCATAGTATGTAAGCTTGTAATAAGAGTCTTAAAGGTTTTCTTTTGCATTTTTGTTTACTGTTGTCAGTAGATATAAAGAAAGTTCTTGTTATGCAAACAGTGCAGTCAGTGACTTGCCCAGAAAATTTCAGTTACAGAATATCAATTTATTTATCATGTGTCACAATATGTTATCTATTGCTTCAAGTTCATGACTCCCCTAGAATAATATGGCAATTTTATTTGGCTGGTAAGAAAAGACATTTGCTCTTAATCAAGTCTGTTTTTCAATTTGTATTTGACTGATTGAACTCTGGTTGACAGTGGCAAATTTTTAAGAAATTGACATTGCTAAACTTCATATGGAATTTAAAATTTTCACTTAAAATGATTCGAAATGAACTATTGAACAGTCAGAAAGATGAATCTATCAGTCATATCATATTGCAACAGAAATGTTTTCAAGTATATGTGTTAGAATAATACTGTATAAACAACATATCCAAAGTCTAACAAAATATTTGATGCAGAAAATGAAGAAAAAATGAAAATTAAAAATGTAAAAACACCTTAGAAGGAATGGCGCATGTTGTACACCATGATATAAATATTACTCGCAAGCGCGCATTGATCAAGATGAATTCGTCAGCGCACACATGTAAACAATGTATAAAATCACTATTAATACTGCCGACAATAAGGTGAGTATTAGATTTTTAATAATATATGAACTCAAAACTACATAACATATATGTGAGTCATTCCTTCGCAGATTAGATTGCTATCATGCCATATTTAACTGATTTTCAATGATTTCTTCTTGCCTTATTTTTACGTGTGAAGTGTTAATATTATAAATAAAAAGCACATATTGTCTTACCAAATCAGTTACTTAGATCAATCGCGAATCTTTGCTATTTTAAAGAATCGGATGAAATTAATTGTGTGACCTTGAAATATTTCTTGTCAAATTATTTTCATACGGAAGCGGGTATGTGCCAAAGATTGAAGAATGGCGAAATTTCCATTTGTTCGATGTATGTTTATCTCAACCATAATATTATTTATTTGTAATCATTGTTTTGTTTTTATTTTTTAAGCCTCAAAATGTACGTTGTGTAAATTTGTAAATCTCGTAGCATGCTATAAAATATTGATGTTTTTGTTCTGCGAAATGGAACAAATCAAGATAATTATGCTGAATCTGAACACTATTGTTGTGTTCAATGATTATTCCCACTGTCATTCTATAAAATATATCATTCATCAAAGAAAAACTTAAGGAACTACATATCCAAGTGTTATATTCCTCATATCTAAACCATTCAAATACAAAAGGAATATCTAATCACTAACAAAGATAACTAGCAATATTTCATCAATATGTTAAGCAAGTACTTCGATGAAAGTGGCTGTAATGTATTTCATAGTGCTGGTAAAGTTGATACAGTTGACCTTTGTATCTGTAACTGCATTTGATTGTACTTCACGTTGTGATACAATCATTGTAGGGAAGATACAGACCTCCTAATTGTATTATGCTGCTTGTCTGACATTACCAGTAACAATATGCAATTTGTATATGGAACAAATACGATCAATATTAAGCGTAAACAGACAGGGAACATCACTTGTACTCAAACTAAACTTGGAGCTGAATTGTGTAGTATCCTACCATTCATTCATTCATTCATGCATTTGGCCGCGGCCGTGGTCCAGTGGTTAGTGCGCTGGACTTGGAACCCGGCGATACGGGTTCGATTCCCGGTCGCGGCAGGTCATACCCTTCCATGAAAGTTTGTGAAGAAGTTGCCGGCTCCTTGTGGAAGGGTAAGTTAGTACTGGTTAGAATTCAGTCCAGGAAAAACTGGTTTGGTGAACCGGCCGCCGTATATAACTGAAATATTGTTGAGAAACGGCGTTAAAACCGATGAAACAAACATTCATGCATTTACTGGATGTGACACAACGTATTTTTGGTGAAGGTCTTGCCTTATAAAAGTTCATAAATAACAAGTAGCAAGTGTATTCCTTACAGCATGTGCACCATTATGATAGGGTATGTTGGAGAAATTCTTGAAAAAAATGACAAGTTTTCAAAGAAATGGAACAAGTTACCGAAGCAAAGAATGGGTAACTAACGCATGCACTTGTACTGAAGTGCACATTTAGGGCCATATATGCCAAATTATTTCCTATGCCTATAAATGCGCAGTAATTTAAAGCCATTCATACAGCTGTTGGTGCTGCGGAACCTGTGTATTTTAATATATGTCATCCCGTGACTCAGCATTCAAGTCACCACAATATATTTAATGCATACAACTATTCAATTCTTGATGCTGGAACGAATCACTACCTTCTGAAAGATTTTCTCGACGTGAAATCAAACAGATCACCAAGATCATCAAATACTCCCTCGATACGCTTGGCCATGATATTGTATACATATTTAATTATTTCTAAAACGGAAAAATACCTGTCTACAGTAGAACTTCGAAACCTCGAACTGTCGTGGAATCTAGCAATAAGTTTGAGTAATCTATTGTTCGAGGTATCTATGGTAAACATGTGTATGTACAAACTGACTGTCGCAGGTACAAGTGTATTAAGCATGCTGAACTCATGACAGGTGTGTGTTGTTGGTGTTGTCATATTGAATGCACTTCGATCAATAGTCATAGCATAATCCATAATAATAATAAATAAAAAAGAAATGAAAAGACACCATAAATAAATTTAATTAAATAATTCGTTTATTCTTATTGACATCACGAAATTACAACGACAATGTACTATTTTTAGAAGAACAGTAATAACAAGTTTGTCGTTCATGGAAGACATACAATAAGAACATTTATTAAATAACTATTAATTATTAGCCCTTAAACACAGCATTTGCCTCGTCCAATAATACAAAGGCCTCCTCTATAACAGTGCCAATATCTATATCACTTTTCGGCCCGGGGCCGCTAACTGATATTGATATTGACCCGCATTTTAAAGAATTTGATTGGCTAATTAAACAGGGCCAAAAAATGATAGATTCGCAGCTGGAAATTCGGAAACGGCAGCCATTTTATTTTAAAGTCAGTATTTAAACGTTCGTCGACAGTTTTTAGCACGGAACTAATTCATAGTTTTAGCGTATACAGAAAAAAAACACGATTTTGAATCCTTTATTTATAAGTACATGAAGTTATTTAATAAAATTGTCAAGAAATAAGTGATTTGATATTGGCCCTGTTATTTGTCAGAGGGCAGTCGTATTGGCACGAGGCCGAATTAAAATCAAATAAATTTCCGGTCGAATTCATACCAGTCAGGACATCGGATTCGACAATGAAGTTTGCCCTATTGTTTAAAATGTCCCTTCTATTGTTCATTAAGTATTTATATACATGTATATATATTTATATATCTACTTAACGATTGTTTGTCAAGTACGTACTTAAATATATTATATATACAATGAAGTTCACAGTCAAGTACTAAGCACGATATGCATGCATATGGTACAACAGTCAAGTAATTTGAACGACGTGCAAATAAAATGTGTTGCCAATCTCCCTTGTCAACAAACAAAGAATATCAACTGATCAATCAAAGTTGATATGTACTGTAACGTTCGACATATTTATGGGGAAAAATGAATGAAATATTAGCTAGGGACTGCAAAACATGTTCGAGAGTTCGACCTATCACTGTTCGATTGATCTACTGTTAGATAATATTAAATGAGAAGGGATTTTGTCGGGACTTAAGAACCTGTTCGAGGTATCTACGGTGTTCGAGCCAAAACTGTTCGAGATTTCGAAGTTCTACTGTAAACTCAGAAGTCACGTGCCTTACCGACCAATGAAAATTAGTACAACAAAGCAGAACTTTATACTGCATACTGCGATATCTCATTGGCTAATCAGACATGTTAAAATGTCAAAATATGCTAGGTCATAAAGCAATAAATCAGCGGTCCTGTAATAAAAGCGCTGCATACATGTATCAGAGACCAAAGTCATGACAAACACAATTTTGTTCATGAAAGTCCATACTTGACCCCCTACAAGTGCAGCAGTGTGTTTATCTTCAAGCACAACATTGGTTAAGAGATACTTATGGTATGAATCCATGGTTTCGGACCGAGGATGGAAATATGCTGTCACCAATTAAGACGCATAAATGACCTGCATGTATTGATTGAGTTTAACGAATCAGATGTAACTGTAAAGCTAAGTGTGACACCAAGCGTTGTACTTGCAGGAAGCATGGGCTGGATTGTTCTTCAGAGTGTGGTGAATGTCAATGAATAAGTTGTTCAATAGGACAAACCACATCAGATGACGATATTATATGTACAGAACATAATTACGTGTATATAGAATAAGCTTTAAGAGAATGCGTAAATATAGCAATGAATATTTATAAAATGCTTAAACAATGGTTCTTCCAGCACTTTGATTTTTTCTAACAATTATTTGCTATTTCATTTTTTTTCGATTATTTTTACTATTTCAGGTGTGTTTTGTTTGTTCTAAAATATTGACTTTTCGTCTTAATGTATCACATGCAATTGTGTCAGCTAACATTTTGGAAATAAAACTGGCATTAATAAGAGAGTGGATGGGGAGCTATTACTACATGTGAATTATAATCTTCTGGGAACAAATTTACTAACAGCAGTAACATAATTTTGTTTAATGTTGATTATGTCATTGCTGTGATTGTTGTGGTTGGTTATACTGCATTGTTATTTAAGCATTTAATCGGTAGGTCTTATATTACAGTTTAGTAGATTTATAGTTATGTACTACATATTGTTAGACTACTTATGTTTTTGTCCATCCACCAAGATGTATAACCGGATGTATAGTTGAATAAACGCACATCTTATATACTTTTGAATAATGTTTCGAAGTTATTTAAACGAATATACTGGCGACTTTCTTAATTTAACTTTAGATTTTGTATAAGTGGGTGGGGTAATTTCTATCACTTTTACTTAAGGAAATATTCAATTTTTCCTTGTAATTGGGCAGAGTTCTTCATAAATACACATTGAATGGAGTCTAGATATAAATATTCTGCTGTCAAGAAGTTTTCCGGTACATAATATTCCACAGATGTACATTTGGTCATTTTCATATTGGCACTAAAAAGACATTTTTGTAAAAATGAGGTGGTGTTAAAAAAGACGAATTTCAAGTATTTCTGCAACTTAGATTTTGTTAGACTTTTGGTATGTTGTTCGATATAGATTTAACTTTCATAAACAGTGAACATCATTTATGTTGCAATTATTTGAAGGTATTTTTAACGTAGAATGACTGGACTATATAGACAATTTTCCTTGTTACTGCCAAATGGCGTCATATACATGTATAAAATGACGTCATAATAAAGAAAGAAGCTTGGAAAAATTATAACAGATCTGTGCCTGAATGATAAGTACGCATAGAGAAATTGAAGATAGCGTAAAAAAACTCAAACTAACCAACCTAATAAATTATCTGATACATGGACAGTGCATCATGAAACAAGGACAACTATCAATATAAAGTTTAAATTATAAACCTAAGAAATAGACACCAAACTTAAAAACACAGCGTCATAAATGTACACAATCATGTAGTGAAGGAAAGAGAACTCTATAGCAGTATGTTATTTATGCTTTGGTCATCATCGCATTGAGATTGAAATAACTCGCACTAAACTGGTTTTCGTGAAATTTCCACATCTATTGTTTTCTCCTCATCTTTATCACATTTAAAACTACTTTTCTGTGAATGCTACTAACAAAGTATTATGAACACCAACTGTTGATGATAGATTCACAGTGTTCTTTTTAGTTAATGTTACTGCCGAATATAGGTAGTTTCCCCTTACCAAAAATTATCCAATTTTCCCAATTCTTTGTTCATTTCCCCCCTCTCAGGGTTTCTGTGTATTTAACCTTTTATAAAAGAATATTTGCTCTTACATCACCTCATATATATAACAAACACCAGCCACAGCTGAAAAGCTATTCTTATACGCAAAACAGCCATTTCCTTATTTGGGATTTATCGCACCTTTTTCCCAATTGAAAGGCCACAGGCAGTAACATTATTTTCAGTATGATTCATATGTACATTTGGCTTGAATAGTTCAATTTAAATGGAAAGTTATCTACTTGTACAATCCACATATCAGAATTCTTAATTCAGTCAGTAACAAATTGATCAATGATTATTAGCCAACAGATAGCATGTCTTAATAATGTCAACAATATACATTGTTATATAGCTCGTTTATTTATTTTAGATTGAAAGCTTGCAGAAACTGTTATGGCTTGTAAAGACAATGTTCTGTTCTTTACATTGGTAAAACATTCCGGTCAACTCAACAGACAGACGGTATCATGGTACTGAAAGCCGACGAGACCGATACCCATGTTGTAAAAATAAAGAGTGTAGCTTGGTGGAACCCAAGTTAGAGAAAGAAGTCGATTAGGATCTGTTGAGAAGAATGTGTAAAATGCATATACAAACGGATGCCATGGCAAGAAATATTTATAATAAATGCCTTGAAATTGATAGTATAATCGTGTTTGAGTCGGACAAGCAAGATATAAGCGTTGTCAAAATGCATGAAGTAATTTTCAAGGATATTGAACTAGCACAGAGCAGTGTCAGCGTCGAAGCTGATGATGGAATACATGATGAGAAGACACGCGCGCGTGTGAAACATGAGCAACATTTGATAAATGACTCTGATCAATACACACCGCTATCAAACAGTGTCCAACAGGAGCAGAAATCGCCAATAAAAAAAAGATTTCATTTGATAATGCTGGTACAATGTAATACATTCGCTCAAGTGGAAAATGAGCGGTGTACGCTTTGACAGTCGGCAGTCCAACTCCAACTCGGTCAGACGATTTTAAACGATGATAATGATACTAAATTCGTAAAGATGACAAACGAAAGGAAAACGCGACCTTCTACATTCGAACAAGAGCAGATGTCGCCAGTGTCACCAGATAATAAAAGTACAAAATTCGGAAGAGTTGGCAATGAACAGATTATTCCGCAAAAAAATGACTGGGATTCAGCTGTAAATCTTCTGTGCAACGATTTTCTAGAATCATATTATATAGAAAAAAAGCTAAAAAAAAATCTGCTACTGATTTGTGTTGCAATGAATGTTATAGTAAGCAATCGGACATAGAACAGTTGAAAGCTCATATGTTTTTAGAGCATGGTCAGCTGACATGCCTTGCTTGTTTGAATACGAAGCACAGCTTAAAACGCCATATTGAGTCGCACGTTAAGGACGACAGAGAGTGTTCGGTTTGCAAGGAGATTATATACACCAATTGGGAATGTTTTAGAAATCATGAAATAAAATGCGAAAAGAAAATGACAACAGCCGATGAAGGATCGAAGAAAGATAATGGTGCTGTTCCACCACAGATCAAGCAATAGGAGCAGGTGCTAATAAAAGAGGACAACGAGACATCCTATCAAGCATTTACGATAAAGACACGTATATGACACAGCCATTGAAGTATACGAAAGTAGTCGTTATCAAAAGAGTCTTTGTTATCCGCGTCTCCCATTCCAAGGAGTCAAGTCCCATGAAACACCGTTGCAACCGATGGAAATGGTCCGAACTTTAGAGGTGTGTTATCAATTAATGTAACCAACAGAAAAACCGAAGATAAACAAATTGGTGGCGCTTTGAGAACGAACCTATTATCTACTCGTGATTCAATCGATACTTCATGTCACGATGACAACGGTGCAAGTATTGCTCTTGGCAGAGCAGAATGCGTTGGCTGTGAAAAGAGGCTGTTGAATGAACCATACACATGTAATCCTGTTTGGAATACCGGATATCAAGTAATAAAAAAATAAAACTTTTAATAATGACGATTTCTTTTATGCAATAATAAGATATATTGAAGGGGAGCCAAGCGATAGCTATATAGTCAGGAACATGTACAGTAAAACCTCATGATGCGACCAACTCGATTTTGCGACCAACTCATTATGACAACCGTTTTTTCCGGACCCGATTTTTTCTCTATATAATTCAATGGTCGCGGAACTCGAAATTGCGGGCAACTCGATATTGCGTAATGCGACCGCTTATTCAGGTCCCGATCAATAATGAAGACACATTTTCAACTCGAAAATACGACCACGTACCGTCCCGAAACGGGCAGTGTGAATTTTAGTCACACCGACAGCCGAGGTTGTTAATTCGGATTTATTTACGATAATTGATGACACTTTAATCCCCCCAGGGGTCATAAACACACCAAGAGGTGGGTATTTTATTGTTTGGCCCTTTGTGAGACCCTTAATTGAGCAGTTAGCAGTCACATATTTGATTCTACGCTAATTAATCTGTTATACTGTACTTGTTAATTGACGGAAACAACAAATCGTATAAACTTCCGTAATATTATCTGACCAGATTAATCAATCATATATGAACTTGATTTTCATCAGGGACATATAAACCGTTTATATGTCCGTGTTTTCATTGATAAACTTCCGTAATATTATCTGACCAGATTAATCAATCATATCTGAATTTGATTTTCATCAGGGACATATAAACCGTTCATATGTCCGTGGTTTCATTTATAAAGACCTACATGAACTTAGCTGATTAAATTTGTTTAAAATTTCTAAAATGAGTAGACAGAGTTTTCTCTGAAAGACTGTCCAGGAAAAAGTCAGAGGCAACAGGCTGATAAATATGACATTGGAAAGACTCACAAACTATGTTTATAGGACACAATAAATGTAATGACAATTTGCTGAGGAAGCAGTTGTAAAATTTACAGCCGTTGGCTATGAAAGTTGAAATTAACATGTTAAAATTACATTCTTGAACAACAGATACCGCTCAAGCCAGTAATTTCAGTGATAGAACTGTCATGTCTGTTACATTACCTGTTATTATCATTAAACTTCTACATGTACCTATAATATTTGATATGCTTTAATTTTCAGGTTCATTCAATCCTCAAGAGGATGGTAGAATTGGTGGAAGTCTATGAGAATTGTTTTTCCTATTTCATTGTTTATATTGTATTTATCAAAATAAAAATTATATTGTGTTATTAACCTGTTTTCTTTCATTATTTAACTTTTATTTATAATCCCACACATTTATGGGACACAGAAGTATTTAAAATAACACAAATATCTTGGGAAAAACATAACATTACTAGTACTGATACGCACAATATGACTAAACTCAATAATGAGACCAACTCGATATTAAGACCACTTTATGGCGGACCCATTGGTGGTCTCATTATCGAGTTTTTACTGTATATACATGTAAATGGGTAGGTATTCGGGTGCATGGGTAGTTGAACGGATAGATACTATTATAATACTGTTATTTCTTCCTCTTTGTGGAAAACCAGAAAAACATGCTTATCGCATAGATGCAAAGTGACAATAAACAAAGAAGTCGTGCAGGAACTATGATGAATATTTTATGGCCCGCTGTTTATTTTCGTACAGAAGGTTTGGCGTTTCTGTCCCTGCTCATTACTTATTCATGCACAATGCATTAACCAATCACATATAAGGATTGTATCACGTGTTATCCACCACCCAACAGTTGGAAGGTTGGCCAGTATTGTTAATATTTTAGGCGTAGTAGGTCCCCGCACCTCATACAACTATAGTTTCACATTTCCTTCAGAATCTTCGGAGATGTCAATTTATAGATTTTCACTTATTATTTGTTTTTATTTTTCTAGTTTTAAAGTTGAACAATATTTGTAAAATGTGTTTGTTTACCTTCATTGCTTACATTGTTGTATGTAGACTAGTTTTTTCACAATCTTAATACTTATTAGTTTGCCTTATTGTGTCTATATTTTGTCTTATGGACGGGTTTTTTTCAGTTGTTTTTTATGTCATTATGAATAAATGTCCTTGTTTCATTTCAAATACATGTAGTACGTATGCTATATTTTCCTTCTTTCCATACAAGGACTAGGACAATACATACAAATATTATGTGATAGACACCTTTATAGTAAAACCAGAAATCAGGGTCGACTGTATTTCACACCCAAACCATTTTGCGCAAGTGAAGGCCAGAAATTGTTCTAAAATTGATGTAAGATAAAACGATTAACATTAAATACATGAATAGTCTTATGTGAAAGTTGTTGTTGCTATCTTTACTTCTTTCTAAAGCTTTAGACTTTTTTAGTTTGTAACTTTGTGCAAATCTTTAATATATTATACATTTATAGCTCCCCAAATAGTCAATACTAAAATATATATAATTTCTCACCAGGTCCATTCTGAGGCGGGTTTGTCTCCGGGATCGCATACTGTAAGGTATTCTGAGAAATGTATGAAAAACAGGAAACGTATACAAGAACGAATCCAGCTCCCTGCTACAAAACGTAAACGAGTGATACTCAAACAGGAACAGGGACTTTTTCAAGGTGCCATTGAGGCTTTAGAAGGAGCAGCGCATCGTCTTTTTTATGCTTCTGGTTTGAGGGCAAGTAAATGCGCAGTTTTCATTAACTGAATCATACATAGCAGTCAATTGACCAAAACATTTTTCCTGGAATTGAGAAACTGCAAGTACTACAATTTTAAACGTAAGGAGAACATAGTGCATGACAGTCTTGCATTCCACCAGTGCAGCGAACCAGGCACATTAGCCGAATGTTCATAATCTAATGCACGTTTTATGTGCGGTCAAACCTGTGTTGTAAGGTAGCCTTTGTACAATAACCAAGTGAATTGAAAGAACCTATTGTAATTCACAAACCATTATTTTATATTTATTTGACTTGTGAACAAGAAAATCATTGATGCAAAGCATCAAAGGTCGCCGCTAAAGAATTGAACAAGAGCAAAGGCAATGTAGAATGATATTTTGTTATTTACATTCTTTTGTACAAAAATCATGTAACTAAAGTATTACAATCCATTTTAGTAGTATCAAACACGTAAACAAAAACTATTAATCTGTTTACAGACCCAGTTCCAACTTCTCTGTATATAGCAAGGTCTTTGTTCACAAAAATAATAATATTTAAAATTACATTCTTTGAATCTTTTACATAAATTCTCATTAAGTTTCTAAATAATTATCTCAGACTATCATGACACTCAAAATGTATCAGACATAGATTCGTTTTGAGAAATCAACTGTGTAAGGCAAGTCAAACGTATATGTCATCTCATTTCTCGAAAATCTAAAAATAACTGACCTCTACATTTATTTCAACCTTTCAAGTGTTAATATGAATGTTTTCTGAAAATCATCTTAACTGTACAAGCAAAGCAATCTTCTCATTTCTGGAAAATATAAATTAAAAGATTTAAAAAAAAATAGAATAAAACAATAAAAAAATATTACAAATACTTTTTCTGTAAAACTTTATTGTCAGTGGGTAAAATTATCTTGAATCGAATAATCTTGGAAAAAAATTAAGTCACGTGCCCCTCCACGTTCCACGTACAAAAAAATATCCCATTCCAGACAGTACGCCGCACTCCAGTGCGGCGACAATAAAGACCGTCTGTTCATGATCACATTTTTTGTCAAGCATGGTCTTTGTAGGCATGCTTGAAGGAATTTATGTATTCTTTGTGATCAATATTAATTCTTTACTATTAGGAATTGGACATTCTGATGACCTGGACATTGAACGGTTGCCTGACCCTGTTTACACGAGATGATTTTAAACCTGTGACTTGTACTGGTGAAACTACTTTGATATCATTCGATTTGGAAACCACTGACCTCAGTAAGTCTGAAAACAATGAATATTAAAGACATGGTTTTGCTATTTGCATATCAGTGTTTTGTAAATCAATCAAATCTTACGTTAACCACCAAGGCAATTTCTCTTCAACCGAACAATGTTTGTAACCTTGACGCAGATTGGTTAACATTTCGTTAAGACCTATATATTTGTTAACCAAACCTAAAAATAGTAACTTGTTTATTGTTATGTATTTTTCTTCCGAAGCAAAGTAATTAACACAATTATTGCGTAAATGGTGTCATGTTTGCCAAACAAAATCTTGATCACGCTAGAGGCGTTATTCTTATTATTGTAAACATAGCAATGTTGTATGAAAACCGGATGAACATAATTTGTTTTCCTTAACAACTACGTCTGAAAGTGGATCGTATAGTGTATTTCAAGATTTATCCAGTAAGTAGTGTTGTTAGTCATCACCACAGGGAATTGTCCAGTTTTGGAAGACTTTCTTGGTTTTATGTACCAGTCGCGAACATTTATATTGTTTTAATCAGATAAATCGCTATGTAACAAGTTTATTAACATAATTTGTGAGTTCACGACTTATGCAATAAGTAATGATGTACTATATTGAAACAGACTATACTGCGTGTATGAATAATCACACTTCGGAGTTATTTATATCCAGTCTCCCACGTAGTGATCTCCCCTTACATGTAAATGAGTTTCTGTAGTAGAGCGTAATCGAATGACCAGCAGTCGTAACATTTAGGCAATGTTTTATGTTGTACAACAAATTATAACCTTCAGAATACAACAAATTTACATACTTCAAGTACTTTCTTGTTTACTTTGTGTTTGCATAAACAGTGAACACTTTAAAATTACATTGCTCTTCCATAATCGGTTTTGCTTGGTTATTGTCTTCAAAACTTATTTCCAGTCTGGTAGACTTTTCATTCATCAGATGACATTTCATCTTGACATTTTGCTAAGAAACATAATCTAAATCTGGCTAAATGTGCAACTTGACAAATGTTTGACACACGGTATATATTATGTTGATCAAATTAACTTTACATGTTTGACAAAATAATTAAAACTGATAGAAACATATTATATTATCATAATTCTGATGAAAGTTTGTGATTTTAGTGATGCAATAACCTTGTTTTTTTCTTTGGTTTACAGTTCGTGGCAGAAACATTCCTCACATCATTCAGATTGCTGCAATGAAATTCAACAGTAGGCATGTCTTCAACAAGTTTGTTTTGCCCAAACAGCCAATAACTGCAAGTTCTACAAAAATTACTGGAATTTCAATTTCTGGCTGTAATGTCATGACTGTAAATGAATGTCCTGTTGAGTCATTGTCAATTAAAACGACTCTGTCGCGTTTCTGTGCATTGTTGGAACGATTCAAGAATGTTATTAGTATTGCTCGTAATGGGCGCAGGTTCGACTTTCCTATTATTATAGATGCAATGAACAATGCCAATCTGCTAAACGGATTGTACACCTGTGTGTCAGGTTTTGTAGATTCATTACCAGTGTTTCGTAAGCAATTCCCAGGCAGACAATCATACAGACAGGACGACTAGGTACTTGGAATACTAAATACAACTTATAGAGCTCATGATGCATCTGAAGATGTGAGGAGTTTATGTAATTTATTACAACATAATATATCAGTAAAAACGTTAATGTCATTCAGTTTTTCAACGAAAGCTGCGTATTTTTATTAAGTTTTCAACATCATAAGATGTACTTGTTGATGATCACGGGTAGTGCTTCAAATTGACTATACATGGTTTCACAATATACCGGTACTGAAAATCATTTTCATATTTTGAACAATTGAAACGGAAATACATCTCTTTTTTTATATATTTATATCTATATAACTGAAGATAATGTTAATAACATAATGAAACATATGCTGTATTCTGTTTTTATGACTTCAGAAATACGGAGACTGGATTGATTTGTCGATAAAAGTTCATCTTTTTCAAGTGGGGTTGGGTAGATGCAGGTCATAGCATTGCATAGCAGAGACGGCATTAACACTAGATAATTATCGATTCAGTTAATCTGTGACTTTTAATTTATATGTGGTGTTATGTCAATTTCAATGAATTGGTTGTATTTATGCGCTGAAATTTTGTAGAAGCATTACAGCCATATTGAACTTTCTGTGAGTATTGTTTTATTTATTCACGTTTAATTGCAATATACATTATATGTCTGCGGAGTTCTTAGCACTTTTTTTAAGTGTAGATTAATTAATTATTTGTCTACCTTTAGATAATGCCCACCTTTAAATACAGTCCACCTGTAGATAATGTCCACTTGTGAATAACGTCCACCTATGGATTATGTGTACCGGTAAAAACTGTCTAACTGTAGATACTGTCAACCTGTACATAATGGTCGCTCATATATATAACAAACCTGTACGTTAATACTGTCGAACAACATTTACTGTTCTTCTGTAGATACCGGCCACTCATTGTAGATAATTTCCATCCGTATATACTCTCAACCTGTGTATCTTCTCCACTTTATAGAAAATAAAGACAAACATGTTATATAGTACAATTTATTTACAGGTTTTTATAATTATGCATACAAATATTGGAACTCACATCAACAATAACATTTCCAGAACAATAAGAAACAAGATAAAACAAGAAAATATACAGTATTTCCAAAATAAATTCAGTAAAACCTCAATAATAAGACCACCTTTGTGACCCTTGAAAACTGGTCTTATTATCGCGATGGTCTTAATATTGAAGTTGAATAAAGAGCAAAACAGTAAAAATGTACTCGAAAATTGTGGTCACAATTTAGGGGTGGTCTTTAGTTGAGGTGCTCGTTAAGTGGGGTTTTAATACTTAGAAATTACGTAAATGTCACCCACAGAGCAACCCTTTTACATAAACTATCATTTTGAAATTCAATTCATAGATATAATTCTTGGTATAATTACATTTATACTTTACATCCTGGTTGTTGTCAAACTGTCAAATTCCCCGATACTGTAAGACGACAATTTTGTATATTAAAACATTTATCTTATTAAAGTTTTGAAAGAATTGATAATAACTTTTAATTACGTGCACCTAGCATTTTCGTTCATTGTCACTGACCAAATGTTAGCAGTAATATAATTTCTCTATGTATATCGTCATATATAATAGTTTACACACTGTAATAAACAATCAAAATAAAATATTTTATATATTTATTATCTTATATGTATATTAAAATTAACGAAGCAGACTTTACGAAATAGTAAGTAATGAAAATTGATTTATACACAAGAACGTGTTACACCATTTTTCCTTGACCAGCATAAATAATGCTGCAGTGTTCGGTCCTCCCAACGGGGTTACGTAGCGGTCAAGGCGACAATTAAATACGCTGCTTGGAATTAAATCATTTTGAAGGAGAATCAGTTATTCCCCTTTCTAAATGGCAACCATTAAAGCCTTTTTAAAAATATGATTTTAATCAAGACCGTTCAGGAAAATAAAATGACTCGAATTCTTCCTCAAGTGCTTACATCTGTTCTTGCTAATAAGTGTGAGTACCTCGAAATGGTTTCGTTTTCACAATGAATTCTTAGAAAGATATACTGAATTAGGTTATTACATCTAAATATTACATGTACATTGTATGTAGGTACTTTAACAGCTACCCATACATTCTTTCAGTCGATATTTAACCATTGTATCAATGAAAGACGCTGGTGAAATCTAACTGATAGCCCCAATGATAAATACATTTACGACAATGAATACAATTTTATAAAATGCTGTCATAATGAAGAACGGAGCCTGGAGAGATTCAGCAGATAAGATGAGCCCCAGTGATTTGTTACAGCAGATGAATAATTAAATTATGCCACAAATACAGGACATGAAGAGGTAAAACAAACATATAAGCAGGACTTTTATGTATATATTGCTTTAAAGGAAAGAAATGTTGCATACTGATTAAGATACTGTTATTTGGATTTGTTCACTAAAATGACTGGTCATTACTAACAATCTAAGACTCAAAGGATTGTCTTGAACATGGAATTATATTGATCATTGACAATTTCATACTGTGAAGAGCTTCTTTGACTTCTGGGTCCAAGGCACAGTACAGTATGGGATTGATTATGTGATTAATGAAATAAAAGCGGAGAAAGAATAAAAAAACAACTTTGTTGTTATTCGAAAGATTTCCAAATATACCTTCAGTTGAACCTAAAGTGCAAAGCATGGCGTAGTAAACTATTATAGTGACAATGAAACATCCGGTTAAAATTATCATAATTACAGTTTTCATGCGCGCCCGCCGTGCCAGTGGAGACTGTGAAACACTATTCTGTCGCTCTCTTATAAGTGTTTTTGCTATTCTTAGGTACATTACAAACATGGACAGCAAAAATAAAAACACGAAAAAACCAATAACGGCTTGATATGCAAGAGGTTGATTGCTGTTCTTATACTCTTCATCCTTCTCGCAAATACGAACTGTTATTGTTGTGTTCCCAATTGTCTTATCTTTACATATGGTTCCCCAGAAAATAGTCACAGGCACTGCAACGACACTTGCTATTAATATTGATACCACACACGAAATCACGGCAACCTTTGGTTTAATTTGCCATTTCAGGGGTCTGCACACTTTACGGTATCGATCAATTGCAATTACTAAAAGACATAGAGTCTCTGCAAATACCGTGGAAACATTGAAAAAATCTTTCGCCTTACAAAGTTTTGGGAACGGGTATTTGTACCAGAAACTCTGAGTCAATATTTCCGCCGGCATTGTAGTGACTGTACACAATATATCGATGATGCTCAAAAAAATGACTACCGTCCGGAAGTTGCAGGAATGGTAACGGAAGATAAAGACGTAAAGTACTAACAAGTTTCCAAAGAACCCAATAACAATCTCAATTCCATCAAATACAGAGACAGGCAGCAGTAGTTTAGAAAAGTCAGAATTTATCTGGTCCAATAGTAGCTCTTGATTAGGATTATTTTCTTTGCAATCCATCTTGAATTTAACGTTACACTTAAAGCTGATTAATACAGATATCCTCTATGTTGCTTCGTGTTTTCACTAGTCAGAGAATTAATTATAAGTTGATCGTACGGTCGATTCGACTATTCTATTTTATTATTCACTTCAATATTACTGTCTACCATTTTCCAAAGAGTGTGGTCACTGTTCAGCGTTCTTCAACAGCGTTAGTTGTTTCTGTTGGTACCGAATGTTGTCTAGTATATTCCAAATTATATTTCATTTCATCTTATGGATTTAAAACAATATCAGTCATTCTGCAAATGGCGTGTAAGCAAATATATGAATTTATCTCACCGAAGTCGTTTTTGTGAAGTACACCGATTTTGAAATAAAAATAAACAACAGGGCTTTATCACTCAAATCCATAGAATATAAGTCCCGGTTTCCATTTGCGCACAAACGCACATCTGCATACGTTTCCCAAAGAGAAAATAGTTTGTTCGTTTGTGGACGTCTACAAGAAGAGATAATTTGAAAAGGAAGCAAAATTGCGGACGTATAAATACGAAGATACGCAGAAATGAAACTACGGAAACGAATATAATCAAAGGACTGAAGGTTCTGAGAGGCGCTTACACGTTTGCACATTTTCCATATTATCGTATTATAAATTAATACGCGACTATTCGGGTAAACTCATTCACCAAAATTGACACAATGGAAACCGCGCTTGAAAGAAAATTCGTGGATAAAAAGAGCCGGAGTGGGGGTGCATATAAACGCTGGAGTGGGGTGTAAACAACATACGGATGTACTGTAATTATGAATGAAGACAAACACACCGACTGCATCTTTGTATTGAATCACGCAGTTAAGGAAAGAGTCCTTTGTATTAGTATGCTATTTGTACTTGATCGTCATCACATAACCAAACAATGAATCTGACTAAACTGGTTTTCGCAGAATTTTCACAACTATTGTATTCTCCTCAACTTTATCACAGACGTAGATATCTTAACTAGTTATCTGTGTTATACGGTATGCCGGTTGGGACATGCCACGTGCGACTTACTACTAATGAGTTGTGTACTGCAAAGCTAGATTAACATGCGCACCGTCCTATATTTGTCAAGACATGTATTAATACATGTGGATGATTTAACCAAGTGATTTTATAGTAATAAAATATCTGTAGACAGAAAATTGCATTTCTTTTATTGGAGATAATCAGTGCGATAGTCCTAGCATGGTAGTAAAATAGTGACCTCCCTTCGTTAGTGGGAATGTTGCATTTTCTTACGTCTGGCATTGCATAATGGTTATTATTTCATGATAATATACCAGGGATAAGCTTTATTGCACTAAATAGTAAACTAACCATAGTTTATAAATAAGTCCATGGGGTTTCTATATGTCTCGAGTTAATAACTGAGTTTTATGCAAAACATAGACGACAACCAACGATAACAGAAAGTTTCGTTCGACAACATTCTATACATGTACATGGAAGATCGAAAAAATGTTTTATGACAAGTCGCAAGTGGCATGTTCAAACGGCTTTCTGTAGTATGTAGTAAGAACACCAAATGTTTATATATCAACAAGATATACTCATATAACATACATACTCATTTGACTTGATTTGTTTAACTGAAGGGAAAATTAACTACTTGTACCAAGTCGCATTATGTCTGAATTCTTAGATAGGAAGCTTGAACAAAGGACAGGGGCGATCCCTTCCTGCATCCATCGCCTGAGTAACCTCCAGATGGTTCTTACATAGAAGCTGATAATCACAGGCACAACTCTATAGTAAACTTCCACAAATTAGTTTTCTAGTTTAAAGAAATCTCCCTTTCTATTTCGTAAATCTAGAGCGTTTTATAAGGACAAAACATGCATGAGGTGAGAGCTAAATACATAGTGTATATACAGTCCCCATAAACTGATGAAACCAGGAAAGGCCAAGTATTAAGTGCCTTATATGGTATTCGGGCTAAGATTGAACGCGCCTACATTTCAGATACAATATAACGAAACCAATATGCATCACACTTTAAAAACACTACATTTTCTGCAACATGTTGATTTGTTAGCAGTTAGTTATGCCGTGTATGGTATGGAATATATGATTCAGTTATATTGAACAATCGAAAAGTGGTGGTGGGTAATTCTTTATTTTAGAGGATTTTAACGAAAATAAAAATTATAAAAACTAACTTTAAACACAAAAATGAAGTCAGATTGCATCTACTACTTATGCTGAACATGGTATTATGTGTAGCAGAGCACAATATTGACCCGTTATGTTAAAATGCACCTCGAAAACATTAGGTTCGTCGTTTCAGATCAGCGAGTTCGCTTTTCAGACCAGTATAACTCCTACACAATATCTCCCGCAGTGCATTGACACGGTGGAATTTGGAGCCCAAGTCAAATAAACATAAATCGTGTAGCATTATCCACTATTTGGATAAATCAGCTAAATACATGCACAGGTGAGCAGTTTGTTTTCACAGCACTTTTCTAGATTTGAAACAAGATTTTGAATTAGATTTTGGTGCGTGAAAATACAAGTAGGCTGTTTACTTTTTACTAAGGATGTGTGGAAATCGCTTCTTGGCTATGGAGTGAAATACAGAAACCTACATTCGTAGAACGTAGTCGAGATATACATGTGAGCATACCGCATAACGGGAAAGTTCCCTGTTCAATTTGTACAAAACTGAAATACATTCATAAAATCATCATAAACGAAACGATTGAAATTAACATTTTGCAACCTCTCCAGAGAAACACTCTTTGGGAAATGCAAAGTTTGGCTGCAGTACTGAGATAATTGCTCAAGAGGTATTAAATTGGTAGTAATATTGTAACTGCGGAAAGATATATCACTTTCTTTAAGAAAGGTTGAATACTGCTCTGGACAGACAGTAAACTACTGTTTTATACAATCGTGCACTGTAGTGAAACGAATTACGTTGTGATAGTGTAGAATTAAACATATCGTAAGTACATGATCTAAAATATGCTGTCCAGGAATATGTGTAACATCCCTAATATCACTTTATCTTTACTTGTAGTACATTATTCTGGTTCCAGGGGATGTTATGGTAATGATTTAAATACCTGAACATGTTTTAGCAAGAAAATTCTCTTTAAAACTGAAACAAACTGTTTTCTTCTGACAATAAAAAGATTTGGCTGTGCAAACTTAAAAGTTAACATTTCGTGTTCACATATTCATTTTTTATATGCTTTTTCCATTGCAGATCTGGTTATTTTTGTAACTTTTGATCTTCCCTTCAAAAAAACAAATACATTTTATGATCATATGTAACTACCAAAGTTATATACAGATGCATTTAAGGAACTTTAAAACTTGGACACCAAAATTTGCAAGATGTAACCAAAATTCCTGGTCATCATATTTTGGATCACATTGCATTAAAAACTTCATGATACTAGACTGATACTGTGGGTACTGTTCACCTATGGATACTGGCTACAAGTGGATACTGTCCACCTATAGATACTGGCTATCAGTGGATAATGTCCACCTATGGATACTGTCTACCAGAGGATACTGTCCACCTATGGATATTGTCTACCAGTGGATACTGTCTACGTATGGAAACTGTCTACCAGTGGATAATGTCCACTACGGATACTGTCTACCAGCGGATACTGTCTACTTATGGATACTGCCTCCTCCAGAAACTGTCACTCTGTAGATACTAGCCACAGAATGTGAACCATGATACTAGACTGATACTGTGGGTACTGTTCACCTATGGATACTGGCTACAAGTGGATACTGTCTACCTATGGATACTGTCTACCAGTAGATACTAGCCACAGAATGTGAACCTATAGATACTTTCAACTTGTTGATAATGCCCACTCAAATGTAGTACCAACCTGTACGTTGATACTGTCCAACAACATAATAATACTGTTCTTCTGTAGATACCGGCCCCTCATTGATACTGTCAATCTCTAGATACTTTCCACCTGTTTATATACACTCAACCTGTATACTAGTATACCGGTCCCTCATTGATACTGTCAACCTCTAGATACTTACCACCTGTTTATATACACTCAACCGGTATACTAGTATACCGGTCCCTTATTGATACTGTCAACCTCTAGATACTTACCACCTGTTTATATACACTCAACCTGTATACTAGTATACTCGCCCCTCATTGATACTGTCAACCTCTAGATACTTACCACCTGTCTATATACATTCAACCTGTATACTAGTATACTCGCCCCTCATTGATACTGTCAACCTCTAGATACTTACCACCTGTTTATATACATTCAACCTGTATACTAGTATACTCGCCCCTCATTGATACTGTCAACCTCTAGATACTTACCACCTGTTTATATGCACTCAACCTGTATACTAGTATACCGGTCCCTTATTGATACTGTCAACCTCTAGATACTTACCACCTGTTTATATACATTCAACCTGTATACTAGTATACTCGCCCCGCATTGATACTGTCAACCTCTAGATACTTACCACCTGTTTATATACACTCAACCTGTATACTAGTATACTCGCCACTTAATAGAAAATTGTGACCGATCAATATTTTAACACATAAATACATGAATATGCTATTATTATGTGGGTGAATATTTCTATTCACTGCAGTAAGCGGCAGTTCACAAAGACAAATATGTTATATAGTACAATTTATTTACAGGTTTATGTGCATACAAACATTGTATTTGGAACTCACACCAATAATATAATTTCCAGGATACAGTTATAACAATAAAAGCAAGAATATACACAGTATTACCAAAATAACATGAACCGAAATTTTATACACAGAACAACCCTGTTGCATGAAGTATCATTTTGAATTTTAATTTATTGATAAAACGAATGACGAAATAGCATACATGTAGGCGTTACATCCTGGCTGTAATCAAACTGTCAAAATACCTGATAGTGTAGTAAGATAGTATAGATAGAAACAGTTCAATTTTGTATACTGAAACGTTATCTTATCCAAGGATTGAGAGTAGTGATACTAACATTAATCGTTTTCGTCCAAATTAAATTCGATTTTTACATTAAAGTGAATAACCCTGTTTTTGATGTCAAAGTTGAAACGACATGAGCACTGAAATCGAAAATAAACATATTCAAATAGTATTCATATCAATGGATGGAGAAGTTTGACATCAACATTGGTAAGCAAATAAGACGACAGTAATAAAAATAGTAGTCGTCTTTTCGTACAGACTAAGAAGGGTAAATACTAGAACATGATGCATAAACACACAACTTTAGATGTAAATGAAATGAATATTTGGTGTTTATGTTAACAAAGAATGAACAATGAAATAGGTTAATATTGTACAATCCGTACATCTTTTGAGATGCCACAAATAAAGACACGCTTTATAGAAAAGATATGTGTTGCATATTGATTAATAGACTGTTATTTGGATTTGAACACTAAAATGACTATACTACTGGATATTACTAACAATCTAAGAATCAAAGTAATGTCTTGAACGGGAAATCACGTTGATCAATGACAATTTCATACTGTGAAGAGCTTCTTTGACCGTAGGGTCCATGGCACAGTACAGTATGGGATTGATAATATGCTGAATGAAATAAAAGCGGAGAAAGAATAAAAACGCAACTTTGTTGTTATTCGAAAGAGTTTCAAATGTATCTACGCCAGAACCTAAGATACAAATCATAACGTAGTAAATTATTGTAGTGACCATGAAACACCCGGTTAAAATTATCATAATCACAGTCTTCTTCCGTATCCGCAGTGCCACTGGAGCATGTGCTACACCATTCTGTCTTTCTTGTATAAGTGTTTTTGCTACTCTAAGGTACATTACAAACATGGACACCAAAAATAAAAACACGAACGAGCCGACTATGGCTTCATATACAAAGGGCCCTGATGTGTTCTTGTACTTTTCATCCTTCTGGCAATGGTTAAGTGTTATGGTTACGTTATCTACTGGTAATTCTTTACACATGATTCCCCATAAAATAGTCACAGGCGCCGCAACGATGCTTGCTATTAATATGATAACAAAACACACAATCACGGCAATCTTTGGTTGGATTTGCCATTCCAGGGGGCTGCACACTTTACGGTATCGATCAGTGGCAATCACTAGAAGACATAGACTCTCCGCAAAAACAGTAAACACATTGAAAAAATCTTTGGTCTTGCAAATGTATAGGAACGAGTAATTGTACCAGAAATTATGAGTCACCATTTCCGCCGGCATTGTAGTGAATGTACACAGGATATCGATGAAGCTCAAACAAATGACAAACGTCCGGAAGTTGCAGGTATGGTAACGGAATATGAAGACGTAAAGAATCAATAGGTTGCCAAAGAAACCGATGACAATCTCCATGCCAACAAATACAGTGACAGGTAAAACTTTGTTAGTAAAGATTGAATTCATCTCATCCAGACGCCATGTTTCATTAGGATTAGTTTCGTTGCAACCCATCTTGAATTTATCAGTAATATCGTCACAGTATGGGTATCCTTTGTTTTCACTATTCCGATGACACTATGCTCATCTAGCTGTCGATTCGACTGCTATCTTCTTATTCACTTCAATTTCATAGTGTATCATTTTCCAAAATATGTGGTAAATTTATGTATTCAGCGTTAGTTGCTTTCTGCTTTCTACCAAATGCTGCCTATCTTATCCCAAATGATATATCTGTCCTTACAATTCTACCAAGTTTCAAAGTCTTGTATGAGTGTCAATTTAATCCAGAAATGGAATTAAAACAACGCTTAACATTTTTATCCGAACACCTTTACGTAGACACATAAAAGCGATTTATTGTAACGCCGTAATCGTCAGCTATCATTCAATTACTAAAAATCTAGGATATTTTACGATACAGGTAGAAATATGCATTCGTGTAAATAACCAACAGATAATGTTGTTATCGCCATGACATATAAACTGATAAGTTGACCAGGAAGTTTTTATTTTTTTATTTGCCTCTTATCAGAAACCATAAATGAACAAATTCGCGAGTTCAAATTCCTACGCATTACGATTTATATTTTGCTGTTGCTGGGCTATCTTATCGACATTGTGATAGCCGCGTTTTATGTTAGGAGTACTCACAGATATCCCGTTACATGTATTTTCAATTTACTTCATACCTTATGAGATGTTTCGCTTGGTTTGTCGAGGCATTGTATGTACTGGTTATAGTAGGTGATCTGAAACGATGAACGTGATTTTGGCAGGTTCACATCGACGTTTCTGGTAATCCAATGTATATGAATCATAAATAGTATATATAGCAGTTACTGACAGTAAAATCAACAAGAGACGCGTCCAGTAGTTTTTAATAAATTATGTAAAATAGTGCCGGTGGGTTTGCACTTTACTGACAACACTCGATAATTTCTTCCTTGACATGCAAAGTTACTATCGATCTTTGGTCTGTGTCCAGAATATAGACTTCATGCCGCTAGGCTTATCAAATTTGCCTGTAAATACTTGTAATAACTGGATATTGTTGCCAGATATACTCCGGATTGGTATAAATGTGGGTATTTGCCTCTAATCCTGCGGTACAAACAACATTATACCGTTAACATCGTGCTCGAATCGCAATGAAATCGTCTGACTGAACTTCAAAACATCTAAATTTAAACTTTGTTTGTACCCTTGGAAAAATGCAGTGCAGTGCATCCCCTCCATAGTGACCGTCTCTGGAGCAAAAGCATGTCTTCAACAACAAACATTTTTTTGTAGTAAACATTTAAAGTATTTAACCTCTCTAGAGCAACAGCCCCTCCATATCAGTCGAAAATTGCATCCTCCAAATGTCATAACTTTGGAAACGTGGCGCTTAAACGTTATCAAACATTGAAGAATCTATGGGTTTTGGTGTACACTGAATGTTTATATGTCGTACTCTCCTCTTAAGTACCTTACATGGACGATACACAGGCAGCGCTGGAAAGCAGTTTAAACATAAGTGCATTGACACATAGGCGTTACGAGTGAAAGAGGCTTGAAGTGCCAAGTGGGCAATGAGCCGAACAGGATGCACGTGATTGCATGAATATAATTTGAAACCATAGAATGAGTAACTTTTATTACTTTATTTTCCAATTCGTAAAGATTTAGAAATTACAAATAAGATGACCAAGTGACAGACAATCATATTGCTTATTATATACATGAATATAATAAATCCCCATTTTGTTGTAATAACTATAAAATTAACAATCGATAAAAAATTGTTAATTCACCTGATGACGCGTAAGATTTTTACTATAGGCCAGGAGTGTGTAGTTATTTTCATAAACGTGAAAGTTATATATATAGCCCCGTGTACGTATCTGTAGAAAGTGGACAGGGTAGATAGAAAGAACATATTAGGAGGATTTTTTTTAATTCACGCACTTCAGAAATATTTTAATATTTATTGATTTTAAATTCTAAATAAGGGGATATGTCATTAAGTCGTAAAATTTATTTTGAATGACAGCAATTATTTGTTTTAATGACTGAAATACTAGTGCATTTTAAATTAGACAATAAATCAGGTTAAATAAGGTATATAATACTATTAAATAGCAATTGGGGATCGGAATATAATAATCCTGCGAGGGAGGACAAGTTGTAAAACTCCAGCTAGTGTCGTTTCACTGTAAGGACAAAAATAACTGCTTTAAGCCTTTTAAGCTTTTTTCCCGTTACATTAATATTTTATATTTTTTTCACACGAATTTTGGCATTTACAAGTACGTCCAAAGCAGCATTAAATATTCTTTACAAACGAAATACTTAATTAAAGTCTCTGTTTTCAATGTTTGCAAGTCAAACCTTGACATCCTTATGCATAAAAAAATCGGTTCATTACTAAGATAACGGTTATGCCTACGCTTCGTACTGGTACGGATTATCTTTATTTTTTCCATGGCCTGTGGCGCCAACATTCTCGACAGCTCTCGGATATTTCCGTAAAACTTCGTTACTGGACGTAGTTGGCCGAGATTTTCCGAATGTGGCGCCAAAAGGGGAGGCTACTCAAAACGTTCGATGCTAGGAAACGTATTTACGCAGAAAATGCGGAATTATTTTAAACATTCACTTCTTGCATCATTGCGTTGTATTGCAAAGACGTCTGTTGCCTGAAATTAACAAGTGCCAGAACAAGGTAGGGTCATTTTACGCTGGTGCATTCGCTACACGACAACCCGGCCACTTGCTGTTTCACCCCGCGATACTTCAGTTCGACCGATAACTCGGACGTTCGACCCAAGGTAACTCGACATCTATCCATTACGCAGTGATCTCCCTTTATTAAGTGCAGACATCTCTGCAATTGCAAGCATTTCAACAATGTTACTTTATTTTTGTTATTTTTATCGTTTGCTCTTATGTGTGGCGAATTGAAATCATTTGCTAATGGTAAGCTTTGTTTTTAAATTGAATATTATGACGGTTTCCAGTACTGCTGTAAATAACGTCATGGAAATTGCTTCCCACAAATTAAACTGCATATATCTGTTCAGGGGAACATTTTTTTTATATTTTCAAGAAATATGAACAAATTTTTTTGTTCTTTTTTACACTTCAAACTAACTAGTCAAAGTTGATTCCCTTTTGATGGATGTGCAGACGGGCGCCCAGCATACATGGTCAATAAGAGATTTTCCTCAACAGGACTGTTTTTAATTGAGATTTGGGGAAAATAACTAAGACTAGTTGCGATTTTTGGGGGAGCTTAATACAACTTTTTAAACTCATTTTTAAGTATTTTAATATCAAAAGAACCTAATATTGTGAAAAACTAATTATCATCATCATAAATGAATATGCAGTCGCCCAACCAATTTAATAAATTTTACTCATATTTTTTACTGAAAGACACGCCAATACTAAATTACATTACCCCACCCAACTGTTTTCACACGTAATTACAGTGTTATTTTGTCGTAAATTCCTTCATCAATTAGCATTAAACAGGGTTTCTCTTGAATATCCTTTAAGGGGGCCACAGTGTTCCCCTAGGGGCTTCATTTGGGGGTCATTTATATAAGTGACAGATATAATGATACATAAATGCACGTCACACTGGTATGCAAATATTGTATACATTCTAACATATACCGACTATTTTGAGAGGAGTGGGCATTTAATAAGGTAAAAAATCACATATTTTTAAGTCTTATATGCATCTATTGGAATATGCACGGTACCCAGTAGCAGTTTTCTAACTTTTTATTAAAGCCGATGTGTTGAAACTTCCACTCGCTAGCCTAAAATATCTTCCAAACAAACCCCTTTGATCTGCCTGACGGTATTACGTCACATAGAGCTCAGTATTACTTCACAGCTAGCAGTATTGCCTCGCCTACATGTGCCTACGTGAACCATTTGCCTCAGTTCACCGAGTTTTAAATACCAAATAGTGGACTGTTTTACATTCTATAGTAACAGTTGATGCTTTTATTGTGTGAACATTGCTTGTTAAAGTGTCATTTTGATTCTTTGACACATGGGATATTCATGTGATGGATATAATTGACAGATCAAAGTAAGAATTTTTCGTGTTTTTCTATTAAGCCAAAAAGGGCGTCAAAACCACAAATTTGTGCGTCAGGGAAAACCCTGCATTTAAACAAACAGATTAACACCTTTCTTGTCAATAAGATGATTAAAGCCAAATCACCGCTTTAACAAACAACATACTGCCTGAGGTAATTAAAAACACGCCAATCAACAAAGTGTCAACGTTGCTAATATTACGTTTACCTTTAATCAGCTTTTTCGGGTAGGATTGAAGCCTCATAGTATGTCCAAGATACAAAATTTCGCAAAATCAGTGATTTTTCTTGGAGGTTAAATTTTACGTGAGGTTTTAATCTAACGACGTTAGACCGTGTGGAAGAATGAAAATACGTGAGGAAACGTCTCACGGCATGAGATATGGCATGTATGGCCCAGCGCCTGTGAGAGTCTGGAAGGATGCCTGATTGAAGAGAGTGCTATAGAATTCAAACTCAATTGTTCTTTGTGTCATATTATCACCAGTTTTTATACAAAGGTTGCATTTGGCACTTTATGGTCAAAAGCTTAATCTGCCATGTTGGGGACTGTCTTATACGAGATTGGCTTCTATAGAAGTAATTCAGTGTTTAAATTTTTACAGAATGGATCCAGGCAGTTACCATGGTTATACAACAGGATGTGCGCCTTCCTCTGGGTTTGTAAATCAGTCTGACATCAGACCTACTGCCATGTGTCATGTGTATGGACCACAGCTACAAGGTCCTCCTGTGTTTTACCCTCATCATCAAATGTGAGTATTATCCTTTACTCAATCCACTCATTTATTCTGATTCAGTTTTTATGGTGCCATTTCGGTATTGATGTTTATTTGATAAACATTTTTTATGGCTTATAATCCTGTAAAGGTTATTATGTCAGGGCTCTTGAAATCCATTAGCCTGACAAGTCTAATTGCCAATTCGGACTATCAGTAGTTGAGCTGAAGGTAATCCAGGACAAGTCTGCTTTATAGGTCTTGACTCAAAAATTATATAAGTGACCCCCCACAAAATGGAATAAGCTTATCTCATCAATGATTATGTAATAGTTGTTAACTGTTGAGAAATTAACACAGCAGAGTGTCTGTTCAGTAAAATCATGTTGACATATCAGTTGTGTTGAACCTGACCAATTTTCTAAGGATGAATGACCCTGTGAAAGTGTTTATCGGAAACATACTGTGATGGTGATTGACCCCAACTGTGCAAAAAAAGTAAAGTCCTTGGCCCACTGTCAAGATCTACCCCTTTAAAGCTGATTTACATTGGACATATTACAAATAAACAAAGAGTAGTTCATGCACACCCAATTAACTGATAATCCGTACCCCAGACTATTCTTCGGAAACTAGTCTAATTTATCATTTACACTAGTCCGGAACAATTTCAAGAGCCCTGATTATTATTAATATATACCCTGCAACTCCATTATAACACGATCGGGGGATCCATGACTCGCAATCGCGTTAGAATCCGACCGCGTTATAAATCTAAAGACATATTAACCATAGAGAAGGAATACCAACTTACCCCACCCACCCAATATAGCTTTGTACATACTACGTTTTCATAAATTTCGTATTTGTTTTAGTAAATAGGTAGATGAATATATGTAAAACCTATTTATGCATTATTATTTTAAAATATTTCTGAACAAAACTCATTAATTATTTAAAACAAAGCTAAAATATGGTCATTTCTCTTTCGGAACCGTGATATTTTTGCTGCGTTTGTTTTATTTGTTACCCGTGAAAATGACCCCCTGTGACACTCACAAAATACATGTGAAAATTACCCCTGTGACACTCTCAAAATACATGTGAAAATTGCAGATTTCGAGTGACAATTAATTTAATAATTATATTTAATTATATTTTTGATATTTGTCCGTTATTCACCAGAACAGAAGAATAATCCATTGCGTAAAACTGTCAATTGGACCAATCAGGCGTGAAAAATGCGATGGCCTACAGTTTTTGCATCACACTCTGTCGTATCTATATGACATACGTCTCATAAAGCATTTCACATCAATTAAATAATATCAAGATGTGTATCATTGACAAAATCACCACCCACGACGGTCGACCTCGAAAATTAGAAGACGACACGGCGCCTTTGAACTCTGCGAGTAGAAAATTTCCATGTGCATCGCATCAAACATTGGACAGACTATAGTTGATCTAACAAGTCGAGGCGTGGCGCCTTTGCAGTCTGCAAGAAATTTTGACTCGCAGCACTTCAAACATTTTGAGCCTATTTGTCATCTTTTGCCTTGACTTAAAAGGTAAACATGCTGATACAAAGCTACTTTTTGTGAGAGATTGAGAAATAGTCGACCGACACATCTAAATGATCTGTGTGAACAACAAGTGCTGTATTAATCCTAATTAGCGCATCCGGATATTGCAAACAGGTTTGCATTGTCATTATATAGTTTATTGGGGATTAACACTGCTTTTTTCCATGATTAACATGCCCTACGGTCATTCACTCAATTAAAGAAATCTCGCCGGTTCGCGATGATGGTTCGTTAACAGCATGTGATTTCACGAAAGAGCAGACAGCAAATCGCGGAAAACAGACGATTTTGAACAATTTTTAAAAAAAAAAGATTTGGTTCCACGACGACATCGCGTTATAATGGATATCGCGGTATAACCTACCGCGGTGTAATGGAGTTGCAGTGTAGTGATATCAGTCCCTATGTAAATTTATGGACAAGATATATACAAAAATCCCTGCACACTGACCCATCTGATATGTTACAGGAAACAGACATATTTCTTTAGGCCTCATGATAATAAAGTTGATAGTATTCTGATTTATCTCCAATGTACATAATTGTATCTGCTAGTACAGACTGAGTATCGCATAGATTGTCAAATGGAGATTTTTCTCAAGGTAAATATTTTCATGTTTCGTATTATAAAATTCTGCCACTGATTGGAGTTAAATATTTACAAAAATGTTGATCTATATTGCTGTCTTGTTGGTGATTTATTACTGGTTTATTTGGGGTGGAAATTCTCCCCTCTTCCCCCCTCTGACAAGAATACATTTCCCCCTATTCTTAGTCAAATTCCCCTTGAGCAGCATTGTAGATATGTTCAGTCAATGAACTAGCATTGTTGACTAGTAATAGCACATATATGTTGGTACTGATCTGTTTTTGTTCATGTTGATACCCCTGAAAGGTAATGATTGCAAGTGTGAATTTTTTTCCCACGCAACATTATTTTAATTTTTACCTCAAGGGATCCTATCACCATTCTCCTTAATGTGAAAAAAAACAACAGAATTTGTGTTTTTCAGGGGTAGTACTTATTACAACTACGACCATCACCAGGCTGTTCCAGCACATTCAAACTATCCGTCACCCTTACAGGTACTTCATTCTTTTCATGCTTTTTCCGTTATTGTAGAATTTTTAACTGAAATTTCTCCTGTATTTTAGTGTGAAGTTGTTTATTTTACATCGAGTTCGAAAGAAGTTTACAAAATGTACTATAAATCACATAAAACTCACTAATACTAACTCTTATATGTCCTTAAATTGACTTGCATCAACTTCATGTCAGAAGGTGTATTTATATGATTATGACATCAGAAAGTACTTAGCAGAGAATACACTATGTCATCATTCTTACCGTTTGGATATTGAACTTCACTGTTTATGTATTACTCAGTTTAATTTTGTGAATATTTCAAGAGAAAAAAATCAAGTCTGCTTCTTTGTTCATATTTGGATAGACTGGTTTTGCTTTCATCCCTAGATTTAGGCTTTGTTTCCTCTGTATATTTTCTTCAAATAGGTCATGTAACTTTATTTTAACATATTTACAACTGTATAAAGATGTTGAAAAATGTAGTGATAGCAGTTTAACACTACATGTTTATTCATTTTGTAATGAATGAAAAAACACTTGAGTGATATCACTGTATTTTCAGTCTAGGGTAGGTCAGTTTCCTGGTTCCGCAGTACATTACACCAGCCCGCCCATTCAACCTGGGCTTCAGTGCTTACATATACCGCCACCCCCATCATTAGGAATTCTGCCCCCGATGTACAAAGCTGACTTTGCACAACCTCGTCCACCATCAACACCAGTGGTCAGAGACATCCATACCACCTCTCCGGGCTTCGGTTGTGACAGAGCTGCTTCCTATTGTGCACCAAGTCGCAGGTAAGCATATAACACCCCTCCTAGTGAAACCTTTAAAACCTGTAATAACCTTTTAATTTTAGATAATCCTTTAAAACCTTTATTGTTTTCCTGTAAAACCTATAAAAACCTGTAATTCACTCTCCAAACCTAGATTTGTTCACTCAGTCTGCATTAATATTGTACTATTCACTTGTGAAAACTGCAGCCTTATAATACTATTTGCATCTATGGTCTTGAGAATATGTGAGGGCAATCTCTGATTGCTCAGTCAGGATCCCATCATCCTTGCAGCAGTGAGCGCACTACCTGCCTGTCTTTGCAGCGTCGATCCATCAAATAAGATGGTCAAAATCAGCCTTTATTAGCTCTTTATTTTACAAAAATCACACTAAGAAAACTAATTTGCTAAATTGCATCCTTTATATAAACCTTAATTTTCATGGATGCCTGCTAGGTGGCCTGATATCATGTTCTTGAACACAAAGTATTTAGGTTAGACTGTCCTTAAAAATGTGTTCTTTTGGCATAACCTTAACTTACTTAATGGTCCTACTCAAAAAAAGTGTCTTAGCAGACTTTGGGGGCGGGGGGCAGGCCTGTGTATTAATAGTTGAAACTTTGAAACTGAATTGACTAAAAAAAGTCATAAATAAATATTTAGTATTTGTTCACCAAAAGTTTGCTGTGTAGGGTTATGCCAAGCAAACAATTTGTATGCCCCCTCTCTGATGTCACTCATATCTCCAAGAATATGAGCCAGAGTCATAAAACTTGCAGGAATGTTCACCAGTTTATGTAGTTTTGCACCTGGGTTTTCATGTTTGGCTGTGCCCAGCAAGTGCAGAGTTATGGCCCTTGACTTAGTTCAAATATAGCCTACAGAGTATGCAATCTTGTGTCACCCATATCTCCAATACAATATGAGCCAGATTCAAAAAACTTTACAGGAATGTTAACCAGCATTGAAGTTGTGCACCTGGTGTTTCATGTGTGACTGTGCCCAGCAAGTGCTGAGTTATGGCCCTTGACTTAGTTAAAATATAGCCTACAGAATATGCAATCTTGTGTAACCCATATCTCCAATACAATATGAGCCAGATTCATAAAACTTTACAGGAATGTTAACCAGCATTGAAGTTGTGCACCTGGTGTTTCATGTGTGACTGTGCCCAGCAAGTGCTGAGTTATGGCCCTTGACTTAGTTAAAATATAGCCTACAGAATATGCAATCTTGTGTAACCCATATCTCCAATACAATATGAGCCAGATTCATAAAACTTTACAGGAATGTTCACCAGTCTATGTAGTTGTGCATCTGGGGTTTCATGATTGGCTGGGCCCAGTAAGTGCAAAGTTATGGCCCTTGATTTTGTTTAAATATAGCCTACAGAGTATGCAATCTTGTGTCACCCATATCATCAATACAATATGAGCCAGATTCAAATAACTTTACAGGAATGTTAACCAGCATTGAAGTTGTGCACCTGGTGTTTCATGTGTGACTGTGCCCAGCAAGTGCAGAGTTATGGCCCTTGACTTAGTTAAAATATAGCCTACAGAGTATGCAATCTTGTGTCGCGCATATCTCCAATACAATATGAGCCCGTGTCATAAAACTTAACAGGAAGGCTCACCAACCTGTATAGTTGTGCACCTGGGGTTACATGTATGATTACGCCCAGTAAGTGCAAAGTTATTGCCCGTGACTTATCACTATAATCAGTACAGTTGTTCACTTGGTATTTTTGATACACATTCACAAACTATGAACAGAATAATGGCATTTGCTTTTGTGACAAAGGCTGCAAGTGGGGGCATCAGTGTCCTATGGACACATTTCTAGTTAAAGGTTGGCACTATCCCAAATATATTTGCAATTCCTGAAAATTGTTCATGCTATCACTGCAATATGTACAAATAACTTGCATCTAAAACAAATACTTTTCTTAAAAATTACATGTGAATGTTTAGTTATTTAGACAGTATTGACTCAACTCTATCATATATTTCAAAATTGACTTTGTTTTTAGTAACCAGTTCAAATAGCTGTGTAACTAAAAGATAATGAATATTTATTTTATGCTTTCCAGTGGTTTATAGAGATTTAGCAGTGAAATAAAAATCGTATTTTCACTGTTTCAAACAGTGAAAATATCATTTTGATATTTCTCACTGTACCGATTTTAAGGACTATTTTTTACACCACTGGTAACCCCAAAAGGGAAATCACTGTGTAGAAACTTAATTGAATTGCCTCCCTTTGTATTGAAATGAGAATAAATCACAAACTTACCTCCCTTGTGTACATGTTACAAAACCATGACTCATCATTCGGTATATTTATTGACATTTCTAAGTAAGATGCGGTTGTTTTCCGCTTGTATTTCACATAATTTCAAACAAATTAATGTTCTTTATATATATTTATTTACATAGCGATATATTGATCTTGCCATGCGGGTATTTTGATTTAAGTGCTTGTACCGTCGGAAATATGTGGGGCTACACCAAAAACTAAATACTTTTCGTTTGACCACTCGTGAAATAAAATTTGATCTTCGATCGAAATCAGCAAATGTCCTCTGTATACTTAAGAGAATTGTGACTAGACTATTGCTTCAGGAAGAAAAAATGCCATCTGACGTATCAAACTGAATATTCATAATACAATACTGAACTGAACTGTGAGAAAAAAGAAATGAAAATAATGACTCCAGTTAATCGTTGCAGCCTTACATGCTAGTGTAGCAAAAAGTGATATACTCCATTTTAACTGAGAAGCTAAAAATTACTATGTTTGGGATAGTTATGCACTAGTATATGAGATCACCTTGTCTGAAACGGGTTTTAAAGAACACATTATCTTCATTATTTTCCAGTCATACACCATCTCCAACTGTTCAGCCGTTGAGATATATCCCTCCAAGATTACAAGCCTTAGTGCAACATTACAATGTGCAAGGTATGGACTGAAAGTTACTTGATGATTTGTTATGTAAAGATATTACTTTTGGTGGATGCAAAGTAAAACTGACAAAATTAAGCCTGTATGGTAGAGGATTTGTTTTGTGTGTTTCATCGGGTTTATGCCGTTTTTCAACCATTTTTCAGTCATTTACGGCAGCCAGTTATCAACCAGTACTAACTGACAACTCCTGTTCCAAATGTCACTGAATAACATAACCTTTCCAACACGGGAATCGAACCTGGATCTGCCAGGTGACAGTCTAGCACTCTACCAACTGAGGTAGCTGGTGGCTTTGGTAGAGGGATACCCCACATATCTTCCATTGTTTCAGTCTCGTCTAGAAGAAGTCTATTCCTGTTGATAATCAAACTCACAATGTGAGGCGATTGACTCACTAACAGTTCTCTGCTAACATCATTGCATAACAGGCTGATCATCTTTGCGTCCTAACACAAATCACTCTTGTGCCCACTTCTGTGAAAAATCAGTACTGGCAACAGAATTCCTACAGATGCTCACCACTCCCTAATCCCATGTAAAAAATTACTCCGATGAGTCTCGAGTTTGGAGATTTGTGTAAACGTAAAGGTTACTTAGTGCTGAATCTTCTTTTTGATACACTCTTAAATGTGGGACTCAAATAAACTCAACTTTTGAGTTTGAATCATAGATGACGTGATTTTTCTGTTTCAGGTGTATTGCCGGAGACGATGCCTTACTGTTCTTCACCCTTACACACTCAATATCCATCAGATTCTCCTATTAATACATTAGCATCAACTCCATCTACTGCTTTGTCAGTTGCACCAAGTTCTGAACCTTATTTAATGACTAGTACAAGTACTCGGTCTGAGGATTCTTCAGTAACAGCAACATCGACTACAGCCCAATCACTGGACACTTTTGGAACTTTTCTAAATGCCAATAATGCTGATAGTAATTTTAATCGACAGGATCTTGTGAACTTCTATGTACAAAAACATGCAAAGACCAATATTGAGAGTCCTGCTGAAAATACCAGTATTGATGGACAAAAACATATTAAAACTGAAGTGACTGGAAATTCCTCTAAAAATACTTCTTCTCACCAGATTTCTTATGTTAATAGCAACATAGATCAGAAAACCATAGAAAGTGATATTCCTAAGGTTGTCAACTTGTGGGCAGAAACTGGAAACAATCGCCCTGAAAAACATCTGGGTGTTGAGGGAACCAGTAGAGATTTCATTAGCAACTCAGATCAGGGAACCAGCAGAGATTTCATTAGCAACTCAGATCCGGGAACCAGCAGAGATTTTACAAGTAACTCAGATCAGGGAACCAGCAGAGATTTTACAAGTAACTCAGATCAGGGAACCAGTAGAGATTTTACCAGTAACTTTGATGAAGGAACCAGTGGTACAGCTGGGAGTAATGTGGTCAACCTGTGGGAAGAGGGTTTTGAAAAACACACTACAAAACATCAAGACAATGGAGAAAGTACTGTTATCAAAGGAGCTGAAATGGAATGTTACCTTGAAAGCTTAGAAGCCAACAGTTGTGATGTTCCTTCCAACATTGGTGATGACTTTAATGATAGTGATGGTATTATTGAAGAACATGAATTCATGTGCCCCAGTCTTTTGTCCAAAAGCAGAGAAAAGAAAGTCAGTAAAGAATGTATAAGTGGTGATGGAGTTGATGAATTCAGTGATGCAGATCTAAGAGATAAAAGTGATCAAGTTAGAGTTCAGTCTGCTATTGTTGAAAAGATAAAGAATAGTGCAGAGGATAAAAAGAACTCAGAGAAAGACAATTCTCAAAGCTATGACAATATTGCACACGTTGCTAGCATTATTGTAAAACAAGCAATTGCAAAAGGCCTTTGCAAGTTTTATGAATCATTGTTGGTAACTACAGATGTGCAAGATGCTAAGGAATGGCTGAACAGAAAGGAAGAAGACAACCCAACATCACCCCAGGGTGGACCTTCTGTAGGAAGCCTTTATTCATGGGAAACAGAGAATAGTTGTGTGGGTGATGATAAAGGCAGAGTCACTAGTCTCCCTGCAAATGAGGAATGTGTAAGACATGAACCTGATGTTGAAAGTATGATAATTACACCGCATGAAGAGATAACAGAGGATTTTGAGAAGTTTTTTTTCAAACAAACTGCATCAAAACATGGAATTACAATTGGAAGTCTTGAAAAGATAGTTACCAAAAATGATGAAAATGGAAGCAAAACAGTTAAAGAACCCTCTGGAACCATTGTACAACCAACCAAAAGAACAGGTATTTTGAACCCAAGTGGTTTTAATTTAGCAAAAGACAAAATTATTAATCAATCTTTCTCTGGAGATTCTGCTAAGAGTAGTCGAGAGGGTTCAATAAGTGATGCAGTCGATGCATTCAAAATGAAGGCTTTACTGAGAGGAATTCATATTAAAGATGCATTTGATAGTATGACTGACAGTGACCTTGAAGTTGATACCATGTTAAGAAGGAATGGAAGTAGACAAGGAAGTATTGATGGTGAACAACAAAGATTTGTGTCTACTCCAGAGCCTGGCAGTTCATGCGCACATCTTGCTTCACCAGATTTAACCCCTGGTAGGAAGACGAGGCATGTGTCCGGTGCACTTCGCCCTGATGCTCCGGAATTCAATCCGGATTCATATAGTTCTTCAGTTAATGCTTCATTTGATTGGTCTGAGGCTGGTGATATGGTTGAAACTGGTATGAGACCCTATGCTCCAGAGTTCAAACCAGAGTCGACTAATACTGGGCATAAGCTACAAGCAAGTGCTCCTGTTTTTGAACCAAAGAAAAGGACAGCCAGTCCAAATGTACTTTACATTTCTACTAAGAAAGTTTCAAATCCTTCTGTTGGTGTACAAGCATTGCCTGAAATGTCTTCAGTGTGTCTCGGAACAGAAATGATGCTAATTAATGATGGTGATGATATGATTGAGGAGAAGAGGGGAAAATCTGTTATGAATCAGTCCACTATGACTGATGATCTCACAGCTGACTATGATATTGAAACTGCAAAGAAGGACAATGAAATAAAAGTTATTAAAGACCAAGTTAGACAGTTGCAGGTATGTCATTTCTAGAATTGTTTCAAGATTAAGCAGCATGGTTTGAGTTCACACATAGGCCATTATAATCTTGATCATAAATTAAACATGCCCTGTCCATAGATCATGATGTGTTTATAGATGGCTGTTTTTGATGGAAATTCACCAATAATATTTCTTTTGGTCTTTTAGCTTTTTTTCCTCACAATTTTCCTGGTATTCGACTGTGGTTGATATTTATGGGCAGTGGAGTATTGTTTGTGAATTGTCTCTAAATATGTATTTTCTCTGTAATATATTTCCATGTATTTATCATGCTTATAATAAGCTGTTCTTTCTGTCTGTAAAATCTATTGTAGATTGCGCTGATGTGTTACAAGGAACGTGAATTCAATGATAAGTTGAATAGAATGAAAATAACCATGGCAACAGAAACAAATAATAATGGATCCAGAATTTCTTCACAAGAGTAAGCATCATTCTCATCATTATTTAACTAAATAGAAAATAATGGATGTAATTCAAATCAAGTTTCGGCTGAAAATTGTATCAGTACAATGTTATTGCAGCAAGTGAGTGTACATAGTATAAAGAATTTTAAAGCTTGTGCAGGTAAAGTCCATTTTGCGATTATGCTTATTGCCATACACCGCTAAAAACAATATATCACGGTTCCAGCCAGTTTGCTCTTTATATGTACTGATTATTACGTTGTTGTGTATTGCGATATTTCAGATACCACACTATGTTTTTACGGTACAAAACTCTAACTACTGAAAGATGTTAAATGCTAGCAATTCTTAAACTGCCGTCAATACTAAATTCCGGTCTAACAAGTGAGCATGTTCTAGCCTGAATATTCTTGAACGCTGTGGCGACACATATTCGAGTTGTTATGTATACAACTCTTGTGAACAACCACTTGGGTCTGTCATTAAATAGTAACACCTACAGGCAGTAATTCTTACTTTCCATATATCGCAATTTAGACCGTTGACGAAAAGGACAAAAGATATGGAACTATTTCCGGTTTTAAAACGCAAGTAAGACGGAAGCTGACTGTGTCACAGATTTAAAAGTTGTTGAGATTTCTTGTGATCAGATGACGTCCAAACAATGCAATATTCATTGAATAAAGTTAATTGAATACTGGAATACTAAAATTGCTATTACTAATTTATATTTTAATTAACACACATTTCTTAATCGTACATATTTTGCTCCCTTCTAATTTCCTACTTTGTCTTAGGAAAAAATGCACCTTGACTACAACGATATTCAGATACAACGATATACATGTTAGTCTCCTGAATATCGTTACAAGTGGTACTGTATGTATTGTTTACTGTATGTATTGTTTACAATATGTATTGTATACTGTATGTATTGTTTACAATATGTATTGTTTACTGTATGTATTGTTTACAATATGTATTGTTTACTGCATGTATTGTTTACTGTATGTATTGTTTACTGTATGTATTGTTTACAATATGTATTGTTTACTGTATGTATTGTTTACTGTATTTATTGTTTACTGTATGTATTGTTTGCTGTATGTATTGTTTACTGTATGTATTGTTTACTGTATGTATTGTTTACTGTATGTATTGTTTACTGTATGTATTGTTTACTGTATGTATTGTTTACTGTATGTATTGTTTACTGTATGTATTGTTTAATGTATGTATTGTTTAATGTATGTATTGTTTAATGTATGTATTGTTTACTGTATGTATTGTTTACTGTATGTATTGTTTGCTGTATGTATTGTTTGCTGTATGTATTGTTTGCTGTATGTATTGTTTGCTGTATGTATTCTTTACTGTATGTATTCTTTACTGTATGTATTGTTTGCTGTATGTATTGTTTGCTGTATGTGTTGTTTGCTGTATGTATTCTTTGCTGTATGTATTCTTTGCTGTATGTATTCTTTGCTGTATGTATTCTTCACTGTATGTATTGTTTACTGTATGTATTCTTTGCTGTATGTATTCTTTGCTGTATGTATTGTTTGCTGTATGTATTGTTTGCTGTATGTGTTGTTTGCTGTATGTATTGTTTGCTGTATGTACTGTTTACTGTATGTATTGATTGCTGTATGTATTGATTGCTCTATGTATTGTTTCCTGTATGTATTGATTGCTGTATGTATTGATTGCTCTATGTATTGTTTCCTGTATGTATTGATTGCTGTATGTATTGATTGCTCTATGTATTGTTTCCTGTATGTATTGTTTACTGTATGTATTGTTTACTGTATGTATTGATTGCTGTATGTATTGTTTCCTGTATGTATTGTTTCCTGTATGTATTGTTTACTGTATGTATTGTTTACTGTATGTATTGTTTGCTGTATGTATTGTTTGCTGTATGTATTGTTTGCTGTATGTATTGTTTACTGTATGTATTGTTTGCTGTATGTATTGTTTGCTGTATGTATTGTTTACAATATGTATTGTTTACTGTATGTATTGTTTACTGTATGTATTGTTTGCTGTATGTATTGTTTACTGTATGTATTGCTTACTGTATGTATTTTTTACTGTATGTTTTGTTTACTATATGTATTGTTTACTGTATGTATTTTTTACTGTATGTTTTGTTTACTATATGTATTGTTTACTGTATGTATTGTATACTGTTGTGTTATTTCAGGTTTGACTCAAGTCTTAAACTATTGGAAGATGCTTCAGTCAAGGTTAAGGTAAGTGTTGAACTGCTACTTACTTGTAAGATACATGACACACATGTAAGTCTGCATGTTGTGAGGGGCAATAATGCATATACTCTGGATTGGTACAAGTACAAATTTGGCGTTTTCCCTCTAATCCTGTGGTACAAACAATAATATCCCGTCAACATCGTGCTTAAATTGTTATGAAAACTAAGCTGGGATTTAATGTCGGACTGAACTTCTATGGATCTAAAAATGATCTTTGTTTGTACCCATGGTAAAAACCCCTAGTTAGTAAAATATGGATTTTATCTATTGTGTACCAAGTTGTTGTTAGAACCTGTGACCTTGTTTGCAGAAAGGTTAGGCCATTAACTTGGGTCTCTATACATTGTTATGCATCCTCAGCTCTCGAATGTAATTTAGTATTATGGTTAGCTGGCTAGGTTAGGTCAGTTGGTAGAGCACTCGACTGCCAAACTAGAGGTTTGAACCTTGGATGAGGTGTATTATCTCCTTGACAATTTGACTGAAGATAATACAAAGTTATCTGTCCTCCACCATTGATTCATGAGCTGAAGTTGTTAGTTGCTTGTGGAAGAACTGATCAATACTGGTTGGTAACTCTTGAACAAGATAGATCAACTGAATTACTTGCATACTGTTGAAAATGGCATAAAACTGTGTCACACAATAACTTGAATTTGATATTGTAATGACAATAATAGAAAGAATACAATTGTTTGGTTTAATGTACTAGCAAATGGCAAATACGATTTCTGTTCATAAGTTATGTCGATTCACCCATTGTAACTATTATCAAGAAACAGAATTCTGCTAACCAATCAATAATGGTTTCATTTTATTTTAGCTGATCACAAACATGACTATTTCATCTATACAATCTGGGGCATTTATAACTGACCTGCCTGATCTTCTTCTGCTACTACCAGACCTGACAATTTTTGAAGAAGTTAGGTTGCCTAGCAACAATAATGATCCTAAGGAAAGTGACCTGAATCGTGAAGAGCCATGTGAACAACCTGATTATATAAAGAATGAAGAAGTTGTCTGTGCTACATTGTCGGAGGTAAAATTTCTGTCTTTCTCATTACAAAAAAAACTGAGAAATGCCCTTCAGAAGTTTTTGTCTCGACGTTGTATTTGATAAAAAAAATAACATCAATATTTCAGTTTGCATTGACACCAGAATACGTATTGATCATTGTAGAGCTATGAAATAATGCTCAATATTCAATAGTTTATTTGACCTGGGCGAAGGTTATAAACCTTACAATGCATCCTTGTCATTGGGCTATTTTGAGACTGCACCCAGATTTCAACCAATCGGAGGCTTCGTGACTGAATATGGTCTTCAAATTCCTAGAAAATTAACCAGTATAGAAAGCAAACTAAAACGTTACACCATAACTGTCAATGGCAATAACCAGATGTGTAAATTGCTCTGATTTTTTATTTTCCTGGTAACAAGTGTGTTCCACTTAAGGGTTGCGTACATATCTCTTGTTAACCATAGTTTTAATACCATAGCATAGTTTATCAGAGCATAATTTTAATTTCAGGGAAAAGTGAAAATGACAAAGGGTATGTTAGAACTTGAAGATAGTAGTGACGATGAAGATTGTTTTGAGTGTGAAATTGTTGGAAAAGATGCTAAGCAGAAATCAGAACTTTCAATTGAAACTGAAGAAGTTGAATATGGAAAAGGTGCTGAACTGAAATCAGAACTTACAATTGAAATTGAAGAAGTTAAAAATCAGAAAGGTGCTGAACTGAAATCAGAACTTGCAATTGAAACTGAAGAAGTTAAAAATGAGAAAGGTGCTGAACTGAAATCAGAACTTGCAATTGAAACTGAAGAAGTTGAATATGAGAAAGGTGCTGAACTGAAATCAGAACTTGCAATTGAAACTGAAGAAGTTGAATATGAGAAAGGTGCTGAAAATAAATCAGAACTTGATCTTGAAACACAAGAACGAGACGAAATGAACTACTCAAGTGAAATGCTAAGTGCTTGTTCTGAATTTGACAGAACAGAATCTAAAGCCAATATTCAGGTTAAACATGTGTTTAATGATGAAGATACGAAAGCTGTACAAACAGTTGGTGCTACTCATGTAAATGATGAACTGCTAAATGCAGATTTAAATAGGAACACTGACAATCAGGCCTCTTTATTCAATCCAAATTTGAAAGATGTAATTGAATCTGGTGAATGTACAAGGGAAACGGACGAGGAAAGTACAGAGAAATCTAATGTCTTATTTGGAGCTGGTGATGGAAAAGATACTATTGAGACGAAATATGGATATGATATTCATATGTCAGGTGATATGGTTAGAGAACTAATGAATGCAGAATATACACAAGGGCTTAATAGCGAAGATACAATAGAATGTTCTGGCGGAGACAGTGGATGGCACTTAAATGATGCTGAAGTTGGTGAAAAGTCGAGTGTTGGAAGTCAGGAAAATGATAATAATGGAAATATGAACAACAATGCTGGAAATTATGATGGTAAGAAAAAGTATGGTATGTACATTTATGCTGAACATGAAGAGAGCACTAGACACAGACGAGAGCGTATTGTGACACCATTGGAAGATGATATTGATTTTGCTGGTGGTGACCACATGGATATAGTTGAGGCACTTCCTGACAATAATTTAGACAAATCACCATTTAAACATCATGGGTACGAACTTGCAGGTGATAAAATTCCTAAATTGCCTACAGGACAAGTGACAAGTGATATTACTGAACAAATGGATACAGATGAGGTTTACATATCACCAGAGAAAAAACCATCTTCTGGGGTTATTGATAAAACAATTGACACTCAGTCTGGTAATAAAACCGACACCGTCTCTGATAATGTTGTTAGTATGGTGCCGTTCTCTACAGCATCTGATCCTAATACTGTAGGTATGGGTCCATTGCCTGTGATGATAAATAACTTGAACCCAGTACTGTATCAAGCTGTTCTAGCCCAGTTGATTCAGGCTTATCCAGATCTGGCGTGTAATCAGGAAATGTTGACCAAAATTGCTGTGCAGCAAACTTGCCTTTTGCAAATGTACATGGCTAATCAGACTGGAAATATCAATGCTATGACTGGACCATATAGTCTCTTAGGGTCTCAAAACTTGCAAGCTAGTGGAGTACCACCAATCATGGGTGGTTTGGGAGAAAATGTGGACAGTCCACAGCAGTTTCCACTACCAACTGACCTTCAAGGTGCTTGTCCAGGTTCCTCAGTTTCTACATCCTCCAGCTCAGTCATGTCAAAATCACTGCCGACCTCTAGTGAGAATGATAAAAGAATTACAGTTGAAGATTTGGGAATTCCAGCTAGTAATTGTGTAAAGACGAGTAGTGTATCTCTTCCAGCTGGTAAACCTCCCGGTTTCAATCTTGAGAATGATCTGGGGAGTGGAAATGCCCTTAACATTTCATCAAACAATAAATGTGCTGTTGATACAAAAGTTAGATGCAAGTTTGATGATCATGTGAATGTTACCATGGCAACCAAAAATGATGAAAACAGTTCTGATTTAGAGTTGAAGTGCAACACACCATCTACAGTTGAAGATATATCTGGTTTAAAGCAGTTCCTCGGAGCTTCCGATTCTGGTCTCAAATTTGGTGACTTCTCACCTTCCAACAAGTTGGACAGTACTTTGTCATTGTCAGTGGATGAAGAATCAGCTGATCTACGTCCTATGAGACTTCCCCATAATGCAAGAAATGTTGGGAAAGAAACAAGAAAATTTAGTGGTATTACACCAACAAGTCGTGAAGTTGATACTGATGAGGACAAAAGCAGTTTGAGTGATAAGTCAGCTTTTGGGCCAATATCAAGCAATCTATCATACCCTGCTGTTTCTAGTGATTTGAAATCAAAAACACTTGGTGGTTGTGTGCCTGCTACAAGTTCTATGAATTCCTTGAAAGATATTGGATACCTCGACAACGCAAATAGTACAATTGGTAATACAGATAATCCAACCAAGTTGAGCAAGGTTTCGTCTGACCCATATATGAAAGGTCAAAGGTCAGATAAATTTACTGACTCTAGGCCTGTCCATCATGCGTCAGATGTCTCAGATTATCAAAACAGTGGTAAGGATAAATCAAAATGTCTGCCTTTTGGTAGCAAGGCAGCAGTCAGCTCCACATCAAGAGATGGTAATTATGAACCTAAAGATTCAGATAGGGGAGGTAAATCAAGAAAAACTTTGTTGAGTACACCAAGTTCAACATACAAAGCATCAACTACACACACGCAGGTTAGTTAGTTGCATTATTGTAGATTCTATACGAATATTATGGCTTAGATAACTGAATCATTTATTCACCAATAACTTGTTAGCTTGTCAGTGTTGTTTGAAAGAATGAAGAGCTATTGTCGTAGCTTGATCGTCATTGTCTGTGTCTGCTTCCATAGAAATGTAAATATTGCTTTAAGTTCAATTTCTGAGATAGTGTCTGTTCCAATGATGATGTTATCGATATATGATCATCTGCTGCGTCTGCTTGCAGTGCTCTTGTGTTCTTGAAACGTTACCTATTTATACATACACTGTGTAAGGCATTCATAATTTACCTCACAATAAATTACAATTTGCTGTTTATTTGGAAAAGACATTTTCAGCATTTTCTGTAAAAAGTATCGCCTTTTAGTTTCTAAAATCCATTCTACTGCAAACAGTCTTTGAATGACTTTTACTGACATTGCATGATATATATTGTACACACATGTACAGTCAGACCTCGTTCATTCAATTTCATCAGGTCTGAAATTTCATTTTGAATATTACATGGTTTCGAATAGTCCATTTGGATTCGACATGTATGAGACGATACATCGGGATCTGATATGTAATTTGGATGATACCAAGTATTCAGATAGAAGGTTGTCAAATAAATGAGGTCCGACTGTATATGATATAGCTTCTACTGACCTGCGTACAACATGCTTCACCAATGGCCTGTGGGATTAGTATGACTTGTTAGGACTTTGTGAATGTAATAAATCAACAAAATGGACTGGTTCTCCCTTATACATTCCAGTCTTACCTTCCTCCTAATCTACCTCCACGACTTAGAAAACAGAGATCTTCTGAAGACTGCACACCTCAGTTTTCACCCAAGTTTGGTCACCATGAGACCCAGTCTACCAGAGCAAGCTTTGGGACACAGTCTGCTACAGAATCCTGGGATAATGAAGTTGATGATTTTGCAGAAACATTTTCTCTGCAGGGAGATGTTCACCAACGATCTCTTTTTGTAAATCCAGAAATACCCAAGAAATATGCTGCTAAACAAACCAATTCAGTTATTTCCACAAAGAAATCAAGTAAGTTTGGTAACTAAATATACGCCATTTATAACTTAAAATTTCTGTCAACACAGTGACATTATAAAGAAATAATTATATTTTAATTCTCAAACATAATTTCCTAAACTTAATCAATTATGTAATATGAATACTAGGGCCATAGTTTGATTTCTTTTGATGAATGATATACATATTTGTAACAACAAAACGTGTTTAACACTTGGAAGGCTAAAATTATATAGTTGTGTTTTTAATGGCGTTAAGTACTAGTGACAAAATATCAGGATTAATCTTCATATGCAATCAAAGCTAATTTATACAAGGAATGGAACTATACTAAAGTGACACAGTCTCAAAACATTATCAGAGTAGCTATTTCTGAAATTGATCAGTTGCTACCTGTGAATCATACCTGCTATTTGTCGTACAAAAGTTGCCAAAGATTTCCTCATTCCTGTGTGAAGCTCATCATCAGATACATGTATTTATAAATATGTATCATTCTTGGTACACAAAGAATAATGTGTAATATGATACAGTAAAACCTTACTTAAAGACAAGCTCTAAATAAAGACCACCTCATTAATAAGACTATATTTTCACAGACTTTTATTCAGTTTTTCATCCATATTTGAAATCACTATTCTGACCACCTCACAGCTATGACTGACTCTTTTGAACAATTGGTGGTCTTATTATTGAGGCTTCACAGTATAATATTCAGAACTTTGATTTGGTGTTCTTGCTAATTCTTCTTGGTACCATATGATTTATAATCGGGCATGAGAATTTTCCAGGGATTCGCTGAAATTCGCGGATTTGACGCTCGCAAGGGCCGTTTTTGAGACAATTTAAGCCATCTTAGACGCTTAAAAGCCAGGAGCTTCACCAGCACCCTGGACCCCTTGCCGAATTTTCAGCTGATTTTTGAAATTTAGCATTCTCATGCCTGTATAATGTTATATTTTGAAATGAAATAACAGGTGTTTTTTCTGCAGGTGAGAAAGCCTTCCATTCCATTGCAACTATGGATGATATTTCTTTCTCAAAACCTGATAAGCCAGTGACCAGTGAGACCAAAAGTGATGTGTCCGGGGAGTGGTGTGAGGTAAGCTTTGTTACAGTCAATCCCTTTGTAACGACCACAATGGTTCCAGTGTCTTGTGCAGCAGTATTGAATGTTTTGATTGAATTTCATTATCGAAGCAATGTAAATAGTTGTTCTTACTGGATTTGTGTAGTAAAACAAAATTTCTGTTGGACTGAATGTTGATATAACGGGAGTTGACTGTACCATTGAACTCTTAATTGTCCATACACGCACACTTGCGGTAACTTCAGTCCATAGAGGGTGTGACTGTTGACTTTAAAGGTTGTGAGCTTCATCCAAGTACTATGTCAAGGGATGAAAGGCAGATTGTTTTATCTGCGATTAGAGTGTTTGCTGCTATTTTCATGTTACTTCCTCGGTGTTCTCTGTGAGAAATCTACTGAACATACCAGGTCAAATTTTGGTTTGACTCGCCCTCTATTTCTTGTTTGGAAGTTGTCATATGCTGTAGGATGAACACAGAAATCTGGAAATGTCGCCTAAGTCTTCTTACAGCCATACAGACGTACAATGGAAAGTTCCGTTAAACCCAAATATAAAAAATAATTAAAAAATATGCAAACCAGCATCTTGTGGTGTAAAATCCATGGCAACATAATCTGAGTTTTCTGATAAGTCCTATATACAAACTTATAGAAGATGAGAATAAATGTTCATTCTGTTCTTGTCCCGTGTAATGTGTATAAACCGCAGAAGTTTGTCATGAGTTCTTTCCCTTAATCCCTTCTATATGTATATAAAGTACAAGAAGTCTTTTCACACCTGACCTCTTTCTGCGCGGCTGAAATCGCGCTTAAAACATCCTAAATATCCATGAAAGACAACAAATTCTAAGCATTAATATTTTATCCTTCAAATGACACCTACATTATGCCAGTCTGTCAGAAATGCATCAAAATGTGCACTTCACAAGAACCTTGTTAAAAAAGGGAGAGATACTAAAAGGGATAAAGGGAGAGAACTTGTGACAATATCATGTGGTATAGGCCCGTCTTCACATAGAGTATGTTTTAATGATAACAAGGAGTATTTTAATTTTCTAACTTGGCCTGAATAAAGAATGTTTGTTTCCTGTACCATGTTTTAAAACTTGGGTTATGTCCATTTTCCAGAAGTTTTGAGCCATAAAAAGTTGTGGCGGGGGGGGCGCAGGAAACAGACATTTTTTATCTTATATTTTTCTTGAAATGATATATTTGTGCCTTGCCAGATGAGTGTTTGAAGATGGTAAGTATACATTTATATGTGTATGACTGTGGTTTGTACCAGGTGTGCACTCGCTACTGTTAACCTAGAATTTTTTTTTGCTTTTTAAGTTAGCGAAGTTCGCGTGGATAGTCATTATCCATTAGTTTATCCATTAAATATTTTTATCATAATGATTATAAAAATATTTTGCTATTTAATATTAGCGTGTTTCGCTTGAACATTTATACCGTAAAATCCCTATTTAATGCTACATTTTCTGAAAGGGGTGCATTTATTAGAGGCCATATGGTAGTGAAATTGATCATCATTTCTTTCCCTAAAAGTTCATGCAAGTACATCTGGAATTTCCCTCTAGCATGCAGTCAACAAATGACACCTTATGATCTTCGCCACCGCTGTTGATTTCTCTTCATAGCCTCTGCTTTTGGCACCTTTGATCTCATACTGCTACTGCCTAGGTGACCTAAGTCATTGTGGCCCAAGTTACGAAAAATAACTTGCACCACTGTCAAAAAATGGTCATGCACCTGTTGCTGTAAACAAGTGGACTGCCGTATATTTTCTGTTTACTGTGTGTTAATAAATGTGTTGATACAGTTTAATAGTTCTCTGTTTTTCAAGGAAATTTGACATGTTTTGCTGGTTACTCGGAAAAAATGTATTATCAAAAATGGGCGGAGGGGCGTTAAATTGGGATTTTACGGTAGTTGTCAAATGGAAAAACGCAAACATTTCTAGGTTAACAGTATGACTGAAATATTCCAGAGCTTATATGTGTGTAGCCATAATTACAAACATTGTTTGTTTGGCATAGCCCTGCCCACCCATTGAAATAGCCCCCTACTCTGAAAATTTCTTGAGGGGTCTGGGAATTATTTTGTTGCAGCATATTAATAGATAACACTAATATGACCATGAAGAAATTACTTACCTACCTACATGACTGATTAAGCTTGGTAGGGTTATGCTAAATAATTCATTAAAGTTGGCCCCATTCTACAGAATTGGGGTAAAAATAACTAGTTCAGAATTAACCAACAATGCTGCATTATTGTGTATTCAGTCAGGGACCTCGGTCCCCTGTTTTTGGTGCTAAATATCGTCCCCATTCCCCACCAAAATGAAAGGGCACCTTTTTAGTGTTTATTTATTATGTCATGTACATGTATTTCTTTCTTTGCTACCTTTTTTGTAGAATTTCTATACTGGAGAATGTAGTTGCATGCAATTTCTGCTTTTAGTATTTCAACAATAATTACGGGTATTTTTCTTGAACTGCCTTTTTCTCCAACACTTGAAAGTTAATGTCAACTTTTGGTGTCAGCTCAACTACTTATAACTTCGGTGTTGGCCTCCAACGTTCCCCCTTATTATACCCCTGTTTCACTAAGTGAAGTGGGGGTTGTGTTGGAATCATGCATGTTGGAGTGTCACATTGCGTCCCATCACATCCTGACCTATCTATGACTCTCTACTACTAAACTTAAACAAGAAATATCTTGGAAAAAGATGGTCGGCGCAATTTGAATGTTAAGATTTGTGTAACATAAAAATTGCTGAGATGTTACGAATGCTGGTCACTCCAGATCCAAAATGGATTTCAGTAAATTCACCGAAATTCAGTTTAACGTACCCCTTATCGAAAGGTTAACCAATCTGAGTCAAGGTTACAAACTTTGTTTGGTTGAAGAGAAGTTGATTTAGTGGTTAACGTAAGATTTGAATGGTCTACACAACACTGATATGCAACTAACAAATTATTTCTACAGCATTTTGAGTATTTTTATGAAACTTCACACAAATAATCTACAAAATGAGTTGTAGTGCATGAAAAGTTTGTTTTTCAATCACATTCAGGATGGTCGAATGATGGCCATCTTGGATTTTCTCAAAAATATGTCTGACAAAGCAGTATTGCAGAGGTATTAATCTCATTCAGTGATAGCTCTAGTTGCTATTTGATTGACTGGTTGGAGGAGGTTGAATAATTAGTATAGTCTGTTTGTATTTACTTGAGAAAGATTGTATACCACTTACGATGTGGTCAGCCAATGAAAACCTGTTTTGGAAATATATTGACCAATAGACATTGTTAATGGTATTCTCAATTAACTCTGAATCCATTATAGCATTATCTAGTCTAGCTATTACCTAACCTTTAGATTTCAGCGCTAGAGATCAGAAAAAAGTTAGAAGTTTAAAAGCAACAAAACACAGTAAAATTAAAGCTGATTTCATCACAATGAGATTTTAAATTTTGTTCTTGTTGATTCATTATTTTCTGTAAGAAGGATACAGTAAAATCTCCTTTAAAGAGCACTTTATAATTAAGACCACCTCTGTAATAAGACCAAATGTTTATGGACCAGTATATTTCACTTTGATAATCAGACAATTTCACTACCAAGACTGACTTTCTTCAGAACTAAAGGTGGTATTATTATTGTGGTTTCACTTTACTTTTTCTTATACTATTTACAAGATATTATTCAAATCAACCAAATGTTAATTATTTATTTCTGCGTTAGTGTAATATAACCTTATTTGTATCTCTTAAATCATTGAATCTTAAATATGAAATACCAACCTTTCTAAAAATATTCTTAAGCACACCAACTGCTATTTTGTAAATTACGGAGTGGGATGTTCTCGACCCACACATACATATTTACGAGGAAGTAAAAAAAATATCTCCCCTCAAAAAACAAGATATTAGCAGACAACTATAAAATATAGTAAAGGAGATCTGCATACAGAATTGTCGGCCTGTGACTACAATAATTATATTGGTTTGTTTGCCATTGACTTTAGCTAATTGTTTGTTTTATCAATTGTGTTAAGGTGCAGACAAGACGAAGACGTCATTCAAGCAAAGATCAACAGAAAGAAATGAGAAAAGTCACCACTCCGTATACCAACACTGCACCAGCAACTGGGAACAAAAGTCAGAAATCCTCCAACTTTGAACGTCTTGTTGGAAGGTTACAGCTAGTATATCCTCATGCAGACCGGTACAAACGACACGCTTTCTTAATTGAATTACCATTTTCCCGTTATTTTGATTTTTTTAATCGAGTGTCCACATTGTTTCAGTTAAATAATTTTACTGTAGGAATTTTCTAAGTAGGGAAAAATATATACATGTACTTTTTTTCTTTGGGGAATGGGGCCCAATATCGGCCCCAAATTTGCCATAAAAAAGGCTGAACTCTTACACTGCACACTATTTCTGTGCAAGCTAAGACTATTGTACGTATTTCAGACAAGCTGTGATTGTGGCTATTGGAAAGATTAGAGAATCCAGAGGAAGTTTAAGTGGCCTAACTATGGAAGTGATTCTAGAGAAAGCCGATTTATACATCAATAAGAAACCTAACACATCTAATATGGTACCACCCCCATCTAAACATGAGAAAACAAAGAATGTAAGTACTGTTATACAATGTATTGCTATCTTGTGCATTTCTCTCAATGTTGGGAAGTTGTCCAGTGTGTTTGGTTTATCAAGTGATGAATAGTGTTGGTTGTATGCGTGGATCCAGTAATTTATGTCAGCAGTATCAGACAGGGTTCCAGCTCCTGGTAAGACAGCATATCTGATTCAGCCTTTTGAGTCCCAAGATGGTAGCAATCTAATGCAATGTGCTCCTTTGAAATCGACAAAAAACAGTAAAGTGCTTGAATTTGGAACCACATCCTGACCTAGGATTAAATATGGACAACCCTATTTTGCCAAATTCTTAGCATTCCGACCTTACAATCAGTGCGGCTCTCAAAGACTGTGTGTGATTATTCTTCAGAAAGATGTGTTGCATGGATATGTAAACCTTAATTGTTTACAATGTTTGTTTCTTTATTTGCTTCAGATTCCTGGTTTATGCTATGAAAAGTCAAAACGACAGACATTGAATCTACCGAAGTACATGCCTTCAGACATCGTAAGTCACTTATTTTGAGTGATGGAATCTCTCCACATGTTATTTTAATGTACTGTCTTTGGTACTCATGGGATTACAGTGAATTCTCGTTGCCTTGAACTCTGTTGCGTCGAACTACCCGGATGGATCAAACTGATTACTAAGTCCGAGTAAACTTCTCTATTCACTGCCATCCAAAAGTTCCTTCGCACTTGAATATTTTGAATTTCGTTACTTTTTCTTACAGAATTTCAAATAAAACATGTATGTCCATGAAGTAAAATTATTCATCCCACTTCTGTGATGGATAGGTTAGACATTTGCACATCTAGGCGGCACATCAATCGGCCTGCATCCGAAACCAATATGTGTGTAACTGAATGATCTAACGCAGAAAAATAGATAATTTGTTTCAGTACAAATTTATAACTACTTCTACAGAAAATTATTGCTATTATTATTCAGTGTTAAAAAGCATTTTCGATGTATTGCATGTGAAACAAATATGAAAATACATTAATTGCAATGGGAAATGGTAAGTGTGCAGGAACTTTTGGAGGGCAGTGTATAATCTATGTTGTTCTACTACTGTTGGTTCAAACTGCCTAGAACTCTCGAACCAATTATTCCGTCCCTTTAACATAAAATGCGCTGTAATTTGCACCTTTAGGTCAAATAATAAATGTTCTCACCTCATAAATGGCTTAGCTTCGTTGTGCTCTATAAGGATACAGAATGCAGTGTCCTATCGACATGTTTGTGAAAATTGCACTACAAACTATCAGCTGTGTTAAAATGCACATGTTTGCTGTTGTTCACTGATAAGTAGTAAGCATTATCATTGTACATGTGGCTTCAATTGTCAAACTTAAAAGTCGTACTGTGAAGAAGCAATTGCAAGTAGAATATATGCCAAAATAAAGTTATTTTAATTTTCGGAATTATCTTGATGACATTATATTTATTATATATTTATGCTTGTGCACAAACTGTATATTAAAAATCATATTTTGAACACAACTTCGGTTGACTACAACTTTACTCGAACTAATTTCCGTCAGTCACGCTGAGTTCAAGCCAGCAAGAATCTACTGTTGGGAGTTTTTAACTGTTTTTCAACAGTATTTAAGTTATGAACAGAGATGAGTTGACTTTACCTTGGTTACATAGTACATAGTACAAGATATATGTCAGAAATCAGCTGACATCTTCCCTACGTGAATCAGAGGTGGAAGACAAATGACTTTGAATGTTTTATCTTCGTTCGAATTTTCACAGAGATCATATGTCTCACCTGGGATTCGAACCTAGAAACTTCCAGATTGGCACTTAAGTGCTCTACCTACTCAACTAAGTGGACTTTGAGTTTGTATTGAATCAACCAAGTGGAAAGAGTTTTAAGATAACCTTAGTGACATTTTGAATATTTATTGCAACTTACAATCAATTCAAGACCATTGCCACATTAGCATTTGAAACATGAAGTGTGATTTTTGATCTTGTTTGTCTGAGAATTGATAGTAACAGCCAGGCAAGGGAGACAACTCCATATCATGGGATGTTGGTACCTGGTAATCTCCCTTCCATTTGTAGGTACAGAATGGTGGTGGTCCTATCACGTAGACTTCTGTGTAGTAGGTTACAAACACCGTCTGAATGTAGAAATTTTTATCAAAACATTTTGAATAAACTTGTTCAACAGTTGGATTTATTGAATCATGAATATTCTAGTCAAAGGCCTCTAATCTCCTGCCACTTTACTACTTATATTGGGTATGTTTTATTATTAGGGATGTCAACGAATAGCAAATCAGGTATTCGAATATTCGTTTTTCATTTCGAACGAATATTCGAATATTCGTTCGACACAACTTAGACAAAATTATTAAAAAAATAATATTTCATATACCAAAGTTCCTTACGTGCTTTGTGTATTCTACTTTCGTTTTCACCGGAAATTAAGACTCTGACGAATGAAGTTATTGCAGTTAACAGATCATCTTCTGAATGCCAATATTCGTGTTTATGAATATCTTTGTGAAGTGTTTAATATGTTTTGTTTTCGTCAATTGTTCATTATTTTGCAAATAAAGCATGAAGAAAAGAATCAGTTCTGTTATTTTTAAGATGTAATAACAACCCATTGTGTTTTCAAGTTTTATTACAAGCATTCAACGTTTATCATTTATAAATATACGAAATCAATCATGACAACTTGGCAACTCGTTGTATTTTGAGTAAAATTCGAATATTGAAACAGGATTCGAATATTCGAAGATAAAACGAATATTCGAATATTCGTTGACATCCCTATTTATTATTGAATCATGAATATTCTAGTCAAAGGCCTCTAATCTTCTGCCACTTTACTACTTATATTGGGTATGCTTTATTATTGAATGCATAATTATGTAAAAGCCCTTTTTCGACTAAAAAGCTTATAGTGGGGGCATCCATGTCCTATGAACACATGTAGTTTGATTCACACTAATGTTCTCTGTTTAGAGATACTGCATAGAATCCAGTATCAGCCATGCCTGTTTATGGTCAATGATACCAAATGATAGTGTAGTGGGTTGTAGTTTTCATTAGCATGGTTTGTGTCCCTCGCTTCCTGTCATAGTTGAAAGACGTGGTTTTACAGTTGATATACAATTATTAGTCAGTTATATTTGATATAAATGATGTAAACATAACTTTGTGAAGTCCATGAAATGTTTAAATGTTGAAAGAGGGTCTTTACTTCCAGTATCTCAACCGACCCACCAAAATAGTTTTTTTTTGACTTGGCTTATTTTCGGCTCTTCCAAGCTGGTTTTTTGTCTAAACATCTAAACAAGACAAAAAATGGACATACAAATCAAACACAATTAGCTAAACTTTCTAATATTTGGAATTTCTGTTTACTTAGGAAGTAACCAAACTTACTATGTGTGTGGTATGCTTTATTATGTTCATGGCAAGATGTCACACTGTCCCTAATTTTTAATCCGTAGCCACAATATAAACACTTTTTAGTTTTGTTTTCATATTGCGAATGATCAGGCTGGAATTTTACTTATCTATTCAACATATTATTGGTTGAGATACTGTAAACATTGGTTGGCCTATTCTTACCAATTCCTTTGTGTGAGCATCTTCTTGTATGTTGTACATAAATTTACCACTGTCACAACTGCTTACATTGATTGTTGGTGCATCAGTCCAGTTCTGTCCAGCTTGGATATAATCTGTGGCTACTGTTGCATTGCAATTACTGAAAATTATGCGGCTAATGATCTTCTCTCCCCAGAGGTGGTAGTAGAAATATAGACACCGGCTTGGTATCTGTCTTTGGAGCAGGAGGTCGAAGGTTCGAATCCTGGTAGGGGTCTATTCTGATATGGCCGGTTTGCTGTGTCACATTAAAGTGTTAATTCCTAAACATTCTTTGGTCTGGTTTGACTTGTTATCACAGCCGTAGAAATCTTAATGTAGATTAAGACTGTGATCATTGATTCACATTTGGTTCAGTTAGTCAGTCCGTCCATAGCCAAATATTTAAATCAGGGGTTTTTTTCAGCTGTTTTTATAGCCGTTATTTGGCTATTCACTGTATTCCCAATGCCAAAAAGTATATTTTTTCCCAATTCGAATGTAAACAAGAAATATCTTTAAAAAAGATGGTCGGCGCAACTTGAAGTATGCAAATTTTTGCAATCTGATGGTTAAAATTTGTTGTACAACATAAAAAGAATCCTAAATGTTACGACTGCCGGTCATTCAATTACGCTATACTACAGAAATCCGAGACCTGTAAGGGGAGATCACTGCGTAGGAGACTTAAAAATAACTCTGTAGTGTGATTAGTCAAAAACACAGTATAGTCTGTTTCAATATAGTTCATCATTACTTATTGCATAACTCGTGAACTGACACATTCATTTTAATAAACTTGTTACATAGCGATTTATCTGACTGGTGCATAAATTCATGAAAGTTTTCTTAATTCCAGCACCGGACAATTCCCTGTGGTGATAACTAACAACACTACTTACTGGATAAATCTTGAAATACACTATAAACAATGTTAACCAATCTGCATCAAGGTTACAAAACATTTTTCAGATGAAGAGAAATTGACTTGGTGGTTAACATAAGATTTGATTGGTTTACAAAACACTGATATGCAAATAACAAAACCATGTTAGTACGGCTGTGCCGAAAAATCCCCATAAATCTGAAGAAAAAGTTTTGTTTCACTTAAGCCAAAAATTTACCAAAGTTAGACGCTTTCCTCTCACAGGCAAATGTTGATTAATACATCATTACATCCTTTACTTTTATACCTAATATTTTGCTGTAATTTCTAGAGTTTTTCCCAATTTCAAAAATTTCCAATTTGAAGGGTTTGGGTCTTCTTCCTAAAGTAGAAAATATAAAAGTACAAACCAATCTTACTTAAATTGTGCTCCAACAAAGACTAGAAACCTCGCTCGGATATTGGTGACGTCTGTCACTTCCCGTCCGTCTGCTCCAGGTCCGGGAACCAGTCCTTCAACAGAATTGAAGCAAATAAGTCCAATAACTAAAATACAAAGAATACACATTTTCACTTAAACTGAAGTCCCTGTGTCTTGTTTACAGTGTTTTGTGTGTCAAGGTCATTAGTATATTAATCAAGATAAGGACTACAGCAATGCACATTGTGTATGACATATTGCTGTTCCACCTTTACTCCCGACTGTATTCATAAATTGATTAAATATCTAAATCTTCACTCGTCCTATGCCTGGTTTTAATAGTTCTGTATTTAGAAGTTTGAAGTTGAACCAAGCAGATATAGAAAGGATCCAGTAACTGGCATTTTTTGGTCTGTTATATTAAACAGCACAGCTATCGTAAATGCTGTTTTTGAACTAATCTGACATGGTGAGACCTTATTCAAGATATTTCTGTCATGAAAAGAGAAAGTCTGAAGAAAAGTTTACTCACATAAAGCAAATCTTCTGGTCATGGTCAAGCCATGGTCTGTCGCTGTAAAAAGTTCAAAATTCGGACTTTCAGGGTAAGACTAAGGTCGAAGTCCAGTACCTTATTCACACATACAAGTGTGACATATCAGTATGGCATTTGCATATCATATGCTCAGAGGAAATTGTTATTGCTTAGAAAATCTTGGCAAAAACATTCCTGGCGTGTGAATCTCAGGATAATCTGCTTATGCAAGTCACCTGCAAGCAGAGGTGTGGCATCCCTAGTCCTGGCTTGTCTGACATGTCCGTCTTTTGGGTGCCTGGACAAGTCTATTTTTCCATTTTGCCTGTCCGTGGACTAGTAGAACCTCTCTAAACTGTTCCAAAAATGAAATAATTATGAACAGTATTCATCTGAATGATAAATGCTTAGTAATAAATAAATATTTAGTTAAGGGCAAATATGTATCTGAATTGTAAAATTTGTTACAGCTATTTATTTGTTGGATGTGGACAACAAAGATTTTCTAGTTAACTTGTCAGTGGTCAATTTTGATAGTTCCACACCCCTGGTTGCCTATTTGGGTTAAGCCATTGATAACAAATTATTAGAAAATTTCTAAAATATCTCCTTCTTCATTTCTGAATCTTCTATCTGATGTTGCAAGGCCTGTTCATTGTTTGTGTGCAGAATAGAAGAATGAATTCTTTGTTTATTTCAGACCCGTTCTAATGAAGGAGAAATTTGCGTAATTTGTCATGACCCTTTAACCTCTGAACCTGTTAAGGAACTGGATTGCCGACACGTGTTTCATACACAGGTATTAAAGAATAGATTCCTTTTTCACTTTTTGTTGTGTGTTTGCAAAATTTTGGGAAAATCTAGAAAAATTAGGGGAAAAAAATTAATTTGCCCAGAATCGTTGCTCATAAAATATTGTGATAAATGCCTTTAAATATAACATTGTTTTCATTCTTCACTGATGGCTATGTGGTGGCTATCTACTTCAGTGAATGAGAACATTTATGTTGGCTGATATTTTCATGACTTTCAAATATGTCGAAAAATGAAAAAACATGAAAATGAACTTTTTGGTCACTTTTACAGGTTTTGTCGTGGCACAGGTCATTTATTTTCTATGTTTTCTCAGTGTATCAGCCAATGGGTGAAGCAGGAAAGAACGTGTCCTACATGTAGAAAACACGCCTTGTTTCCAGAAGATTTCCCAAGACTTGGTAAGTAGTATGATGACTGGGAGCAGAGAGCATTGCCCTTGTTGAAGAAGCTGAAAGAAATGTGATTGAACATTGTTGAACTTCAAGTGTACTGGTTTTATTGTAAATCAAGGGCATTATTCATAAATATTATGAGATTGAAACTCAGACTTAGACTTTAAAATATTAAATGTTCTCTTTACTAATAGGATATGTTGATATAAAAATATAGATTTCAATACAAATTGGCAAAATGTACGGAGGGTAACAACAATTAGTCAGAAAAAATTAATTTGTTTAGATTTAATGAAAACAAAATGATGGTAAAGATAATGTTTTGCAAATTTAAAGTCCAAGTCGGAGTTTCAGAAGTTTTTGTGAAAAATGCCCCTGTCGTTTTATGAATTCAGGCCCAGTATTGTGACAACTTGTATAAATTTTGTTATTTTTTGTCATAGATTTTATGGCTTTGTAATGAAATTGCTTCTAAGATGAGGTCTAGTTTTATATTCTATGGTTATGAGGTAGTCTTGTTGCTTTTTGTCAGTATTACCATTATGTGTTCAATATGTTTTATTGTCATTGTAGCATTCCATTCCATATAGAAATAAATACAATTTGGGCTGCAACGATGAACCAAATATTGGATTATTTTCATTCTTTTTTCTTATGGTTGGGTTTGATACTGTCTTAGGAATATTTGGTTCTGTACGTCAGACGACACTTATTCCTGAAGATTCTAGTTTATACTCGTTACCTTTTAGTTACATAGCTATTGGAACTGTTTACGTTTATTACAGGACATGAAGTTCTATTTCTAGTCATTGCTCCACTTTACTTGCTTATATTATAACACATTGTTCTTATTCAACTTACCTAGTCAAATGTTCATGTCTGATTATTACAAGTCATTTCAGTCAGACCTCGTTTATTTGACAACCTTCTTTCCGATAACACGGTATCATCCGAAATAAATTTCAGGTCCCCATTTGTCTTCTTATGCACATCGAATTGAAAAGGGCTATTCGAAACCATGTATTATTCGAAATAAAATTTTAGACCCGATGAATTCAAATGAACAAGGTCCAACTGTATCAGTTATTGATAATTTTATAATCAAAACCGAAGAGAGAGACGCATGTGTCATTGCAGCCCTTCTACCAATTAAGACTTTATGCATAACTATACAACAAATACGAAAAAGGACCATGTATATACATGTATATATATGTGCGCATGTGCGTGTGTCTTATGATACATTTTATGATCCGTATGCACATAAATTTTGCCAGTATTTATATTGTAGATTATGTGAAAATATGTGTTCATGTATATTTTTTCGCATTCAGTATTGTCAAAAGTCTGGGGTAAATAATTACAGTTGTTCACAAGAAAGCCTGTATTAGTGAACAAAACTCCATTTACAGATTTTTACATTTTCTAACAAATTTATTTCTCTACTTTTATTTAAGATCGGACGTCTACTTGTCTTTTTATAGTGAGTGCAATATTAACAACAATCTCAAAAAGTCAACTACAAAATATTGATGTTGCCTCAGAAATGTAAAATTTTGTTCATCTTCTATTTTTCTAAATGGAAAAAAAAAATTACAAAATAAAGCCACCAAAACACTTCCAAGAAAGTGCTAAGATTATGATGTCAAAACTTTCATTGGGAAAATATTCAACGTCGTAACCAACGTCACTTATACAGGTTTTGTCATGTTAGTGCTCATTATATATTTTTTTGTAAGCTCAACTGAACTAATTGCACAGTGAGCTATTAGTATAGGTTTGTGATAGAATGTTGATGTTGTTCTTTGAGTAGCTTCTCTTATAAACAGATTGTTGAACATTCCCAAAGATTGTAGCATTCTGGTATGGATCTATCTAAATTTGTACAAAGGGTTCAGCTCCGTGGCAGTTAGGAGCTGTCAGTGCTAAAAATTGAAAAACTAAGAATTCTAATTTTGAAATGCTTGATGATTGTGTTCAGGTGAGCACTAGGGACCTCATTGACTTCTTGTTCGTACTCGTATCTTGTGTTTGTTGCTACTATTATCCAGATATTTGAAGCAAAAATCAGTATGTCTAGAAAGTCTAGTATGCTATTAAGTTGTTAAGTAAGTCAAATGAAGCCTCAGAATACAAGGATTTTTTATTGTGAACTGCGAGTATTATCTGCCGAAATGTTAAGCTGAGCATGTTTGAGGAAGTTTTGGGTCCAGAAAGTTTTATGCATGAAATGAATGCCTTAAAATGTCTTAGATAGAAATCATGTGAAGTCAAGTTAACTTTCATTTTGTTAGTGTTATGTTTCCATAGTAACTGGAAATAATGCTTATGTCATGCCAAGTATGCGTTGTTATTTTTTGCGCTTGTTCAGCAATAAATTAATTGAAATTACTTCATCAGTTTTTGGTCTTCTTGTTTGTTGTAACATGAAACTGGCAAGTTAAGTACATGTGGTGAAAGTAGCCTACCCTGGTAGCTAGGATGTCAACCAGGAGGCTAGAGTTTGATCCCTAGGCTCGGCAGATCATGTGCTTCCACGACATTTGGCCAAGGTCTTGGTTCGGCTCAAGAACCACAGTCAGGAGTAACAGGCGGGTGGCAGTGAACAAATATGATAGGTTCATATAAAGTTCAATCTAAAACTATAAAAAATAAAAAAGTGGGATTTGAAATATGTAACCCCTATCAAACGAAACTGGTATTTTATTCTAGGTTGTTTACCCCTGTCTGTGTTAAGAACCATCTTGTAAGTCAGTGCTATGACTAAACTTAAGCTTGAACTGCCAGGTTTAACTGAGAAAGTGGTAGAAAATTGGTTGTCAAACCCAGGAAAAAAAAGAAAACTAATTTGCCTATAAATTAAAATAAAAGTTTGGATAATAAATATCAAATTATAGACTGAATATTTTAATACACAATACATGGTATGATAAACAAACATTATCCAAAATCTGTCTTATCTATAGTAGTCGCGAAACAATGTCCACTGCCACAACCAATATTTATCACACACTGGTTCTCTAATATTTTTACTTTGTAGACTGCTTCCATATTTACTTCATCGCCAGTAGCACACAGTCCATGTTCATTCCAACCAAATGTGTACAATTCCTGGTTTTCTGCAATGAAGACAAAAAATACATGATTTAGTTGCTATACAGTGCATTCTCGCTGGTGCGGCCCTCTATTGAACTTGCAACCTCTCGTCAACATCAGCATTAATCTTCCTTGTACATGTAGATATTTACAGGCATGAGAATATTTCGGGGATTTGACGCTCGCAAGGGCCGGTTTTGAGACAATTTGAGCCATCTAAGATGCATAAAAGCCAGGAGCTTCAGCTGGACCCCTTGCCGAATTTTCAGCTGATTTTGAAATGTTGCATTCTCATGTCTGTATTAACTGTCAATTTAATCTCTAGAACAACAACCTCTTAACAAAGGCAAAACTGTTAATCTCCAACTGGTGTTGCTCTTAAGAGGGTGCATTGTATTCTACAATTCGGGCTTATTGGGACTAAAATTATAGGTATTTGAGATGCCTGTTAGCACAAGTGACGGTGAAGACAATGCCTCCAAACTAAAAAGCTAAAGAAATAGAAGGATATGGTTCCATATTCTCTCTACCTGCGATGTATTTGATTTACAGATGATGCCAACAATTCATTATTATCAACATTTCGTTGCACACAATTCTTACCAGAAACAAATATGTTGTGTTCTGAACCGCAAACAAACTGTTTTATCTGTGTTGAAGCCTCTACCACTCCAGGTATATGTAAGTAACTGACCCCTGGTGACCTTGACCTTCCTAGTTGTCCGTAGTCACCTCGACCCCAACTGTACACAACTTTAGTCTCTATGAAATATAACACAGTCAAACCGGAGTCATGAAAAATTGTTGAACAAAATTCATAGAACCTGATGAAAAAAAAAAAATACAAAGGATGAAGTGTTTAAAAAACTTAATGTCTGCAAGACATTCAACACCACTCGTTAACTTCACTGATGTCAAAAGAATAAAACTCTTTAATCCTTGTTACTGGGACGCCAGTGTTAATTTACAAGAAACGGTTGAAACATACGAAGGTCAGAGGAAACCAGTACCCATACCCATTCGAAAATATTACTTATTGATTTTCGCAAATTTGTACCCAAATCAAACAAAGTTACATTGTGAAAATATGAAATCTGCCAAAATTAAGTCGTCCCTGAAGTCGAGAGTCTACTGCGTATTTTCCTTCATTGTAGCCGGTTTGAGATTTTCAGAATGTATTCAAGCCCAAACTTTTACGAAAGAGTGATCACGATACTCTTCAGTGGTGGGTAGATTTTACTTTGGGCTATTGCAGAAAAGTCTCCAGAGGGGACGACAGTCAAAAATAGGAGGCCACCAACACAATTTCAATTTGTTTTTGACCTCCCTACCAAAAGATTTTGATCCCCCACCAAGGTAATTTTAATTAATCGTCGTTCCAACCACCCCCAAGGTGATTTTCCTGGGATAGCCTTTAGTAATGTTTAGTCAGTATCACATAATACATGGCCAGTTTCACTTTATATAACAAAATTGGCAAAACTTAATCAGATAAATGTTCTAATAAATATGGCCTAAATATTTGTTACTAGCTAAAAAAGTCGGGAATAAGTTGAACATCAATTATAGCGTGTCATCGGAGTAATCTTCCCAGGATCACCTCCAATTTATTTAACTGAAGACTTCTATGATTTGGCAATGTTTGCATCTTTTTTTTAATTAATGATAAAAATTTGGATAGAGATAAAAATGACTTAATGAGGATCAGTTTGATAACCAGAAATATTTTAAGTGGGCCTCATGTGCATAGTAAGTTTAGGATAGTATAGTTGTACCAGTCTGCGCCAGGAGGTGTGTCCATCCAGACTTTACAGCTGTAACTTTCTCGCCACCAAACAGTTCCTGACTGGTCACGTACGGAGTATTCTCTTGTGTGACAGTCTTCAGATCTTGTGTTGCCTGGCCGTACTTGTTGCAACCCCAGACTAACACTCGACCCTGATCTGATAAAACAAGCACTCCTTCAAATCCATGAAAATCGTAACCATGAGCAATGCATCTTATAATTAATTCTGTAAAACTGACAACAGAAGCATTTTTTTAGAGGTAGGGGAAGTAAGCGAAAAAAGTAATTAGCAAAGGTAGAAAAGCCAGGTGTCTAAAACACGCTACACTTTGCTAGTAACAAAACGGTGTCCACCAGAACAGACGACATTATTCCTGCATGGACGCCATTTTGTTTAGCAGAGCTATCATTGTCAGATCAAGCTACCTTACTATGGATAGGGACTGATTTTCGTACGTTTAAGAAACGGCATGCTACTTTCCCTATGTAGTGCTAGGTAAAATTCTATTATTCCTACCTCTAAGAAACACCCTTCAGATCATTTGTACTGCATCTTCGCACAAATGTACCTTAGTTATAAGGCTTATCAAACCATACATGTTATGAATTTGACATTTTGATGAAGTAGGTTTAACTTAATGGTGAAATATAGGGGTCAGATTATCGTTATAAACAAAAAGACACAAATGATACTTGCTTATATACTTTCACCATCAACTTATTTCAGTCAAATATTAAATTTTCCTAGTATGCTAGAAAATATGCAAAAAAATAACAGTATAGTTATTTTCATAATCTCATAAAAATTCAGTAACATTTTATCAATCTCAAGTTTTATAATCTCAGACAATAGAAAAACATGATTTGGCTTGTTTGCAGCCCATAATTACAGCAAGTTTTGGAATGAATTATTGTACCTGTCAATGCTACAGTATGGTATGACCCCGCTGCTATGGAGACAACTTGCCCAATGCCTTCTGGGATTGATACTAAAAAATGAAAGTTGCATAGATCCATAACATTGTAAGAATAAAGAATGAACCTGAATTAAATTATACATGAAAATCAGCTCATTCAATATGATCAGTCAAAGGCTAAATGGAGCTGCCATTTCCATAAATACAGATAGTTTTGCTCCAACATAAATAGGAGGCATATAATCAGTCATCGTTCAATCCAATCAACCAATTGTCTGTTAATGTAATAGGCTGCTTAAAATAGATCATGATACAATGTCAAAACAGTATCATTTAAGAGACTTAAAATGCTGACTTTCAGATCAAGTCTTGTAAAATGTTTTAACACTCACAGATACTGGTAAAATTCATGTATGTTGCATCAACACTGTCCCATTAAATAACATGACTCCATAAAGTGCCCTTATCATTGTGTGACCATAATTCACAATAAAAACCAAATTAATGGGAATTTTATATTTGTAGCAACTATATATTTTTTTAAATTCCGTTACACATGGCAGTTTTAGGAACTAAATACATGTATATTGTAATTAAATTACATAATACATGTACTCATATTTGATAAAATAAATCCTCAAAATATATGAGATTGCCCCTTTAATATCCAACACAATCCATACTGCAGTGTAGTAGACTGTTAATATGTAGGAAATCATTGAGCACATCAGCCGATCATCATACCTTTATACGGAGTGGCCACTTGGACAGGAAGCTTGCCGTCTACAACAACCCCACACTGACCTCTTTTACCGTTCCCCCAGCAATATACATCACCATCATCTGAAATAATACAATGTACTTGTTTTACACATTCAAGTATCTTCCTCTTCATCTGGTAATTTTGCAAACCAGTTTTACAAAAAACAAGAAATGGGCAATGCCCACAAACCAGGTTTTAAACCCAATTATTTGTAACCAAGGCTCTATTTGTATAATGAATACACGTTGATCATCAATGATGCAAAGGTGCCAGAGGTGATGCATGCATACACACACTAAGATATATTGTATATATATGCAACAACTATACACCAAGTTTGATGTCAATACACCCACGCATAGCGAAGATATTAAGTGAAACCTAATTTTTAAGTGACCTTGGACGGAACGAACCCAAAAGCAATCCCAAGCGAGCTCTCCATATGTTCTTACTATACACCAAGTTTGGTTACAATATGATCAACAGAACTCAAGTTATTCGCCGGAAACCCCCAGTTTGACGTCCGCCCGCCTAACCGACACACCATTCTAATAACCTGGTTAAAAATCTTGATTCATTTAGCAATTGTTTAACATCACTTCTCATGATATAGACCAAATAAAATCTGGCCAATTTTTAGAACGTAAAATTTCTGGCAGCCAAGCATTGAGACAGCAAACAAACTTTTATTATTTTGGCCTTAAAATACATTCTGAAGTATAAATGATATCTCTGGAGTTATCTCCCCCTTCTATCTAGTACTTTATTTCAATATAAGAGATAAAGGGAGAAAACTCTAGAATTGATAAAGGAAGAGAACTTGTGACAATCTCGTGTGTATGAAATTTAATTCTGTTGACATAAGCAATCAACCATGTCCATATTTCAGTCTAGGACTAACCTGTCAGTGCCACTGAATGTCTAAGTCCGGAAGCCACAGATATGATCTTTTTGCCATCCATTACCCTCGTCTGAAATAATATTCTCCTCTTGATACCGAAAACAATGTATATCAAATAATGCGACAATAATATCACCAAGATTCAATGATGACTTTCAGGGTTTAAGATTCCTATCAGTTCATAACATTGAAGTTATTGGTTATATAACAAGTTCCAAAATGCCTTGATATGTCATCCCAGCTTTCAAAATTCTTACAATACTGAACATGGCCAGTGAATTTACATCAAACTTGTAAAATTACAATAAAACTACATATTACAAGGTCTAAGAACAAACCATAAAGATCGGTCTTGATGCTCAAATTTCTTTCTTAATTTCTTGAAAAAGTTTTCAAACTCTGACAAAATTCGAAAATAACCATACAATAAGGTCTGTTTATTACAAGAACAATTTTACTGTTTATGTAACATATAACAAATATTGATATTTGGCTGAAATGGGTTTAAAATGAAAATGAGATTTGAGCACAGAGAATGATCTCACGTTTTCTATCTCGGACCCAGAAGTATAAGTATGTTAAATATCATTTCGGCTTAGTAAACGCTAAATAAATAAAACATCTCAAAGACAGTCATTGAACATTTACCAGTGAAAACAAAACATAAGCTTACTGGCAGTAAACACTTGCTAGGCAGATCTGGATCGCCGAGTTGACCGAAAGCATTTGATCCCCAGCAGTACAACTCACCGGAATCTGTATATAAACAAAACAAATTTAAACATGTTAAACATAAATAAAATGTTTTTTATATTGAGAAATCAAAGTTACATTGCGAATACCATTATTGTGTGCACTATTTCTATTGGTCAATATCTCCAAAACATGTTTTCATTGACTGACTACCTCACAATTTGTTTTCAATGGTTCTCTGGTACACAGAAAAGACCTACATGGTGTTCACACGAAGAATTCACCCACATTGAGTATGTGAATATAAAATCTACAGATAACAGCATTGGTTGAACAAGTTACGCCAGACACAGTTATGCAATAAAGCTCTACAGTTTCATCCAACATATCATTGATTAAGGAGAAGAGTGCTAGACCCCTGAACCAGACATTGGTGGGTCGAAATTGGATTACAGATATTAAGGATCTTTCACTGGATTCTGGTATGGATAGAAATATATAGCTCAAGGGTAACTGTTTTGGTGGGAACGAGGCTCTGTATCAGTTCCCTGAGAGCCAGATATTTCTAACAGTACACAAAGTTTCTTTTTCTTGCATACCATTGTTAAGAACGAGATTAAATAACACAGCTAACTTTTTAAGGAACTTTTTTTAGAGTTTTCCAGAATTGGAAAATCCTGCTGGAAATTCTGGTCCAGTAATTAAGCAAGAATAGAGAGTCTATTACTTGCTCAAATCACTTCAGACACTAAAATACTACAAGGCTGTACAATTTCAACTGTGGGTAGTATTGACAAGTGAAGTACTCCAGATCTGAAGGCTGTTCTAGTTCTACAGACAATATTTTTCCAGTACTAAGTTACCAGTTACAGCAAGAGAGAAATCCCAACCACCGGTTGCCATGGAGATTCTATGTTTAGACAAAGCTGCTACATGCGTCAACATAGATACATTCACCATGGTGTTCAAGCCTAGTTGACCTTTGTCATTGGATCCACAAGTGTATAGTTCACCAGAATCTGAAAATATCAAGGGCTCTTGAAAAATACACACAAGTATGCTGTGTGCACATTATACCCTGATTGTATAAATTTATCTTTTTCACATTTATTGTGAAACAGGTAATTAGAATTTATATTAGTCGCTGTCAATGACTGTTTCCTGGGTAACTAACCTGTACTCAAATTTAATTCAGAAATTGCTCCAATTCAACCTCTAGTGCTCTACCAAGACTAGGGCTGCATTGGTTAACCGAAGTTCAGTTATTTTCAGTTCATTAAAATTTGGCTCAGTTCGGTTTTCGTTACCATCTTGCTGAATATTTGCTGTGTTTTACCACTCGCTCATTATTTTCACAACCACAGATCTTCCTCACAAGTTTGATGGTGGCATTGAAGCCTCAGTGGTGAGGGGCAAGTGATTTGAAGTCAGCAACAATGACCACTCAGCCTAAGAGGCCCCTCTGTTCTACTAAAGTGCCACCTACCTGGTATGTTATGATAAAAATTCACACATTCACCTGTTATCACTAAAGTATGACCACCTCCGCCACTTGTATGTTTTACATTGGCTGGCAAGTTACTGACCCTCTGTGGCAACAACTGGTCATCTTCGTTACCTAAAGCCAGTTGTCCATAGGAGTTTGCACCCTGCAATGATCGAATCAATAATTACAATACTTGACCACTCTTTCTAATTATTATCACAAAAGATTTTACTTTTTGACTCATACAATATGGCCAGTAATTATGAGACTTGTGTAAAAATAAAAGCCATGAAGCTGGACCTTGACCTCCTGCTCTGAAATAATATTCATTTTTGCTCAATAATTAAATATAATGCAGGGCCTCCCCTGGCTTTTTTATACATTTGCACATGTCAACAAGGGTTTTCTACGGTTTTCTTAACGTTCCAACTGTTTCCGACACAGTTGCGAGTTGGAAGCGAGTTGGAGACGAACACAGGGCGATCATGACAGAATCAAAACAAACAAAATGCAGTTTTCCAGCATATCGATTTTTTTATAATAAAACACGTGTGACGTATTTAAACGCACGGACGCTAGAGACACTGTTTACTACGTGCCGTATGCTAAATATAGAATCTGTCATTCATCGATTTTCCCGTGAAATACCCTCGAGACTTTCGTTTCGGTCTCAGCCAATCAGATCAGCCCGATTTTAGATCCGGACTGGAAAATAAATATTCCCCATTTCGTTGCGAACATGATTCATGCGATTGAATCTCTTCACTTTCGAGCGAGCAATTTTGAGGACAAACGCTGATGAGAGTTCGACAAAAACGGAAAGAAAACAACATACCCATGTCCAAAAATTCATTCTATTGTGTTCCTCGCTTGCCCAGCCCACTTTTTCTGTGATCAACTCAGTAGGCAATGTACACTATTTCATGTCATTTGATAGGAAATTAGTCCAGTCACGTGATAAGCGTGCTATTATTGATTGGCGAAATGATTGCCCTACAAAGGCATTTGGCTCTTCCATTTATTGATCATATTGACGATAACAAGATGTCTACCGTTAAATTTGACATTATATCATCTGCTAAATATTTCAAAGTGATTTAAAAAGATTTTCCTTAAGTTTTGCTAATTATTTAAGCCCAATTTATACATAAACTATTTGTTTTGATTATAAACAAAGCATAGATTTAAAATTACCGGTCATATTACTTCATATTTCAACAGCACCAATGGCGTCGTTCTAGTGGACTTCATTTGGACATGATTCGCCGTGCATTTTATGTTGATTTTCGTAGCCAATCAAACGGTATCGGCTTTATTTTCGTAGTATGTAAGTTGACTTATCCTTTTTATTTCAATATTTGTCGGTTATATGGCATTGTAATTGATAATTAAGTAAAATTCGCTTCATTTACTAATCGTATTTTTTTCTTTCAACATCTTTGTTACTGAGTTTCCTCGACTTTTTGATCGCTCACAATATTTCATGGTCCGAGGTCGTGTCGTTAATATTTATTCAACTTCAGTCATATTTCAATCTTTGTTTTTGGTCATCACTTACGAAGTTCGTTAATTGTAAAATGCTTAACCAGGAGAATAGATCATTTTAATAAATTAGAAATTAATTGGGGCCCTTCACAGGGGATTTGGCCTAAATAAGTTTTGCTCAAAATTGGGATCATATTACAATTTTTCTGTAAGTTCCGCATTTTGAGGAAGAAAATTCAGTTGTTTTAACAGGAAATTATGTTGCTGTTTAATTCATATCTTACAAGCTGCCTCATAGTTAATGCTCTTCCTTGATTTGTTTTGTACATAAATTAACCTATTCCCTCGTCTCTTTTGTTCCTGAACACATTGTTTACATTTTTCTTTTTTTATGTTTTACTACAACCTTAAGTTAGCTGAATGAAATGTTTTGTCTTTATGTCAATATATGCATAAATGTCACTTTTTATACATGTATATTTATTAAAAGACTTCTACCACGTTTTTTTTCTGTCTGCCTATAGATTACAAATTATTATTTTTAATTGTTCTGTTTTTTTCACCGATCGATTTCTTGAAAGTTGTACTATTTGTATAAACATTGTACGTTTTTAATGAATCGAATTTTGTGTTCTTACACATCCACAGAAGTCACAGATAGAAGTGTAATTAAACCATCCAGATAACAAGGGACTGTCAGACTCAGAGAATACATCACTAAAATTTGATCCCAAAGTGAATTTTTTACACGAAAGGTTGAAACACCTAGTAAAGGAAAAGCTTTGAACCACTCAAATTGTCAAACTGTTAATGCATTTATCTGATATCCTTGGAATTGGAAATCAATATTACATTAACTAGTACATATCACAAGCGCCAGTATGGAGCAGTTTCAGGGACAGCAAGGGGCTGTAACTCTTGACACAAGTCAACAAGCCTTCCAGCAATTATCTCAGCCATTAGTTATGCAGGGACTTCCGATGCAGTTCCTACAAGCTGGTGCTACACAGTTCCCTGCTGCCGGCCAACAGCCTCAGGTTTGTCATTAAGTTTCAAGCGTCTTTTTTTATTTATTTCAATACTTGAGATGAAGTTAATGTATATGTAATGTTGTATTCGACTTGGCAAGTAAACTTTGAAATGTGAATTGTGGGCGGTTCTTACCAACTAATGCAGTTATGAATCTTTTATACATTAGTATAAAATCTGTGAATATTGTGCTTATTCTGATGAATCCATGATCGTGTTCTGTTGCAAAATAATTCAATTGTTCTTAAAGACACTCTGAGATACTGTATCTTTTATCTTGCTATTCTGTATGAGTGATATCTAGGTCATAAACATAGGTGTGGCTCATTTTTGAAGAAAAAAGAAGGTATAATACGTATTACAGAGTACAGACTGATCACAGTGAAGTTTTTGGATTGAAGTTCTGTTAGCCCAGACGGCCCTTGGGGAGATTATCTCCCTTTTTCCCTACTAGAGTTCTCCACCTTCCTCACTTATTATGTAGTATATGTATATATATAGTATTATAATTTATGTATGCATACACTATAAAATGTGAGAGAACTTGTGACAATCACTTGTGACTGTGAGTTAAACATTCTCTATTTGTCAGAACTTTTCTCCTATGGCCTATATTTCATAACATAAAAGCATGTTATTTATATATTTAGATAGTACAACTTGGGGGCCAGAATCAGATTATACAGACCCCTACAGGGCAACAAATCATCGTACAAATGCCACAGAATCAATCAGCTATGAATTTGCAGAATGGTCAACCATTTCAACAAGTAAGATTATACATGTATCCGCTTAATAATTTGTCTTTTATTCCAGATATGTAAATATAATTTATAAGATTTTATTGAATTGCCAGTTTGTGGCTACACTAGAACTGGAGAATATGTTGTGTTTTCTGTTACCTGGCTGACCGTCAGGGGTTCCATTTGACACTGGAGTTGATCCTTAGATCCCTGGAATTTCCAGAAAGACTTATTTTGACCCTAAAGATTCTGATGAGTCAATTTTTTCTCACAATTTCATGATTTCATCTCACAAATGTATAATTTTGACTTCATGATTTCACAATTCTTGAATTCTATATTATGAATTTGTGTAGCTGAAATTGTGAAATCACAAAATAAAAATCATGAAGTTGAAATCACGACTTCGTGAAGTTGAACAGGTAAATTCTTGAATTTGTAAAGTTAAAATCTTGCGTTTGTGACTTTCTTAGGAGAGATGTAAGGAAGGATGAGTGTCACCACCAGTCTTTCGTAGTTAACATTTTTGTTTTGACGTCTTATCTTAGGTCTGTATGAACTTTGATTAGTTCTGAACTCCAGCAGTATGAACTCTGCATCATACTGATGTACAGCATACTTCATGTTATATGTACCATTTATTACTTTTCTGAAGTCATTTGAGTCAATTTCAGACATGAGGATGATTAGTAGATTACTTGCAATAAAATAATGTAATTAAGTTTATATATTTGTCTTTGATTATCTCCATCTAGTGGTCTGTAAACAGCTACTTTAATGGTAGTTTTAGTCCAGTAGTCCATACAGAATTGAAAGTCATTGGAAATAACATTGTGTCTTTACTTGCAGGAAATGCTAATTTTGAAGCTATCTGCTGTATTTTATGTCTGAATTTCCTATTTATACTGTCTTTTAATTACTGGGTCATAATTCGAAATCACTTGGCATGGCCTTTAAGGTCAACTGGTATGATTCTCAAAACTGTATTATTGACACTTCAAAACTAAAGTGAATGTTTTGCTTTCGGTATGTTTATATGTAAAAAATATTTTTGATGTCTCAATTTTACTGTCCAGTTACAGTATGTATCGACCCCTGTTTCGACCCCAACATTCCAATCCTTTGGTCAGACACCTCAGGTAATACATAGTCCATAGTAATTCTTGTATGTCTGTAAACTGAATGGTACATGTCTGTAGTTTGTGTTTGTACTGTCTGTTTGTGTTTTGTTTAGTTAAATTCAAACACAGGAGATTGTCAGGAGTTCTCTCCCATTATCCTTGCTGAGTTCTCTCCCTTTATCCTTGCTGAGTTCTCTCCCTTTATCACTTCTAATAGTGTATGTTAGTATAGTATACAAAAGTATAGTACTATATATACATATACTATATTGAATAGAGAGTACTCTAGAAGGGATATAGTGACAATCATCTGTGCATTCTAATCTCCTTTTTTTCAATTGTAAAATTCAAGAAATTCTCCCTAATTAAGCTCAAATTTCGACATTCTCTGGAACAAATCAACTCCTTATTTTGTTATCCTGACAAGAGCCGTGTGTAGTTTAAATGCATTCTGACTTGTGACTTTTTTACTTCACACACATAACCAGTATCATTCAACGCCTCTTACACTGATCGCAATTTTCTCCATTAATGAGGATTATTGTTTTTATGCTGTTCAAGTGTTTTGGTTTGCTATTGTCAGTTTTTGATAAATGTTAAACCCATTTGTTGTGCAAATAAAGATTCGAAACTGCAAATAATAGCTTATGACTTGACCTTTTTCTCATTCATTTAACTATAGGTCAGTCTAGTTAATGATCACAATGGGCAGGACATATTTTGAATGTTTTAATAGCATGATCGGTGTTTTATTTAAGTCTGTGTTTATTTGTGGAGTTCAGTAGTTTAGTTAATATGCAGATTCTGCTGTCAGTCCATATTTCCATATAAATGGACAATCACTAAGATAAACCTTTCCTCATTATCTCCCTTTGCCAATTTCTTAGATAATGCTTAACTCATTATCTCCCTTTGTCACAAGTTGGTGAAATGCCATCTTTCACCCAATCAGTCTGCATATCAAGTGCTGGAAACTGGTATTTATCAGAATCTGAACATGTTATGACTGTTACAACTATTATGTTTAGGCCAATCCCCTATAGTACGTAGATGGTTTGACAAATTAGGTAGTTTTAATGTGGTTTGATGAGTTACTGTCTTTAGAAAGCTTACATGGTAAATGCATCCGTGTTTGGATAGATATGTTTAGTATGTAGATGTATGTTAGTAGATGAGTGATTGTGTTGTGACAGTGTACTGGTTTACTTGAAACTTCTATCATTCCAATCAGAATTGAAGATTAAGGGCTGGGGGTGAAAGTAATTTATCTACACATTGATTAATATCCTATTTCTTTTGCTTTCACCTCTTTAGATATACTTTATTAAAGTCAATGATTTATTTATAAAATGACTGATGTTGGTAATACAAGAAAGGGAGACAACAACTGTGCTGCTCAAAATCTTAAAACACCATATATTACCTCCCTTTAGAATGAATATTTTCAATATTTTTGTTCTTTGATCTTGGATTTTCTTTGTTTTTATCTTCTGCTAACCAGAATTCAAACCACTGGACATGAAATTTAGAATCAGGGCAAATTACAAGGACTGCTTGGATTTCCCATCCAAGTTCTTGGTTACATAACTACCCGGTAGCAAGGTAGTAAATTTATATTTTTTTTCTGTTTTCAGATTGTTATACAGCAACCTCAGGGTCAAATTCTCAACCAACCACAGATCATCAGTCCACAAAATTTATCACAGTTATTTGGACAGGTAAAATTGAATAAAAATTTATGTTTAATATGTTCCTCATAATCTGTGAACGACTTGTGCTAGGTAACCAAAATTGTCATCGGCTTTTAAAACTCAAATTTTCTGACTAAAATTTACCAAAATTGTCTCAAAATAGACAATTTTTATTATGGAATTGCATAAGATTATCACCATGAGATTATCACTATATATTACTGATCTACCAACATTAGAAAACTAGCACCAGCCCAGATAGCTGTACTAGTCATGACAGATATTTGTTGAAATGGTTTGTCTCCCTTTAAGTATTCACTATGGTGATACTGGGTATGAGCTAGATAAAGTATTGGTGAAACCATTATGTAAGGTTTATTCGCCCTGTAGGTTGCATCAAAGAACATCATTGTTGGTAGTTACCCAACTTTGTTACATTGTTTTGGCAATTTGTTTGTATTTGAAGGGAAGTCTTATAAGCATAAGCTTCAATTATTTGTAAGTACCTCTTATTCATGTGGGGAAGTTGTCAGCTGCATACGGATGGGTAAGTTAGTCCTGGTAATTAATTAATTCCATGACAATTGGTAAGGTCAACTGATCACTGTATATAACCACCCAATTGATGAAAATGGGAGTTAAACCTGATTGAACCAAACTGAAAATGTATTTCTCAGGTCGTTCAGACACCAGATGGACAGACGATTATTTACCAGCAACCACAAACGGCACAGCAAGTTCCTACACAGTTACAAACAGTAGATACCACATCACAACAACAACAACAGCAACAACAACAAGCAGTTCTACAACAACAACAGCAACAACAACCGCAAGCTCAGGTCCAAGGGAATATAGGTATGTGTCATAATTTACTTTGAAAAACTTGATTTATTGTGGGTTATTCACACTTAAACTTTAAAAGCTCGGTCTGAACTAACATATTCTATGATTTCTTCAGTTAACATTAAAATGCAATCAATTGATGACTCTATCCTTATATAATGTTGGGTGCTATGCAAGGGTGTGTTCTGTTTGATGATTTGACTGAGGATTGTTATTTTAAAGTAATTCTTCCTCTGTGTGAGTCACATTGAGGAAAATATCAGAACTGTAGCCTGCCAAATAACTAGTTTATATTTATGGATGAATACTGGAGTTGGTGTTTACATGCAATACAAGCAAAGCTAAAATAAAATATAGTTCTATGTTAGAGTTGTCTCCCTTGGATATATTTTCAGCGAATGGAGTTGTAAGCACAGACCAGAGTCAGTCCCAGGGAGCCCAGTTTATACAAGTCCCCGGTGGACAAATACTGGTAAATATTTACTTACTTTAAGATCTTACCATCCAGCTGTCTGTCTGCCATACAGTACTGTATAGTTCATATTCTTTAAATTTTCATCATTGATTTAAGTCTGTGACAATGAGTTCAACTTCTGCCATATGTGGACTAGGCCATACACTGAATAAATGTACAAACATATTGCAAATGGCAATTTGTTTTAAAAATTGGCTCAATTTTTATTTTTAAACTAAATTTATAAATCGCCTACTAAAATTGTACAAATATTTTTAATAGTATTCATGTCCTTTATTGTCTGTTGCTCAGTACAGTAATGTATATGCCTGAAACTTTAATGTATGAAAGAGGTCTACATATTTGATGGAACATATTTAATCCAGACAATATATTGAATTTGTATCATTGGTAGAATTATTTTTGCAATTTTTATGTCACTTCTGGTTATTCATAAAGACGACTGTTCTAGACAATTTTTCATCATTTCTGTCTTTTTTCCAGCAAGTTGTCAATAATTTAAACATGGCTGGAGCGCAGAGAATACAGAGTACCAATCAGGACTCAACAGAGGAAGAGCCCCTGTATGTTAACGCTAAGCAATATCATAGAATTTTAAAACGTAGACAAGCCAGAGCGAAACTAGAAGCAGAAGGAAAGATACCAAGAATAAGAAAGGTAACATTACTTCAAAATTCTACAAAATGGTTGTAATTTGAGAAACACTGATACAGATATACAGTTTTTGATTCCTCTAAATTTAAATTTTATAGACTATAAATAGTTTTCCAGTTGTTTAGTAAGTGTGATGGTAATAGACAGCTTTAAACTAAGGTTCATCTACTAATTGATGACATTTTATCTATTAGACTGAATTTGTTATCTCAAAATTCTACAAAATGGTTGTATAACTTGTAATTTGAGAAACACTGATACAGACATACAGTTTTTGATTCCTCTAAATTTAAATTTTATAGACTATAAATAGTTTTCCAGTTGTTTAGTAAGTGTGATGGTAATAGACAGCTTTAAACTAAGGTTCATCTACTAATTGATGACATTTTATCTATTAGACTGAATTTGTTATCTCAAAATTCTACAAAATGGTTGTATAACTTGTAATTTGAGAAACACTGATACAGACATACAGTTTTTGATTCCTCTAAATTTAAATTTTATAGACTATAAATAGTTTTCCAGTTGTTTAGTAAGTGTGATGGTAATAGACAGCTTTAAACTAAGGTTCATCTACTAATTGATGACATTTTATCTATTAGACTGAATTTGTTATCTCAAAATTCTACAAAATGGTTGTATAACTTGTAATTTGAGAAACACTGATACAGACATACAGTTTTTGATTCCTCTAAATTTAAATTTTATAGACTATAAATAGTTTTCCAGTTGTTTAGTAAGTGTGATGGTAATAGACAGCTTTAAACTAAGGTTCATCTACTAATTGATGACATTTTATCTATTAGACTGAATTTGTTATCTCACTGTTATAGTTGCACCTTGTTCATTGGAATTCACCGTGTCCGAAATTTTATTTCGAAAAATACATGGTTTCGAATAGCCCATTTCAATTTAACATGCATAAGAAGATACATCGTTATTATTTCGGATGATACCGAGTATTCAGATTGAGAGTTTTCGAATAATCGAGGTCCGACTGTAGTTAACAAAAACTTATTCTTCCGCTGTCCAAAGTTTATGTGCACTTAAAATACAGGAACCATGACTGGCTGATTGGTTTAGTCAGCCTTCTATTCATATATTATCAAACGTTTAGCTATTATATCTTTTTTTGTTCTGTACAGAAATACTTACATGAATCGAGACATATACACGCTATGAACCGAGTACGAGGGGAAGGTGGAAGATTCCATTCAATAAAGCATGAGCCTTATGATAATGAAAGTGATGTAAGCATCAAGCAGGAATCAGATGTAAGAATCTGTTATGTGAGTTGCTCAGCCAAACCACTGGCCCAAATTCATTCTTATTAGCCCAAACTTGTATGACAGTATTTCATTGAAGCAGAAAGTTGAAATTATGTATCCCTGCATGTTGTTAAAATCATGGATGCAGGGCTCTAGAAGCCCACTAGCCCGACGTCCCGTACTAGTCTAAATTCTAATGCTGAATCTGGCTACCAACTGATATTCTCTGACAACTAGCTTCCTATGTCAGACAAGTCAAATTTTACTTTTCCATTAGTCCGGGACAAGTGTCTTTGAAAAAAAATTCTAGAGCTGTGGGATGGATTTTATTTTTTCTACATTTGCAAGAAGTTACCTGTTATTTGTGCTAGCCTGAAGTCAAAGTTACCAGTCCTTGGCTAGTGGGTTACAATGAAGACTTGGTGTTACATTTTACATTATTTTCATGTTAAGAATAGATAGTTCCCACACTTACAATATTAACCTCCCTTGTTCTGAATGTTCAGTCATACTGATAGGCAAATTTCCTTTTTATAGGGAATATAATGTCAACGATGATAAACTAATCAGATACAAAAATTTAACTTATTCATTATGCTCATGTGGGAAGTTGACTCAGTTAATTGAAGAAAAAGTGGTCGTCACATGCAAATTTCCTTTGGTATTTTCTCAATTATCACATGGAAATAACACCTATAAGGGCTTATCAGTTTTGCCTATCAAAATGGCTGATAATTAAGAACAAGGGAAGGGAGGTCAATACTAAAGTATTTTAAAGTAAACTTTTTCAATGAAAAAGAAGTCTTGAATAATAATTGATCACGTACCAAGAAAACTTCAGTGTTGATGAATGGAGCCAGTAGCATCTGTTACTGTAAATGTATGTTTGTTATAGTGACTGACTTCTCCCATGTCATCTGTTACTGTATGTTTGTTATAGTGACTGACTTCTCCCATGTCATCTGTTACTGTATGTTTGTTATAGTGACTGACTTCTCCCATGTCATCTGTTACTGTATGTTTGTTATAGTGACTGACTTCTCCCATGTCATCTGTTACTGTATGTTTGTTATAGTGACTGACTTCTCCCATGTCATCTGTTCAGTACTTCATTGTAACATTACACCATCCTGTACTCCTGCCCAATAATGGAGTTGCAGGCCTTCTAAGCATGGCGTGGCATCAATTATCTCGGGCCATGCTGCCCTTTTATCTGTGTATTTACGCCATGTGTCAATAAGTGCCCTTTTCACAGTCTGACTGGATGCCCTTTATCTAAATTACGTTATCCAATCGATTTGTCACTACACTAATCTGATAATTGGTCAGTGTATAGTATGGTTCCCACTATACTGGCAATATATGTAATTAATCAAACATTCTTTTCCACCATAGCTTACAATGCTTTTTGTGTGCATGTCTATTAGTAGGCAAAATAACAATTTAGCAACATAGCAGTAATTAGCCATCTTGGTGTATGCAGGCATGAACATTTTTCTGCAGTTTGATGCTCGCAATGACCTTTTTTGAGACATTTAAGCCATCGTACATGCTTAAAAGCCAGGAGCTTCAGTGGCCCCTGGACCCCTTGCCGAATTTGTATATGATTTTGAAATTTTGCATTCTTAGCCTGTGTATGATGAAACCATCGTCTGATTCGATGAAACCATTGTCTGATTCTTATTTATTTTGTTTCAGGAGGATTCCGAAGTTTCCAGACTAATGTCACAAGCAATTCAGAACAATGATTTAGCCACGATATCTACTGGACACAATTCACATATGTCAGCGTCCAGCTCACATTACGTGACCACTGAACTTAGACAGATAGCTCCGAGCAAAACCTGACTCAATGGTTGTGTAATTAATTATGTGGCTTGAAATTTAACATAGTGCATAGAATTTATTCCTGGATAAAAAACAAGACCAGCGATCTAATTCTGTGTACAGTTATGTACCTATATAATGATAATCCACTACCATAATGACACATTCTTGTATGTTGAGGCGTACTTAATGAGTCATTGAAATCTTTTTTTGAAGTGCAATACAAGGGTGCAGTACGCTGCACACTTACGGAAATTGTCGGTTGCAATTTGGGGGTTAGTGCAAGCATAGGAAATTGATATCTGCAATTTGCAGTCTAATGAAATGTAATGATGTAGTAGCCCTAGGCTATGTTCTATGAACTGTAACTGTGCAGGTGAACAATTGGCTTTGAAGATATTAACATTTGAAGGAAAATAGGAGAGGAGACATGTTTGGCAGCCCTGTATATGTTGATACATTATTACTCACACAAAGTGTGAAGCAGTTTTAATGACATTGTTGTCGAGTTTGTTAAACAGATATGACCAATTGACATCAAGTTAAGCTAGGTAAGAAGTGTGAGTTTGATAGTGTTAAATAAATGGCATGTTTTGTAATTGTTTAAAGTTTGTAGATAATACATGTCTTCATTTCACATCACTTCAAAAAACATTTACTTCACTTCATGTACCATTTCATTCCTTCAATAGTTTTCCTTTGTTTGTGGTAGTGTTGAGAAGACAGCGAACATTCTACATGTATGACATAATAACCCTGAACTTACAAAGTACTTTCTCTTGACTACAGTATATGTGATAAATGTAGTTGTCTCCCTTTCTTTGTGTATTTAAACTTATCTTATAATTATTATCCAGTTCTCTCCCTTGCACTCTGCAATGAATTGCTGAGTCAATTTGAATGTTGTTTGTTGCTTATGTTGATTAATCCATTTTGCCCAGACATCATATTTTGTTAGGTGATTATTTATATCATGTTGTTAATATTTGCTCAGTCAGTAGTGTGCTTAGCTTGAATGTTTAGGCTGTGAGTATTTTAGGGGTGTCACAATACGCTTGAAGCGTACCACGATATATTACAATACTTTTGCAATGTATCGCAGTAATTATGTACCATGATATATTGTTGCATTATCACAGCAGATATTTTTCTTATTTGAACACGAGTTGAAGGTTAAACGTACGTAAGCTAAAACAAAACTATGTTTTATGTTATGTCCGAGTTTGATAGTTATTAAATATTAGGTTTTCATTACTAGATAATTTCTTTTTTTGGGGTTTGTAGTCGATAACTGTCTAGCAGATGGCAGAAAAGAACGCATCGTAAAACCGGTATGTTCATTTAATATTGAGGTACAATACAGTTTAACTGTATATTGCAATATACCAATATACTGGTATATCGTGATGCCTCTAGAGTTTTTACCATACATATTTTTTCCATGGTGACTTGGCTGATTTGGCTGATAATAATACATCTAAAGCTATTGCCCTTCCTCGTCGTATTCATGCATTATAAGTTACATGTATCAGATGATAGCCCAATAACCTATACATGCTGGTTGGAATCCTATAAACTTGAGATATTCTGCCTTATCACTGCATTACCACTGTATGAAGCAATATTCCTCTACAATCTGTCCATATATATGTATTGACAGGGTTCCATTTGACCCTGGAGTTTACCCTTAAACCCCTGGAATTTCCAAAATGCCACATTTTGACCCTTAGAATTCTGGCTGAAAGGTCAATTTTTCTACAAATTATAGTCATTTTTGGTATAAACTGGTAAAATCCAGTAAAAAAAATCAAATTGACCATTGAGATTCAGCACCTAGTGGAACCCCTGATTGATAACTAATTATGATGAATATGTTATTTACATCGAAGCAGCTTATTCTACAAAAACTACTCAAAACTAGGGGCAGAATGTTGGAAGTATTCATTACTGAAATATTTTTGGAAATTGTTTATGTATTTATATTTTAAGTTTGTTCGTCTGTTTGGTATTTTGTGTTTTGTTGCTTTAGTTCTATTTATTATTTTTATGATGAAATTTTAGCTTGTATATTTTTTAATATTTATTGACTAAACAATTTGTATTTAATATTTTATCGGAAACTTTTTTCCGTGATTCTGAGGATTATGAAACTGTTTTACCCCCATTAACTGATAGAACTGTATCCTCTGCTCTGGATTTCAGTGAGACATATTTTCTTAACAATTGGACTAAGATAATGCATCCAAAGTCATTTTTCCTCCACCTCTGATTCATGAAGACCTGCCCAGTTAGCTCGGTTGGTAGAGTGCTGTGCTGTCCCCAGGAGGTTTAAGTTGAAATCCTTGTCGGTAATTCTAGGGAATGGGGTAAGGGTATTTTTTATGGGGTTTTTTTAAGATTTTTTATTTTTAAGTCAATGAGCATTCTCGCCCCTGTTTCATTTATTATGCTGCATATTACTTATGAAAACAATCAAATTCAAGTGTTTTTGCATTGCTTAAAAAATAAAGAAGAATAAATAGATGTTTGTTGTTACTTTATACTTTCTACCAAATAGAAAAATGAAAATTAGGCTTTGGGCAGAAAAATTAAGTCAAGTCAGGTACATGAAAAAATGTTCGTTTATGGAAGGGTGTTGGGGTATCTTCTGATTTTTGAAGATTTCCTCTTTTTGTCAAAACATTTTCATCCTGCATGGAGGTGTGTCTGATTTGCTTAGTTGACAGAATGCACAACAGTTGATTGTAAACTGTGAGTTAGAAAACCCAGTGATGCGCATCCATGAATTTTGACTGATAATTATGCGATGAAAATTATTCCCTCTCCACCTTGGGTCCCCATGGGTAAGAGAGAGTAAGTTAGAGATATTTTATACATGACATACCATTGAAAACTGTTTAAATTTAAAACTAGACACAAATACCATCCAGATTTGGGGTATAAGTCTTTACACAGAATCGATACACTACCATTTATAATGACCCAACTTTGATACACTACCTTTTATAATGACCCAACTTTGATACGCAATTGTTTTTTAAATGACCCGATATTAATACGCTATCGTTTATAATGATCCAGAAATGATACAGTACCGTTTATAATCACCCTGTATTGATAAACGAGTACTACCGTTTATAATGAACCAGTATCGATACACTACCGTTTGTAATCACCCAGTATTGATACACTACCGTTTATAATGACATAGAATCGATAAACTACCGTTTATAATCACCCAGTATCGATACACTACCGTGTATAATCACCCAGTAGGATACTCGTTTATAATGACAGAATCGATACACTACTGTTAATAATGACCTAGAATCGATACACTACCGTTTATAATCACCCAGTATTGATACACTACCGTTTGAAATTACCTAGAATCGATACACTACCGTTTGAAATTACCTAGAATCGATACACTACCGTTTATAATCACCCAGTATCGATACACTACCGTGTATAATCACCCAGTAGGATACTCGTTTATAATGACATAGAATCGATACACTACTGTTAATAATGACCTAGAATCGATACACTACCGTTTATAATCACCCAGTATTGATACACTACCGTTTGAAATTACCTAGAATCGATACACTACCGTTTGAAATTACCTAGAATCAATACACTACCGTTTATAATCACCCAGTATCGATACACTACCGTGTATAATCACCCAGTAGGATACTCTGCCGTTTATAATGATATAGAATCGATACACTACTGTTAATAATGACCTAGAATTGATACACTACCGTTTATAATGACCTAGAATCGATACACTACCGTTTATAATCACCCAGTATTGATACACTACCGTTTATAATGACATAGAATCGATGCACTACTGTTTATAATGACCTAGAATCTAAACACTACCGTTTATAATGACCTAGAATCGATACACTACTATGATACTTACCCAGAATTGATACACTGCAGTTTATAATGAACCAGTACTGATACACTACCGTTTGTAATGAACCAGTATATTGACACACTACCGTTTATTTTGACATAAACGTTATACGCTACCGTTAATAATGACACAGAATTGATATACATGTATACTAACGTATACGTATAATACATATACCATAAAATCAGGAAATAGTGCGGTCTACTCTTTGTTATGGTGCAATCTGAACAAATTCAAGTATTGTTAAGGACTACAAACAATTCGTTTACCTGCTTAGTGCTTAGGAAATAGTTCGTCCTCATATTGTCAAACGTTTGTCCATTGGTAGAATGACTAGAAACTTAGCGGAACAGAAAATATCACATGACAAGGAAACTGCGTTTTTAATGTTAAATTTATAATTTCCACGTACTATTTTTATCTTTCCGAACATTCGTCAAAGCGTAAATGTAGCCAGCTAACTGCTTTATTTCATAAAATTACGCGTAAAACGACTATATACATCATTTCAAAAACAATGCGCTATATGGCTCCGTGTAACATAATTATAGCCAGACTTTAAAATATTGATACCATGAGCATATTGCTACTTGTGTATACATAATATATTTGAAAAGGTTCTGATAAAAGTCTAATTTGTGTAATGCCCGTGCCATCGAAAGGATGACAGAAGCATAAAGTGTTACCCCTGTCCGTCCGGTCCTTGCGTCCGATCGTGCGACCAATAACTCTTGACAGGGTGGGTGGATTTAATTCATATTGGGCACAAAAGCAGAGGATAATAAAATACAGATTATGTTCGATTTCGGTTACAATCTACCAATTTTTGGAGGGGTTGTGGCATCCGTGTCATATGGACACATCCAGTTTATGACTAATCTTCTGCTGGTTAGTTTTCTAACACACTAGAGTGAAAACTCTCAGAAGATCATTGAAGTACATTTAGTGTTACGGTAACAACCAACCACAACCGTTACAATACTGTTGAAATAGACAATTGTTTCAGATGTAAGCGAGTTATACCGTTAAATTGGGGACTTAAATGTCGACTATCCATATGAGGACAACCTTGAAGATTCTAATTATGGATTAACCCCAAGACCACAGACATAAATAATGTCAAATTTAACTTTTCTTTCTACATGACGTCATATCCTTTCATACTCGTCTGTTTTACCGGATTGCCGTAATCTGATGCGGCAGAGATACGATTATTACTGAAAAGGGAACAAATAAAAAGACGTATTTTAAGTACGTTTGTATGTTTAAATAACATGCGAATGAAATCCGCTGACATGATCCTGTTGGTAGTTAAAAAGTGTCGGAACTGAACAAATACTTGAGTTATTGAAACAGACGACATCCGTATCAGAGCCAAGTGGTATCGCTTGAAAGAAAGGCCAATTAACTGTGTTAAAGTTCGGCAGATGTTATTCTTGATTGTATTATTTAGATGCAAACGTATCCGTGTATTGCGCTCAATTTCTTTGTTTGACAATTCGACCAGTGTCGTCTGCTGTTTCGAGTGATCGTCTGCTGCAGAGGGCGCTTTGTTATTCCGAACATTTGCCGTTAGACGACCCCTAATCACAATGGCGAGAAACCAGCAGGTGGTCATAGCAACCAAATGTTTAAATCCTTAGATTAAAATGATTGTAGAGAAATTTTATCTACTTTGAAGTATTATTGAAATTCTATTCAGCTTTTTATGTAAAAGTTGAAATAACGGTAGACCGGGACGCCGAATGAGAGAATATTTACGTTCAGATCAAACGATGTTTCGCAGCATCTCATTAATAAATCTTGATCTGTTTTTTTGGTTCTCGACAATTGTTCATTCATTTCTATTGAAATCGTGCCCTAGTTTTAATCGCGTGCACGCGTCTAAAAACCAGCTGCCCCTTTTGATCCCTAACGCGTGCCCTCTGTGTTTCGACAAACAATTTATTGGTAATGTTTACGAAATTAGTTTTTCCCACGTTTTATATCAAAAGTAAACGGTAAAAACTCGAGTTTTTATATAAATTCCCAGATTTTAGTGAAAACTTTCAATAGGTTTTACATTTTGATGTTTAGAGAGTATTATTTAATATTTATTTAAATTCTATACATTCAACATATTATTTAAAAACACGCCGAGTTATTCGCAAAATTACCTATGTACCTAAAAATGCCCAAATATGTTCATAGGGACGCAATTTGAATTTATTCTGAATCGTGTGAACTTGTTTCGTTTAGAAAAAAGTTCCAAGTTAACATTAAATTCATACGCAAACTGTGACATGAAAATGCAGGAAAAGTTTTAAAGCCAAAATGATCTGCTATGTCGCTTTTTTCATTCTAAAACAGGTAAAGCAGATATTTGAAGCTTAATGTCGTCGAATCCTTAAAGCCAAAAATCTCGCAACTGAAAACAAGAAATGAATGGACGCGGGGTTATGAGGCGGGTTAGGCCTTTTACAGAACTTTGTATCCGTGAGAGATTGGTTCAATACTTTTGTTGCTCACTTTTAACAAAGAATCATATACAATAGTTTTGCACCAATTCCTCTATTTGAAGTACCTCCCCCGTTTCAATACGCTATTATCAATTATTGAATGTAAATAATTGATTGCCTTGCAAAAGACTAAAATTGTTCGCATTATTCATTGTTTCTATGTGGTTAAGTTATGGTTGCCATGACAACTGTTTGCCAATATTTTGTGATTGCTAAAATGTCAACCAATAATGCAGGTGAAACTCAATATATAATTACGAAGATTTTAGATAAAAAGATTTTTAATTTAGAAAAGAACATTTGTTGTCACTAATTGATCGTTGACTACGATTCGTGAAGTTTTAGGCAAAAACTAATCAATCAACTTTATGTGGCGTTCTCTGTAGCAACTTATTCTCTCTCTCTTTTTATTTATCCCAGAAAGCTGCACTTGTAAAAACAAGCGAATGTTGTTACGTGTAAAGAACATATCGTTTCCGTATGTTATGATGGAATTCCAATGACAAAGTAAACTTTTGGCCGAATTTCATTGCTTTCATCAGAATAGCAAACAAATATCAAATTATTGTCAAACAGACATATATGTATTTTTATTTAACACAAATTATATTTGTCTGTACGCTCCTGGAGAAACAATCACAATATCAAGAATATCTTACGATATTGGCAAGGGCAATTGCTTTTGCCAGATCTGTATTAGAAAGTTGGGGATGTAGACTTCAAAACAAAGAGTATTCCGCACAGTCGAGGATAGTGCTGGTGTATGCATTTGTTAGAACATAAAAAATTGTCAAGACATTTTAATCACTGTAGCCCCTTTCAACGTTACAATAATGTACCTTAGACTATGCAATGCTAGTGAAGTAACAATTGCGGAAACATAAAATCATCCACCATTTGTTTGCTCATAAAAGCTACCTGAATGATTGGAGTCGGTTTGAAAATAGTTTCCTCCTGTACTTCTGTTGGAAGTCCGTCAGTCCGTCCTCAGGCTGGCATGAAAGTTGGTATGTCTGCTGAAGGCGTCTGACAATGAGAAAAGGGAAATTAAACAAAGATAAATCTATGGATAAGTTTTACACATAACAGATAGCATTGCTTCTTGATTAGTAAAGTAAAACATAGAACACATACTAGTATATGAAGACTCGAGAAGTACTGATCAAACTCAAGAGAGAAACAGATAGCAGACGAACAATGAATTCATTTATACATGTGTGAATATCGTCTGCATCTGTCACTTCATTGAAGGATTTTGTTACATTTTCGTAAAACATTTAGAGCCGTTCTCACGTGATATAATCTGGGTACATTTGAAACAAGATCGTATCTGATATGTTTTGATAAAGCATTTTCTGTCAACATTTCGTGGTTTTTCATTCACAAAAATCAGCCATTTGTATTTTGTGTTTTAAGCCCTTGAGCGTAAAAGGTTTTGATATCTCGGACATTTTATTAATGATTATCTTTTTTGTAAACGGTCACTGAAATGTTTCCGGTCAGTGGTAAAGAGGATTTTGGCCCTATAAAAAGGCTTTTTGTGTAACAGCGCGTCCATGCTCAAAACGAGGCTTATCCAGACTAAATGCCCGCATTCCAGTCTATTTAAGACGTCCGGGTATTTCTCTTTTCTGGTATTTTAAGTCACCGTAAACTTAAGGGCTTAAATTGGTCTAATTTGCTCGTGAATGCAATTAAACAAAAATGTGTCGCTTTGAAAGAAATATCTAAAACATCGAGATGACGCTGCTGTCTAATTGTGTGTGCAGTGATATTTTTGAAATTTTAACCACTGTATTCTGACAACTTCGACATATAATTGAGTTGAAATTGAAACATGCTTTCACTTTTTTCATGACAGTTTTGTGTTTGTTTATTCGTATGAAAACGACACCAAAAATACACTTGATGTACTCTACAATCGACATTTAAGAACAAACGCAATATACGTGAGCATAGAGGCGTTTTGTGTTCATTTGTCGACATACAGTAAAACCTCGATAATAAGAACACCATTGGGACCCTTGAACATTGGTTTTACTATTGAGGTGGTCTTAATATTGAAGTTGAATAAAGAGCAAAACAGTGAAAAATAGACTTGAACAATGTGTTCTTAATTTCGAGATGGTCTTATTATTGAGATGGTCTTATTATTGAGGTGGTCTTATTATTGAGGTGGTCTTATTATTGAGGTGGTCTTATTATTGAGGTGGTCTTATTATTGATGTGGTCTTATTATTGAGGTGGTCTTATTATTGAGGTGGTCTTATTATTGAGGTGGTCTTATTATTGAGGTGGTCTTATTATTGATGTGGTCTTATTATTGATGTGGTCTTATTATTGAGGTGGTCTTATTATTGATGTGGTCTTATTATCGAGGTGGTCTTATTATTGAGGTGGTCTTATTATTGATGTGGTCTTATTATTGATGTGGTCTTATTACTGAGGTGGTCTTATTATTGAGGTGGTATTATTATTGATGTGGTCTTATTATCGAGGTGGTCTTATTATTGAGGTGGTATTATTATTGATGTGGTCTTATTATCGAGGTGGTCTTATTATTGAGGTGGTCTTATTATTGAGGTGGTCTTATTATTGAGGTGGTCTTTAAGTGAGGTTTTACTGGACATAGAAAACAAATTAAACAAAACAACGGTAGCACATTTAGTGTCTATAGCGATGTTGATGACTTTCATCACAGAACTATTAGTTGCTGAATACATTGTATTTTCATTTGTTTTACCGTAATATCTTCATGTATTAAGTCATTGTGCAAACGCTCTATTGGGACCCTCTTTTGAGCAACAATCTATCATTAACAACAATATCATTTTTTCTGCTGTAAGAATTGTCAATTATTTCAACCTCTCAAGAGCAAAAACCTCTCAACAACAGCCAAAATGTAAGTCTCCCAGAAATTGTATTACTCTAGAGAGGTTGTACTGTACATGTGACCACGTGGTGTGTTGTATCGTTGAGTGTATGGTATGGGTAAACTTCTACCGCCTTAAATTATTTTGTTCAAATGTAGAAATTTATAAATGCAGTCGGATTTCGTTTTTTCGATTTCATCGTATCCGATATTTTATTTCGAATAATAAATACACGGTTTCAAATTGCCCATTTCAAATCGACATGACTAAGGGGATACAACGGAACCTGATATTTATTTCGGATGATACCAAGTGTTTGGACGAAAGGTTGTCGAATAAGAAAGGTCCGACTGTATAACGGCTAAGTCCAAGGTTGGCGTGCCGTCAAATTGCTTCAAGTCGCCGGCATTTATTCTCACAGTCCACAACTATGTGGCCGTTGTCATTCTAGTAAATATACACTTTTAGGTCAATGCTTCTTAAACCAGCACGCGCTAGCTTCTTTGGTGATCATAAGATCTATGTTAATGGCATTGCGACAATGATACGTACATGAAGCATGAACATTCTATCCTATTTGTTGGAGATCATGTTTTTGGCGCGCGCGGTTCGGTTAAAATTGAATAGATGAAATTATAAAAATGTCACAACACAATAAAACAGTCTGCAGAAAACAAAAGGTTATGGCGACTTCAGCTGAACGTGTTCGCTTGTAGTAAACTTTCTGACAATGAGCTGTCCACTGGTAACGACTGTTCAATCATCTTTCATTGTTTTCTATAATTTTTCTCTTGTTTTCACTATCTTATGCATGGTGTGTTTTTCTTTTATAGATGAACAATTCGGTTAAACTGTTCGTTTTCATGGGTATTTGTGACATGAATATAATCAGCACATTTTATCGTAATCGATTCTCACACTGCCATTGTTTTTTTTCTTCCGTTCAGACCACAGTCTCAGATATGTTTCTTTTTCTTCAGGCTATTTTTTCAAAAATGAATGTAATCGATATTTGTTGATCAGTATCGATATTAAGCGGTAATCAGTAGGGTGTTTCTTTCACTTCACGCTGTCAAACTTGTTGTCTTCATTATTACTATGAATACTATCACTGAAATCCTTTTTATGAAACTATTAGTGATAGTTCGCTCGAAGATATTTGTCTCTATTTCTAAACAACAATGATCGTTTTATAAATTCTTTATAATTTGAAATTTTTCAAGTTTCGTTCTGAAGTATTGTTTTTATCAAAGAAAACACCCATGTAATGCCTTTAGAATATAATTGATCTGTCATGATAATAGAATAGGTGTTATGTAAGAATTTCTATGCATTTACATCTACATTACAAGCTACATCGGCGAACTATTAAAAGTATTTTTCGAGGCCGAATATTTTGAATTATTTAAATAATGTTTGTTCACGACGGCCATCAAAATTATTTTAATTTCTACATAAAAAGAGATATTAATGTTGCTTTGCGAAGAAGAGTATCAAAAGTGTAGTTATGGTGAAATAAAATATTAAAATCAACTTTGGGAGGGTAAAGACTGTTGTTATATAACTGTTCGGTAATGATAAAGTTTTTGTATCATTGCAATTCGGAAGGTCGCAAACATTGAAGATTATTCGGTCGGCTGGCTTTTATGAAGGTTGAACACAGGTAACAGACATGACTGTTTGGTACATTGATTCTCGTTCACATATAATAAGTTCTGACAAAAATGATGTAACCCAAGAGGTCTTAAAGGCATATCCCTCAACATTTCGTGAATAACCCCGCTTACAAATTCACACATTAATTTTATCCTCAACATACATGAGAACAATAGTTTAACTCCTGTTTAACATATTGCCGTGAAAGTCATCGTTTAGACAATATATTATGTTTCAAAGGTTGAAAAACACAGATGATGTCTCTTTTTAATGTATTGTACGCAATGATGGTGTAGCTCGGATCTGTTACCGGATTGTCGGTTTTTATCCTCAACCTTCAACGGTTTTGTCGTAATTGTACGCGATCACAGATAAAATGTAATTCAAATTTGAAAAATAATCCGATTTAGTGCCCGGAAGACTATTGTTTCATCATAGATATCAGATCATTGAGTAAATAATAAAAAGCGGACTGGGTTATATCAAGATTTAGAGAACACGCGGTAATGTTACCTGTATTTGAAACAAATATATCAAAAAAACACATAATGTAACCATTGGAACCAGTGAAACTTATCTCTAGTAAACAAAAACGTTGATACACGGAAGCTGATAAACACACAAACTTTGCTTCTGGGTACACAGCTCTTTTTTCGATGACTTTAAAAATAGATTTTATCGTGTGAAAAAAGTACAGCGATATGTTCAAAGTCTGGTCACGATAGTATTCTACGGCTTGAAAGTATTATATTCTGGGCATCGGGCGCAGACTGATATTTCGATATTTATTGTTTTATTTTTATCGGGATTAACGCCATCTTTCAACATTTTTTCAGTCATACATGGCGGTCATTTTCTGAAATTATTTATCAACAATTTTTTGGCACCCATTTGCCCTTCCACAAGCAACTGGTCAAGAATTTCCCCGCATGAATAAGAACAGAACAGAATAATGAATATGTTTGAATCTGAGGTGTTGAGCAAATGACCATCGCCAATTGCCACGGATGTGTATGTATATTATTTATAATTATGTATGTGTGTTTCCCCTGTCAATGCAGTTCATTTATGTCACTGTTAGACACAAACACAAGAGTGGATTGGAGATGTCTGAGATAAATAACATTGTTAAACAAACGTATAAAGCTGTGAAAATAATATTATCACTTGTGTGTGACATAAAGTTGGACACAGTAGACTCCAAAAAATCAGTCCAACCAAATTGACGGGGGGGGGGGCACATAGTGTAGTGACATAAATCACAAATCAATATGTGAATAGGAAGCCAGTGTTGTAATTTAAAACCCTCGCAAACAACAACAAAATATAAGCATCTAAAAGGTATGTACAACATGTCCCTCGTCAATAAATGGCAAATGTATATTATTTATTTTTTATCTCTGTTTGATATTACAAGACTTATTGTGTCACTGGCATCTAAATCTGTTAGCTTTAGGCTGATGTAAAGTCTATACTTCAATATAATACTGCACAGCTGTTCAATCTGTAACAATAACAATACAAATCTTTGGCTCCGATTTGTCACTTTTATCACCTTTCTAAATCATGTGATAAATTCCATATTGGCTCAGTTACTTATTTTCTAAACATATTTACCAGCTTAGGAACCGATGTTGATTGGCGAGAACGTGTTTATCTTTGAAGTTAATGACCTAACATTGTTGCATGATTAACCAATAAAACACATTGTATTTCATTCGATTGAAATGTCTCGGATTTATCGCAAATTTCCACACATTATTTATCACACTTATTAAGTGCGAGCCTAATTTAATTATGATTCAATCGACTTCAAACGGCGCATATATCACTTTTAGTCCATTGAATGCAATTGAACATATACAACAATTAACACGTTGTATTATATACTTGATTATGTTTCTTTTTGTCTCATTTTGATGCTGTTCATTCTATTAACCATTAAGAAAACGTTGATTTGCACCTGAAGCCTTTGTTCTGCATACGACCCTATACTACATAACATAACATACGACCCTATACTGTATCATGCTAGTTTCCTTATTATGTTCCCGCCGTCTTATTTGTCAAAGGGAATAATATATTGGATCCATACGTTAATAGACAATTTTGAACTTTCAACATTGTTTTTTAGCCAAATAGGCATCCAATAGTCTTTGTTAACACGTACACCGATTTTTCCCATTTCATCACGTACCATACCGGCATTTAGTCCACGAAATGGAATAGAGTAGAACTTGTTTTAGGGTTTCTGTCTACCCGGACCTTCCAGATATATGTACGTATACTGGCATGAACTGTATGTTGTCTCGTGAATTTTACAACATTCAGAAATCACCAGAAACTCGTCAGAATCACATTCCTGATCATACCTTCTCTATATTTGTTATATAAGTCACGTGTTTGTCTACTCCTCATTGGCCCACTGTCTTTTAAGGTGACATTACACATTTCGTTACAAAAAATGGTAAATTTAATTCATATTGGGATAAATCAAAATTTGTGAAATCAAAGATTCGTTTATTGCCAAAATACTGGGACTAATGTATACTGGTCCCAGCTAAACATAATTAAAAAATGTGACATTTTTATTTGCGTGGCAATCATTGTACATCTAACTTTGATATTAATTCTAATGACACATCATACATAAACCTTTATAATGTAAAATAACTTATATATGTCATAGTTAACATAATTGTTTACATACAATAAATGGACATTAATTTGATCTCGTATTTTATTTTTTGTTCTCGCGAAGGCAAAGTTATATAGGATCGGCTTTCGTAAAACTACACCAAATAGCTTTTTTTTAGTTTTAATGACATTTTAGCATTAATACTTAATATTAAAACGATTGCAACAGATTCATGTTAATAAGTATGCTAATCAAAGTGATAAAATTGTAATTAAAATTTAATAAATTGCAATAAAGATCAAGTGTATGTTGTGACAGAGAATGTTTAAATTATAGACAGGTTCCTTTAATTAACTCTCTCAATGCCTATCAACATTGTTCCCGGCTCATGTACTCAATTCGCTCCAATTACAGTTTAAGCAGTAACTGTCAAAATGGAGTAGTATCTCAAGTTATCACCCCTATTTCTCAACGGCGTTCCCTTAAAAACAGGTAACATCATACTCTTAGCAAAATATTGCACAACGTTATTTTAAGATAAACGTTAAAATTCATGAATGAACTTGTAAAGCACTGATCTAGGTCGTTTTAAGTCGTTTTGAGGTATTTTTGGAGATAAAGAAATATTTTGTGCATACATTAACCGAGCGCCGCATTTGATTGGTCGAAATTCTGACGTCACTGTGGGAATCCAAACAGGTATGGGCATGTAGTATTCGAATGCTTCTTTAATACACTTGTCGTCTGCTTCAGAGTTTAATGTGAATTCAGCTTTCGTTAAGAGTGGATTTGAAATATTTCTCGTCAGCAAAATAAAATATTTTTTGTGGCGTGGGCTTCACAAAGTTTCCGAGGTTGCCATTAAATTATTTGTGTGGATATATAAACGTTATTACAAAAAAGCAGTAAGTATTTAAATACATTAATTTAAAACATTACTTTTTGGTCATTTAAAAAACTTTACATGCAATGTATGTTTTACTTTTGTGTGACGCAATCAGAAAAGGGTAATTTTATGAAGTGTTTAGTTTTAAATGTGCGTTCTACAAAATAAGTTATTATATTTTTATAATTATATATATTTTACAATTTGCTTATATGTTACTATCAAACTGAATCATTTACGTCACAACTGTTCTATTATGTTAATGTTGGTTCATCTCCATTGTGAACACGTGACGTTGCCAATTATCAAAGTTAATACTGTTTCATGCTATGATGATGAATATTACTAATGAAATTTTTAAAACTATTGTAACTTAATACAAAATGGAAGGAGCTATTGTGCCTGAACTGTAAACGTTATACATAAAATGTAATGGTCAATGCTATATCTTCATTGCTTGACCCCTGTAATCTCTGGCTGTATTAATTGAGTGAATTGAATGATCTTTTGGATAAATAAATGTTGTAAATATACATGTCGCTGTTAAAATTACGAACATTATCACTGTATGGTACGTGTTCTCTTTCTACATGTTGTCTATTTTTATCCATGCTGCAATATGATGTCATGATGGGATGGGTGTTTGGGATACCAGAATACAGCTCATCATTCAATAGGAAGGGGAATTTTAAAGGGTCCTTAATCTTTAATATTTCCTGTTCTGCTTATAAAGAATAAGGGGCCACGCTGAACATAACCACAGCGGTCTGACACATACTTTTGAAGATTGAAACCCACAATAGCTATGACTAATGTTCATACATTGTGTCAGACACCTGTGGAAAGTAACTTCTCGTAACTAACATTCACAAATTGCGTAGACCATTTGAAATTTTATTTGTTTTGGTTTAGTTGAATACTTTAATGATATGTTTAGCAATCTTCAAACACCGAAATTTGGTCTGATTGGAGTTTGACTTCCTCATATACACGATTTAACCAAACCTAGCACCAGTCTGATTAGTCGGTGCCTTTTCTTGTTGTTTCCTGTCCCCCGACATCGCAACGTCTGCGTACTGTTAAATCATTTACATTCGATGAAAAAAAATGCGTTTGAACTGAAATATTTCTGGTAGAAAATCGTGAATTTCAGTATATATAATTATATATTTTAAAAGAACATGACGGAATACTACTTCGAGAATGTGATAGTTATGCGAACAATAGTCCTACGATAGTTCGTCTGCCCGTTTTCGATATTGACGTGGAAACTGGTCTTTGATAAAATATTTTTTTGTGTGAAATGAACTTTTATGATACTCAATACAACAATGCGAATGAATTATTCATTTTGATGTCGAAAGATCTAAAATGCGAAGTGGACCCAACAAACTGGTTGGACGTGTTTCAGCGAAACTTTAAATATATTTCATGTTAGATTAGAATCTGTGACGTCAATTTTTAGATGCAGTATTTACCAGGCATGCGCAGTTGGCGTCAACAATTTAGCTGGTGTTGCGACTGTGTCATATTTAGAAAAAAGAAACATTTCATTTTTTCCCCATTTTTTAAGTCATAATGATTCTCAATCCGATGTGAACTTTTGGCGAGAATAAAAAGCTATTTCGAAACTATGGAAAACATTCTTATAAATAATTATTGCTGTAGATTTTACTTCAGATTATTCGAATCGTTCTACTCAACAATTTTCATGTACTCTAAGTCAAGTTAAAACTAATTGTAGCTACACTAATCCACTTAGTGACAAAAAAAGAACACTTTCAATCAAAAATGTAGAACTTCAAACGAAATATATGAATATAGTAATGATACAGTATGCAGATAATGAATACACGAAACGTGATCTCCTTTCTTTGTTGTTGGAGAGTTCAAAGTCGCCCAGATTTGACAATTATTTTCAAAATTGTTATAAAGTAATTTTTTTAGGAAAATGATTTCATGCAAAAGAAAAATCTACGAAAACGGATACTTTTACTAATCAATAAAACTTCAATCACGTGACAAAAATTGGGAGCCAATCAGCGGGCGATTATGTCCGATCAATTATTTCCGTCTTTTTATCCCCTTATTTGTTTCCTTCACGGAACTATCAACTTAATAATGAAATTAATATCCGGGTTCGTACCGAATCATTGTCTTCTCTCGGTCCTCTTTACTTTATACGCAACATTTTCTGATCACCCCTCAATCTTCAGCTTTTAAACAATGTATACGTTTATTGGTACAATTAGCATATACAATAATTTGACAACTGGCAAAATAAACATAAATATGAGATTGCCATGACAATAAATACATAGATGTGTAAATTATTATCACTATTGTATATAGTCTGAACTTCGCGAAAATAAAAACACTACTGACTCCTAACTAAAGAAAAAGATTAAGAAACAAACAACCGTACAATGTGACCAATACACAGAATTCTTTGAATAGGTTTTCATGTCTACATTCCATACTAACAGAACTTTTAAGAAATGACTTGGCGAATCTTCGGCGAAATATTTCGGACGCAGAGTCGATGTATAATTTCAAAAAGAACTTTTGAGATATTTGTAAAATTATGATGTTTATTATATAATGAAGAACTGATTTTTTTCAGTCAATGGATTACAGACAAATAATTTCCCTGTTTGTGGGCCTTCTCGTCTGCGCAGTCAGTGCGAGTCAGGACTGCTGGCCTGGACAGTATTACAGCCGGGTGGCCGGAGTGTGCTTACCTTGCTCTGGTTGCCGTGACAACGAAGTCATCAGACGTCAGTGCTACAAAGATCGGGACACACTGTGTGGAGTGCTGACACAGTTTCAGTTTTTCCATCAACACCATGGACAGACGACTCAAGATGAGCCAGAGGTTGTTGCCAAGACAACCGTATCCCGCCCGACGTCTTCCTCCGAGATGTTTGACGACGATGATAAATGGTTCACCATTACAATGGTTTTGGTCGGAATACTGGTAGTCACGTGTGTCGTCGGCGTTATTATAGTTCTGATTACTTGTGTTCTCTGCCGACGAAAAGAAAGAGAAATTATTTGCGAACCAGGTAAGAGACACTTCCCTACATTAATCTCGTCTGCTAACTCTTCTATGGCAATTTGCTATTGGTTGTAATTAAACGAAATCACAAAATATTTTCAACATTTTCCCAATTTTCTTTGGTAAAAGTATATTAGAAATACATTGTTTGATAGGAGATTTAACTTCTGCTGTTGCTGCTAATGTTACTGATTGCGATGATGATAACTAACTGTTTCCGAAATGAACGACGGCAGGATGCCCTTGTAGTTTCTACAACTGAAAATGAGTTTCAATTTATTAACCTACCACGTGGCAAAGCAATTTTACTGCATAAGCCGGTTAATTTTATGCAAGTACAGCTGATCTGTCGATGTATTGGACAATCATTACGAACGAACGAGCATACAGTATGGACTGGTTATCATTTTCCACAGTTCTATTCATGCACATTTCCTTCCTAACGTTTTAAAACAAGATAAGATTTGTTTCCTACGTCGTTACAATCAATGAACCAGTCTAATTATTGTTCTGAGCTAACCAAAAGCTTTCATAATTTAAGCGTTTTAAAAACCATTTAATTGATCGAATGCACCAGTGAATGAGAGTACTTTTTATCGCTTGTTGTCACGATAGGGTGGCCATTATATTTGCACCGGTTTTGATTCAGAAACGCAAAAACATGTTAACAGTTTCTTTTTTATTACGTCGATATTAACATTTTTCACGTACAACCTTTTCTCACGGCTCGTGAATCATGGGTAAATTTTTGCTCACTATGAATGAAACGCTCCCTGCTACTAAGTTTGAATTGTGTAAACCACACCGCCCATGTTGCTTCAGCAATGTATGTAATGATACCCTTGTGTTTCTGGACTCATAGCTTCATACAAAAGATCCAGGGTCGATCATTCTTTGTAACATATCTTTAAAATTGCGACATTTGAAACAAGATATAAGACTTCCTGCGTTTGTTGCCATACGACCAGGCATGTGGGACAAATGTTGGTTTCTCACAAAAAATCCACTTCAAATATTTTTGTCAGGTACTTATAAAAATGACCAATTGTCCCAAAAATGACTGGTTACATTGGTTCACGATTGGTTCACGCCGCTTCTATCTCACCTGAGACTTAATACAAGACAGATACTGACATTGTCAATTGTTTGAATGATGTGAAAAAGATAATAGATACATATTTCCCTAACACACGTAGGGATTGTTTTAAGTAGGCGTATGGATGTTAAAAAATTGTGAGGCAAAACAGTGAGTTTTTATTTTCCGTGTTTTGGCGTGGTGTGATTATGGATTGACTTGTTTGATAACAGATTCATTAACATTTACACAAAACAAATATACCCCTCTGTGCAAGTCTATTTCGTAGATCGAGAATATCTCAATTGTTTTACAGATGTTATTTTTTGTGCGCATGCACAAGCGGTTGTTTAAAGCTTTACTCGACGCCAATCTTCTCTGGAACTACTTTTATCGAACGCTCTGACGTATATTGGGGGCGAATAATTTGATAAAGAAATCGCGTGGATGTACTAATTACAGACTAGAACAGAACTTTCATCCTCTTTTGTTCTGTTAAACTTAATTGCAGACTGATTTTCGAAATTTTACTCAAAATAAGCAAGAGAAGCAAAAGCGCGTCGATGAAAATACGATTGAAACTAATTATTTCGATTTCTTTCACGCATACGGAGTGAAATGCATTATAAACATCAGAATACAGTTCTTGTGTCAGTATTATAGGTAGATGGGAAGTTTTGATTTTTGCACACGTTTGTATTATGTCTTAAAATCATATTATGTCAATATGTAAATTAGTCTTAGTCATGACGAAAATATTCATTCGCTTGAAATCAGAGAAGCAGACTGTCAGTTTAATTTTACCCTGATGGGGGCCATTAAAACAAGACTACAATTGATTTCAGATCAAATTACATTCGTTTTATCAATGAGTTGAAATCGCTTAATGTACCCTCCTCGGGCAAATCAAATTTGCGATGGAAAACACTCTGTAGTTACCGATATTTTTAATGGAAATACTTTTTTTACATTATGTTCAATAAAAACGATCAGTGATGTTAATAAACAAAAAATGTCGATTAAAAATATATAAAAACTAGTATGAACCCGATATTATGTTGAGATGACGCGTGAACACTTCGGGAAACGTTAACTATAGTCGTTCAGAGCGTATTTCGTTCGGGATGAAAGTTTACAATGAAGGTGCTCTCAGACAGTAAAACTACAACAACAACAAAAACAGCAGGGAAAAAGACACCATGGCGCACCATTTGTGTATTAAAGATACGTAAATTCTATAGAATAAAACGCATGATTGGTTTCAATATAATTTAGTTTATATTCCAACACCAAGGTGAACCTTGTGCCTCTGTTCCCTGACGTTTGTACACTTACCTCCTCGAGTGCCTTGTGTTTTATGGACTGTTGTTTTCCCGGAGGTCTGTGTGGGGAGGCACTGTCTTATGTATGTAGCGTTCCCTGTAGTAACTTATTCTCTCTCTTTTACAAAGAAACAAAATTGGACCGGATTTATATGAATACGTAAAGTGGTCCTCCAAAACGCATGATTCCGTATCGATATATTATTTTATCAAACGAAACTCGGACAATTACCTAATGTTTAATAAACTCGACTGTATTGCCTTACATTTAAATTGTGAAGACTACTCGCGTGTGGTAAATTAAGCTCAAATGTACATTTTATATAAAATTGTGATTTTAATGTATGCAACAGTTTACTCGATTAAACCATTTAAATGAAATATTTCTGATGTATTTGGTACGTAAATGTTATATTTTCATACATTATGGTTACAAATCGTACGATATTTCCGCAACGCTGGATGTTGCCTAGCGATAATTTGTTGAATATATCAAGTATCACAGTGACTATGCTGAAATTTAAATGGATTTTAATTTTCGCCAAAAAAATATTTTGTAATTTATTGAATATCAACCAATCGTAAAAGTTACAACCCTGTTTACTGTTGAATAGTCTAAAACATCATTGAATAGTTTAAAACCAATTAACAAGAAGCAGGTAGATCGTAGATTGACTTCGCTCGTAATTGGAAATAAATTGTGCGTATGTAAGTAACTCCCCGAGATCAAAGATGTATCCAGGTACTTGGTGATAATTAGTTTTTTCGTACCCTGATTACGTTGGTTTTATTAAGTACCAGATTTTTTTCGTCTCTGTTTTGCGAACCGATGAACCAGGTCCATGCAATTGAAATTTTTGGCGATCAAAATTGGCGAAAATAAAATGTTTTGATATAATACGTAAGGTTTTAAGTTTTATTTATATTTAAGGAAATCGAATCATAATATGCTCATTTTCACCAATGAGGGGATCGACAAATTCCCGTAGATGAACCTGGGGCCACAGTATATTTCTTGCGTGCGATATACTTATGACGAGATAGGCATACTATGTGTCTGTGAATACTAAGTGTCCAGTACTTGGTCATCCAAACAGTACGATTAATGTTCATTACCACTGGACTTATCCTCATTAAATTTTTATCACAGATGTATACCAGTATTTAGTGGACTTGGAGTGATCTGTTTACTTGTTGTTAAGCACTGGTCATCGGATCAAGTGTGACAGTAATTGGCTTCACTATTCCGTGATAAGGGCCAGTAGATAATACTGGACACAGAGTGGACAGTAGTCTCCCGTTAATCTATGACAGCCCAGCAGTAATTGGAGTCCCTCTTCAACCCCGAAGGGACTCATTTATATGTCTAGATTGAATGTGAAACCCGATTCGTGGTCTCATTTGTTCTGAATGTTAGACACAAAATTGTGCGTTAAATACTCTTATCAGAAAGCAGCGGTGTCCGCTAAATTGATGACCAAATCTATTTGCACAGACTTCAGTAGCTACCATTAAGCATTGTGTCTCATCCACTTGATTAAGCGAGTGTTTTTGTCAAAGTGCAGACGAAATTTTGTCCAAATTTAGCCGAGGTCACAAATTTAACGACGCAATTATAATTATACTATGTCCGACGAACCGTCCCCAGAGTTCTATGTTCTCATATTACCACGAAATACCTTCACAGTCCTTCGATATAATTAAGAGTCTTGACAACGATCGTAAAATGTTACAAGCGGGTTTGAAAAGTTTGCAAAACATCAATTTACGCCTTTTTTGTAACATCAGCAAGCGTCTTCGACACTTAGAGTATAAACACCAATCAGCAGACGAATGTCTAGCCTTTTTGTACCGGACATCTTCTTTGATGTCCCCATCGACAATTTGATGACGTTGATGGTCCCGTAATTCTATTATCGTCACATCACCATTTCTCTCTTATTTTGTCCTATATCGAGAAAACGCACAAGGGCATGTCGTGGTCATTCTGATCTGCAGAAATTGCCGTCGGCTGATTGTCGAATCGTTGCTAACTATCATCAAATCTTAAAACGATGCTAAATTTGCAAAGTTTTCAATTTTAAGATTTTGAGATAAACTGAACAGCATAATATAGTCCTGTCAAAATGATATTATCAATTTGGCATGGCGACTGGTTATATCTACATTTATCATTCACTCGGACCACCTCGGTCTGCATTTCTAAATCAAACGATATACGATTATATCAGACGTCTTCCGAGCGTAACATGAACTTTCGGATAACTTCAGTCATGTCTGTGAGTGTTTTAAACGCCGTTGTCATGTTTGAGCCAAATACAACTGATCATACATCTCGGGAGACAATATCATTATATTCTAGTACACTATACACGTTTATCCATAAAGCTTTTAACCTAAGAAATCAGTTGTATTAGTAATAAGTAATTCAATTGTATTTTCTCCTCACTATTCAATTATTCAATAATTTTTCACATTGTATCAATGAAAATGTAATTAGTACTATATCAATCATACTATTGCATGTCAAATGACCATTGACCGATATTTTTGTATATATATTTGCATTGTTTATGTGAAATTATGGGCAGTATGCCTAACACATTTCTGAATAAACTATCTATCTATCTACAACAATGTTGGCCAAATTTTATGGGCATTTTTTAAATTTCGAATGGTCACAAGTTTCAGACATCGGACGCTATCCCATAGCCCTTACACATAAAATGTTTATATCTCATTATTTTGACATCGGTCACAACCGAAACAGTTATATAGAATAGAACTATAAAATGCTTTGTGGTCTTTTGACGTGACCGTAATTGTCGAAAAGAATGCATTAAATGGTCCTTCATTTTACGGACCATTCACACAAATTTCTTTATTTAATTTCGTAAACAAAACCAATAATGACCACACACAATAGATCATTGATAAAAAGCCTCGTTCCCAGGGCAACCATTTTTTGTCAACAACGGACCTTTTGTAGTTTCAATTACCTGTAAAATGTTATAAAATTGTCGACTTTTATGCGTCTGGGTGACTCAGACGAAGGGTATTTCATTGTTATGACAAATCCATTTACACAAACGCATAAATCCATTGAGTCGTATGAATTGAAGATTTGCGATAATATTTTGCTAAGCGAGTTATCAGCGTTTGGTATCTATCTTAGGAAAGTTTTTTACGGAGAAAATGATAGAAAAATGAAAATTTAACATTTTTTCTTTTATCATTACATCTTAAAAATTATCAATTGCAAATATTTCGAAGTTTTATGCAAGCACAATGTCAAAATAGTTAGCATTTTCGTCCATACCATTGTGGTGTTGGTGGGCGCTTGAATGCTGGTATTTCGTCGAGGTATACCGATTACAAAGCTTTATTTCTTTTAAAATGAGATTAGGAATAGAAAAACACCTCAATTGTTTAAAGAAATGCTTACTCGAAATTTGCCAATACGTGATGAGAGTTTAAAAAAAAAAATTTGATTAACAATTTAGTTGTTTTTAGTCAATTGTATCCATTATGTATCCCACAATTATTTGTAAGTCTAGCGTGAAATGACATTATGCCTGGCCTAGAAAAAAATCTTAAGTTTATGGTGCCACGATGCGCAATATTTGTACATCGGTAGGTAAATTTTTAAAGAAACAAACTGTAAGAACGTGGAATAACTATGCACGGAACAGCCAAACTGTAAAAACGTGGAATAACTATGCACGGAACAGCCAAACTGTAAGAACGTGGAATAACTATGCACGGAACAGCCAAACTCGTTTTGGTCCCTTTTCGATGGATCGGTCCAGTTCCCGTGAACAATCAATTTATCAATGGTGGCCTAAAGTAACATTCTTTTAACTGATCAATTTAGTACCCAAACATGTTTAAGTAATCTTGTATCTAAATATGGAAAACAAATAAGGATAGCTGGTGTGAAATGACTCCAGGCTTGTCGGTGATTTTACTGTCCTAGTACCTATAACTTTATCTTAATTTCCAATCAGACTACTTATATATGTTTCAATTACGATTGCCTCATTCGTAAAATTAGACAAACCATATGAAAATAAAACCACCCATACGATGTTTGGCAGCTATCTGACAATGCTGACATCAGCAGTATTGGGTAGGATGGACACTTGAACAAACCTTAGCAACATGTGTTAATATCCGTCGACTGTCTCTTGTTATATTCATCATAATCATCATCATCATCAACAACATTAGCTGCAGCAGTATCGGCAGCAACTATCTGATACACACATTTATGATTCTCTTATTTTGGTCTTTCACACTTATGCTTATGCACACTTTTGTTTCTGCGTCTGTTTTATAATTGTATGTTTTTTATTTAATATTGAACATGTTTTTATTTTTCAGGATTCACAAGTTCCTGTACTTTGATACGAGACGATTCCCCAATAGTCAAGACAGCACTGGTGGACAGATTTAAGCTTGTCACAGAGCGGGAAACGTGAACTCTTGTTGGGAGGTTTCAGACATTTCAATGATGTCGACTGTAACTTTTGCTACGAAATCCTTCGAGAATTCCTTGTGCGCGCACATGCGCATGTCAGACTGTGATAATTATGGATATATAGACAATGATGCATGGGCTTCTCGCTGAATCATCGTAAAATACAAATATTTCGGCTCTTTCCAGGAAATGAGAAACCGGAAGTGGAGTTCATCTATTCCGGAAGTTGTATTCAGACGAACTCGAATATGACTCTTCAGCGTGGAGTCGTGTTTACGCCTATTAGCAACGTGCTACCAATTGGCGATGCTTCTATACCTCATCTGGAATTGTTATTTAGCATTTCCGGAATCCTAATTTGTTCAAATACATTCGCATTGAATTCAATGAGTACATTGAGTTTCAAGTTGGCAGTTTTTAGACTGAACTTATTTCTTCATTTCTCGTTTTGTGAATTATTCTATGACTATTTAAGATCGTAGATTTGTGTTCCATGTAAAATATCGCTGTTAGTTCACCAATTTGTCATGACTTTTGTCTAGTGTGTCTAGTAGATGATTTCGTTTGTTAATTATTTATTACTTCTTTTCACATAATTATCAAAGAATAACAATGTGTGATTTTTGTGTTTTCATGTTCGTCTGCTGTCTTGTCTCACCTATTTTTCATTCTTTTGAACTATTTTTTATTGTTTTATGGTTAAAATCGTTAGAACAACAATCAGTAAAAAGTGTAAAAAAAAACATTAAAATAATGAATTACATCTGTATCTTTTCGTGGTATTTTTTATCATAACATTTCTTTTTTCGACCCAGATTTTTGAAGCGATACGCTTGTACAAATCAAATGAAGACAGATTTTTTTACCAGATGTTCAAATTGATGATCAGTGTACATAAGGAAGATGTGTGTACATTGTGTTAAAGACGAGTGTAAAATAGTGTGTATATGTTTGTACAGTGTACATTTGTATATGAAAAAAGTATTTTGATGTTTATTTATTTACTGCTGTTTAATGTTCTCACGATACCGAGAATAAATAATTTAGAATGACCAATCCATGTGTTTTTTTATTTTCTCACATCCTTACAAGTTGAAGTTTCGTTACTGTTTGGAACGACGATATAACCCAGCTACGTACGGCGATATAACCCAGCTACGTACGACGATATAACCCAGCTACGTACGGCGATATAACCCAGCTACGTACGGCGATATAACCCAGCTACGTACGGCGATATAACCCAGCTACGTACGGACGGACACATAAACTAGTACACAGCTCGGTCTGATCACTGAAATGAAGATGGATTTTACCAATTTCTAAGTTATTGAAACTCAGAAGTAATTTTTAATCCAAATCGAGTGGATTGTATGATTTATCTACAATACAACCTCTCTATGGCGACACCTTTGGCCTTTGTTATACAGCGTAACAGAGGTTGAATTTCTTGTAAATGTTACTGAAATTGATATTGTTGTTGAAGAGAGATTGATGCTTAACAGAGGTTGGATTGTGGATGATGAATTATACCGTACATACATGTTAATATATCAGACAGGCTTCTAACTTGGAAACACATCAGCACATCACTACTTTATCAAAACCATCACTGCGGTTATCTCCCTTATCAGTTTGATAATTCATTAAAATAATTTAATTTCTTATTCAAGCAGTTTTCTAGCAACCAGTCAGAATGTACGGGGAAACATTTAGCAACCAGTCAGAATGTACGGGGAAACCTTTAGCAACCAGTCAGAATGTACGGGGAAACCTTTAGCAACCAGTCAGAATGTACGGGTAAACCTTTAGCAACCAGTCAGAATGTACGGGGAAACATTTAGCAACCAGTCAGAATGTACGGGGAAACCTTTAGCAACCAGTCAGAATGTACGGGGAAACCTTTAGCAACCAGTCAGAATGTACGGGGAAACCTTTAGCAACCAGTCAGAATGTACGGGGAAACCTTTAGCAACCAGTCAGAATGTACGGGGAAACCTTTAGCAACCAGTCAGAATGTACGGGGACACCTCTAGCAACCAGTCAGAATGTACGGGGAAACCTTTAGCAACCAGTCAGAATGTACGGGGAAACCTCTAGCAACCAGTCAGAATGTACGGGGAAACCTCTAGCAACCAGTCAGAATGAACGGGGAAACCTTTAGCAACCAGTCAGAATGTACGGGGAAACCTTTAGCAACCAGTCAGAATGTACGGGGAAACCTTTAGCAACCAGTCAGAATGTACGGGGAAACCTCTAGCAACCAGTCAGAATGTACGGGGAAACCTTTAGCAACCAGTCAGAATGTACGGGGAAACCTCTAGCAACCAGTCAGAATGTACGGGGAAACCTTTAGCAACCAGTCAGAATGTACGGGGAAACCTCTAGCAACCAGTCAGAATGTACGGGGAAACCTTTAGCAACCAGTCAGAATGTACGGGGAAACATTTTTACAGCTGAAGAATTCATGTGTAATCATGAACAAAACATAAAATACAAAGAAAGTTACTAAAGCAACGAATGTACTTTTTGCAATGAAATGTTTTATACAAAAAAGCATACGAGAAACGTATGCAAATGATGCATGCTTTTCATATACGTACATACAGCATGCTGTATAACGAGGGAAACCGGCTCGATTTACAATAAAACCTCACATAAAGATCACCTCAATAATAAGACCACCTCAAAATCAAGAACACAATTTTCCATTTTCACTGCCTTGCTATTTATTTAACCTCAGTATTAATACCACCTCAATAAGAAGACCAGTTTTCAAAGGTCCCAAAGGTGATCTTATTACTGAGATTTACTGTTCATGTACAGTATAGCCAGGTATCAGACAACTTTCATCATACATACTGGTTAAAAGAGCTAACCTAAATCTTCTTTACATGATGACACCGTGTTCCGAAACGATAAACGTGATTTCAAATCATTATTTACTTCATTGCTTTGAATCATAAACGTTATTGCTAACTTCCATCAACATTAGCGGAAAATAAATAAATACAGTAAAATCTCAATAGTAAGACCACCCTTTGGACTCTATGAAACAAGTCTTCGTATTGAGGTGGTCTTAATATTGAGGTTGAATAAAGAGTTAAAACAGTGAAAATGAACTTGCAAATTGTGGTCTTACTTTTCAGGTGGTCTTATTATTGAGGTGGTCTTTAAGTGAGGTTTTACCGTATGTATCTTTTATAGAAACGATTATAGCTGAATAAGTACATGCGGTGAGCACTTTAATCTAGTAAACATGTACCCAGTATGTACTCGTATAAACGTACGTGTGTCTTTTTGCAGGACACTTTTATTAAAGTTATATTCTACTATTTTTTGTACCCACAATTACGGTTTTTAAGTTCGCATTAAGTGGCAATTTCATCAACAAAATTTATGTTCACAAGAATTTCGTCCATTTTGTTGACAGTAAAATTAAGAAGCTGTTAAAATCCTCGACGTAATGTATTCACCTTGTCCGTTTGCTGACATTTATGTTTGAAAAAAAGGCCATTAGAAATGTCAAGTTGTATCATGAAGAATGAAATCTTCAAGTTTTACACAATTTTAATTAAATATTTGTCAAGATTTGTTTGTACTTTGCGTTAATTCAGTAAAAACGCGCTGACGAAACATTTATCAAAAAAATGCAAACAAGCTTTTAAAACAAGGTGTACAATGAAGATGTTTTTCTACCACGTCTTTGGACCAAACACTCTTAACTAACTCAAAGAGGAAAAATCATGCTCGTATACATTGAAAATACTATCAATATCATAAATCAGTTTTACAATAAATAATGATGTACAACGTTGCCTTGAGTCTTGAAAAAATCCCATTTTTTTCATATTGATATGTGATAAACATTAAAACTAATGTTAGACATGTAGCTTGAAAATCTTTGTCTCAAAAATATCAATGTCACATAAATAATTTTAAATACAATTCTACGAAAATGAAAATGACATATGCTTTGTCATACATGTATTACTAAATAAAACCGTAAACAGAACTAGAAATAAATTAATTTTATGCGGAAACGGCGGGTATTTGAAAGAAATACATGTACATTTGTAATAGCATTTTCTTATGTATACATCCATTTCCCAGCGGGTGTGACATTTTCTTCTAACGGTTTTAATAGTTATTAATAGCAGTGATTTTCAAACCTGACACGTTTTTGGCCTGGTTAATAATTTTAGCATACATAAACGGGGATCCACTAGGTGCTGAATCTCATGGGCCATTTTGATATTTTTTTACCAGATTTTCCCATTTTATAGCCCAAATACCTATAGTTTTGAGAAAAATTGACCGTTGACCCAGAAATTTTAGGATCAAAATACGGGTTTTTTGGAAATCCCGTGGGTCAAGGGGTAAATACAGGGTCATATGGAACCCCTGATACAGTGATAAATGTATACAACTATACATGTGTATATACCCAAGAATGCAATTAATTATGGAAAATTGATGCAATCACATTTTGATTATATTCTTTGACCGTAACTAAAATTGACCGTAATCATTTCTGTTCGACCTAGATAATAAGTACACGTAATTTCTTTCCATTTGTTTTTAAATTTGAATAATGATTTCGACGTATTTTTATAGGGGTATGGACTAGTACACGAATACTCGCTGTGGTGGTTTGTTTTGAGGGGTACCCGGATCCATATTTACCCAATACCCAACCCTAGGAGATATAGAACAAAATATCGACTATAAACCGAGACATTTTTCAGAGGGTTCAATATTGAAGATGTTGCTAGATGTTGCTAGATGTTGCTAGATGTTGCTAGATGTCTACTGTCAGGATCATCTGGTAACCGGTCAAAAACTCCGTTCTTTTTGTACCAGACGACATGGCGATGTTACGTGATTTAAGAAAATTAAAATAATTTGTTATTTCATCATTTTTAATCTACAGCCTACAACCTGTGATTGTGAGTTTTTTCGCCCGTGTCCTAGTTTCGACTCGGCCCGCTGAATATTTTTTTCAGACATTTATTCTAAACAACAACGGAGTATAAATACTGTCGACATATTAGTGCACTGTGCGGATGAAGCATAATTAAACATGGTTTTCTTTTTTTAAAGAAAATGTCTTGGTTGATCATAAAAATGTGAAATATCTAAAATAAATAACAACGTTTGAAGGCTTTCTTAACAAACTATTTCAGCCAGATCATAAAGGTATTAGTTTATATTGAGTGAATCCATCCCCTCTCTTTGAGCTGTGTGTACATAAGTCAAACAAATACAAAGATTGTTGTGTAATAAAGGGGACGACTGACGTGAACATTAATAATAGCCCGATGATGTCTCAACCGGCACATTGTAAATTGCGTTTATCTCCATGACGATATGTCTAAACAAAGAGTACATCTAGTGATAAACCGAGTCTTCTATCTCATGTAAAATATCTCATAAATTGCGAGGACAGGTCAATTTATTAAAGCTTCAACTTTCTTAAAATTCCATTACAATATCTCTAGTCGTGATAAAAACCCGTCTTTATCCGTGCTGAGTGGATCCACTTGTGTTTATACAGATGAAAGGGTCCTGACCCCTTTGACTTTAGGTACCCCAGGTGCAGGGTGTCCAGACATGTTGACGAATTATCTCATCCAAGGGGGTAGAAATTTGGACAGCAATAAAATTGATCTTTTCGATTAGTTGTAACACCGTTAATGGCGAAGATAATAGGGGTTTTCGTCTTGAAAGGTGACCATAGCAGGACTAGGGTAAACACTCGAAATGTTTAGGTGACACAATGAAAGGGACCAAAAGGGACGTTAATTGACTTTGCGTTGACTAAAACACTCTCTTATGACCGTAGCAGCAATAACAACAAGAAAGTAAATAATCACAAAGTTTCCAAATGTTCTCAGGACGTAGAAGAGGTTTTGTTTGTTGGCAATACACTTGAAGTTGCGTAAAAGTTTCTTTGAGTCCATAAAATGTTTTGATGATTCTAAAGTGAAATTCTGGTTCAAAAAATGATGAGTTGAATTGCGCTGTGGGAACCAATTGAGAAGTTCTTTGAAACTCGGTGAATAGAATTGTGAATTTGCTCTCCGGTTGCAAAGGTGACCGAATAGATTTTTTTCAAATCTTAAAGTAAACTGAACTGAGACTATAAAACCAAATCAAACAATAAATTTAAATCCTGGCCGATAGCAGAGTATATAAAAATACAGATAATAATACCAACATTCCAACACATCGTTTTAACGCTGATCGAAACCTTTGCATCGGAGATATTTGCTATATATTTTGTTATATACATGTAGGTATTATATATATACAAACATTATCTACGGAATAGGACATGGACATTGACGGAAATAAGCGAGTATGTGCGTATATCACCACAATGGTGAAACATTGATTATGGCATTGACAAACGAGGTTTGAATGACATATCGTGGGGGTAGCAATTCAGTAATAACGCTTGGGTCATCAGCAAAGATCACCATCAACTTACGGAATTAACCGAGAATACACGAGTATATGACGTTATTTTAATGGTACTTAAGAGGCACTTCGATCACCAACTATAGTGACTATGGTGACTATGGTTGTAACTAGACTGGGTTTTATAATCCAACCATAATTGCCTCTAATTTAGTCATAATCACCGAAGTACGGAATTAGCCGAGTGGATACGAATCGAAAGACAATGCGATTCACGCAAATAGCCGAGTATACACGATTATTGCATTGATGTCCCAGTAATAGATCAACATTAATTCAATAAAGCAATAAATGATCTCAATAAACACCATAAATAAAACTGGTCCTTTCATAAATTTGAAAATCAAAAAGTTTTCTTTTGTGCATGGCGGCAACACATGAAATATAATGTTTGTTGAACTGTCACTGATATTAGTTCAGTCGTTGTCTCGGATGACGTACTGTCAACAGCAACAGAATTCTCAAATCTTATTTGTTGAATTTATTGCGGCCACTATATCGAAAGTTGACGTTTTCAAGTTTCACTTTGTTTGTTCGCATAGAATAAATTGAAGACTTTGAACTAATAGAAAATATTAACCGTTGGTTTTAGTGATTTATATTGAAAAAGATGTATGTGTAAAGATTTAAAGGTTGATAAAGGTTTTTAAAGTTACATTGTGTTTCAACATTTCCAAAAGAGATACTTTACATGTAATTGTAAATCCACAAAACTTTCCCACTTCAACATATCAAAGCGGCATTACATTTAGTTATATCTAATCAGACGACAGAACTTGGTGTATATATGGTCATGTTTATACCGTAAAACCTCAATAATACGACCACCCTTGGGACCCTTGAAAAATGGTCTTATTATTGAGTTTGTCTTAATATTGAGGTTGAATATTGACCAAGAACAATAAACATGGACTTGAAAATTGTGCTCTTAATTCTGAGGTGGTCTTATTATTCAGGTGGTCTTTAACTGAGGTTTTACTGTATGTGAAATGTTCTATATAGATGATGTACTTTGTAGAAGTCTAAATAAAATACATGTATATGTTCTGTTCTCTTCACAGATGGTAAATTTCAAACCACCAAAATTGTATTTCGTTTAACTAAAAGACCATCTGTTGGTTTCATATTGAAATGTTACAAAACTTTAGTCATCAAAACGAAAGTAGGGCTTTTGAAATATCTAATTGCTAATTGATGGTTTTGATGATGATCACCTAATGAAAATAGGTTTCATTGCGTCAAGAACGTTTTACATGTTACTTGTATGGATTTTTTAGTCAGATATCATCACAGTTAACAGTTTATGTATGTACACTTAATTCTTCAGTGACAGCGATGTTTCTTGGAAGAAAGTCAGAAGCTAAACGTCTTATTTATTGCAAAATTAAAAATATTTTCTTCGGCAAAAATGTCAGTCCTTGTTACCAAATATGTAATAAAAGTAAAGTTTATCTATATCCATGCACATTAATTACATAAAGTACTTCATGCCCCTTTAAAGTGTAGAGAGTGTAAACGGGCGGAAAGCGTCCAGTTTTCCAACACGACAGATCAGTCAAGTGCCATTTAGTTATAACAATACGCAGATCAAGTTTCCTTACTTCGAGAAACAAGAAAACAAGGAAGCAGTTATTGCGTTTTCGTCCGGTTTCCTTTTCAGATAATACGTGTCCTGATTTCCACATGACTATAAATTATCTTAAGTTTGGTCAGTTTGAGTTGGAGTTTTTGTATGATCGTGTTTCGCCTCGTCAAGCTCCGAGATTTTCATATTAAATGGTTTTCTTGTGAAATGTATATAACTAGCATACATGCTTCACATTTCCAAGGGAGGCGTAGTGGTCGAGGGGTAGAGTGCCCTACTCCTGATCCGAAGGTCGTGTGTTCGAATCCTATCTTGGTCGAGGTTGAAGTGCGAACTTCACAATACCTAAATTAGGCGTGAGTCCTGGTAAGCAACACAGGAAGCCTTCACCAAGAGTGTTTATATAAGGAAATGACTAGTTTCACAATGGATATAAGATGTTAAATAAGTTGAATAACATTTCAAAAAAGCCCCGAAATCGTAGAAAGTTATTGATTTCAAAACTGTGCGACGGATGCCTATGTACTGCAAAAATGATGTTTTTGAAAAGTGAATTTATTATAAAGTCAAAAATCTTAAAATACAATCATGGTAATGTCTTCAAGCGTGCAGTCAGAGATGAATCATTGCAAAGTTGAATTAATTTATTGTACTGCAGTGACGTACTCTGTCGAGAATTTAGGTTCAAAACCCACTCTGAGTGACGTGTTTTCATGTTCACATGGCTCCCTTGCTGTGGCTCCTTTTTAAACGCAATCTTTCTGAATCAAATAGACGCAATCCGGAATTCGACAAAAATGGGGTTTTACCAGGAGTATACACAACATTTTATTTTAGATCTATTGAAGTTCAGTCAGACGTTAAATCCTTGTCTTTGTTTCCAATGCGATTCGATCGTACCGCAGGATTAGAGGGAACACCCCATATTTCTACAATATTCACGTTTAACAAAGGGATACAACTCTACACTAATAAGCTTTTTCGACTATAGGAGTTGTTTCCCTTCATAAGTATGAATTCTTATAGACAAAGTACAGAACTATGCTTCTATATGGAATTTGGTGAAAACATTAAGAAAAAATCCATTAAAGGTAGGAATCGTTCTGTGTTTGACAGATTGCACGGAGAAAATCTCGTCACAAAATGATGCAACATTTAGTCAGTGTTCGAATATGACGTAAATCACGTTCGCCAATTTTTATCTGAAGTTATAACTATGTAAAGTATTTAATGCGCTTCGCAAACAAGTGAGTTCAATGTTTGCTGTCCTTAAGATAAACTTGAGTCAACACCTTCGTGTGGTTATAACTTTATGTAACCGAGCTATTTCTTTTTATTATAAACTTAGCTATTTGTGTGAAGAATAAATATACATTGTATAAGCGTTGATTTTTCGCAAATTGTAGCGCTGAGATTCGGAACTATTCCAAACTTTTGTACTAAAGTTTATGTATTTTATAAGAGAATCAATTACTTGTACGAGTGTTCCATCCAACAGAGTGACCTAACTGGTCGTTCGCGTGGGTTACGTTTTAAATAACTGTTTTATAATTAAGTAGCACTTGACCAGACCTTTTTCAAACACAAGCCTTATGAATGCATAGACACCCATTAAAGTTATAATCTGATTGGGGGACACATGCTAGATTTACGTAGCTTTCGGTAGCAAGGCGACCATTTCCTAAAATTGAAACTCCTCTTTACGTTTCTCTTCATGTTTATATGGTTGTGTACCCGCGTTTCGTGATGTTGTGTTTAGTTTTTGAGGCGCTTTAATAGCGTCTCATTGCTATTTTCGTACCGCCATAGTCATCTTCTCAAGACAGAAGTACATGTAAAGAATTCTGATTTTATCATAGATTTGATGAGTACAATGGCTGATTTGTCAGGGATATATCAATTGTGGAATGGCGTTTTTTTATATTAACGGCTTTTCTGGAATATTTGTGTTATTTTTGGCGAATGAGTTTACCCGACTAGACGCTAATATGGAAAACGTACGATCTTGCCTTGGAAGCGCTTCCCAGATCCGTCAGTCCTTTGATATTGATCTGTTGTAAGCAATCGTAAGCTTTCCCGAGCTATTCTTTTGTAAGCAATTTATAAAATCATGTCCAGTTAAAGTTAGTCGTATGACCTTTGATAGTTCAATAAATGTTGCATTTGACAAAACACGTTATATATAAGTATTACATGTTCAAACACCATGCATGTATGATTACAGATCGTGAACCTCCTACCCTACTGATTACTAATCTACATTTATATGGTATGTGTCACCGTTGCATCACATATATCCGGCACGTAAATAGTATGAGGACTAAAACGTTAAATATGATTTTGAAAGGTTTACAGAGACATTTTTGATCATATATCATAAAGGTTGTAACATTCTGCATTTACCACACACATAAGACTATCCAGTGGCTTTTCTGAGTACTGCTGGATTAGTATTTTGACCAGTACTGATCGTGTAGTGCATTGAAGATTCTTGAAGACCAGCCGGTAAATATCAAATACATTCAGTGAAGATTCTCACAGTACAAATCGTGGTTAACTCTTTTGACCAGTATGTAGAGCGCTAATATAGTTCATATCAGAAAAATCTTCAATAAATTTTTCATAAACTATTTTACAATATTTTGATCACGTTCGTCTACCCCCGATTACGACAAAAAGAAAGTATAAAGATGTGCTATTAATAGCGTGTGTGTGTTCGACCATAGCAGAGGTCAAAGGGGTATAACCTGATGAAATATAAGTTACCATTTCATATACAAACTAAACCAACTTCTGGAGTAGAACAGGGGTCTTTTTCACGAACGGTTTTATGTCTATGTCTCAAATGAATCTTTGTGAATAAGGCCCCAGAACTTTTAAATGACCTTGTTTTGTCATTATCATCTGCGGATTATGTGTAGAGCAAGTGAAAACCAAGAATGGGTCTAAATTCTGATGATCATTATGACCTAATGGTTGTTTTAAATTTGCTGGCCTCTTTTGCATCTATTAAATAGGGCTGCAATGATAAAGGTGTCTCTCGGTTCGGTTATGATTACTTCTTGGTTATTCGGTTCAGTTACATAAATATATGAAATACATAAAACTCTTAATTACTAATAGAATGACCAGACATGAACATTGACTAGGTAAGTAGAGTTAGAACAATGTGTTATATCATAAAGTAGAACAATGACTAGAAATAGAACTTCATGTCACGTAATAAAAGTCAACAGTTCAATAACTGTAACAATAAGATAACAAGTGTATGAGTTTTCTGAATATTGCTTCATGAATTAAAATGTCATCAGACATACTGAACCGAATATTCATTACAGTAACAAACTGAACCATTAGACAAGAAGTGAAAAGAATCAAACTTTGGTTAATTGTGGCAGCCCTACTGTTAAAGCAGTACATGTATTCACTCTGTAGTGTCCCGCATTTCATATTTCATGTATTAACTTCAGATCGTTATCTGAAACTCATAAATCAATGGGTGCAAGCAAAACAAGCTTTACCGTTTCTTTATTCATATGCAGATAGACTAGCTTCGCTAACACAGCCGTACTTGCAACTGTAAATAAATTATTCACAATACATTTCAAGCATGTTTACACCGTTCTTTCCACGATTATAAATCTGTTGCATCATACAGACATAGCTGTATACAACAGAAACAATCAGTCATGCTATTTTTTACTTTAACAAGCAATTAAAACATATATCACCCCGTGCGTATGAATAAATGATGAGAAAACTAGAATGTGAGGTGAACATTTTGATAATTTTATTCATTAAAATTAAACAATAAATAACTGATGTGTATATATAGACAATAAACAAGCGAACAGCATAGATTTGCATGATGAAATGTCACTGAAACACTATAGGTAAATAACATACATTTATGCAACCACCGACCTGATTTAATAATGACTAATTATGTCCCTACTATGAAATATAAGCATACAAAATGGAATGTTGCCAATGATAGAAAATCACATATGTAATACAGTTTGTACCGAGTCTGGAGTGTTCAGTAATATTTCTTTAACAATGTACGGTGCAACCTGTCCAGAACAACACCCTTTGAGAGACAAAAACTATGTCTGTTGTTGAGAGGTTGTTGCTCTAGGGAGGTTAAATTGATAGTCAAGTTTTAATACAGGAAAATTGACAATGTCTTTAAACAGAGGTAGTTGCTCAAGAGAGGGTGGCTCTGGCGAGGTGGGTGTAGTGTTACAATGGGAAAATTTACAAAGCTGTCGTGGAAAGGTTGTCGTACATGAGAGGGTCACTCTGGAGAGATTGCACCATATGTCTCATTAAACAAGTAATTTGTTGATCTAGAGTTAATAAAGTCTACAAAATATATCAACAAAACCAATCAAAAGTTTTAACATAAATGAGGTCTCTGAACATGAATAGCAATGAAGAACTGGGAATCGGCATATTATCTCACAAAACTTGTCACATTGACGTCAGATGACACAATTCATGCAGTTATCTAAAACATGTTCATGCAATGTGCCGACAAAAATTGTATTTTATGATAAATAATCCGGAACCTAGATTATGCTTATCATCAATTTGTGATTTGATAAAAGGTTAAGAATAAAACTTGTAAATTTTAAGAATTTTAGGGGTAACTGAGGTGTCAACTGGAAAAAGTGAAAAAAATGAAGTAATCCATTAAAACTTAAAATCACTCTTAACAAATTTCATAAAATGAAACTTTAATGCCATCTTTTGCACAAAAAATTAAAAAAAACAGTGATTATATATTTTGCAGACAGAGACATTAATAGTGCCAAATTCAGTAAATGTAGCGTCCAGCCTTTAAATTTATATAAAACTTAGCACAACAAGGTTAATGTTGACTTACTGAGGTATTCAATTTCATTAATAAATGTAAGAAAATGTACTGAAAGAATTCACATTCACAATACCTACCAGATAGTCAAATGGTCTGGAAAAATCTTATCTAGTTAGGTAAAGTACAGATTGTGTGATGTATTTCCTGTAATGTCCCAATATTGATGATTTTATCATTGACACTACTTAGGTTGGTTTCTCTTACATGAATTTAAAAAAAAGGATTCTGTATGCTTTAAAAACATGTATAAATACTGAACTGCTTAAAATGTTGACAACAATTTTAAACAAACAATAGAGTTAACTGTTAGTCTAGAAATATTCAAATTATGTTGTATTTTAATATAAAAAGCAGGCAACTACAGCAGTCTTACATTGAAGTAAAGAGACCAATTAACTTTAAATACATCTCAGTACGAAATAGCACTAAAATTGACACAAGATGTTGCGTGACATTATCAATGAATGAATTTCGAACAATTAACATAAAGCCATGTAACAACATCAGCTCTTGGCAGCGTGTCTCTCATTAAATATTCTATCTCTGTGGCTTTGATGTAAAATAGGTTTAATAATGTCTTCAGCTTCTGTAACTCGACGCATGAATCTTGCACGATCTCGAGCATACTGTTCCCACGGGCCTTTCCTCGCAGCTTGGTATGCGTGACACCAACTCACCATTGGATGTACAGTAGCCAGTGACTTAGACTCGGCAAAACGTACCTGAAGAAGATAAACTTTGTTGTAACAAACAATTTCAAAACATCAAGTCAACTTTCAATAGGATCAACTTAAATTAAAAAAGTTCGGGACAATATATTTACAAAATTTCGAAATTTCCCAAGGACGAGTCTTTGACCAGTGCTAATCAATGAATGTAAATATGTTGATGTAACATTTAATATAAAGATCTCTTTGTAGATAAAAGATCATACAACAGTCCTTAATATCAAAATTTATTTTAAGATTCTTTACAGAGTCATTGTTCTTATGAAATCACCATGGCAACTTGTACAAGTGTTTACCTGTTTGGTAGATTTAGACTTCCTTCTAGGTACTTCAGTTTCCACAGACACTTGTATTTTCCACATCGTATTGATCTTATCAATGGAATTCGTATCGTCTTCTTGAGAAACTGGGGCAGATGACTGAACAGAACACGACATTCTGAACATCAAAGGATCGGTACAGCGGAATCCTAAGTCACTAGTTTGCAATTCTTCATCATCCAAAGAAGACAAATTTTCATCAGTCTCGCTGTCATTTTCGGACCAGTCTGAATCGCTATCAAAATTACAGTGAAAGCGAACAGTATGAGAATCATCATCATCATCAGAATCATGTCCAAGAATGAAGGCAACAATACTATTAGGTTGACGAGCACTGCTAGCATTCAACGAGTTTTTGCATTCAGTTTTTTTGTTATCACCGTTATCTGATGATTCACCTAACTGTTGGGCTTTATGGCGTCTACGTTTTTTGGCAGAAGGTCTATTCCTTTTTCCACAATTACGAATGTACAAGGCTGCAAACAGAGCCTCCTTCACAGCACCATCATTGAAAACCTTAGCGTTTATATCTTTCTCTTCAACAAGTGCTGGTTTAATTTTCTCATCTGCAACAACAGGGCACTGAGAATCTTGATGCGATTCATGTTCTTGAGACTCTGGGTAACCAACATTTTGTTTTGAAACTTCAGCATCATTGTCTACAATTTCAATATTATCACAGATACTTTGTGGCGTCTCACTAATTTGACTAGATTCATCAGACTTAGCTTCCCCACTGTCATTCTCAACACTATACCAATTGCGTAATTGTTGAATGCTACTATTAATACCCTGAGAACATGAAACATTCGCACAGCTTCCGAGAGTGACAGGTACACACTTTTCATCCGGTATAACTATAATATCACTTTCAGATGGTCTGTTGTCATATTCAAACCAGTCAGTAGTCTCTGCTTCATTATTATTTATCACATCAGCAGTATGGCCATCACTGACAGTATCATTTAAATTGTTGTTCTGCTCACATTCAATTTGTCTGGAAGTTTGGGAATGTGTGAGGTCAGCATGTTTAATGGAATTTTCAGGTTTAATTTTTTCACATTTTCTCAACACAGGTGGTTCCAAATTATTTTGAGGCTGACAAATTTTACCTTTGACAAGCCCCTGAGGAGGGCAGGTCTCTGTAAATGATTTCTGACCATCTGACTGGGTCTGCTTGCTTTTCTGAAGAAGCCTTGCATTGTAAGGGGTCAGTTTGGGGTCCACTAATGTTGAATGATGTTTCGCTGTGACTGCGCCACCACACCTTCGTTGTGGAGGCACATACTTTTGAACTTCTGGATGTTGATTCATAATGTTTTTATTAGATGTACAATTATTCATAAGACTAGACTGCAACACACCAAGAATATTCTCTGTCCAATGCTTTGCTTTGTCAGTCCCAGAACTCACTGGCAGTGGACAATGTAAATTTTTAAAATTCAAACTATCTTCAGGTCTAATTGAATGCATGGTATTATCAGAAGAACAAGGATCGTTCACTGAAAAGCCTTGAATACTGTCACTAGGCACACAACATGAAGAATTCTGGACCAGTCCCTTCGACAATGTTTTGTTGGGATAAAAATTTCCCAAATATGCAGCGGCTGACCCAATATAAGCACCAATAGAACTCATCACAGATTGATTCTTGTTCAAATTGTCATCATCATTAGAACAAGATTGGTACGAAGGCAGATTATGTTTCACTGGACGTCTGTATGAATATCCAGGTCTGGCTGATGAAATTTCGCCAGTACTATCAAGACGTAATAGCACAGGGAAACTGCGATTTTTACAACCCGCCGTTTTACAGCAACCGCACGATCCCATTTCACCACGTTTAACTCTATATTCCGAATCGGAGAAGTTGGTACGATCCGAACTCATACTTGACGAAGTATTCGGTAAATCACTCACTGATCCATGATTCAAACAAGACCTCTTTGATGATCTGGTTTAACAAAGTTACAATCATGTAAATGTTCATAAAAGGGCGAGATTGTCCGCCTTCTTGTTTTAAAACACCAAACTGTCCACTTTCCTTCAGGAATAATTATTGAGATAACACCGTTTCCTTCCTGAATCCTTGATAATTCGGTAGCGTACATAGAAAAGTCACCTTTGTAATAGACGTCGTTATCCATTATCACTCAAAGAGATAGGTTTAGTAAAAAGTTTGATCTGTTTTCTCTCATCATGTTGATTGTATGTCGTTAATTTCAAAACGGAAGTAGATTTATATTAACTTAACGAATATTCTCTCGCTCCGCAAAATAGTTCTGTATTTGGCATCCACTTCTTTTATCAAATTTAAGAAGACTACGAGATATAATAATATTTTCCTTAACGCTTAATAGATGAAAATATTTAAGGATAAAATAATTTGCATATATACACGCATTTATTTTCACTCGCGTAATGATTTTTACCACATATGTGAAGGTCAGTTTCTATAATTATCACCATTGCATCAGCCGGCACTCGTGTTTTCAGAGAACTAATACTTTTTTGTCATATTCACTGCGCGTTTAATTCTATTGGTTGACGAATTGCTTGTAAATATGTTTGATGAACATATTCTAATTGATCTATGTTGTAAAATAAATTTTAAAGTTCTTTTAAACAACAGTTTTTATGCCAGTGTCCTAGTTTCTGTTTCGAACCTAAAAATAGACTTTAGGTGTTCGCGGAAATTCTCGATGATTCACGGCCCTACCCGATAGAAATACATACGTCACAGAATTTTGAAACTGTTGTCAACAACAAATGGCAAAACACACATGTATAACTTTGGTAATCCGTGCAAGCGCAAATTTCCCTTCGTTTCGTACTTTTAATATTTTCTAATTTCCGTATTAATTATTAGAGCTATATCTAGATTTATTATAATCATGTGTTAAGAGGTACATCGCAGTCCGACATTTATGGATCTGTAGGCTCACTGGATCCTGGGACCAATCTGGATAGAACCTAGAACATATAATACGGTCCCTGATCGAACACATTATATAACATATATATTATATCAGGCCCGGACCCACCGGGTGTGAAATTATCATTTTTTATCCCTGATATAAAATTATTTCCACTGTTGAAAGCGTCTGTGAAACACTGATTATTTTGCATCATTGCACGGCACAGACACTTCTCAAATTTGACACCTGATATAACTGAATTCATTAAGCGGTTCTTAAAATAATTCAATAACTTATGGGAGGGTATGTACACAATACTTGGGCCTAAAGTTATGCAAAATATTTTTTTCGGAACAAGCCTAGCTCTATATATACTTTCATATTTGAAATTTTTCCTTAAAATTTGTTTAAAAAAGGTGTATAATAAGGTAAAATGAATGATAAGACGAATGTGTTAACACTTAACGAGTTAATCCCAACTTTATTTTCTAAATGTATATCCACTCCCGCACCTAACCCCATTCGGCGCAAGCGCCCCATTAGTTCGAGGCGTTTGTCCTCATGTTTGCCCCCATTTTGTATTTGCGTTTATTTATCGTCGCCACCAGTTTCCCATATGGGCGACGCCTCCGGAAGAATGTTAGTCATTTTAGATTTTTGGAAGATATCATATAGTGCATGATACAGAAGATGCCCCAGTTCCAGAAACACCCCTGGTTCTTTTACGTGCCCGATGTAAAGCGTCGTGCACGGGACCTCGGTTTCTGTCTCTTCAGAAAGACTGTTAGTACTGTAAGTGGTGGAGCAGGGGATCGAACCTGCGACCCATGGATTACTATTGCAGCGCGTTATCACTGGGTCACAGATCCGCTACTGTCATTTCTGGGCTGTTATACTATACGGTCCATGATCCGTATTACTTTCATCTGGGACAAAAACTTAAAAGCGGCCTAGCTGTCATCACATATTAGACTCAAATTGGAATGGCAAGTGATGGCAAAACGTAGACTAGGCCTACACTTTCATAAGTTAGTATACTTAATATTTATACTGTTCATCTTGTCAACCTTGAATTTTTGACATAAGTATGAGGAAGCGATGCAAAAATATCAGTATATAATGATATCTGAACTGAAGGAAATCCATCACTTTGTTAGATCTACCTGGAACACACTATGTTCATATACGGTCCCTGGATCTACATTCTAGTGTCACCCTATAATTTACCATACCAATATTTTATCTTAAAAAGTCTATCCTATAAAGCGCACTCGATGTCAATAAACATCTTGTATAATCGCTGCATCCGGCTTTATCACTTTAATCAGATGCCATGCTGAACGCGCCATGTTGGATACCGATCGCGCGTTCACTGCAATATCTACTTTATTCGAAATTACAGGAACATACTGACTTTTTTTTAAAAATCGTTAAAATGACATCATAATAGAAGCACCCACACTAAATATAACAAGAAATATCTTGAAAGAAGATGATCATCGCAACTGAAAGGTGAAGATTTGTTAATCAACATAAAACATGCCGAGATATTACGATTTGCTGGTCACTCCAAATCCAAAATGGATTTCGGTAAATTCACGGATTTCGGTAAGGTAACGTACCCTTTATCGAATGGTTAACCAATCCGCGTCAAGGTTACAAACGTTGTTCGGTTGAAGAGAACTTGCATTGGTGGTTAACGTAGGATTTGATTGGTTTACACAACACTGATATGCAAATAGCAAAACCATGTTAGTACGGCTCCGCCGAAAAAGTGCGTTCGAAAGTACACATTTTATATTCGAATATATCTCTGCACACAGTATCTACCTCTATTGGAAAGTATTTAAATCCATACATATTGTTTTAGCCCCTTATCTCAATGTAAAAAAAGTGATCTTAAAAAATAAAAAAGGACAGTGAAGTAGAAATCATTGCAACATAATATTTACATCATCATAATCTCTAACATTTGTTTGCACACGAAAGATACCTAAGTAAACAGATTTTGATTGATCGCGGTTTAAAGATATTTTCCTTCTGTAATTCTATACCGGGAAGTAAGTACATGTAAGTACCACAATGACACGAAAGTTGGGTATGAATATGTGACATAAGTATGAGGAAGTGGTGCAAAAATATCAAATCTGAACTGAAGAAAATTCATCACTTTAGAAATAATTAGATCTACGGACGTGGATTTTATTGGTTTGTGATTTTGTGCTCGACAACCTAAAATCGTGATATTCAGTTCGCATTGGAGACATCTGGTTTTCATGTCTTCAATGTAAGAAATTTGTAAGATTATGATGTTAGGCCAATGTTCAAATACTAGATATCTAAAAATGGTAATGAAAAGTAACATGGCGTCACGAAGTAGTTTTATGCATCATTACGTGTTACCATAGTACACGTTCACACGTAACGCGAACGTATAATATCAAGCTATGTACGGTCGATTCTAGTTGTTAAGTGTAACCCAGTCCACAAAATGTATTATGTTTATTTATGATAGAAATTACAACGACAATGTCACATGCTTATCATATCCTTAATGAAGTGTTTTCAACATTTACATTCTACATAACAAATCCTTATGTCGGAAACAAATTAAAGGAGCTGTATTTTTACTGACAGTTCCAAGGCTGTTATTCGCTGTATGGTTATTATTTCTCTTTCCCCTGTGCAATTCTGTCACTTTATATAGTGTTCAGGTTATTTCCTGCCCAGTTTCGGCCTATTGCTACCAGCTGTCTTAGCTTGTCCTGTGATATTTTCCATCCATTAACCCACCCCCTCCTTCACTGTCCACTTTGATTCTCCTAGTTATTCCTGCCAGGCCATTCCTTGTGCCTCTGTTCCTTAACATGCGTGCCCTTTGACGTCCTTAAGTGCCTTATGTTTTGTGGATTGTTGTTTTCCCGGAGGTCTGCGTGGGGAAGCACTGTCTTATGTATGTGGCGTTCCCTGTAGCTGCGTATTCTCTCTTTAAACAAAAATAAATTATTGCAACAGTTATCACAGACTTTACGTCGGCCGTCGTTAATAACCAAACCTAAGTTACGTCAACGACAGACTACTTTTATTATAACATGGTACTTTTTGGTACTGTATATAAATATACAATGTGCAACAGAAGGAAGGAGGGGAAGAACTCTATGTGAGATAAAGGGAGAGAACTCGCGACGATCTCCTGTGATATTATACGTACCAGTTTACGCACGCGAAGTCACGGACATATATATATTATGTTAATGTGAGGTTAATTGCTTATTCTTTCTTTCCGATTCACATGGTATTCGTATTGTTACCGTAGCTGTAAAATAGCTGTAAAATAGCAACAATGCATATATTCTGTTTGTGAATGTGCCGTCTGTATCGGTCATTCAGCATTGAGATAATTGCATTATCTTGTTGCCTTTGAGAGTTTCTCCGCTTTTAGAAATCTAACATGTCTACTTGTCTTTACTTGTTTAATCACGATTAATGTAACACACCAATGTACCTTAGGCAGTCAGGTGATCATTATCAAGAGTATATAGAGTACATGTAATATTAAGATTAGCCCGTTTGATACTGTGCAATTAAACTACAATATATATACACTCAACAAAATTCCTAATCGGTCAGTTTATATACATTTTGTATTTGTATTATTATTTTTTCTAATAATGCATGTATTCAAACAAAATTTCACATACCGATATTTGAACAGGTAATGCAGCGAATTATTGATTTTTTAGCCGGGTCGCTATGAAATTAATCGTATTGACGTTTATAGCACGTTTTGCACGTGCGGGGCATGGACACATATTTGCACGTGTTCGTGTACACTTTTGTCATTGCTGATGAAAATCCTTTTTGAAAAACACAAAACATGGTGAGAATGACTAAAGAAGAACGCGCCCGAGCCGTCGGAATGATACAGGCCGGAACTCATTTACGACAGGTGGTTTTATTTTTTGAAATTTCATAAGAATATTGACATTGAATTTCACCCAAAGAGCTTGTATGGTGGATAGACGCCGATTGAAGGTTCTTGCCACCTGAAATAAGTTGAAAACGGAAATAACCACCAATATAATGGCTACAAACAAATAATGTCAATAATCTTATGAAATTTCATTGCTAAACATTAGGTTTTGGCACAAACTAAAATATTGCCAATTTGTGTTGTCTGTTCAAATATGAATAGAGCTATTCCAAGTTTTCCGATCATCTACAAAACATAGATCTACGGAGTGCAATCAATAGTCGGAAGAGTCTCCATTATTCCGTTAACGGATTAATGTCGTCATTAGATAATTATTCCGCATCAAAAACACGCCCCAGTTTTGCACTTTGCAAATGTAAGATAAACTGACAAGAATAATCGATCCTGAAAGTGTTTAAGTGTTTTCTCAGTAGTCCTGAGAAATAAAGAGAGAGAATGCGTAACTACAGGGAACGCCAAATACACAAGAAATTGCCTCCCCACGCAGACCTCCGGGAAAACAACAATCCACAAAACATAAGGCACTTAAGGAGGTCAAAGGACACGCATGTTAAGGAACAGAGGCACAAGGCATGGCCTGGCAGGAATAACTAGGAGAATCAAAGTGAACAGTGAAGAAAGGGGGAGGGGGGATTAATGGATGGAAAAGATCACAGGACAAGTCAATACAACTGGCCGGAACAGACCGAAACTGGGCAGGAAACAACATGAACACTATATAAAGTGACATAATTGCACAGCCAGGGGAAAGGTAAATACAAAACACATTCAAAACAACAACCATATAGCGAATTACAGCCTTGGAACTGTCATCAAAAAATACTGGGGGTTTAACTTTTAATCGATTTAACAGCTAGAGCTAACATCACACTTAATCGCTACATGGTCCTTGATTTCAAACATATATACATAAATTGACTAAGTAGGCAGTAACTAATCATTAAAAGCAACCAACCATCACGCACATAACAACAGACACTGCAACTAATCCAGCACGAAGAACAAGCAGCCTCAGTCAGGCCTTGCTCCCAGTATTAAACTAAACTAGTAACATAATAATGTGAAATAACCCTAAAATTTCAAATTAATAATGCAATTTAAAGTAAGCTCAGCTCATAGTTACGTATTCTCTCTGTTTCGATAATGTAGTTAATAATTAAACAATTCTTAGATATTAGTGATAGGGAATTTAAAACTAAAAGAAATATGTCTATTAAGAAAACTAAAACGGAAACACAAAAACGACTGTACCCAATGAATATTAAGATGTGTTATAAAACCGCATTGTAGAGAGAAATATATAGTTCGTCACAATGCTCACGGACTACTTTCACGTCTCCAACGTCACAACTGTGCATTGTGACGTCATTGCGTTTTGGCAACGATGACTGCTAGCAGCAGAATGTTTACGTGGAAGACTAAACTGAAGTTTTAATGCTTTTATTTTGGAACGGGTGAGTGGAACACAATTTATTTGTGACAAAGCGCTTTTTTGTATCCTACGTGGCTCTAGATCTTGCGAAACGGTTGTTTTAATAAATATTTTTTTGTAATTTAGGCTATTCCAGTATTGGTCCCAGATTGGATTCACATTCATCTTTTGATGAACTACCTTGTGGTCTGCTGGGCCATTCCTTGCGACTCAGTTCCTTAATATGTGTACCGTTTGACCTCCTTTAGTGCCTTATGTTTTGTGGATTGTTGTTTTTCCGGAGATCTGCGTGGGGAGGCATTGTCTTATGTATGTGGCTTTCCCTGTAGTTACGTATTCTCTCTCTTTTCTTACTTTCTGTCGTGTCTTCTGGCATTTTCTGTAAATTGTATTATTCAGTACAGTTTATTGTCGTTAGAAACAACGGCTCACTTCGTACATAGTGTTTTGGTACATATTCGCGTTAAATTTAAAAGTGATACTCATATCCAAGGGACAAAACTCTATGTGTGATATTACATTGTACTAAGACCGTCGTACGAGTTGTCTTTCTTGTCATGCTCTGCACGAAACTAAAAATGCCATGCTGTGAACAGATGCTGATCATGATTGCTGTCATGTGTAGAGCACGTCAATAAAATATTGAAAAAATGAACCATATGTAGTAAATTTCCGAGGAAATAGATGCTATATCACACAGACGCTTTATTTTCCGTATGCAAACTCCTGACTACCAGGAGAATTTTTATTTAACCTTGACCTTATTGCATGTATACAACTATCTTAATGGTTTGGAGGTGAATTAAAAATGTCTACATTTCGACGTCGGAGTAGCAGCTTTTTTCGTTCTTTTAGGGACGCAGACTTGGACCATGATGAGTACTGCATGGACCGTGGGGCGACAGCCACAGCCCAGAATCGCTGGCACTTCGAGTGCGCCTGGGAAGTGGCCAATAAAGGTAGGCTTAGTGCATGTTCAAGTCGTTTGCAGTTTTTGTTCGGTTGCATCCTATGCTTAAAAGCATGTGACATTCTTTGGAAATATAATGAGTTAGATGGGGAGTGCATTTGGTGCAATATTTTGCATGTAAACAGTAATAACTTACTGGTGTCTGTTCCATATATGGCCACAAACAATTTTCCAGCTCCTTGAGAACAGATACAAGGGATGAAAGGTGATGATCATAGGATGGAAGGGACTTGTTGTTAAGTTGTGAAAGTTTCTCACAATAATGTAATTACATGTAATTTGTGTGTATACACAATAACATATGATTAACTATCCCTTAGTTATACAGTAAAACCTCAAAATGAGGCCACCCTTTGGACTCTTGAAAACTGGTCTTATTTATTGAGGTGGTCTTAATCTTGAGGTTGAATGAAGAGCAAAACAGAGGAAATGGACTTGAACATTGTGTTCTTAATTTTGAGGTGTTCTAATTATTGAGTGGCCTTTAAGTGAGGTTTTACTGAATTGTAGAGGCTAAATCTGATTCAGGGTCATCTCGGCCCACTTACAGTCTCGGCCCAGTCCGACTCGGCCCACTTTTGAAGTGCAATGAATAGGCAAAGTTGTTCACATTATTGATGCGATATATATGAACATTCTAAGTGTTGATTTTTGATACATTGATCATTAATATAAATGTAAGTTGAAAACATTACTGAATATTCTCAGTGCATTGAAGATTCGCGGTACAGTGGAAATTTCCCCGTGAAATGTATATTGGTATCTGTGTTATAATAAAGTAGACCATACGAAAAAGTTTAATATTTATTTCATAAACACGGATACATCGCGAGAAATTCTCACAAATCACAAAATTCCGTAAACACTTGCAGTAATATTACGCAAGTAGAATAAATGTAACAAATAATAAGCACATACACAGACTATAAATCACAATAGCACAGTATAATTGACCTTTCTGCAGATATTGATTGACAGCTCGCGTTAGCCAATCGCGTTGCAGTATTCGCGCACACCTCCGGCATTGTTTTATCGATGCCATTTTGTTAGACAAGCGCTACAGTTGTCAACAAATTTGTCTAAGAGTGATAGTTTTCTGGAAAGCAAATTACAGGGTGTTTATTATTGATCTAAGACAATGGTGAAAAGGTGTAGCTTCGGGCATTGTGTGATAGTGACACTAGATGTTCAGACTGATAGGTGGCGTGAAATTCTTACCTTTTCAACAACAACCAAAACCTAAGACAAATGCATGCGGTGGATTAAGTTGTGTGGCAGACCGCATCACGAGTTAAATCCGTCTAAAATTAACGCAAACAGATATGCCCCATTGATAAAAAGATAACTTTTTGTTTGGTATTTGGTATTTTTACCTTTAAATATCAGTTTGACTGGGAGGGGACAAACATTGCAAGTTAATGAAAAGTCTGGCTTTAAACATGTAGAAACACAAATTTACAACTTAAAATGTATTTATTTCACATAATTATCCAAGAAATAACATAATATTATACAATTTATACTATTTAGCTAAAATGTTGCTATATTGTTTTATTCCAACCAATCATTTGGAAGTGGTCCACATTTTTTATCTCGGAAATATCGCTTTCTCGTATTGTAGTTTTAATCAGTTGCAATTTATAAATGTGAAAATATATCAAATTAACTATATTACATCTGCATTTTGAGGGAACATAATATTATTTTTCTAAACTAAAATAATTAACTTATGTCAGCATTCAAGCAAGTATTTGGACTTTTTTTTGCTTAGAACGGACATTACTTTATAAATTTGTAATAAGCCTGAGTTTGTATAACTAAACATGACCAGAATCAATTATATAATCAATAATTATTGCGATTAAAAAATGAAACTGAAACATATATACATTGAGAAAAATATCTTAGTTTTTGTAATAATTGATATTGATGAAAAATCTAAATACAGGTGATATACCGGTATTGGTTACTCACTGTCGAGTATTTCTTTCGAAAGTAACTTATAATATGTCAGAAATGTCCTTATTTCTTCATTACATGTATTTCAATTGCATTGGGGGTTTACAATTTATGTAAGTATAGAAATTAGTAATATATCTGGTTTAAAATCCTAAATATCACACCTACGAGTATGTTGATTTTGTTAAATAAATAAACCTATTTTCTAACATTCAACACAAGTCTGATATTTAATTTTTATAAATGGTGATTTAACATTGCTCAACGTTGCTGTATAATATGTGTCGGATGGTGACAGCAAAAACTGATTGGATGCATATTGGACTCCCACTGGGTCAGACTGTGAAATGCTGATTACGGGGCTGGATAAGATTTACATCTAGATAGTGCACATTATTGTTTATTGCATAACATTATATAATTTGTCCAACCTATGTACAGGCCTTGTGTCTGCCTCTGTTTCTATTTTATCATAGTATCTTTAAAGTATGATTTCTGGAATTTGTAGAAATATATGTTGCAGGATTTGAAGATTTGAGAAATAATCCTGATATTCTAATGTCCATCCCTTTTTGTAATGTTCATCTCCACACAAAATAAAGGTGGTTTATGTACACAAACATATAGCTATACCTAAACTTGTTGACTAAACTGACTTTCATTCACACTAAATAACATCATACATAAGGGGACGGACATTACAGATAACGTTTCATGTTACTTCCCCTGTAAACCCGCAATAAACTGCAAACATGGACTTACATGGAACAATCATGATCTCATGTAAATATATTGCATAATAATTGGTTCGAAATGTATTTGATATAAAGGACATTCTAATATAAAATGAAATTCGTCTTCTAAAACATTACATAGTTGACATTTTCTTTCTGATTGTGGTATAGCATTTAAAGTTTATTCCATCTTCCCGTTTCAATTTCCAGTCTATGGCTTGAAACTCTAAATCTAGTCAAAGCAAATCTATATTAAGTAATATTTATTTTGTCAAGATATGGTTTAAAGTCAAAATATCATATAATGAGGAAAAATCCGATGGAATACTATCTACATCAGCCCGTTATTGTTCTTTGTTCGACGCCATATTGGACATGGCTTGTCTAACGTGGTTACAGCGAGAACATGTTAATAAGGGGGGCGTGGCTATGAAGCGTCTGCAGAAAGGTCAATTGGAATATCTTCGCCTTTTCATTGCTATTAAAAAGACGACTTCTATCACATTCTTTAATATGCCGAATTGCACTTCAAAAGTGGGCTGAGTCGGACCTGAATGTGTGAACAACTTTGCCTATTCATTGTACTTCAAAAGTGGGCCGAGTCGGACCGGAATGTGTGAACAACTTTGCCTATTCATTGTACTTCAAAAGTGGGCCGAGTCGGACCGGAATGTGTGAACAACTTTGCCTATTCATTGCACTTCAAAAGTGGGCCGAGTCGGACCGGGCCGAGACTGTAAGTGGGCCGAGAGGACCCTTTACCCTAAATCTGATGTAAATGCTTTTTGTAATTTTTATGTCTGTGCTATTTTTTGTACAAGGCATATACTGTTTCTGCCTCATTGTCTGTTGGTTAATTTGTCTGCCCATTGCCATCTTGTGACGATAATTTTTCACTGTCCAGAAAGATAATTTATTACCTGATGATAATGTTGTGCAGTATACAAAGTTTTACATTGATAGGTGCAAGTAAAAATTATTATCTATCTCCATACAAATAAAGTAGCTGACATACTTGTTTCGCTTTCACCCAGGGGTTCCACTAGGTGCTAAATCTCGGGGTCATTTTGATCATTTTTGACCAGATTGTACCATTTTATAGCCAAAATACCGTTAATTTAGAGAAAAATTGACCCTTGAGCCAGAGTCCTGAGGGTCAAAATGTGGCAATTTGGAAATTCCAGGGGTCAAATCAAGGGTCAAATGGAACCCCTGTTCACCCCGTAATTTGCTCTGATTAGCAAGAAGAGATCATGCTAGGAAGGTAAGTTGTGCACCGGTAATATTATAACATACAATCTATTTATACTGTTTTGCTTTCAGTCGGTGGTATTTACACCGTAATCAAGTCAAAGGCCCCGGTCAGCATGGAAGAAATGGGCGAGCAGTTCGCCCTCATCGGTCCTTACAATGAAGCCTGCGTCAGAACTGAAGTTGAACTTCTTGAACCCCATCATCATGTGATGAGACAGGTTCTCGAGGAGTTCAGGATTCATGGTATCAAGGTGAGTGAACTGTTCAGAAATTCTACTACAGTAGATGAAAAAGGAAATATTGTTTTTCAGACTGGTTAAAGCTGGCTGTACATAATGGGAGTCTGAATATTGAAAAATATTATGTTTCTTGATGGTACTGAATTTGTAAAATGATTCCTTCTACATTATTTGATGGGTGAAAGCAAAACTGGTTCATCTGCATATACATAAACTTGCACATAGACTTGTCATGCTTTCACCCCTAGATACGAGCTATGAAACAGAATCAATGTGGCCATTATTAATCATTAAGCTTATTTTACTATTCACATTTCTTTGAAATTCATTTGGAAAATTTACTTTACCTTTGGTTCAAGTAACTTGGGATAAAATGTTTGCTTATATATCACAGTTTGGGCAGTTACTTGTCCACTTTGCCTCATGCTGATGTTTGCTTGCTACTCACCTTCTGACAGCCAAGCACAACATTGCTCGAAAAAGGTGCTCACAGACGTTGCTGGTGATAGACCAATTGTGACCACCTTTAATTTATTGTCTAACAATACATCTAGCAGAATGTCTACCATGGATTTTATGTATAAAGCTGAGAAGTCTCAAATATGTTACATGGTGGCTTAGCTTTGTAGTATGAATAAACCTGCATTGCTTCTACTTTAAACTTTGCAGTTAAGTTATTTTGTATGTAGCAAGCTTTGATGTTGCATAATATCACAGTATTCACGATAACCCACTTGCCGGAAGCCCAAAACATCATGTTTCTTCGTAATTTTGACGGTGCTGTTTATTTTATTTGGGCAAGTGGAAATTGCAAGCTGTCTGCCCGAATGGGCAAGTCCTTCAAAAAAATTATCGTGAAGACTGATATCACTTTTTATGTTAGATATATATTTTAGGTCCACTTTGGCCGATGGCTTATTGATGGCTACCCCAAGGTGATCTTGTTTGACATTGGTTCTGCGGCCTGGAAACTGGACGAGTTTAAACATGAATTCTGGGAAAAAACGAATATTGGAATACCCCTTCACGACTCTGAATCTAATGATGCACTTATACTTGGAAATCTAACTGCCTGGTTTGTCACTAGCGTGAGTATTGAAGCTTGTTACTATGAAGTTTGTTAATAAATCCATTTGTACTTGACATGATAATATGGATATTATTCCTTTGGGCTGAATTATTACTTGTTTTAAAACAGAGGTTGCTTTCTCTGCCTAGATCCTCTTAAAATACCTGAACTTTCTGTTTTTGGTGGTCAAGTGAAAATGTATGGTGTTATGTTATTTCAAATTGGACACATTTTATTGATTGTTGTTTATTTGCACCCCACATTACCCATTTTCTTTGCTCAAAACCATATGACTATTAGTACCATTAGTTATTTTGATTTGAATTACCATATAACCCCTGATAAATGCTCCCTTGACATTTATTTATAATCCCTGATAAATGCTCCCTTGACATTTTATATTCTTTACCATAATAAAAGCCCCACCCTGAACATTGTAGTGCTTCATTGACCATTTTATATGGAATAAATGTATTAGGTTAAACATATACTGTACAGTTCTGTTATACTTAACCAATGTACTTTTATTCACTTACAGTTCAGGAACAGGCTGGAAGGCAAACCCTTTGTGTTATTACATTGCCACGAATGGTTGGCTGGTGTCGCTCTCATACTCCTCAGGTTGCGCAAGGTTGATGTGGCAACTGTATTTACCACCCATGCTACGTTACTGGGTAGATATCTGTGTGCTGGTAACTCGGACTTCTACAACAACCTTGACAAGGTAATAACATACTTTTAAAATTGCATGTTTTTATTTCACATTATGTATCTATGTATTAACTGCATTTTTGTATTCTTCCCTGTTTTGTCTGTCCACTTTATTAGGCCTTATTTAGAAAAGCCTTTGCTGTTTTCCAACCCTACTTCGTGACTTTGGGTTGGTAATTTTTTTTTTTTGAAAACCAGTAATTTTTGTCAATGATTATTTGACTATATTTCTCTTGGATAAGACCTGAAAAAATATTTTTCTGGTGCGGACCATTTTTGGCTGATAGGAAGATGGCAGACACTCTTTGTTATTTCATATAATAAATTGATGTTATTCTACTATCAAAAAATGTAGTCATATGATTTTTTATCCTTTTATTTAGATAAGTTACAGAATTTTCCAATTTTCTTGTGAAGGACTAGACAATCTATTATAGTAAATTGTTGTTTTAAAATTATGTTATTCCTTTTTGGAAGCGTGTTTGTAAAATAATTTACTTTCAATATGTAAATGTTTACATCCAATTATTTCAGGGTTCTTTACACTTTTTGGCAGCTTTGTAAGGTGAAAAGGTTGCAGAAATGTTTGATTTTCAAAATGTAGACTTTATACAATTCTTGATGCATGATTCTCTATGTGGCTTCCTGTCACAATTGATGGATTCATTGTCTTAGACACTATAAATTTGTTTAGTTGTTAATTGCATATCAAATGTTGTGCTGTACACCAGTTACAATGATTTGTTGATCCCATGGATAACCACGAGATTGGGTAATCACAATTCTATGTAAAAGGCTTGCAATCTGAGAATATTTGGTAGAAGAAAATATTGACTTATTCGTGCTGTGTTTCCGTATTGAACTATGAGGCATTTGAATTTTTTTCAAATCTGACTCAAACATCAATATTGAAATACTGCAATGCTGCATTAAAGTGCTATTATGTGTCTAACAATTGCATATTCTTGGCAATTTCTGTAACAGTTAGGAAAGAGAACTCGAAGGTACTTGTATGAATACAAATGTATACCATAAATCTCGAAATGTGATGCAGTTTCCTACACTGTTTAATATGAGACATCTGACCAGGGAACCACAATGCAACATTATCGAAATGTATCATGTGCATCGTATTCCTAATATTGAAAAGAACGCTGTCATATTCCACAGAGACTGTTACATACATTCACTTTCTGCAGCCATTTGGAACTACGTCCCCCCATAATACTTCCAATGTCTATTTTTAAAAAACATAGCCGAGGTGATCGATTGTCTGTAAAGCACTATATAGTATAGTGTCGTCTGTTTTTTGGTGTCTGTTATAGGTCCACAGTGTTTCAAATAAAACTATGTTTCTTCATTACTGATACTTATAACCTTCAGCATTGTGTTATTTGTTATTTTGTTCAAATTTATTCTGTTCTGCAATTCACACTGCTAGGATTACCCTTACAACTCTGATGTGTGTTTCTTTCAATATTCAGTTTTTATAGCAGTTGTTTGGTCATATTTCCAATGTCAAAAGTCTCTTTTCACATATTGAATGAAGAAATTCCCAAGGGTATTTTGAAAAAAGCTATGATGAAAGTCTGTGCAATTTTTAACCGAAATTGAAATATAAAAATCCAAAGAAAACGGCCATGAAATTTAATTTGCAGTCCAATTTGTGATTAAAATACCTGCGTATGGTTAGAATTTTTACTTCAATGTCTGCTGTTTTCCCCTAATATTTTGTCCATTTTCATGTGAAAATTCCACGTGTTCTCCTAACAGCATGAAAAAAAATCTGTCATACTTTTCTGTAAAAGCTTTGTCTGTAAATTCTAGTTCCTCTATGGAATGCATTTCACTGATGTATTAATTTACAAGTCTTGGATTCTACTGTTCAAACTGTTCTGGAATTCCAGCTTTTTAGGGGTGGGACATGGTGGGGGAACCTGAACTGTGAGCTGATGGGAAGCCCTCAATTCCCCACCCACAATGTCCTGGACTGACAATGCAAGGGGAATCACCAGCCTGATTCACTTTTTTTATTCTTTGTCTTTAAATGTTTAAAGTTGTATGCTGTTATTGTAAGGCATTTTCCATTTTAGTTTAAACTTGACAAGGAAGCAGGTGATCGTCAGATATATCACCGATACTGTATGGAGCGATCAGCCGCCCATACTTCCCATGTGTTTACAACAGTGTCTGAAATCACTGGCATGGAAGCTGAACATCTCCTGAAACGAAAACCAGGTACTTAGCATAGAATTTAGAAATAACTTTATATCAACCAAATGGACGCTTGGGCTTAACTTTGAGGCAATGTCTTTGTTTACAGTTTGTGTTGGACAAGGAGGCTGGCGATCGACAGATTTATCATAGGTACTGTATAGAACGTGCCGCAGTTCATACTTCACATGTATTCACCACTGTGTCAGAAATCACTGGCATGGAGGCTGAACACCTTCTCAAACGAAAGCCTGGTAAGTGGATGCTGTTTTGGTAAGAACAGTCTGACAGTTATATAAATGTAAGCACGATTTTTATTCTTATTGTCCTTTAATACACTGCAGTCTTATTAACATGAGTATGTAGTTATAGTGTAGTTCCGAATTTTGAAGTCTTCCAAACAAGTGAAATCCATGTACATTCTTAAGTGCTGCGGTGAGACAGATTCGAGTCGTGTTACAGCTCATTAGAAAAAGAAGTTGAGTCTGTCTTAAGCATTGATACCAACACATAGTGATTCTTAATTTCTTTTTTTCACAAAATGTGATCAGTTGACAAAAAGACAAATGAGACCGTGCTGAAAGTTGGTTTAACAAGGAACTACTTTCAATTAGAAAACGAAAGTAAGACAGAAGTCACAAAATTCAGAAGTTGTTGAGGTTTCTTGTGATCAGATGACGTTTCAATAATATAATTTCATACAGGTGATTTAATATTCAAATACTAGAATTGCTTTTATGGCTTTATAATTAATGCACGTTTTTTAATCCGATGCGGTCTGCATTTTATATCAAGATATGTCTCATAAATAAGTTTGCAGTGTATGGTTTGAATTCTGTTGAAATCCTGTTGTCAGATGACAATCTTCGGAGGTTACTGTTTGCTGTCTCTATCACTATAATAGTTTTTCATGGAAGTTATGGTTTTGGGACACAGATCCCTTTTTTTCTGTTGGGATTATTTTGTTCTGTGTTCCACTGATGACTATCTTTGAATATTAATAAATATGATTTTTTGAGAATGTTTTTAAAGGTTCAGTTACTTTGGTCAGTTTTATGGCTGTATGGAATGATAGTATCATTATTTAATTTTGCTTTGATCTGTTTCTTATTTATGTTGGTTTTTGTTTATAACTGATATTTTTGTGACAGAGGGCAAACACTAACTTCTAGTTACTTTATTGATTATTGTTGCTAAGCAACCATTTAAATCTTGTTGTTAATCTACTTGTTTTTGAACCATTGTTCGTACAACTTTGCTCTACTGTGATGTTTTGCATCCAACAAGTTTTGTCTGAGTCTGAGATTATACAACATAAGATAAGTCTACAAACTCAAATCTCTTATTGTCTGAGTCTGAGATTATACAACATAATATAAGTCTACAAACTCAAATCTCATATTGTCTGAGTCTGAGATTATACAACATAAGATAAGTCTACAAACTCAAATCTCATATTGTCTGAGTCTGAGATTATACAACATAAGATAAGTCTACAAACTCAAATCTCATATTGTCTGAGTCTGAGATTATACAACATAAGATAGGTCTACAAACTCAAATCTCATATTGTCTGAGTCTGAGATTATACAACATAAGATAAGTCTATAAACTCAAATCTCATATTGTCTGAGTCTGAGATTATACAACATATATATATATTATAAGATAAGTCTATAAACTCAAATCTCATATTGTCTGAGTCTGAGATTATATAACATAAGATAAGTCTACAAACTCAAATCTCATATTGTCTGAGTCTGAGATTATACAACAAAAGATAAGTCTACAAACTCAAATCTCATATCGAGCCGCGGCCGTGGTCCAGTGGTTAGTGCGCTGGACTTGTAACCCGGCGATCTGGGTTCGATTCCCAGTCGCGGCAGGTCATACCCTTCCATGAAAATTTGACAAAAATGTCGATTTTCCTCCACATGTGGAGAAGTTGCCGGCTCCTTGTGGAAGGGTAAGTTAGTACTGGTAAGAATTCAGTCCAGGAAAAACTGGTTAGGTGAACCGGCTGCCGTATATAACTGAAATATCGTTGAGAAACGGCTTTAAACCCGATGAAACAAACAAATCAAATCTCATATTGTCTGAGTCTGAGATTACATGTATACAACATAAGATAAGTCTACAAACTCAAATCTCATATTGTCTGAGTCTGAGATTATACAACATAAGATAAGTCTACAAACTCAAATCTCATATTGTCTGAGTCTGAGATTATACAACATAAGATAAGTCTACAAACTCAAATCTCATATTGTATGAGTCTGAGATTATACAACATAAGATAAGTCTACAAACTCAAATCTCATATTGTCTGAGTCTGAGATTATACAACATAAGATAAGTCTACAAACTCAAATCTCATATTGTCTGAGTCTGAGATTATACAACATAAGATAAGTCTACAAACTCAAATCTCATATTGTCTGAGTCTGAGATTATACAACTTAAGATAAGTCTACAAACTCAAATCTCATATTTGTACATTAATGTTCTTACGTCAATTTTGATGAGATAATGAGATAATTTGTACAAGATTCTGCATGTGACTGAATTACTACAGGGATTTCTCAGATCAGTGTCTTTCTGCATCTCTGGCGCAATAATCAGGCTAAGGACACGCATTTATGAACAGATGTGCAACTGCAGGACCCACAAGTGTCCGATTAGCCCATTTTGGCAAATCGGCACTTTTCATTATTTAAACGCCTTTGTGGTAATTACTTTTTGTAACCTTTGACCCTTGTTACTTAAGCAATTCTTGGTGTATTGTCAGAAAAAGACTTGCTTTCTCCGAGTGCATTTTTGTAGATCGAAAGTAAAACATTTAATTGATCCAGAAAAAATAGGAATTTTTGCTATTTATTAAGTGAATAAACTAATTAAAATGTTTTTTTAGGTCAAGAAATGGGATAGTTTATTAGTATACTTAGTGGTCTGTTTATTTATTGAAACAGAATTTTTTATTTGAAAAGAATGTTTAATGTTCTGAAAATGTATTTTATCTTATAGTAATAGGGACTTTCACTACTGTTTTATTTTTTAAGCAAGACAATAACCTTAGAACTTTACTAACCTAATTATGTATCTAATTGTTGATATTTTTCACAAATTTAGATGCTAGTCATTTGAAGTACATGTACTAGTTATGCACAGGATATGATTAGTTTTATACTAACTGAATATGTTTGTTTAATTCTTTACTCCAAATGCACATTACATGCCTGTTTTTTTTTTTTAAAACAACCTTTAATGGAACATTTTATGTTTTCACATTTGAAGTCAGGCAGATGGAATCAATTTTGGATATATAACTGAAGTATGCTTTCTCTGCAGTTCATCTTTTTCATACTATGTGTCACTGTACAATGGATATCGACCAGTGCCTCATGAGTTATGGCCCTTGATTTAGTTTAAATTGAAATACACTGTGTCTATAGGCATGCATGTTGACAATTAATATTTTATATTCATTTGAAATGATTGTGTTCTAGCTTTTAAGATCGAGTGAATACTTTCCCATGTTGGTTGCAAGCAGTAAGTTAAAGGTTCTCAAACTTTGCCTCAAACTATAAAGGGTCATGTTAATAGCTGTACTGAAAGCTTTAATGGAGTAAAGAGTTAAACTTTAGACATTGAATTGATAGAAAATATTAAACAATATTTAGAGAAATCATATCTAAGCATTACATTGTAGTTTAGTATGTTCAGCATAACATCTCTTGTGTAAGGTACAACATAAAAACCATTGTGTGTACAAATCTTAAAGGTTGTCTGCTCATGCTCAATGATATTGATAAGATTTCCATGCTCGCTGTATGACTGGTACATTTCCTGATAACTGACAGAACAGCTGTTAACATGTGATTTATTTGACTGATGAACATTTCTTACATCCTCATAATATTAGCAGGTGATGAGGTAGCTCCATGGGTAAAACTGTATGGAATGGAGTTTATAAATGAGTAATGTTATCAATGGGAAAGTGTACCTGAGGTTTTTACTAGAATTGTGTTTAGTCTTAGACTGGGATAATTCCTGTATAACTCGTAGATCTCTGTACGGTGTAGTATATTGATATGCTGTACAAGTGGATATTTTTGCAAGTCAGAAATGTCGCGAATCAGCGATTTCACATGTTCATAAGCAGTTGTTCACGAGATGCTGTAATGAGTATTCTTATGTTGAATATGGTAGTCATGTAAATATATACATGTACTTGTCATCTGTGAACAAGGAAACTGATGCTAGCTGTTATTTTCTTAATTTTGCGAAATTCCTAAATATTTCCATGTTGCGAACTTTACCACTGTTGATATTATATATGTATTATACCTATTGCATTTTACTGTACACCCATGTATATATGTAAATGTCTATAAACTATGTACCATACTGTCTCTCTGTAAATAATCTATATCTGCTTGTTGTAATATATTTTCTCCATATTCGTTGACATGATTTCGAGGGTCGGGCACAAAGCTATTGGAACTTAGCATTGGTTACGTTGCAGTTTCTTTGCTCCGACCCCTTGGTTTTATGTCCATGATTAATGTAATGACATATATGAAGTACTCTGTGTACAAGATGCATTAGACAAATTTTATCATCTTCAATAGGGATACTGCCATCCAGGAATGCACACTTATTTTCCAGCTGTTGGGGTTTTTTACTGCTGGGCCCTTCGTTTGAAGGTTTTAGGGCTAAAGTTTTGCTCACTTCCTCCTGTCCTGGAATAGTTTGTTCCAGTTTTACTAAAACTTCCCCCTGAAATATATGAAATTTTGAATACAAAGTTTAGAAATATCTTTTTATTTCTCCAGTTTTCAGTAATTTCTGTAGCACTTATTGTATCTTATACTTACAAATGTACATGTATGTGTTATTTAATAAGTTTGTTTATACTTTAATTTTTGGCCATCCAAAATTTTGTAAGAAAGGACACCCTCTTTCCCTGAAATTGATGCATCCTCACTCGTAACATCCTCCTCCCCATTCCCCTAAACACTGCCCATTATGCTCCTTAACATGTTCTTGTACTGATGTTAATTTATGTGCAATATAATTAGTCCTTTAATGACAAGCGAAAAATAATCATGCACTTTAGGTACTTAACATTCATAGAGAAACATTTTGTAGCAATGATAAATTTTGTGTCCTTGGGTTTTATTGCGTACTTATTTTGGGAAACAGATATATTTAAAAACTATTTTTAGCAACGTTAACTGCATCATCTGTGCTATAAATTACTGTTAATTAACACATTCTGTTCTAAATACTTCAGTTAAGATTTATAATGTTGTAATCACCTTGACTGCTTGCAGTAAATATAAAAAAAACATAAATGAAAGATGAGCTTGCAATAAATGAAGTTGCATCATTTTCTTGAAGGTGTCTTTTCTGTCCTTTCTTGGCTCAAATTAATAACACCAATGATTATTGATACTGTTAAAAAAACTTTCCACATTATTCTCATCTTCTGGAGGTCTGCCTGTGGACTTGACTGCCTCGATGATACTCAGACTTTCTGTGTGCAAAGGTTGATTTATTTTGTACGCAGTTTCTACTTTCATATCTTTATTTGTTTAGATGTGATCACACCAAACGGTCTTAACGTGAAGAAATTCAGTGCCATTCACGAGTTCCAGAACCTGCACGCTATCTACAAGGAGAAAATCCACGATTTTGTCAAGGGCCACTTTTATGGGTCAGTATTTTCCGAGTCCTGTTTATTTGTATCAACTTATTTATGTTGCATTAGTTGTGCAACTAGTTGAAGTTTCTTTCTTGCTGCACATACTAATCACTCTTGATGACTGCTTCCTGGGTTACTAACCAGTTCTCTGCCAGATTCACACACTGAATTCCGACCCAATGTGGGGTTTAAACTCTCTCAGTCATCTGATTAGGGATCAGACACCTTACCCCTTCGCTTCTCAGACTATAATAAATTATCGGTTTGATTGACATTGGGAGACTCATATCCTGGCTGAGAGGTTGTTCCTATGGAGTGATTTGTTGAAGAGGGAGTGTCACTCATGAGAGGTTGTACTGTTTTATGACAGTATTTTCAGCATTTTAATAGCCATCAGCATTGTCATCTATTTTATGATCAACAAAAAACAAGCTCTGACTACACCATTAATCAAAAATGATATAAATGATAATTGAGTTGTTGTTGTTGTTGATGAAGATCTGGCAGTGTTATGCCCATGTACAGGTATGATAATGAGACCACTGCCAAACATTTACAGATGGCCTTTCTTTAAAGAAAGTTGTATCTCAAAACCTTATACTTAATTTAATCCTGTAAAATGCAGTGTATTGAAAACAATTTTTCAATACATTTTAATGTTTTTGATATATTTCAGTCACTATGATTTTGACCTTGACAAAACCCTGTATGTTTTCTCTGCTGGTCGTTATGAATTCTCCAACAAGGGCGCTGATCTCTTCATCGAGTCTCTGGCTAGACTCAACCATTTCCTCCAGGTATGACACCACTAAAATTGCCACATTTTGTCTATATATTTCATAGCAAGCATTATATTCAGATTTTAAGGATGAAAAGTGCATTATATCGATTACTCACTAAATATTAACCATTTTCATATACAATTGTTTACATACGAGGGTTGTCCAGAAAGTTCGACAACCTTTATTTTTTCCTTACACACACTATTACAATGCTTAGCTTTACATCACACAATTCTTTAACATTCACTTGATCACAGAATTAAATTATTTTTGTAATTATGATAACGGTTTCCATAGCAACCTCATATGGGTATAACTGGAGCACTCTAAAATTGGAGCTTTTATCCGATCTAGTGCAGATGTTGAAATGAGTCATTTTTACATAGAATTAGTATACTTAATGCAATTAAAATAATACTGAAAATTGTTCACATATATAGTGACATTACAAGGATGAAAATATGCTGCATTTCACTAAGACAATTACCTAAAATTAATCGATAATGATGAGGAATTGGTCTTCAGTTTATTTATGTTTTGGTTAAGATTTGGTACATAACTTACAGGCGGTAAGTACAAAATGATGCCTCTTTACAAAAAATATGTTTTTAATGGCATTAAGTATTATGTCATATTGAATATTCAGGTTAAGTTTAGTAATTTTAACAATGATTTTGAACTCAATAATATCTTTAGCATTTCTGCCAGTCAACATTTGTTGTGGAAGGACATAATTTGTGTATAATTCCTTAACTTTTATACATGTTATAGACTGCCGGTAGTGACATGACTGTCATAGCATTCCTGATCTTCCCAGCACGTACCAATAACTTCAACGTGGAATCATTGCGAGGACAAGCTATCTCCAAACAGTTACGTGACACAGTTAGTCACGTACAGGCAGCCATTGGCAAGAGAGTATTCGAGAAGGCACTGAGGTAAAATACACATTTTATTTTAAGGGATTGCATTGGAAAAATGACTTTGGATGCATTATGTTCAGTGAAATTGCTTGGGATAACATCTTACACAGCGTTTAATATTTGACCTATTTTTGACAAACATAGACTAGTCATTATATATATACATGAATTGACCTTTTTCATACATTTATCTTAGATAAGGTGAAACTTATTGTTTGTTTCAATCATTTATGATGCTTTCATTATTTATTCAATGAAGAATTGGGTCAGTTTTATTATAACTTGGAACAGTGATATTGAATATTAATATGTCTGACAGAAATGAACTGACATTCACTGGCATCTCATGTTTAATTTATACAAGCCCTGTATTAGGGCTGTCATTGTTACAATCAATATCGATACATCAACATTTCTTTTTCGATTGATATTTGATACCCACTTACAAATATAGATTTTATGACTGGAAATACAGGAAAATAGGTACAGTCTAAAAATGTGCTAAAATGGCATGACGTCACTTGGAAGTAGACTGCTTGTTTAACAGTGCTCTAATGGATAGTGCATTCCATATGTCGGCAATATAATATAATACTGTGAAGTTAAAAATATGGATTAATTACTTAAATGTCTTGTTATCATAAAAATACAAATTGAGCATTTAATTATGTAGGACATACACACATAAACATACAGAAAAACAGCAGTTAAAAGTCTGTTAAAAGATTTTAAAATATAATTGATATATCTTTGATATTTGTCTTTCGATTTATCAATACATGTATCTTTGATATGCAAAAGTTGGAATCAATGACACAGTATCTTCTATGGTAGCATAATTATGATGCTTGCTGAATAAATGTTATTTGGTAATCTTTCATTTCTAGAGGGCAGATTCCAACTGGTGAGGATATTTTCCTACAAGAGGATGTGGTCAAATTGAAAAGATGTATATTCGGTGCACAGGTATGTATAAAGGTCCTATTGCATGCATTGCGATTCTGCTTCATAATGCAGACCGTAATTGAACGTTCTTGTACGGAACTAGCGTGCAAACAAAATTGCCTGTATTGATTATTTTTAGGTCAAAATTGTGACTGCAGCACTGGCACAAGAGTTATAACATACAGTAGAATATTTGTGACCATATCGTTGGCTGTCTGGCATCTGTCATCATCCGTCAAAATTTCTATTAACGAAATCTCCTTAAACACAAATTGGATTTTGTCCAAACTTCATATGAATGATCCTTGGGTGGGCCTCTTTCAAAGTTGCATAAATCGTTCTGGTTTGCTGCAAAAGTAGATCACGGGAGCTAAAAATAGATTTAAAAAGTCTTTAAAAGTTCCATCAAAAACATGGCAGCCAGGGCGCAGCATGCTATTTGGGCCTTATACATTTGCATACATTGAAAATACGAACATAGTGAATGTCTTTTCCTAAACTGCTTTGTGGATTTTGACAGAAGTCAGACCAATTTATTGTCTGATTCGGCCAAATTGGCAGCCTCGACCAATTCTGATAGTACTGCAAAATACAAATATTGATGTTAGCAGTTTCTCATTGTCTACTGGTATTGAATGCAAATCGACATCTACACAACTTCATTATACATATATGGTGTTTTGTACCTGTTTCAGGATACTTATATGTCTTTAAAAGCAATGATTTGATAAACATTATAATTCTATCTTTATTGGATTTAACATTTACGCATGAAAATATGCATCCCTTAGTTTAAAGTTAAATTTATATTACTAACACCTCTACTACTTCGTGGGTTACTCACCAGTACTTGCGCCAAATTCAGACTTAAAATTTATGGGTCAGCGTCTTTCAAGGCAGGATTCTAACTGTCCTTGGATCAGGAGTTAATCTCTGTTTCTCTTGACCCTTACACTTCCTTATCATCTTTAACTGTTTGTTAAAAGATGTTTTACTGAGTATTCATACTTTACAATTGATTGTATATTGATTGATCTTATAGAGAACTGGTTTACCTCCAATCTGCACACACAATGTTGTCGACGATCACAAAGATCCGATACTGAATGCGCTGCGTACCTGTCATCTGTTTAACGATAGACATGATAGAGTCAAGGTAACTATGGCAAAATATATCTTACTGACAAACCTGTACACTTTGTTCTATCATACATGATGTCCCAATGTGTAGTTAGACCTATGCATTATATATATAATTATTCAATTAATTGTTGAAACAAAAGAGGCCTTGACTTCACTAATGCCTTGCCGTTTTGGTCACTGCTATTATTGGTAAAAAAGTAAATTTTATCGATAAATGTGTATTTATGATAAATAATATATATATATTGTTATTGAAAAATCATCAGAACTTACTAGAGGGTCATTTTAATCTTTTCAGAAAAGTTGTTGAATAAATTTGGAAAGTTTTGTCCACTCTTGTAAAAACTAAATGATGGTCAGACTGCGCTTGTTGCCTGCAACATGTTGTAAATTAGATATGTGTAGACTTCTTCACGATTTACTTGGATATCAGTGAAATATTTTAAACTGAATGGAAAGTTCATGCCTGATAATGCTTGTAAGTTCTGTTTGTTTTACAGGTGATCTTCCATCCAGAGTTCTTGAATTCTACGAATCCACTGTTCGGACTAGATTATGAGGAATTTGTACGCGGCTGTCATTTAGGTGTCTTCCCGTCATACTATGAACCTTGGGGATATACACCAGGTTTGTTTAACAAATTGTTTATTTTAGTTGTCATGGATTTAACTTGTAATTTCCTATTTGAGTTTGACAGATTCTTGCTATGGATTTTACTGGTCACATACACACAATGATAAATTTTAATGGAGTTTGCTCCATGACATGTTTGGTAAAAAATATTTCAGTCTGGTTATAAATTAGAAATTTTACAAAGAACAAAATGTATTTTCAGTCTGATAAAGTTAAGTTTAACTGCATTTAATAAGTGGATATTTTTTGCTAGTCAAAGAATTTATAAATCAGCAATTTTAGATATTTTTCAAGCAGAAATGTTTGCCAGTTTCCAAAATGAGTATTGTTATGTGATTGTCTAGTATGTAAAAATTTACTTATTTGACTGAGGAAATTGCATTGATAGTTTCATGACTTTCTTGAACATTGCCACACTGCAAACATTAGCCTTTAAACAGTATTTAGCTTGACTTAGTTTATGACTTGATATATTTCAGCTGAATGCACTGTGATGGGTATACCTAGTATGACCAGTAATTTATCAGGTTTTGGTTGTTTTATGAAGGAACATGTAGCGGACCCTAAATCTTACGGAATCTATATTATTGACCGACTTAGACAGGGGTCAGATGATTCTGCACAGCAGTTAGCGCAGGTAGGGGTCAGTTTATTTAAATAAAGGAAATGTAGGGGGTCAATATATTTAAATAAAGCAAAGTTAGGGGTTAATATATTTAAATCAAGCACAGTTTGGGGTCAATATATTTAAATAAAGCTCAGTTAGGGATCAATATATTTAAATCAAGCACAGTTAGGGGTCAATATATTTAATTAAAGCTCAGTTAGGGATCAATATATTTAAATGGAGTATAGTTAGGAATCAGTATGATTCAAATTGATTTGTGATAGTCAATCCTATGTTTGTTTTCAGTACATGTTTGATTTCACCTGCCTGTCAAGAAGACAACGTATTATACAGAGAAACAGAACTGAACGACTCAGTGAATTACTAGATTGGAAAAATCTAGGAGTGGTATGAGTTTTTCATAGTTTACCCGAATGAAGTCAGTAAAATTATTCAAAGCAAACTCTACGACAGCCAATATGAAGCATTGTGTTCGGCAATGATATTTGATGTGCTACATGTCAGCTGTGATATGTGGCTTTGAATTGACTGATGGGGTGCAGTGGTCGAGGGGTAGAGCACCTGACTCCTGATCCGTAGGTTTTGAAATCGAGCCCCAAGATGATCAGGTTTTTATTGCGAACTTCCCAATCCCTAAATTTGGTGCAAGTACTGGTTGGTAGCCAGGAAGCAGTCATCTAGAGTGATTAGTATTAGTTGTAAGAACTTTTGTTACAATTAATGTAAAATAAATAAGTTTAAACTAAAAATTGACTGATGTTTGATTTAGTAATATATTAGTTTGGTTAAAAAACTGCATCTTGAATAGTTATGATAGTCCAACCTGTCCGAGATTTAACATCTAGTTTCGTGAATGTCTTGCTTTTATTTTAAGATGCTTTAAATGAGATCGGAGTTTCACACGCATTTGATATCATGGTTCAATTCCATTATTTCTACATCGGTGATAGAATTGTTAGCTGTCAATCCTGATATAAACTATTTCACACATTCCTTTACGATTAGTTGTCAATTTGTGTAATCAATATTCACATGTTTCGTATATCGTGTCAGGATGACTGTTTTTATGGTGCGACAACTTGGGTCATTGAGTGCTCATTAAACGGTTTATTACAAAATGGTGGAAATAAGTAAAATATACAGATGAAGATGCTATAAGCCAATATCATTACCAAGCCTTCTTGTAAGACACTAGCTTTGATTTCAGCAGTCAGCTGTTAAGAAAGTAATGTTAAAAAAAGCAACAAGAAATTCCTCTGTCACAAGCCTAAATTTAAACGCTTAAAAGTAAAATTACATTTGTACATTGTGATACATATTGAGATTTTACTGAAGAGTAATGTTGGGTATTGTGGTTGTGTTTTACAGTATTACAGAAAAGCCAGAAGTATGGCTTTATTACGAGCATATCCAAGTGATTTCACGGAAGCTAGTTTCATGGTAAGTACACTATATGTCAGTTATTCGTACAGCGCACATTTCCTTTATTGTTTTAGAAACACGGTTTGGCAAGCAATATTGTACATGTATTATGCAATGTTGCATATTTTGCTTAATTTTATTTTCATAGAGATTATGCATGGTAGATGCAGCATGTGCAGAGAAGCTTCTGCTTGTGTGACTTATTTAAGATATGTGTCAAAGTATCCTATTCTGTAGTTTCACAGTATTACTCGTAATTATATGGCTTAAAGACACATTGAGGGATGAAAGTGATATGGGCCTATCTGCTTCGTTATACATATACGTATACACTACAGTTAAACCTCTCCATGGCAACACTCTTTAGGGGATGTAATTTTTTTTCGGCACAGCCATACTAACGCGACTTTGCTATTTTCATATCAGTGTTGTGTAAACCATTAAAATCTTATGATAACCACCATGGCAATTTCTCTTCAACCGAACATTGACGCAGATTGGTTAACCTTTCGATAAAGGGTAAGTTACCTTTCCGATATCCACTGAATTTCAGTGAATTTACCGAAATCCATTTTGGATCTGGAGTGACCAGCAATTGTAACATCTCAGCATTTTTTAAGTTGCACAACAAATTTTAACCTTCAAATTGCTCTGTCCATCTTTTTTTCAAGATGTATTTCTTGTTTTGAGATGTCAATGCTGTAGAGATGTTAAATTGGTAGTATTTTTGCTTCAAGAAATTTAATGTTGTTGAACAGAGGTTGTTGCTTAAGAAAGGGCCAGTCTACAGAGGTTGCTCTATAGTTTTGCTTTCATCCATCAACATGTGCTTAGCTGAAGTTGAGAAAAAAGTTATTGTTATTATTGTTATTTATTTGTATGCTTTATTGTGGTATTTATTGAGGCTATCCTTGAAAATTGTTTGTTTGGTATAACCCTACCCAGCAATATTTAGATGGGTAGTGTTAGGTAATTAATTTGTTAGTTATTGTTTATGACCATGCTTGTGTTAACTACATGTGTTAATACACTGCTATGAAGAAATTTCAATTTAACCCCTGAATTTTTGTTCATGGGTAGGTATTGAGTAGCATTGATATTATTTCTGTGATAAGAATATTCATTTTTTTTACACAAAATACAGCTATTTTATGACTAGAGATACCCAGACTTGATAGTCATCTATTCAAGCTGATTGTCATTCATGTTACTATGTGGGAGTTTCATTGAGATGTGTAATAGTGTTCAGCATTATAAAACTATGCCCAATATATTAAATAGAGTTTACCCAATGCAAACGGGGGAAGAAATGGTACATTAGCAGAATTGGAGTATTTTTTTATCAAAGTTTATCAATTAACAATGTATATATTGACTAATTAAAGGGCAATTTCTGTCTGTTTTAACATTGCATTGCCTCAATTCCACAACATTCATAATATTTTTTTGCAAAATCACGAGTAATTAATAGTATTACTCTAACAAAATTTTAGGGCATTCTTACTTCGATATATACAAGTATTTGATCATATAGTTCTGTTCTATCTACATCAGAGAGGGATTTATTAATGTGCATTTCTCAAAATGATCTTTAACAACTGTTTGAATGTCATGGAATGAAGACGATGATATCTATGCTTCATTTATGTATATAATGAATGTTTTACTGTGTTCATCTTGCTTTCTTAAGATAGCTTCATGTGGAATACCTTGGCCAATTAGGCAATATCCTGTATCAAACCTTAGATGCATATAATAATCTACTTTCATTGTATACCTGACAAATTTTTCACTGCAAGGGGAATTGTGGCTGGGCCGGGCCCTTAGGGGAAAATAGTGTTGGTAGGAGAAAATGAGGAACATAATATCTACATGACTAAATCAGGCATGAGAATTTTCTGCGGATAGGCGGAAATCCGCGGTTTTGACACTCGCACAGGCCGTTTTTGAGACAATTTAAGCCATCTTAGATGCTTTAAAGCTAGGAGCTTCAGTGGCCTCGTGCACCCCTTGGCAGAATTTTCAGCTGATTTTGAAATTTTGCATTCTCATGCCTGCATAATATACTGCTCCCAAATCTTGTATAAATACAATTAATGAATTTATTAACACTCAGTGGGTTGAACATGGAAATGACAGATCAGCTGGGATTCCACTACACACTGAATCTCAAGGATCATTTTCATAATTTTTAACAGGAATTTACCGTTTTATAGCCAAAATGGCCGTAATTTGAGAAACATTGACCCTTTGACCAGAGCCCTTGGGGCCAAATGCGGCTTTTTGGAAATTCCAGGGGTCAGATCGAACCCCTGATCAATATCGTGAAAGACAATGAATGTGTAAAAAGTTTTTCTGTTTTTTTACTGAAACTATCAACAATAATGTATGAGGGAAATTAAAAAAAAGGGGACAAGTATATACTTTTCAATCAGGAAAACCGGGGCTGAAATTTGATGAGGCCCTCCATCTCAAAATTACAGATTTCAGTTCAGTTCAATATAGGGTTGTCCATATCTAACCCTAGATCACGAGGGGGGGGGGGTTAAATTGAAAGGCTTCACTGTTTTTGTAAAAAATTAGTGTACATGTATTATATTATAAGAAAACACATTGCATTGCAAACATCAAGAGACTCCAAAGACTGACTTAGATTTGCTGCCTTACCAGGAGCTGGACCCCTGACATAAATTGCTGGATCCCCGCATGATCTGTCTATATACATCCAAGAAATGATACCAAGTATTGACCAAGATGATTCACATGACAATACCTGTAGCTTATAATGCATTTGTGACTGCATGTTATTAGCTTTTTTGTCATGAATTATTTTACTCTGTTTCAATGTGGTATGCATGTATTATTCACAGGTTGATGTTGGTCCTAGTAAGCCAAATCGCAAAGTGAGTTTAAGTTAGAATGACACTGTATCATCTAAGTGCTTTGTTTTAACCTTGGTCTGAGGTTGTAGCTGTGAGTTTTGAGACCGGTCTCAGAATGCAGCCTTATGATTGGTCAGTAATGTGAATGAGCGTAGAAACAACCAATCAGACGCTTTAGACTTTGAGACTGGTCTCAGAGCTCAGTTTTATATCCTTGGACTCATGTGATTTGCTTATTTCTTTTTCTGTAGATTTTGTAGCTTTCACAAATATACTGGTCAAAAGAGCTGACCCATCATTTATGTTTCGAGAATCTTCATTGTGTTATGACAAATTGATCTGAAACGATGAATGTGACCTGGACAGGTTTACTTTGACTTTCGATTATTCAGTTTATTTGAATCATAAATGTTTTAGCTTTGTAACTTTTTAAAAACTGTGTAAAATAGTTTTAGGAGGTTGGCACTATTGACCAGTGTATTTGAAACTGTCCCATGAAGTCCCAATAGTGGTTGAATTTGAGGTTGTTTTTTTTAAATCTGGAATTGGTAACACCATTTGCATAATAGGTTTATATCACAGTAGTTTGGTGCTGGGTCTTGGGTTTTGAAACTGAGTTTTCAGGAAGCAGCCTTTCATTGGTCAAGTTTAAGATTTTGCTCAGAACCCAACCAATCAGATGGTTTAGTTTTGAGACTTTTCTATGAACTCAGATTTTATATATCTCACACCCTAGAATATAATATCTCATGTGCGGATCCAGAGGGGGGGGATTGGGGGTCCGCACCCCCCTGAGATTTTGGCAAAAATATACTTTTCTCTTTAAAATCCTGTATCAAGAGGGGGTGACAAAAACTGATGGATCCGCACTTGTATCTAATATTCATACATAGTAAGTTTATATTGTTGATACATGTAGTGTGGAACTGTTCTTTACCTTCTGTCCATCCAGAAGTCGATTGTCTGCTATTCTGTGAGCTCCTCTGTATCTGTGTCTCTGTCTGAATCCTTACCATCTGTTACTTACTCTAGTTTTGTGTAATGGTGAACTGGTAAGATGAATTCAGGGTGAACATTTGAATGTTTGATCAGATGATTATTTCAATGACAGACTGATGTGAGATTTTTAGGTTTAAAAATATCTTGAAGTTCTTTGTGAAGTTTGCTTGCATTGCGATGTTCACATTTGTTTCATATGTATGCCTATCCATCTGTCTGTGGGCCTGTCTGCTTGTCTGTCTGTCCGTCTGTCTGTCCATGATGGGAATGGCTGAATTACTTATCCATACCATGTTTCCTAGCTATTGTCTTCTGACTCAATCCTTTCCTGTAACAATCAGAGCATAAGTACAAAATAACCTGGTGGACAATAGTGATTCACTGATTCACTTATCATGTTGTTGTTTTTAATTACAAAACACTCACATTATTCTTGTAACATTCGCTGTAACTATAAAACTTTTAGATATTTATTTTCTTTCATTGCTTTCTGTATAATGGAGAGATTTTCAAATCGTGGTAGTATAGAATCTTAACGACACAAAAATCACTAAAGTCAGTGATTTTTTTCATAAAAAAGTTGTTTTTGACATATTTTAATGAATACTTTTGCTCGTTGTATTTTATTAGTGACCAAAGATGAAAGTCGTACATTTACATCTAAGAGTGTTCTGAAACTGGAAACTATATGGCATAGAAAATCCTTGTACTGCACTAAACCTACTTACAATTATTTTGTTTCATTCAAACCCTGGATTTGAAAAAAGATATTTTGATATTAATCTTAATATGACAAGGATTTTCTACCATTTCTGTTGAATGTGTTAATTGAAGTTTTTAAATCAATATTTGAAATTACAAAATTAATTTCTGCAAATTGCCAGTTACATTCTTATACAGTTGTTAATCTATTTTAACAGTTTTGTGTTACCTAGAGATAAAGTGTTTGAAATAATGAGGAATTTAAAAAAATATATTGTTTCCAAGTTGAAGGTTGAAAAAAAGTTGAATGTTTTAATTAGCATTTCTACGAGCTTGCTTTGTAATACTATCAATTCCACTGAAACTTATAAATATTTTTAGAATCCTTTTGTGAAATACTAATATGTGTAGATATTAACGAGTAATATCTTTGTTACTTATTTATCACTGAGCATAAAAATAACGTCTTTAAAATAAAGATAATTCTTAAAAAGTAATCCTATGAATGTAGGTGATCTCAACATGTTGTTGGAACATTTTGATTAGCATAATAATGATATTTTTTGTACGGCCACATAGCTGGAATGATATAATTGCCTGAATGTGCTGCTTACTTCACAATGTATATACACTTTTGTATACCTTTCTACTGTTGAAATCAGCTGTTATCAACCACCTTTGAGGTCAACTATTTAATAGACAGTGTTGAGATCCCACTTAATATTTTTGTCCTAAAATTATCACTGAAACTGAGTTTTATTTGGAATATTCCGAACATTTCAGGACAAACGGGTGATGTATCCTAAACCAGCTAGTGAGCCTCCGTCGCCGTCTCATTCCCGATGTTCCACGCCAGCAATCTCGGATGATGACGAGCATAAACCCGTCAAGTTTGATGATGAAGACAATCCTACAGACGATGAGGAGGATCTGGAACCCGAAGCTGACCAACGGATGTGATGAAGACTTAGAAATTCGTGTTTTTTGATAACCTTTAGATAAAAGTGATATTGGAAATTTTAGGGAAAAACACTGTAGACTTTATCATTTTATATGCTAGATAAAATCATTGTTGTGAAAGACTTCATAAATTTTCAGATATATGACAAAAAATATATCATTATAATGAATGTATTATACATACTAATTTTGTACAATAACCAAGAAAATCTTTGAAAATGTATGTATTTTTCTTTTTTTAAATCTGTTGAATTTATTCAGATATTTTTTTGTGCTGGAATTTTTCTAAGTTGTCTTTAAACAGGCATGAGAATATTTTGCATATTTGCAGAAATCTACGGATTATGGTTCCATTAAGGTCTTATGTGATCAGTGCAAATCCGTAAACCATCTGTTTGAGTGTTTAATGTTTTTTAATGATGCTAAACTCTTTTTTGATGTGAATTTGAGCTCAGCAAATTAAAATACAGCTGTATTGCCATATGGCCAATCATAGCTTGTGTTTCATTTTGACTGTATCAGACATTCCAAAATGGCAAATAGTATTGATTGCTTTCATTCTGCAGATTTTAACATTTTGCGTTCTCATGTCTGTTTAAATTAGGGATATTGTCAAATCGACATCGCTCTTGTTTTAAAAACCTCTATTTTCTTGTTAGAATTGAAGATTACAAGTACTGTATCAAATTACTCCTATCAGGGAAAATGAGTGTTCAATATTTATCAGTTGCCAGTTTAATGTATTTACAGAGTAGTTATTGTTTCTTGTAAACAAAGTCAGAGCTTCACGACACTGCAGAAAGTGTTCTTTGAAATTAGCAAAACACACCCAAGCATCTGTGGCAAGTGAAATCCAACTGGGCTCGTTATAATGCCAGTTTTTAGGCAAGTGCATGGTAGATTAGGATAAAGTGACATGCCTGGATGACAAGCATAATTATAGTCATCGCTTTGTGTACTAGTTAGTTTGTTAGCTCGATCCTCCATCGAAACCACTAAGTGTCTCGGCTTTAACATTTAAACAATTTGATGGATTCCAATGAAATTTTACACAAATGTTGAGGATGATGAGAAGACGTGTTGAGTGCCAGAGTCAGGTACCTCCAAGGTCACAGTCAATGTCACTAAACTTCAAGGGCATTCATCATTTACTAGTGACACTTCTTGTATCTTAATGACTATGTATGTTTGAAGTGAATATAAATTAATCAGATCATTATGAAATTATGCTTAATCAGCGATAATGTTCATGATATTTAATGATTAAGTTTTGTAAAGAAACATTATGGACATTTTGATTGCCACTATTATGACTAGTCATTGTACTGAAGTAATGCCATTTATCTTGTTTTAATACAACCATGTTCATGATGTTGTATGAAGCAGATGCACCTTGTTTCCGTTTCATAGTCAACATCAAACATCATCATTTACAGGCATCTTAGATTTTTGTTTCCATTATCATTAAAATTTTGTTAACAAATCAATATATTGGTTGTTTACTATGTAAGAAACAGTTTTGTTGTCTGTGTAGAATTTAGCAATTAGGATATGTTACTCATTCCATACATTTAACAAGATTTACCTCCCTTTTTTCATATGAACATGATTTTAGATTTTTTAGTTTGTAGATGCAGTCTCTGATTTTACATAATATTTGGGACTGTAAGAGAGTTTTTGAAGTCGGCTGCCTAAACCTTGACTCATCTGTGTCATATTGCGGGTGATAAAAATAGACTTAGTTACTGTGACATGTAACCTCATTCTATGCATTTGGGAATGCCATTTGACCAATGTAATGTGCAAAATAAGAAGCTATTTGCTTAGTAAACAAAGATTGGCACTTGACATTACCAGAATATTAAAGGATTTACCAACTAAAGCCCGCAGGGGATTGTCACGAGTAAATCAACTGTGCTTAAGCCAAAATATTCCATGCTCAGCCAGATGTTGAATAAGCAAGAATGTATATATAGGTGCAGATGAATATGTAACATTTGTCTAACCTTGTGTTGTCTTCCAAATGTGGTTTGTTGAGGAATATAAAATTAATTTAGGTTCTTGTTGTTTAACCTTACATGTCTTTGGTGCCTCTCCATACATGGTGGGGTGGGGCACTTATAAATATTTATGATCAAAATGAGGTCATCTACTTAATACCATAAAGATTGGTTGATGTCCTTACATGATCAGGAATGTCAATTTATTTGTATTTTTTATTCAGCGAAAATATGTTTGTGTGATAGAGATACAGTAGAACCTTGATAATAAGACCACCATTGGGACCCTTGAAAACTGGTCTTATTTTTTAGGTGGTCTTACTATTGAGGTGGTCTTTAAGTGAGGTTTTACTGTATTAATCAACATACCCCTAAATCAAGGAGTGAAAGCGAAACCAGTCTGTCTGCATATAAACTGTGAAGCAGATAGGCTTATTTTGCTTTCACTCCTTAAAATGTAGATTGATACGCTAAAAGATGATCATATTAACTTTTTCAGAAGTGCTATTTAACTGCATTAAAGTGCTATATAGACTATCGATTGTTTACAGTCTCTTGATATTCTTTGTGTTAATAGTAGATGGTAATAATAGTTTGCCTGCTGAGGTATATTCTGTTTTCTATGCTGTGAATGCTGGAACTTGACAAGAAGTATGTGGAGTGTTATGTTTTGTGACCTGAATGAACGTAAATGACTGTTTGGTATGTTCAAATCACATAATGAAAACAAAACTGGTCTATCTGCATATAAGTTTTGCTTTGCTTTCAAACATTGAATTTGAAGAAACAGACATTTTTGCATGATTATTCTATATCACTGTCACCAAGGTATTGATAACTTGTTCAACTTCAGTTTTCATATCTGTTAGAGAAATCGTGCCAAAGAATTACCTTGTTGTAGTGTAATTTAGGCAGCTTTGCTATTGTCTTATTATTATTTTGTCATGTACTCGAAGCAAATTGCAGGTCCTGATTGGTTATTGGCCAGTATACTCATACATGTATAGTATTATATACTCGATACATTTTAAAACGCACAATGTAGGATTTCTAAATTTTTATTGACTGACATTTTAGGATACAAGAAAATAATCTGACACGATATCGATGTGTATGCAACATATTAGTTACACGTAATTTCATAAATACAAGTTTCAAAAAGTAATAAAATGGAATTTAAAGAAGCATGGTTGGTAAAAAATTGTGCGTTTTTAAATGTACCGAGTATATAAGCGTAACATCCTTCATATAGATACATGTCACATATTGAAGTGTGTTCATTAACCTTGAATATACAATTGTTTATGTTTTTGTTATCCTTCCAGGATTTGCCTGTAGGCAGCATACTGCTTGTTGTTATGAATTATTTTAGAGTTTTTTTTTCTACATGTATTTTTAGTTTTTTGTGTGAGTCATGTATGATTGTTAATTGTGTACTCTTTAGTGTTTGAAAAGCAGGAAAATTGTTTACCAGTTTTCTGTAATGTTGAAAGACTGCAAATTTGACTTTATTTTCTGAAGATAGAAATGTTTACAGGAAACCTTGCCTGACCTTAACTGATTCTTCACTTAGATGAAAGAAAAATATTGCCTTTCTTCAATAATTGGTTCTTCACTGACTGAAGGTAGAACAGTGTAGACTCTTTATAGTGGGACATTAGCAAAGAGGTAATATTATAGGAAAACTGTCACATTATAGAGTACACATACAGCTAGCTTCAGTGCATGCATAAACTTTGTTTATATTTTGTCAAGTTTTCTTTCAATTCAAAATACTGGGATATTGTTTGCATTCTATGATAGGTTAAACAAAATAAAATTAGCATAATACGTATGTTTATATTTAATCAGAAATTTTCAGATAAAATTAATTTTCAGTTGTTTTTGTTAATGAAGATACAATTTATTGCTGCTGTGTTGTCTAGTGTGCTTTAATTCTATAAAATCGATGTAACCAATGTAATATCATTGCATTTATTGCTTCGGCCTTTTGTTTTTGTTTGTATTTGATATTTCTACTCTTAATAAGAGCAGTATGCTTAAACATTGCAAGCAAGTAGTTTTGTATTTTATTACTTATTGTCAATGAGTAACTTTTGTGTTATTTTAAACTTCTTTGTGCTATGAGCTCCCTGAATTTATTGTATTAGCTTGAACGAAAACAATTGATTTTATATTTTTTTCAGTTTGTTGTGTTATGTTATATTTTAAGATATGTGGCTGGGGTTATCAGATACTGGAATGTCTTTGTTTATTCATTTTACACAACCATATAAAAATCAACAGTATTATTCATTCTTATTGCTTATATTCCTGCAAGAAAGAAATGAAATGTATAAGAATAATCACAATGTATGCTTTACAATTTTGTGTTGAGCTTGCACAAACTGAAGTATTTGTACAGGTGTTGTATTTTCTTCGCTCAATCAACTGTACATTGATGAAGTACCGATGTACTGGCTTAAACAATATGTTGGTTTCATGTAAACAAATGTATAAATACGTAAACAAAGAAATATCCCTACCTAATGTTTTTTACCACGTCACAGGAAAAGGCCTCTTTTAGGCCTCGCATAGGAGATAATTCTGGTACGCAGGAATGATGTGAACTATTGCCTTAATGAGGACAAAGATTATGGAAAGATTTAAATCAATATTTTTCTTTTAATGAAAAAAGTGATTAAGTGACTGTGTAAATATTTAACGCTTGTGTATATTCTGTCTTCTATGTTGCAAGAAAAACATTTGAACTCAATAAATCTGTTTGTTCATTTACTTACCTCAATGTAGTCTATATGCTAATAGACTACCATATCTATTTTACTGGTATAGTATACATGTTTATGTAATGTAGCTTGCTGAATATAGTTGTAGTGTTGTCTGCGTGATGTACTCGTTATAGGATTTCCGTATTTTTTTTGTCTTAAAATCGTTATTTTTGTTGTATTTTTGGATTTGCATTATTAATCAGCAATTGCATGTAGTTTTTCACTTCTTATTCAAATGGTTTATTAGCTTTGACACATTTTTCCGAACAGTATGCAATACCATGTCTGAGAAAATTTCTCCTGGGTTGACAATATGTCTAAAAATAGAAGTGGAGAACGGGCCTATATGCAGAGGTAAATTTTAATGGGGGGGGGTGTGTTCCCTTTATTTGGTTTGTCCTAACAATGCGACCTTCTTTCAGGATGAATTCCTTAAATATGTCCTTGTAATCAGCATCTAGTCTATTTTCGCATACTGTATTGGTTCAATGAATTTGGTGGAATTGTGGCCCTCCATATTTTTTAATGAAGTTAGCGGAGTTGTGGCCCTTCGAATTTTTAATGAATTTAGTGGAGTTGTGGCCCTTTGAATTTTTAAATGAATTAAATGGTACAGTATGGGGAGACGTCCGCTGTTACTTAAAGCAATCTCTAGTTTTGTTGTATGTCTTTCTGTTTCTCTTTAAAAAAAGCTTTAATGTCCAAGACAATCAAGTGCAATGCTTTAAATCAAAGTTTTGTATTCTTGTACCTTACTTGAGGTATTGTGATCTTTTTATTCAAAATTTGACGTGATTACTCTAATACACCTCAAAATATTGTATTTATCATTTTTTCTAAGATTGGAAAATATCATGATATTAAGCTGTCTCATCGATACTGCAATACTTGCCTTAACTTTGAAAATATTTTTGTTACTAATCTGTTCATTATTCTGTCAGTATTAATGCAGGATGTGAATATTTAACAATGAAATCTTGTTAACCACTAATAACCGATTATGTACTAACAACTTGTTTTTGCAAACATTTAGTGAGCATAGATCAAGATGAGACTTAAATTACACTGAATATATAGAGGATATTATGCCAACCTTAATGTTGTAATAAAATAGGGAATGCAGTATAGTCGTTGATGAGTTGACTTTCAATCTTGGGGTCATGGGTTCGAGCCCCACTGTGATCATATTCACAGCCCCTCATTAGGCGCAAGTGGTGGTTTTCCACAGGAAACAGATTTAAGGGGGATTCATTCAAATAAGTATTTCACATATTCAACACAACGAATGAAATAGAATTATGTCACATGTATAGTAGGAAACTGGTATCCTGTCATTCGTCACTTTTTAGCTATTTACTGGTTTCCTCTTCTATTGATATGAAAGGAAAATGTGTCATTAAGCTTTGCTTTACGCCAATTTATAGTTATTCTTTGTGTAAACCCCAGAGACGACTACTATGTTTAGTAGTGGTTCAGTTCGCGACATAGAAATGTCGGCAAATTTCGCAAGTATGAAAAAGACACAAAATTGTCGTCCTGCATAAATTCCCTCAATCACTGGAGTATGTTTTACATACTTGACTATGAAATGTTATATGACTCAATTTGGCAATTCACAAACATTTTTGCTTGCAAAATGTCTGAAATTGCCAATTTGTGTACTTTTTGCTGCATGAAAATCTGTGTGTCGAATGTTGAATCTTTGCACTTCTATTTTTACATTTACTTCATTCTTGGTGGGTTGACAATTTGAAGAATTAAGTCTTAGGAGTTATTCGTTATTTGAAATAGATGTTATGTATATGTACACGCATAGAGTGCTATTATTAAATCTAATCTGTGATTTTTTGTATAAAACAACATCTGCTATCTTTGGGAAAGGGCCGACCTTTGAATTTTGCCGTAAACACACAAGATAGCAATTCTTTCATAATTTTTGTTTAATTACAGACACGACAAGAGGTTTTTTCAAATTAAACAAAATGTCATTATTCAGTATTGCTGCCATGAATGGGATAATGACTGTTAGTTGTTGAACATTTAGTAATGAAACAATTGATCTGGATTAAAATGAATTAACAAATTCATATGGAGCAATATTCAAAATTTATTATTTCCAAAACTGAGTATTTTTTGTAATTTCTTGGTATTTTATTCAGAGTGATGGATACCTAAGGAAGGCCATGTACCAAAGGTGCAACTGTATACAAGATGTGTGTTTTGTGTAGTTGAGTACTGGCTATATGTGATGTGTTGATATATATGTGTAGTTGAGTACTGGCTATATGTGATGTGTTGATATATATGTGTAGTTGAGTACTGGCTATATGTGATGTGTTGATATATATGTGTAGTTGAGTACTGGCTATATGTGATGTGTTGATATATATGTGTAGTTGAGTACTGGCTATATGTGATGTGTTGATATATATGTGTAGTTGAGTACTGGCTATATGTGATGTGTTGATATATATGTGTAGTTGAGTACTGGCTATATGTGATGTGTTGATATATGTGTAGTTGAGTACTGGCTATATGTGATGTGTTGATATATATGTGTAGTTGAGTACTGGCTATATGTGATGTGTTGATATATATGTGTAGTTGAGTACTGGCTATATGTGATGTGTTGATATATATGTGTAGTTGAGTACTGGCTATATGTGATGTGTTGATATATATGTGTAGTTGAGTACTGGCTATATGTGATGTGTTGATATATATGTGTAGTTGAGTACTGGCTATATGTGATGTGTTGATATATATGTGTAGTTGAGTACTGGCTATATGTGATGTGTTGATATATATGTGTAGTTGAGTACTGGCTATATGTGATGTGTTGATATATATTTGTAGTTGATGGGTTATATAAGATTACTATTGGGATTGTTTTACCTAAAACTGTGTGTCAGTGTAATATGTTTGTATTAAATCATATACATAAATATAAAACTCTACTCGGATACAGGCATTACTTGTTTTTCACTTACCATATTTGTCAGTTGGATTACATCGGCTTTTAAAAAAAATAATAGACCTCAGAAGTAATGTGGAGGGGGAAGTAGTTCCAAAATGGCTGCAGGAAGTGAATGTATGTAGTCTCTGTGGAATGTATGACAGCGATTATTTCAATATTAGGAATACGAGGCATTCAAAACATTTAGACAATGTTTAATTGTTTTTCCCTGGTCAAACAGTTAACAGTGTAGGAAAACTGCATCACCTATCGAGATTTTAGGTATATTCATACACATACATTCAAGGTCTTATTCCGAATTGTACTGAAATTGCAAAGATGTGGTGATTGAAATTTTGCTGTAAAACTGGCATATTTGGAAGTCAGAAGCAAAGAATATCTTCCATACTTTTATGTGACACAAATCTCAAGTTTTATAATCCCTGACTGAGAATTAAGAGCTTTGATATTTGGTGTTTAGCATTGTCTAGTGGTCCTCTTAAAATATTGCATAACTTATTAAGTTTGATAAAAACATGGCACTGTACTCGGGTGAACGAAATAGGGCCATGATTGCCCTCCATGATTGCCCTCCATGATGGCCCTCCATGATTGCCCTCCATGATGGCCCTCCATGATTGCCCTCCATGATTGCCCTCCATGATGGCCCTCCATGATTGCCCTCCATGATGGCCCTCCATGATGGCCCTCCATGATTGCCCTCCATGATGGCCCTCTTGTTTATTTAATACATGCATAAAAATACAGGCATATTATCTTTAAACCCATGGCCTAAAATTATAATCTTACAATTTTAATGCTGAAATCAATCTGAAAGAGGTACGACACTTGCATTGACAGCTGAAAGGAACAAAACAAAACAAGCAATTTAAAGTTTAAAGTTAATCTTTTTTATTACAAAACCCTTTACGAACTAATACTAAAAATTTAGCTCAGCTAGAAACTCTACTATCAAATAAATTATGACGGTACAAAAATGTTAGATCATGATAGCGATAATATGTATACATTTGTATATCAAACAAATACGACACGGTTAATATCACAGTCAATACAGGTATATGAGACAGAACAGACTATTATGTATATGCTAAGTAACCAAACATCCATTTAAGGAGTGAAAGAGGTTTTGCAATGTCATGTTAGGTGCCATTTGAGTTCATACACTGGTAAAACTTGCTAACCCACCCATAGTTATTCACTTACCATCTTGAATTTGTTAATGTCCCAAGTTCACCTAGCTTTTTGGTTTGCCTGGCTCTCCCTCAGAGAAAACCATGATTTGCCTGGCTCTCCCTCAGAGAAAACCATGATTTGCCTGGCTCTCCCTCAGAGAAAACCATGATTTGTCTGGCTCTCCCTCAGAGAAAACCATGATTTGCCTGGCTCTCCCTCAGAGAAAACCATGATTTGCCTGGCTCTCCCTCAGAGAAAACCATGATTTGCCTGGCTCTCCCTCAGAGAAAACCAATCGGAGTGAGTGAGACATCATTTTTAATAAATACAAAAAGTCAAAACAATTAAACTGAATTGTCATTCAAGCATATACAGTAACACCTCACCTAAAGACCATATCAATAAAATGTATTAAGAACACAATTTTCAAATTTATTTTCACTTTTGTTCTTTATTCAACCTCAATAAAAAGACCATATTTCAAGGGTCCCAAGGGTGGCCTTATTTCTGAGGTTTTACTGTATATGCCTCACAAAATTTTGATCTAAGTTTCCAAAAATTATGACATTATTTGGCAAAAATAATCTCAATATTACAAGTGGTTGGGTTAGCATATTTCATTTAGTTTTCCATTAAAGATGTCAGAAAATCTATAATGTTGAAATGCAATATCTATAACAAAGAGAAAGAATTCAATGTTCTACAATTATGCAAACAATACAGCCTTGCAGCAGACGACAGAATGAGGCAAGACGCAAATCATAACTCAATATTAACTACAAAGTTTCAGAACAAAGCAACTTCATAAAAAGCAATAATTCGCAAACTAGATCTCTACACATAATTACGTCAATGTACATGTATACATACTAAAGGTATGTCCACTTTATATGTTTACTAGAAAAAAAGTCAATTCATTTAAAACTGAAATAAATGTAAAGAAAGATTGTTACTAATACTGTGGGTCTGCACCCCTGAACCATAATCAATAGTCACAATAGACATCGCTAAAATTCTATAACTAAATACATAACAAATTGTTACCCAACTCCATTCTCCAGATATTGCAAAAACTATATGTAAGAAAATCCGTTTAAATATGACGTCTTCGTAGAAAAATTCATTAAAAAAACGATGATAAACAATAAGAAACAAACAATGTTAATGGAGAAATTTCCAGTAAAAAAGCAGTCTTGGTATAATACTAGTAATAATGATTTTGGCTTCAATAATGAAGTGGCTGTAATACTTTATATAAATACAATTGTTCCTCAAACGGTGCATAAAGTTGATTGGTGTGCGTAAAAAACTGAACACTAGATTGCTGCTTCAGCAAAATATCGAACAAAACAGGCAAAGTTATCTCCCCTTCCGAAGGAAGGTGATCTTTGCCATAGCAAAATAAAAACAGATAGTTTTGACAGGAATTTGGTAGTTTGTTGATACATGTACACAATTGTACAGCTACATTTTATCTCTTCTGTTTACAGTAATTTGCATTTACAGTCATTCGATTTCATCGAGTCTAAAACTTTATTTTGAATAATACATGGTTTCGATGTGCATAAGAAGATACTTCGGGACCAATATTTTATTTTGGATGATGCCTTGTATTCAGATTGAAGGTCGTCAAATGACCGAGGTCCGACTGTATCTGTAAACATACAGATCTTTATATATATAGATCCAATGTATTATATCTCCTATTCTAAATAAAAACTTAAAATGACAAAAAAACTTATAACTGAATGTCAACTGAATGTAAATATTAAACAAGAAGTGATGAATGCCCCGGTAATGAGATGCCGTTGCCTGTGACCTTGGAGGTACAGACCTGACACACACTGCACTGATTCTCAAAATGTATTCGTGCAAAGTTTTATCTGTATCCCACCCAGTTGTAAAATAGACACTAAGAATGTTTCTGACAAACGTGCAGACAGAATGAGCAATTATTGTATATCTCCGTGCCAAGGCATAAACATTTTATCACAGACATTGATACATTTTATACAGAAATATGGACGGATTAGTTGAGTCTTAACTAATATACATGTAAATGTAAAGCTTCGATGGAAAAAATAGGTATAAAAATAACAAAAATTGCAGATAATGACTAAAACGGTATAATAAATTAGCTATGTATCATGGGTTTGGTGCAGAACTATTGTAACCACTAGTTTACAAATACTGAGTTACAACAGTTTTGCACCAACCACTTGGTATGATATGTCAAATCCCTGTTACAGTAAACTATTACATTCTTATATATATTATTAGTGGCATGAAAAACGGTTGATGATGATTATTTAATTTGACATTCTACAGTAGATATACATACTAAATGTTTGAACATTTACAAGATGAAAAATAATGAATAAATATTATAAATAAACTACAAAATCTTAAACAATAGAAATTCTTCAACAAAAACTTCTACACAAAATTAAAAAAAAGATGCAACCACAAAAAACAAACATTAGCTACTCAAATAAATTTTGCCGAATTAAAGTATACAATAACACCATTCTTCTTATTCTTGTTCACCAATGACCCAACTATTTACCATATCTAGACAATGTACTAACTGTGCAAACCATTCCCAAGATAAAACACTAAAGTATCATAATTTCCACACAAACATTTCTTGTCAATGATTTCATAATTGTCAATATCAGAAGGAAAGAACTATCCGCTCAAACATTTCTTCAAACAGCTTAAAATGTTGGAATGAAATTGTGAAACAGGACCACATTCCAACCTTGTAATACTTCACCAGTAGAGCAACCATACAATACAATGTCAACACTTTGAAAACATCAATAATTTATCACAGAATCTAACTTACATCTCAGAATTATTCTAAATAAATATCTGTATCAATTTTAGAGTCAAACTTCTGCTGCAACAATTGTGGTAAATCTTATGTGCACATCTATTTTTCATTTTCTTTTACAAATTTTACCAGTTTTCATTCCAAAAAGCTTTGTCCTTTAGCACAATATAAACCTGTTCTGATATTTTACCTTAACGTTTACTTTCTTGGGAATTGAATTGAATGCCCCACAAAAAAAGATATTTTAAACAAATTGCTGAAACAGGGGCAACAACACTTCAAACATTGGACTCTTCATCAGGATTGGTCAGAAAAGTGGGTTTGTTTTCATCCTCAGCACTTGTTGTGCCACCGTTACCTTCAGTCAGAGTGTCATTATTATCAGTACCTTCCTCAGAATGGGGATCAATCACTGTAGGGTTAAGGACCATACCACCGATGTTTATTGTCATTTTTTCTCCTTGGAGTTTTAATATTGCTGGTCTATCATCATCATCATCATCATCCTCAGCATCGAAACTTTGATGAGCATCAAGACTCTCGGCAGTAGGGTCAAACTCTTCTGGTTCTGGAGTAACAGTTTCAGTACTAGTGGACTCAAAAGATTGGAAAACTTCTGTTTGCTCATTAAATGAAACACGTTTTCTGGAATTTCCCAAATCTTCCCTTGGAGAACCTGGCTCTCCATTTTCATCTTCTTCATTGTTGGTTGCACTTTGCTCAGGTTCTTCACTCATTTCAGGGATGGGAATGTTTTCAGATCTCTTACTTTCTTTCAGTATACCAACAAGGTTAGGATCCTTTTCAGAATCCGAGACTATAGTAATTGTTGGCTCATTCTCTGCCTTACCTTCTTCAGCATGCTTCAAGTGCACTTCTGGTTGAACCTTCAAATGATCCACTCTTTCTCTCAACTTTTCAATATCTTCTTTTAAATGGTCTTCGTCCTGTTGAGCATCAGTATTTGGTCTTTCAAGATTTAGTTCATTTAAATTTTCATATGTTTTATAATGACTATGACCATCAGAAGAATCTGCTTTTTCTTCAGCTAGCTTTTCATTTCCATTTGATTCTTTCATTTGTTCTACTTCCTCTGTTTCTGTCACTGACTGTTGTGTTTCTTCGCTTTCAACATTCTTCTTCTCTTCAAACGATTTAGCACTATCAGCTGCCTCTGTGATTTCATTTTCATCAGAAGAAGAATCTGACGAATCAGCCCTTTTAGGCGAGTACATCAGGTCAGATATATTAGGGTGACCTTCGTTTTTTGTATCTTCTTCAGAATCAATGGCTATTTTGGTAACAGGCTGATCTATTTCCATTCTACTCCTTTCGGCAAATTCAGCAATGTCTGCCTCTGAAACACCTTCCTTGATAAGTTCAGCATTCAACAAGGATCTTTGTTGAATCTCATTCAAGTTGTTAGTGATCTGATCAGCAAAAATTCTTCTTTGACGTTCTGCAACATGGGCTGGAATACCTTTATCAGGAGGAAAAGGAAGAGAGTATGGATTAGACGTATCTTCATTTGCCATAACTTGATCAGCTCTCTGAGGAACAATTGCTTTACGAGGAGAACTTGTTGACTTCTTTGGCGATGGCACTCTACCACGCCCAGATGGAGCAGTAGATGGTCTGTTGAGCTGCTTTACTATCAGAGGCGGACCATTATCATTGTCAAGATCACTTTCTAGACGATATGCACTTCTTGGCCTTTCTATTGGTTCACCATCAAAATCGCCACCACCAAAAGACTTATTGGTTTGGTTATCAAATTTCTTTAGTCCAGTATCAATTCTTTTTCTGCTGTTAAGCTTATCGTCTATTCGCTTTCTCCCCAAGGCAGGTATTATTCTCTCGAGTTCTGGATCAGATTTCGCAAGCTCTCTTTGTCTTTTAGCATTTTCTTTCTTGGTTACATCATTTGTTCTTTTCTTTTTCACCCAATCATCATATGACATCCTCATTTGTTTTGCTTTCTCTTGTTCACTAATCTCCGCCTTGTCTTCTGAGTCTGATTTTTGAGCTACAGGACTTTTTCCTCTTACTTGCATTTTTAATTTTATTTTTCCAGCCACAGGCCTCTTGTATATAAACTTTGTTTGTGGTGGATGTGGACCCGCTCCAGCTTTTTTTGCTTGATTCTTCTCTTCCTCTGCCTCTCTCTGAGCCTGTATCTGTGCCTTAGTCTGTTCTGTTGTTTCACTTTTTGCATCAGACCTTGCAGATGGAGCAGATTGAGGTCTGATACGCAGAGTGTCTCCTGGAATACTTTTAGTCTTTTTATAAGACTCTAGCCATTCATCCTCTTCCTTTTCTTTCTGGCGTTTTTCCTTCTGCATCTTCACCCAATCTTTACTCTTCTCTTTCATCCAGTGCTTAACAATCTTCTGCGACTCCAACCTTCTCCCTAACTTCTCATTTGCTTCTTTTATCATTTGTTCTCTGTCTTCCCTCTTCTTCCGTCTCTCCTCCTTCACATGCTTTCTGTATATCTTATCTTTCTCTTTCAACCATTTCTTTAATTTCTGATTTTCTGAGTATTTTATATGATCATCAATCGATGGACCATTGCGTGGTGTTCTTGGAGAGGAACTGGTCCTACTCATGGAACTGTTGAAACTTGGTCTTTCTGATGTTTCTTCTTCAGTGTCACTCTTCTTTGATTTAAATGAAGCATCTAACTTTTTCTTTTTCTTGGTTGACTTTTTAGCACTGACTGGTCTCTCTACCAATATATCAGTGCGGATTTTATCTGTCTGTCTTGCTCTTTCAGCTACCATGACACTGCGTAGTGTTCCATATGCATCGCCATCTGAAATGAAATAAGATCAATTGTTACTCGGAATTCTATTGCCAATAGGAATAAAAGGGTAGCTCAATTTTCTGAAACAGAGATGTTATTCAGTTCATATATCAACTGCATAAACTAAAGTTAATACATACTTATATATGAGTTAATGATAATGCAAATCCTACCTTTATCATTGTTTAACACAAATTGTCAACAACCTTATCCTGTCTATATAATCAGTTACAAAAGACGCAATCAGATCTAATAGAACACCAACGAATTACTTTACTTAAGAAAACATTAAAATGCTGGGTCTGTAGTTACATGAAATTATCCTGATTTCTCTCCCTTTATCCCTTCTGGAGTACTCTCCCTTTATCCCTTCTACTAGAGTTCTCTCCCTTAATCCTTTCTATAGTATATGTATATATAGTACAGTACCAAATCCTGTGGTTTGTAGATTTTACCTTTCAATGAAAGTATGATTTCATATAGTTGTGTAGGGATGGAATAACTATATCCAACTTTTAGAATATTAAGCTATACAAAAATTGGATCAGGGATAATGTATTAGGGTGCGTCAGGTTACACAATCAGTGTGACATGGTTTTTAGAAAAGATTAATGGTAGATAGTCTAGATTTTTGCCATAAATATGAGATAATAGCTGTAAAATGCCTTCATAAAGATGTATTCTACAACTCTACATAGTCATTATTCTTACAACTTTCCTAAAACCCCATCTACAGGAACTTTCTATCCTGTCCTAAAAGTATGCACCTAGTTAGCGGTATCATAGAATATATACTGGTATATTGGACTCGTGTTTTGAAGTTCCAGGAAACTTTTAAGAATAGTTATAACGTGTTTTTTTATAGTTTGATTGCATGTAGACATTAAAAATGTAATAAAATAGTAATTTAATGCTAAAAGTTCTAACAAAAATTAAAACTATCTACCTTGTTACAGGGGAACACCACATGCCCTAAACCCCATCCCTCAGGCCTTAATTGTTTCATATTTTTATATTCATCATTTTTATGAAATGTCAAATAACCTACAAATTCAAACACTGGATCTTAATTATGGTACTATTGTTGCCAGGCAGACATTTAAAACAGTTTATAAACGGCTGAAAATAAACAATGCAAGAATTATAAATAAAATTTATGTTAGTGACCTTAAGAATTGCGTTTTTGTTTGACGACCATTATACAGTCTAACCTATTTTAAGAGACCTTGTCTGAGATGTTGCAAAAAGGTCACTTATGACAGGGTGTCCCTTGATACAGGGTCAACAAGAGTGATAGCTGGCAGTTAATATACATGGTACAAGCTGACACTGTACATATATTAGGGGTCCGAAAAGTAACAAAGTTTGATATCATTTGGTGCAAAGCTATGTAAAATCCGTTTTGGCAATCAGGCAGTTGAAATTGTTTTGTGCCATATCAAAGCAAGTGATTTTCCGAGTGGCCGGCTATTTTGTGTGTCAGGGTGGTTTTGGACCTGCAGCTACTGTGAGATAGTTAGTCATCGGCCTTAAATCATCTAATGTTATCTTTTCAAGTTGTATCAGTGAACGTGCAAAATTAAGCAGAATCTATAAGCTAAACATCTATTTAGTTTGCTAGGTGAAATTGTAGTCAAACACAAGGTTATAATAAAACGTGATTATCTACCTACTGCATATTATATTTCCTATAAATATCCACAGGAGATAGTCATGAGTTATTACCCTTTATCCCTTCTAGAGTTCTCTCCCTTTATCTTGACTATAGTACTATATATACATATAAGGGATAAGAGAGAACTCATGACAATCTCCTGTGTAAATATCTATTTATGCAGTTAAAGCAGTCTACCCAAGCTTGCATACCCTTGTCTGGCGTCCTTTGAACTCTCCTATCAGACTGGTGCTTATCTTTATGCAAAAAATAAATAACATCAAAATTATAAGGAAAAGACAATCCAACCAATTCTTGAACATCGGGCCATGTACTTTGTGTTTTATTCTGTAACAGTGTATAAAATGTATAAAAACACGGCAGTAAATAGTCACGTACATGACATAAAGTAGCACAAGAATACATTTTACACAAAGGACATCACAAAAACAAGATGAGAAATCTCTTATTTCAATTGTGGTCCTTATTTTTAGTTCTGAGTTTGGAAACTGAAATAGCTCAACATTTTAACAGCTCCGTTCCTTGCTCGAGCTAGATGTTTACTCTAAGTAGTGGAACAATCACAAATCAAGAGTTAAGCCCAAAACTACAGTTACTGCTTATTTATCAAAACTGAGCGACTGCAACTTTATGCCAAACTCTGAAAATATGAATTCACCATTTGTTACTGCATGAATAATACTAAACCCATCAAACTCGTTACCTACAACAAACATATATATTCCTGTAAATTATTTTATATTATCTAGCTCCAAAGTTTAACTTTAAGCAATATCTTCCCAATATCATTTTTTTGAAGAAATATGTGTACATGTATTAGAATTTGAAGTATTATACAAATTACGGAGTATAGCAAATTATGAGAGATAAAAAACATAATTATTCAAATTAAGTGTATTGAAATGGTAAAATATTTTGTGAAAATTCTTAAAATATGTGACAATGCTTAAAATACGTGACAATGTCAGCTTAAAATACGTGACAATGGCGGCTTAAAATACTTGACAATGTCGGCTTAAAATACGTGACAATGTCAGCTTAAAATACGTGACAATGTTGGCTTAAAATACGTGACAATGTTAGCTTAAAATACTTGACAATGTTGGCTTAACATATGTGAAAATGTCAGCTTAAAATACTTGACAATGTCAGCTTAAAATACTTGACAATGTCAGCTTAAAATACTTGACAATGTCAGCTTAAAATACTTGACAATGTCAGCTTAAAATACTTGACAATGTCAGCTTAACATATGTGACAATGTCAGCTTAAAATACTTGACAATGTCAGCTTAACATATGTGACAATGTCAGCTTAACATATGTGACAATGTCAGCTTAACATATGTGACAATGTCGGCTTAAAATACTTGACAATGTTGGCTTAACATATGTGACAATGTCGGCTTAACATATGTGACAATGTCGGCTTAACATATGTGACAATGTCGGCTTAACATATGTGACAATGTCAGCTTTACATGTCTACTTTTGTCTGGTAATATGGTAGAGAAGTTTTCTGTCATTCATGCAGATATGTTTTCAAATATATTTAAGTGACATTAATGTAGTTTGTTTCATAAGTTTACAACTATAGCAATCCCTTTTGATTTCTGCACTTTAATATAACTTAAAGGTACATTGTCTCATTTTCTACCAAAATATACATGTAGTAATTATTTTGAGAAATTGTCTTTATACAGACATACTCTAAAACATTAAATTGTAACTTTGCTTCAATTTTCCTAGAACTGCAAAACATGAGTCCTATACAGGTATTTCCTATACTAACTTGACTCATAGGTCAGGATAGAAAATACCTGTATTGTACTTGTGGTTTTGGGAATGATGTAAGAAAAGTGACAATGCAGTGTTGCCGAGTACATAATTATGTATGAAGGCAATTAACACCTATTTTCTCATACATATGACTAAGGATATTTTGTCGAAAAAATGACTATGTACCTTTAACAAAAAAATAGTAGAAATGAAAGCATTCCCAATTTCGCATTCACACAATCTTTGCTCTTCAAATGTATATACACTGCATGTTATTCAAGTTTTGCCAACTTGGTTAACAAATTACAAACTAACAATAGTGGTATAATCAATAATCAACAGATACAATAGACTGACCTTGACATGAATGAATTAAATAGCTATCAAACATGAAGTATTGTGATTACTATATATGGTAGAATAGCACTAGTAGCTAGCCAAATAGCCAGTAGTAATTAAAACTTAGATATGGCACATAAAATTTGCCCAAACTTTGTAAAATTGCCAAAAATGCAAAAGTTTCTGAAATTTATTATACTGTTTGCTGCTATTTTCGAGTTATTTCTGGTTTTGCGGTATTTTGGTGTATTGACAACGACACCTACATTGAAACAATATGGTATAAGAAAATTTGTAGTAAGTGTTTTCCGTTACATTATTTCGAATATAAGCAAAAAGTATACTTATTTATCCAATGCATTGTAACCAACATTTGAAAACTAGCGCGAGCTTATTACATGATTGTATATTCATATCTTCTTGATTAAGCCAATGTATAACAACAAACTTCTAAATTCTAATGACAATTCATGTAGTTCGAGCAAGAAAATGTCAATGTGTCTTCTGGAGTGTCAACAAGTATTTTTTATGATATAGCCCTGTGACCTAGTTTTTTTATCTCGCCTGTATTGAGCTTGACATGCATTTCATTCAGACAAACATTCAGATGAAGTTTCATAAAGTTCATGTTGATACAAATTTACCCTCTTGATGTCCACAACGATATTCTATGATTTGACCTTTTGACCTACTTTTTCACCCCAAATGACCCAGTATTGAACATGACCAAGATTTTGTTGAGGTTAACATTCTGAGCAAGTTCATCAGGATTGGAACAAAATTGTGACCTCTTGAGTGTCCACAATTTGAGGACGGAGACCATCCAACGATCCTAAATGCTCAGTAAATTAATGAGCTGATTAATTCTCTGAATATTAGTATAGAAAATTAAATTCATAGATTTACACACTTACATGTACTATTTGACTCCAGGTCACTGTCCATGTGCCGCCCATGTTGAGCTTGTTTTGCCGAGACAGGCCGCTTAGATCGATTTCTTATTTCTCCTGGAAGGCTGCGTGGTATTATTGTTGATGCTGATGGTAGACCATGACTGGCTTTTTGATACTGATCTCGTAACAACTCCATCTGATACAGGTGATGTCGGGTCATGTGACTCTTCTGATCGACAAACGAACAAGCCATCAACTCTTCTAGCTCACTATATTTCTGCTGTAGCTTACCCTCTAGATACATATCAGGATCAATCTGAAATATTTTATAACCTTCACGTTTTTTTCTTGACAATAAAGGTTTTGTCTTTTTTGGGTGTACTGGCGGTTTAGTGACTTGCTGGGCAGGCTTTTCTCTTCCATCATCTGAATCACTCAGTGTAGAATAGTCCTCAACAACTACCATTCTTTGACCATCACCACTTTTTGTACCTTGTTTACCAAGTCTATCAGCATACACTGTTTTAACCTTGACTTCCTTTTTAACCTTTGTGTCATGTCCATTTACTCTCCTGTCCTTGTTATTTTTACCTCCATCTGAAGATTCACTACTCGCGCTTCTATTTCTAGAGTTACGATGATGATTCTTATGGTTAGAACCACTACGATCGGAAGAATAGGATGAACTACTTGAGCTTTGACTTCTATAATTTCGACCTTTATTCTTCTGGTTAGAGCGTCGACCTCTATCAGAGTCGGAAGACTGACTGCTGCTTCTGCTCCTCCTTCGGTTATTTTTCTTCTTACCTGAATCAGATGAATTTGAATCACTACTGCAGCTTCTACTCCGATTTCTTGGAGAGCTACCGCCTTCATTATGTTTAGTAGAGCCATTATCGGAATCAAAGAAACTATCACTGTCTTTTTTATCCTTTCTTTCCAGTGAATGATCTGAGTCAGATCTCGACCTGAACTTCTTTTTTTTAATGTATTCATCATCAGAGGAATAAGACTCTGATGAATAACTATGGGGTGACCTTGGCCTTTGACCTTTAGGAGAAGATGTTCGATTATTCTGCATACGGCCTTTAGTTGTCTTTGGCCGTCCATTTCTTGTATTTGAATTTAACTTATTTCTTTTGTTTTGATTATAGTCCGCAGAGAAAGGCCTTGCAACTTTTTTCGATTTTGTGTTCGCTCTTTCAGCAGAATTTGACCTTGACCTTTGCTTTTTAATTTTTTTGCCTCGAAATCCGGCATTTGGATTGCCTTTTGACACTTTCGAATTACTCTCCATACCCTTCATCTTGAATTCACTGTAAGATGCACTAGGACTACCACCACTCTTAATTTTTTGTTTATCGTTATCAAAAAAGTCTGGAGAACCACTACCACTTTCAGTGTTCTCCCTAGTTTCCGTGGGAATCACAACATTGGATTCACCTCTATTCTGTAACTTAGCTTCCTCTTCTTGGACCAATGATTCAAGTAGATGCAAACTGCGGGGTCGCCCTTTGGGAGGCAACCCTGGGTCAGCCATTGTTAGAAGACTGAAAACACAAACACACAGGATTAGATACATATTTAAAGTGTGTTAAATTAATTAATTAATAAAGTGTACTAATTAGGCAGATATGACTTTACATGCCAGCCCAAATCGTAAGACAGGCAAAACTCGATTTGGGCAACAGTCACTTGATAGATTAAAACAATACAGTAAAATATTTTGATTTCACCCATATGGACAGACTACAGAAACTGTTTATCAACATATAAACAAACAGGTTACACAATAATGAATAACAAATGAATGAAAAACAGTGAAATTACTTTATGACTGAGAGAACAAGGCAAAAAGTGAAACCCACTATACGGCTGAACAACAATCACAATACAAGGAGTGAAAGCTAAACATGTGTATCAGCTTCTGTATATACAGGTAGACAGACTAGTTTCATCTTTACTGCTTGATAACGAAAAAAGTTATTTTATATTTCAAACAATAAATATCATTAAAGAAAGATAAACAGATTAGATGAATGATTTTTTTGCCATATGTGTGAAATGGAAATGTATTTAAAACAAAACTGTTGAAGTATTCCATTGAAAAAATGAATAAATTATTACTCTAGGCAAATTGTTCTATCGTGAAATAGGTTCAGTTTTTTCTGTAACATGGACTGTTTGCGCAATAATCTATTAAGATTAAGTGAAACATTCGTAGCAAGAACCGCCCTATTCTATCTCAGATTTTGCCAGAGGGGTACACTACGGGAAGAAGTATCTTTCAACGATAAATTACTGAAAACTATGAAATTGAAAGAAATCATGTCAAATTTAGGTAGAAAAACTAACACATATCTTCTACTCAATACGTTTCTTCTTGTATTAAGTTTTAATAAAGGCTTGGTAAAAAATGAATTTGCTTTTCAAGTTTTCAAGACACCCTGCTAAGTGCTTCTCCGCTTAATATATGAACCAATCATATCGTCTGATTTGTTGCATATTTAAACAATGCGCTTCATTATACAACATTTAATTGATTGGTCAAAAATGTAGGTTAAAATCGATATTATACAGCTACACTGAAAAAAAGTTATATTACTGGCTTAGTATAAATCACAATAGGTTCAAGAGTTTAAACTCTATGAGCGCTTGTAAATGTTAAGAAATTTCAATAAAGCACATATCAATAAACAAATCATTGCATACCTAGGATTTTATCATGATAAATGTTTATTTACATAATTTTGGAAACAGAGTAGCTTTGATAAGTATGATAATGTACAAAGGGAACGAATCTTTGTCAAATCAATTCCAACACTTTTGTGTTTGAATACGAATTAAAGTAAACAAACAAATCTTATTTTCAAAGCAGGGATTTTCCTGCCTCAAATATTTAAGTCCTGCATTTGTTTGTTAACAATTAACAAGGGTTAAACTTCACTCCAAAATTAAAAATTGTAAGACTAAAATTAAGACTATTGCAACAAAACAAGACTAAAACAAGTCATATATAAGTTTCTATTTCATTCTAATTAGCCTACAGAGAATATAATAATACTAAAACATGATAACAAACTTCAATTTAAAATCACCAGTGCCCCCACATATATGTTATTTGGTGATAGAAAAACACTATAATCAACCCACATTAATGATGAACAAAATTTAACAGAGACCTTCCCCAAAACTTGTATAAACACTTTTCCCATTGACCAATGAAAGTGACGGTGGTAGTAAAATAATCACTGCTCCTGCTGCCAATAGATGGGACTGCGAAATAAATACTATTCCTCTGGGCTCATGGATAAAACAGTGAAATAAATACTTCTCCTGTGGACTCATGGATGGAATAGTGAAATAAATACTGTTCCTCTGGGCTCATGGATGGGACTTTAAAATGAACACTACTCCTGTGGGCTCAAGGATGGGACAGTGAAATAAACACTATTCATGCGACCTATGGATAGCACAGTGAAACACTTCTCCTGTGGCCAATAGAGACAATGAAATAAACACTAGTTGTGTGGCAAATAGACAGAGAAATAAACACTACTTCAGTGGGCTCATTGAAGGGACAGTGAAATAAACACTTCTCCCGTGGCTCATCAGTGAGTGATTCCTGTGTTCTATAGATGACATATGAAATAAATGTTTCAAATGATTGGGGGGGGGGAATTAAATAAACACTAGTGGTCCATGAGTCTCAATTCTAAAATAAACACTGGTGGAGCGAGGGGCTTGAGGAATTTTCACCATAAGAATTAACAATGCGATTTTTTGCATTTGCATAACCTGAAGACATTTGGATGGAGGCAGGTGCCTCTGATTGCCGCAATGTAGTTATGGGCCGGTATACATAAATGTAGAAAGTATGAAGACGTAATCACACAGTCAACATTTTTAATGGTCCAAGATACATTGCAGTTACTCAGCAGTGATTTATAAATTGATCTATATGTCTTCAAGTATATCCTAGTCATTGCAATGTTTGGCCGGTCACTCAACAAGACAATAATAAATGTATACCATAGTGTAACAGTCTCATACTTTATAATCAAATAGTAATAACCATAAACTGGCCTTGATTGTTCAAGATGAATATCAAATTTAAATGTAAGCACAGTTCATTATATGCAGCAAGGACCATTTATAGCACTTAAATCTCAATCAATTTCTGGACAAAATCCAAAAAATGTAAAATAGTTATAGCATGAAACAGTTTGTATGATAACGGCTTATATTGGCCAACAGTACATATATAGCATTCAGATTATAGCACTAATTGTATATAAACCAAGAGAATGTAATTTGTAAGAAATCATGCATACTGCAAAGAATTCATGCATATTCATTATCGAGAGATCAAAGCAAATTTGGAGCATATTATCCCAATGCTCATTATATTCGATATTGTATTGAAGTCGAAAAAACAACATTTCTTTCATCGGAAAGTTCCGCACATAATTTTAGTTTCCGTTAGTCTAGAAATTTTATGGACAAAAAATGCATTGACTAAAGCTGCCTCTTGGTATATGAATGGTCTATGGTCTATGTGGCTGTATGTGTGGTGTATGATGGTGTAATACAAATGTTAAAAGCATCAACGTTAACAGTTTATTACAGTTAGAAGCTATAAGATCCCAAACTACCAATTCTTGATTTATATTGATGAAAGTATTAGCAGAAATTTAAATGAGTTCGAATGACAGATACAAGGTACAAGTTAGCATCACTTAAATAAGTTCTTATGATATCAATACATGTAGCATAGGCCATAGAGAGGAATGACACATGAGGAGAAATATAAATCATGGTCATGACAATAACTAAATGTAAATTAAATTGTGACCATCACATATTCCTTTCTTCTCACATGTCCCTTCTATGTCACCGTAGTTTCTCGATATTAATGCTTTAAAAAACTTGTGTTAATTCATAAAACCAAATAAGGCTTCACCAGTTATCAGCATCGCAGTATGTGAGACCACAGTAGAGTTCATGGGTTCTCTCCCTTTATCCCTTCTCCCTTAGGGAAAAAAAGGGAGAGAACCCATGACAATCTCCTGTGTGTGAGACTGACATATACATATATACAGTGCAACCTTTCCAGAGTGGCCCCTTATAGTTTCAGTTTATACTCTCTTATATTATTATATATATTTCTCTCTCCAGCTCTCTCTTTTTCCATTGTAGAAATAAGCTATCAAATTAATCTCTATTTAAGAACAGCAGCATCTCTTCATCAAACAACATTATCATTTTTGTAGCAAATATATAACCAAATTATCCTCTCTATAATAAAGCAACAATCCCACAACATCAGCCAAGGCTTGCATCTCACCAAGGAGTGTTTCTCTGGAGAGGTTGTACTGTATACAAATAAAGAAAATATTTAAGTGAACCAGTCCTAATACCAATGTGACAACCATTCTTCAATGTGACAACCATTCTTCAATGTGACATAAAATCAAAATATAAATGGCATGTTGAAAAATAATGCATTTAATGCGCCCGTTAATTACATCCTACATTTATGTTGAGAAGCAGAAAATGTGAAGCTAGACCAGGGCTTGAATCTGGATGTAATTTTTTCTGTAATGGGACTTTAAGTCCCTTAAACAGCCAGGATCATGTAGTGCCTATTCCAGCTATTAGAGTGGAGGACAGCAGGGTGGACATCTTGGTAAAACCATCAACATTCTGTACTCTAAGAGCCTAACTGTATGGACTCCTCACTTCCAAATTCTAGTGTGGGGCTAGTGACCTGAAGTCAGTGACCATAGCTGCTCAATCATGGAGGCCCCCATTGGTAAGCTATCTACTACATTTACATGCCGCATTCAAGAAGAATTCAAGATATTTTAAAGACACACAAGAACATTAGTACAACACAGTCTCTTTCCTAGCCTATAACATTGAGATGTTTACCGTATTAGTAGACTCTGAATGCCTAGAACGCCTACAAATGAGAAAGAAAATTACAAATGTTTGAAAAAAAAATTAATCAAGAGCTGAAACAAAGATAAATATAATTTTCTTTCATAGTAGAAATAAATAACAACACACTAAATATACATGCATATGAATTTTGCTCAAGTTTTGTCATCCCAGAATGCTTATCAAAAGCCCATCTGTTGGGAATCATTCCACTGACTAAAGTCCCTTCAATGCCAGCTTCTATTAGATATCTACTATATGATTACAAAACTAGATTTCTGCAATTAGAATACTAGATATCAACAATTAAAATACAAGTTATCTGAACATAGAATACTTGATATCTGCAATAATGATACAAGATATATGCATGCAATTAGAATACTGTATATCTAAAATTAGAACAAAAGATTTCTGCAATGAGAATACTAGATATCTGCCATTAAACACTAGATATCTACACTTAGAATACTAGATGTCTACAATGAGAAGACTAGATATCTGCCATTAAACACTAGATATCTGCAATGACAATACTAGATTTCTGCAATGACAATACTAGATTTCTGCAATGACAATACTAGATTTCTGCAATGACAATACTAGATATCTGCCATTAAACACTAGATATCTACAATTAGAATACTAGATTTCAGCAATGACAATACTAGATTTCTGCAATGACAATACTAGATATCTGCCATTAAACACTAGACATCTACAATTAGAATACTAGATGTCTACAATGACAATACTAGATATCTGCGATTAAACACTAGATATCTACAATTAGAATACTAGATTTCTGCAATGAGAAATTACTAGATTTCTGCAATGACAATACTAGATTTCTGCCATTAAACACTAGATATCTACAATTAGAATACTATATTTCTGCAATGAGAAGACTAGATATCTGCCATTAAAACACTTGATGGCTACAATTAGAACACTAGATGTCTACAATTAGAATACTAGATTTCTGCAATGAGAAATTACTAGATTTCTGCAATGACAAGACTAGATTTCTGCCATTAAACACTAGATATCTACAATTAGAATACTATATTTCTGCAATGAGAAGACTAGATATCTGCCATTAAAACACTAGATGGCTACAATTAGAACACTAGATGTCTACAATTAGAATACTAGATTTCTGCAATGAGAAGACTAGATATCAGCCATTAAAACACTTGATGTCTACAATTAGAACACTAGATGTCTACAATTAGAATACAAGATTTCTGCAATGAGAATACTAGATATCTGCCATTAAAACACTATATGTCCACAATTAAAACACTAGATGTCTACAATTAGAATACTATCTAACTGCCATTAGAATATTAGATGTCTACAATTAGAATACTAGATTCCTGCAATGAGAATACTAGATATCTGCCATTAGTATACTAGATATCTGCCATTAAAACACTTGTCTAGAATTAGAATACTAGATTTCTGCAATTCAATTGTGGATATCTAGTATTCAAAGATATCCAAAAGAGGCATTAGGAGCTATGCTAGTCCAACAGCTCCTTCCTGCGTTCAATTAGGTCTTGCTAGATATACATTCGTGTTAAACATTCAGTAGATGAATATTTGATGAAATTCTGTCATTCAGTTAAATGACAGGAATCTATTCAACGATATATAATATTCCTATATAGGGTACAGCTTGTTTACACATTTGTTACAAGTAATGATGAATATATAGACACAAATCACGACCACTAAACATACCATAATTAATTATCCTTTTCTTTGGCTATCAAATCAGTGTTGATTCCCGTGTAAATACTCCTTCATTGATCGACCGTCGAGTTATCCGTAAAACAACGTGGTTTTCTACACAGGTATTTCAATAATTAGAACCAGATCTGGCACGTCTAGCTTGATATTCCAAAAAAAACGAAATAAAATTCCAATAACTAGCGGTTCGATACAGAAACAAATTTGAATGACACTATGTTACATTGATTCTTTCGTGTATTTTCTTTCTAAACGTATAATTTCCTTGCCAACCCTGACTAGATGCTGTATTTATGCCAGTGTTCAATTTGTTATGTACATAGTCAGTTATTGTTTACAAGCTCCCAGCAGCGCACCGGTTCCGCCGTTCCTTTATTGAACTTCCCCCAAAATATCGTCTGTAATATATATTCTAACATTGTTATTATGAGACAAATACACCATCGAACAGTGACTTCTAATGGTTGGATTTAATTAAAATGGAAAAATGAACCCAACGAACTAGAAGGCATGGGCTGTCATGGCTAATTAGTCGAAGAACAATTTAATTATGAGATATTTATCGACAACAACTAACAGCAGTCATTTTTCATTCACGCGTCCCGCGAGACCACGCGCTGTTATGGCGACGTTTACTTGTTTCAAAATGGCGGACATGTACTGAATTGCCATATTTAAATAGAAAATATTTACTCAAGTGTTACTCATGAGTGACAGCCGTTGGATTTTCAAATAAACGTGTAACTCGTTACTGTGGTAATTACTGTTGTATATAGTTTCCTTGACAATGATGTTACATGATCATAAATTCTATATTTTACTGTACTGAGTCTTGCAATTAGGTACTGTATTTCTAATTAATTGGCAGGTGCCCCCAAACAAGTTTTAATGTTTGGCTGAATTTCATTATTTCCTTAACCGTCACTAATCTTGTAAATTCTAACCAAGTTTTAAATCAGGTTAAAACATTCCTGACCCTAGCTGTTATGCACCAGTCAATTGTAACCACGGCCCCCCAGGTCCGGGGAATAGCGGGACTTTGACTTTCGGTCCAGCCAATCCCAGGTAAAATCCCCGCCCTGCGGGGACAAACTGCTGGTAAAATCCCCGCAAATGCTCCCGCACCCCGGGGACATCATAGGTAAGGCCCGTTCCCCGCTATTTTCGGCGCGAAAACAAAACCACCACATTCACTCGGCACTGCGGGGCCACCTGGAAGGTAAAAACACGGCCCATTTCCCCCCCTATCCCCGGTATACCCCGGACCTGGGGGGGCCGTGGTTACAATTGACTGGTGCATTATTGAATTCCAGACGTTTCACCCCCAAGTCGTTTTCTCCCCAAGACGTTTCACCCCAAGTCATTTCCTCCCAAGACGTTTCATCCCCAATTTTAATAGACCCTAGACTTTTCACCCCCACCTTTTAATACAATCATTTTGTGTGATTTTAATTTGATGTTTTTTCAAATTAAATTGTTAAGTTATAGTTTAAAAACCCTTTATCTTCATGTTTAATAACATTAACATTAAACTGAAAAATTGAATTGAACAGTGTGATTTAATTAACACGTACCCTTTGACTTTGCAGTAATGTTGTGATTCAATCAACACCCTTTTCAGTTTTGACATGTAATTCTGTAGTAAACAATACAAATATGATTTAATCAGTTTGATGAATTTACCAAGTAAAAAGTTGTGAAAAACATTGATTTTTAAAAATAACTGCCTTATCATGATTAAAAAGTAAATAAGTAATATTAATTCAATGGCAAAATTAGAAAAAATGTTTAAAAAACTTAATATTATTATACTAATTGTATCCATATATATCGGTGTACACTTCTTTTTAAATTTAATTTAAATAACTAAATATACTATATAGAAAAATGCTTGCAAATTACTTATTTAATTATCATTATGTCTACTCATCCTTATTATTTGTTTAGTCTCCGTAGTAATATTTATGTTGGGGGTGAAACGTCTTCATATGTAACAAATACTGAGACTATTCACCCCCAAAATGGCGGTGAAACGTCTTGGGAGGAAATGACTTTGGGGGTGAAACGTCTGACAACCTCTGTTCTTCATGTCGGACCACATGTTCTAGACACATCTGTTCACTTGCAATATGCCTATTATTTATCATGTCATAGGAATAATTGAAATCCCACTATGGTCTAGTACTTGTGTGAAAGACTGTCTCGAGAGCATGACATATAGCCAAGAAGGATTATGATTATTTGGGGTCTTATGGGGTATAAAGGAACCAGGAATGATTTCTGACTGGCCGGTCGCAAAACAGCCACCCTGGAAATTGACTAGGATGGAATTTTTGTATCAAAATGCTGATGCTTGGGACAACTCTGACCATGAGCACTTTGACAAACACCCTAGCAGTGTGTCAACATCACCTGTATGTGCCTGCTGGTCTGCATGCGAACAATTTGATGTGTCCAATAGTCTTAGTCATGGAAATTGTCACAGCAGTAGTCTAGCTAGAGTGATAAAATAGTAGGAGCTTTCATTAATACCCACCTTCGATCGTATAATGGATGATTAAAAAGTCAAATTGCTAGGAACAAACTACCACCATATGAATATGTGGAGACCATAACTGGCTAGTGATTAAGCATTTGGCAATTTTTTTTTTCAAATTTAGACATATCCTTGCTTCCCATAATTGTATATGTTAAAGGTAATACGATACAAATTGTATGACACATATCTTGTTTTAATGTTTAAGGTATGATAACTGAAGCCATGCCAACGTTGGAAGAGCGGGAAACTCTAATTAAACCGCAGGATGTTCGACAACCTGGCTTCCATCCTAGGCCAATACAGAGGTTAGCTGTACGTAGAGCACCAAAGACTATGTTAAACATTGAATGCAACCATTATCTGAGATCTAAAATGGAGGAATTTGCGCAGGGTGGCCGAACGATGGAATATAAGCTGTGGCTTGAGGCTGGAAAACATGATGCTCCGTTTCCCCAAAGGCCGGATGAGAGTTTTAACTCAAATGTTTGGAGAAACTTTAGACGGCAGTATGGGTTTCATGCAAATGCAGATGGAGGAAAAATGTCGGATGTAATTGCTGCAATGTACCCACTGAATATCCCAGCACCATCAAAAGTTGGAGAACAAACATTTGAAAAATACATAAGAGAAACAAAACTCTTTCAAAGTGAAAAGTTTAAGTCATTGGCCATGTCAAGAACAAAGGCAGATATCGAGGAGTTTAGGAAGCTTCGCATGAAAAGTATTGGGAGGAATCCACCAATAGATGAAAGTGGTAATAAGTCTTTTACATTATTTACTCTAGGCACAAGCAGTCTCTGGCATTAATCCTATAGCATATGTCCAGGGATATTGTTTGGACCAGTAAATATTTAGTAGTATAAAGTAGTTATACTTTATATACACAGCCAATAATACAGAAAATCCTTTAATATAGAATTATTGGTCTATGAAAGAACCATGAATAACCATGAAAAAAAGTGTCAGTCCCTTGTATCATATGGAAAATAAAAAGTAAGTAAAAACATGGATATTTTACCATAACTATCCATCCATGTATAATGTCTGATTAATCATTTATCAAAATAGCTAGATTTTAAATAAAACCAAAATGTGAATACATGTACATGTTAATTCATTGTTCTTTTGTTTCCAGGTAACATTCTTCCACCAGAGAACTTCAAGAAATATGAACACAGGTTTATTCCACCACCTGAACGACCTCCGACACCCCCGCCCCCAAATCAGAAAACAGATTCCCTAGGGCAACGATATGTGCCAAAGTCTAGACCCCACTTATGGAAACTGTCATATAAACTGAATAACCCTGAATATGATGCAGTTAAGAAGGAAATAAAACGTAGGAAGGAGATAAAACAACATCAACGTGAACGAGAACGCCAAAGCCCCGGACACCAGATCACTATGATTACGCCATCCCCCATGAATCCTCCAAACCCACCAGCGTCAACAAGATGAGTCACTTCTGGATATCGACATGTGGTCCTGTGGGGCACATGCATGAAAAACTTCTGCTTGACTGTCTTACTGACAGACAGATCAACTGTAGTCTGTTGTTGACAGGTGTACATGAACTATCCTCTTCCTAGATATGCTACTTGTTCATTAAAATGAATACTTTCAGTCATAATTTAATGGTGCTGTTCAAGCTTCATGTTGGTAAGATGAGTTTTAAAATGTGATCATCAATTTTGTTGGAAATTCTACTTTGAGCAAAGTTCAATAGATATCCAATATTTAAAAAAAAGTAAACTTGATCAACTTAAGTTTATCTAACTTCAAAGTAAATGAAGATCTTTTCTGTTTGTGCGTAATATTTTATACTATCAGTTTGAATGTTGCAATAAGTTTCAATAAGTTTTCATACATTTCTAGGATTTCGTTTTTTGCTGTGTATTTTCATGATTTCAGTATTTTGTGTTTACTACAGTCCTATGTGGAAATTTCTATTGACATTTAGAGATTAAATGTCAACTTTGTTAGGTTCGTGATTTGTGAAATGAAATGTCTGGCTCTGTCCATCTGTGCATGTAACAGTATTTTAGTTGAATTTGTTATCATTATAAAAACTACAATGGTTTAATTTACAGTCTTGAATGGAATCAATGTTATTGTAATAAACACTAAGTCATATACAGGCTCCCCAAGATCAGGTTTGTCCTGAATTAAAGATACAATTAACCTTCATTAGATGTGAGGTGGTCTGATTATCGAGCTGAAATATGGAAGAAAACATTGATCCTTTTGAGGTGGTCTTTATTTTAAAGTGGTCTTTAAGTGAAGTTTCACTGTATTCATTTAGCTAATGGTGCAAACCAATTGACCAGCTACATGAAAGTAACATGAATATTCAGAATGTTCCATCTTTCTGCCAGTGTACTGCTGTTGCATGCTCTTAGTAAATGTTCAAAATCCTGCACATAACTTGATTGAAAAATTCTACAGGAGCGAATGGCTTTGATAAGATGAATACATGTAGTACTAGTTTATTGTAACTTTGTCTTTCAAGTGTGCCGTGTAACTGTTGTGTCTAGCTTTTGTGGTACCAAACATTTGCCAAATGTATTTTTTTGTACGAGAACATTATAATGTTGCTTTTCATTATGGTATTAATGTTTACTTTTTGACAGCATTATTTTATTCAATACTCATCAGTTTTTTAAGAACGTTTGGTTTTTTGGAAGCATTTGTGATTGGTCTGTATATTGTAATAAAGTATGTCATATCAATATATATATGACATTATACTATATTCATGATACATGTGAAGCAGTTTTTTAAAACCTGTTTTACTTGCTTGGGTCCACATACTGAGATATTTAACTATACCTGTCTTTGCCCATTTGTCCTTTTACTTTTTGGAGATTTTCAGTCATAAATTCAGTGTTAAAACATTTTCATGTTTTCATGATTTTCTATTAGCTTTTATTACAGCAGGTCTGAAAATAGCATTGTTTGAAGCAAGGAGATTGTCACAAGTACAATATAATACAATGTACAATAGATTGAATAAAGGGAGAGAACTCTAGAAGGGATAAGAGTGAGAGAACTTGTGACAATCACCTGTGGTTTGAAGATGCATGCTCCACATGTTATAGGTTATAAATGAATGACATTTACAATAAACATTTATGCCTGGAAATTTGACAGTGATTTGAACGTAACAGGGTTGTAAGATATAGCATATTAGGGTAAAAAGTATATTCAATAAAGTTATACATGTACATGTAGTAAATTAATAATTTAAGTTGAGCTATTCTTGCAACAAAAGTTTAAATTTGTTTTAGATACGGTATATGTAGAAATATATCGTGAACACCAGTAGACTATTATATGCAGAAAACAATGGACTGAAAAACAGTAGTATGGTAACAAGTTGATGTCTATTAGTCAATTTCACAACTGTATATCTTGATAACACATATGCCCGTAAGGAAGGCGTATAAATTACCAATTATCTGTCAGTTTGTTTCCAAGCTAAAACTTCTAAACAATACAAGAGATTTAAAAAATAACATCACACAGTTGTTAAAAAAGGATGAGAAATTGAGTCTTGCACAAGAGTCGGGCCTGTATATGCAAGGTCAAGGTCACAGGCTAGATAATTCACTGTGGTGGAATTCGTCACATGACACACTTAACAGTGATATCTCTTATTAAAAAATATTTGTGTTTCATGACCGTATTAAGCGGGGTATTGTCTCCTGACTTAGGAACACTGAAATTATACATTCTTATTTTTATAAAAAATGCCAAAACATTTGTGCTTCTATAATTATATACACGGTTGATATATTTGTTACATCCACATTTTAGGGTGTATCTTGCTACTGAGACAATTCCTCCCATTGTTTAATCATTTGTTGCTGTACGAAGCCAAAATTGTATTTTTGCATGCCCATGTGAGCATGCATTATATAAGCGTTATCTGCTTCCACTGCAAGGGTTAATTCTTCAGTTGCTATGGTAATTAGCCTGCTTAGAAATAGCAAGAATGTCACAACTTTAATTAGGAAATTAGAATTTCGTGAAATTGTTGACTGTTCTCCTTATTTTTTTTCTTGCCTAAAACATAAGAGTAATCTCCCTTTAACTACTGTAGTTTATTTCACAATTAATAAACTGTGTAATGAAAGAACAAACTGGTTAAAACGGTTTCTAAAGAATGTGACCTTTAACAGTGCATGGGAGATTGGTAGGAGTTCTCTCCCCTTCTATATCCCTTCTTCAGTATATGTATACCGGTATATATCGTACCTTGTATTATATATATACATATACTATAGAAGGGGAGAGAACCCATGAAAATCTCCCGAGGAATAGAGCTACATTTCCAGAGCAGCCCTCTCCTGAGCAACAACCTCTTCAACAACAGGATCACTTTTTCCTGTGATAACAATTTACTATCAATTTATTCTCTCTAGAGCAACAACCTCTCAACAACAGTCACAATGTTTGTCTCGCTCGCAAAGGGTGTAGATTGGGAGAGGTTGTGCTATGTGGTCTTTTAGGAAGATCCAGTACTTTAGTCAGAATGATGAAAAAATGGTTGCTTCATTGTGCACGGTCGAAATTGAACAAGGTCTGGCGCAGACATCTTGCTACATATAATCGTAACCAATTATGTGTAAGCTTCATTATAATATATTAACATCATTGTTTTTTGTGAAATGTACATTTATTCTATACATATTATAGTTATTGTGTTTTATCTAATTAGTGCCTTCTCCCTGTGATATATTTTGTTCGTTATCTGTGGTAATTATAGAATCCTCATAAGCCCATCGGCTTCTTTTAAACTGATGAATGTTATGTGTTAATAAATACTTTATTACTGAATCTTTGTTTGTTATTTCAAGAAGCATTTTGTGTGATGCTTGACTGAGCAAAGCTTCAAACGCAGCATCATTTGGGCTTAGGGGCATAACTTTTTGGTCATATTTTGGTTTTGCTCAAGTCTTATAAAATGTCAATGATTATAAATTATAACAAAGGACTGAAGGTCCTGAGAGGCGCTTCCAGGGCACGTTTTCTATAATATTTGAAGGTGATTATTTTCAATAATCATCTTCCTATGCCATCTGTCCGCTCTCTTCTTGGAATAAACCCCATCACACACTCATGATTGATCGATATATAGTTCCAGAACATTCTATAAAGGAATTAAGACTCGAAAACCTTCTAAACTGTTTTCGATAATCAGTTTAATATGGACATCTGGGTTTTTGGTTTATAATTGAGAAATATTCTGTACTTTCAAGAAAAAAATTTGTCATCTTGCCAAAAGTGAATCTCACGATTCGCAATATTAACGCATGCAGAAAACCACAGGGATACGGCTCAGAAACGGACAAATATAGGATTTTCGCAAAAGAGAAAAAGGACTTTTTATTCATATGTTTTATAGCAGGTTCTACATGTTGTGGTTATTACTGATTGTTTCATCATTAATGCATCAATCTATGTTGAATTAATTTGTTTCAATTGCGGTTACTTTGAGTTGAGGTTGAAATTTGTCAAAAATCACCTACCAAAAGTACTTTCAGTACTTTAATTGATCATATTAGAAATTAATATGCGATTATTTGGGTAAATCAAAACTGACTCAAATAATCCAGATAACCCGTTTATATCAAGATTCCCCTTCTACAATTGATATATCTCTGACAAATCAGTCACTATGCTCATTGAATCTATAATAAATCAGAGGAATGTACATGTACTATTTTCTTGAGACGAATCAATATGGTTGGCGGTACTTTGAATAAACTTCCGGTTGATACGATGATAGCAAAGAGACGCTAAAGCGCCTCAAAAATCATCATCATTATGGACTATAATGCTACAATAAATCAGAATCGCTTATTTGACAATCTTATAATTAAAGATCTCTGTATATTTTCTTATTTATACTCGGATATACATGTAAGGTCAGGGAATTTTAATTTTAGAGGGGGGGGGGTGCGTTGGTTACCTCTTGTGATCTAGGTCATTGTCTTAGTGCAAAAGGTCCAAATATGCATCTAAAACAAACAGTTTCTAGTTTTTACAATGTATACAGTAAAACCTTAATAATACCACCCTTGGGACCCTTGAAAACTGGTCTTAATATTGAGGTTGAATAATTTCTGAATAAAGAGCAAAACAGTGAAAATGGACTGGAAAATTGTGTTCTTTATTTCGAAGTGGTCTTTAGGTGAGGTTAAACTGTATGTGAATTTTTTTGGCAATTTATTTGGTTTATGCTATCATATGAATTAAGGTGCCAAACATGATTATGTTGCGTTAGAAGTTTGCTTAGTGTATAAACCAATCCAGAGAATACAATGTTTTTACAAAGTCTTACATTTACTTATCTATCACCGCTCCGCTCCATATTTTTATAAACCTCCGCAAGATGTAAAACATAGTACATTGTATAATTATGCTTTGAGAGCTTTTAAACCAACATCTCACTCCTATGAGTTTAACTTAAGTATAGAAGTACTTGACCGTGTGTTTGGTAATAATACATTGTGAGAACAGCTTTAACCAAATTTTCAGCCATGGTCAAGGAGTATAAACTATTCTTTAAGACCAGGGGTTTTATTCACAAACACTTTAAGACTGAAACTCAGATTTGGACTTTAAAATGTTAAACATTTATTTTGCTCCGACGTTCCTATAACAGTATAAATTTTGATAAAACTAGGCAAATATATTAATGTAGAGTGAGTAACAAGAATTATTCTGACAAAAATACATTTGTTTAGGTATTATTAAGACGCAAGGCTGGTAAATTAAACTTTATTAAAGCCTAAGTCTGTGTTTCAGTCATAAAATGTCAGTGAATAAGGCCCCAGTATCACACAGCCATGCCATTGGTCAAATCTAAGAGTGCACCCAAAAGCAACAAATCAGACACTCGAGTTTTGAGACTGATCTGACAACTCAGATTTACAGCAGTTGGCCCAGATCTATTTATGGAATAGTTTGTGTGGGGAAAGAATGCTTCGAGCAAATGAATCTGAATTAAATAGTTACAATTACTAGGAATGCTTATACACTGGAAGGTGCGGGCTTAACTTAAAAGTTAAATGTAAGATTTATGTTGGCACTTATTTATTTGACCTTGATTGTGATACAAGCTTACAACTAACATTAATCACTCTCTATCAGTCTATGACTGTTGTCTTGGCTATTAACCAATATTTTCACCTTATTCAGGGATTGAGAAGTTTTCAGTTCAATCTTGCCAAAGACTGGATTCACACTAATGACTTCCTGACCAAGAGTCGGGCAGTACCCCTCGAGTCCGTGACAGCGGTAAGTGTTGACAATGGTAAAGACAAGTACCACATATCTGACAGTGAGCAAAGCTTACAAGCAGGAAAATAAAATGATAAAATTGCAATGGTGAAAATGGTAGCCATTTGAAAAATTCATCAGCAGTTCTTGTCTTTGAAAATTGCATTGGGTCTGGTACTGAGGTTTGTAGGTAGTGATTCCATTAGGTGAAGTAAAATATTTCCATCTAAATACCCAATAAAATATCTTCAATAATGGCATTTTAATCCATTGAAAACTAATGTAAATGATGGTTGGTTAATCAGACAAAGAGATGGTAAAAAATAAAAAGTTTATTTAAAATGCAAAACAGATAAATACAACAGACATGTTATTACTGATAGTGATAGGACAACTTTTTAGTTGAGTTAGTCATTAATTTCAGTATTAACAAAAGCAAACTCCATTGATTATGTCTCTTCAAATACATATGCATGTATATATATTTTTAGGCCAATATCTTATATTGCTTTATTGCTGTAAATTACTAATTACTAATCAAATAATTAATAATTTGTAATGAAATGTATCAAATATAACAAACAAATACAGTTTTGAGCACAGGAGATTGTCATGAGCTCTCTCCCTTTATCCCTTATATAGTACAATTATATATATTTGTCACAAGCTATCTCCCTGTATTCCTTCTAGAGTTCTCTCCCTTTATCCCTTCTATAGTATCTGTAAGAGAGAGAACTTGTGACAATCCCCTGTGGTTTTGAGACTTAAAGCTAATTGTGACAAGATACATTAAATAATAATGCTGGTATCCACATACTGACCACTCTTCACTGCTCTATTTCACATTCGTACCAAGGTCATCATCACTTTCAATAAACAAGATACATTTTTCTAGCCATTTCACACAATGTCGGAACTTTTCCGTTGGGTATCTCGCACATAAATCCACAAAGAATCTTAACAGTTTCTTGTATCTAGACAAAACATCAAACTGAATTTTATGTTGAAGTTTTCTCAAGCAGACAGGACAGAGGAACAATGGTTGTGAGGCGGCCATCTTCATACTGTTACTCTCGTTCATCGCACACTGGAAATACCAACAATGCTGTAACCCAAACAGATGACAAGTTTCATGACTCAACACCTGAAATACAAAGATAAAGGCAATACAAACAATTCTTCTAATATAGTATCCATAGTTTGGTGCAAAACACAGGAGATTGTCACAAAATCTCTCCCTTTATCCTTTCTAGAGTTCTCTCCCTTTGTCCATTATATAGTACATACATGTATACATATAAGATAGACAATGACACGACATTGTCTATCCGACTTGGACCACATGAACTTCATAAAGGTTGTATATACAATATAGAAGGTTGAAATAGAGGTCAGTGATTGGACAGATTGCAATGAGAGTGGTCTAAGAATATATGTAGATATATACTATAGAAGGGACAAAGGGAGAGAACTCATGACAATCTCCTGTGCAGCAAAACTTTCGTTACTGCTTCTTTAACAACACTGAGTTACAGTAGTTCTGGGCAAAACCCTTGATTTACAGTCAAACTTGTTCTAAGGGGTATTTGTAAACATCACCCACCTGTAAATTACCCATGGATGTCAAAATGTCTTCATATATAGGCTGGAAATAGCAACAACCTGCTGACGACAGTTGCACATCTATGATTTAATATATGACAGGTGAAAATTCAATGGCCGTCACTCAAGCATTACTGGTGAAATCTTGCTCATTATCAATCTTGACAAGATTTCATGATTGTATACATTTTGTGTAAATCTAGTGAAAACTTCAGAATAAAGGTCTCCAATATGTTACAGGGGTGATAACAGACCTGAATTGCCAATCCTGAAAAGCTGGAAGTCTGGGGGCCGCAGGTCCCCTGCGGGGTCAAGTGGCAGTGCCCTTTGTGGGGGGTCAAGGGGGGCTTTTTGCCCCCCCCCCGGCCGAAAAATGATTTTTAGCATTTTATAGACCTTTCAGATGCTCTGACAGTATTAACGAAACAAACTTGAAATTGAATGTTTAATTAAAGGCTTTAATTTTTGAGTGAATCAGCATAAAAATAACTGAAGTATTGCAAGTTGCCTTAATAAATATCAATGTTTACACTATCAAAATTGTATTCATCTGACTTTTAATCACTCTAATCTCAAAATAAAATTCGATCTGTCAGAAACTTGTCGGAATAATATGACGTCCGAAATTATTAACTGCCTAAATACTATGCATGCAGACAAACAAAATGGAATAAGTGGAACATATATCCCATTAAATTTACCGGTATAGTACTACTAATTTGTTTCAATTATTGTTCGTACAGACCTTTTCTCAAATTTTTCATCTTCTCCAAGTCCTCATTGTTTGCGACGCCATTTTTGTTTTATTCGTAACATTGTTAGCAATACGATTGCTAATGACTACAACAAAGACACAGGATGATCACAAAATTGTATAGCTCACCTTGAGCACATGCCATATGTGAGCTTGAAGACAATTACCAGTTAAAATGAAAAGAAATTAATAAAATGTACCTTCAATAGACGCCACAATATTTTTCCATCTAACTCAGAAATATCTTCATGTGATGAAGGGTTGTACGTCTTCGGTTCAAACCTTCCAAAACATACAGCTGCAGTTTTTGAAAAGAAATTAGCTTCACCAAGTACAAAGTTCAACTTTTCTGTTGGATACAAATCGGTCCATGTAATCCCAACTACACAATACCCATCTTTGGGTTTTACCCTTTGCAGGCACTTGTGAAAATCCCTGATGAAAAATTGTTTCTGTTTGGTAACATGGTGTAGTCTTGTCTTAATATACCAATTGGATTTAAATACATTAACATCAGGTAGCTGTGACACACTTAAGCCATCGAAAAAAGCTTCCATAAATGTTTTCATCAAACCCAAAAAATCAAAGACACCTGAGAAGCTATCAAGTCCAATTTCAAAGTTTGTGATGAAGTCTGGAAAATTATCAACTGGTTGTAGGTACAGTACAGTCCTCTCTCTTTGACAACAGGATGGTGGACAAAATGAAGTGAATTTTACTAATGTTTCCCATTGTGAGAATGTTTGAGAAAAATAGTAAGGCCATTTGGTGAGTAAAACATAAAACAGACTGTCAACATTCCCACTATGAAGATCTCTGCAGAAACGTGAGGTATTTTCCACACTTTGATCATCTACTACACATATATCACTACAAGAGACATTTGTCCCTTCATCATGCATTGATCTGTCATTTGTTAGTGCTGGAGTTGGTCCACACTTGGTTATATTGTCACTATCCACAACCTTTACTTCCAATTTTTCATGTATTTCACCAACAAAGGGATCGTCCTTATTCAGCACATATTTGCTCAGCGTAAACAACTTTTGTTCTCTTCGCGGCAAATGTGAAAGATTTCCAATAAGAAGTTTGTGTTGATCAACTGAGCAAGCTGCTCCCATATTGGAAGGCCTCTATCTGAAAGAAGATTTGAAGTACTTTAAGGTTGGTCTTCAACATACCAATCTATTCAGGCTTAAATACACAAACATGTAGTCTAGAAAGGTAAATGTTCTATGGGAAAATACACTTGTCTACATATGCTTCTAAAGGTAAGAAAGAAGTTGCCAGAGTGTAAAAATAAAGAAATATAAAATTTTGATAAATAAATGGCACATAGCTGTAGACCACCTAATCTGATGTGCACCGTTACCGATCTTAATGGAAATCTCAGGCACAATTATTGTGTCAAAATTAGGGCTGTCTCCATACACCAGAGGCATACCTCAATATATTGCTAAAACTAATCAGATATTATTCTAATTTCAGTTTTTTACTAATTTGTATCTTTCCAGCATGCAGCAGAAAAAATGTATCTTAAAAACCGGTATTTCATTTCATATTGTGGTACAATACAGTTTGGATGCATATATTGCATTATACCGATAAACCGGTTTATCATCACACCTGCAGTCAAAATATTATAAGGATTGGTAAATGGTAGATGGGTGCAGAATATTAGTGTTGGTTGGGTTATACTGTTTGCTTGTATTTTCGCAGTACTAATGAAATGGCGCAGTGTTCCTTTTCACTTCTAGAGGAATGGTGGCAGGGCCCTTAAATAGGGGAAAATACAGTCCTACAGTTTATACAACTCCTGAGCATCTTCTGGATGTTCGGGCTTATCAGCAAAACTAATCTGTGATTATTGTAATAACTGTAAACTGACCACACTTGACCCCATCCCTGCTGGGAGCTGAGATTTATAACACTGGATTGAAGATTTGGGCCATATGGTACATGTTTAGTTGTTGCTTAAGATACATGCACACTTTATATAGTTTATAGACTAGGGCTGTGTGAAAATATTTTTCTCTTGGTAGTTTATTGCTTACTTGAAGAATACATATGAATTGGGTATCAGGACATCATATAGTGGAATGTTAAAATGAAGAGACAATGGATTTATTCAATATTGGCTATGCTAAAAGGGATGATGATGGGGGACAGTGGGTATTATTAACAGAATTTGTTAAGGAATACATAAGACTGAACAGAAAACCACACAAACCTAATATAAAAAGCAGCAATTTATTCAGCTGGTTAAAAGGAAAAGACAAAATAGAAAAAAATAGATGGAAAGCTAGCATTCAGTGTGTGTAGCATATCTGGGTTCTTGAAATCCACTAGCCCGACGTCCCGGATGCTGAATCGGGCTACTAACGGTTGAGTTGAAGTTTGTCCCGGACAAGTCTGTTTTTAAAGCTAACCAACATCAGCAATTGTTCAGTTGTAAATCAAACCTTAGAATCACACAAACACATACATGTGATTAATAATTTTAAATTGTGGAGCTATCAGTCTGTATGTTTATTTGTTACTAAATTGACCGATATTCTCGGACAACTTAAGCTTCCTATGTTCCAAATTTCAATAAGTCCGGGACATTAGTGTCTTTGAAAAACATTCTAGAGCCCTGTGTATAATCATTCTTCTTTTTCTGTCACAAGGCAAATACAGAGAAAAAGTCTTACAAATTAATTAAACACAGTAGATTCAATTGCGTCAGTAAAAGATATTTATATTGCTGTTACAAAAGCTTCTTTTTTTTTTGTTTGTTCGTATGTTCGTTTGTTTGTTGGTTCATATATACACGTATACAATTGTATAAATATTTATACTTGGATAGTTACATTAGTAGACAGCTTGTGTTATTTTAATGAATTAACATTTAATTAGAATCCAATGTATGAGGCTAATTCCTATTTGAAATATGTGTGCAGATCAAACGATACTAATGAAATATTTTCTTAATGTACTTCAGTGTTGTTTTTTCTTCCTTTAAAACAATGATTTTGGTAGTATTTTTATTTCAATGAATTTTGTAAAATTAAAAAGTTATCATGTCTTTAAAATGAGCAGAACATTCATTTCTCTATCATATGGAAGGTGTAATCTGATCCCAATGTTCTGACCACAAGACTGACCAGCGCAGAGAGATTAATGGGCCCTGCTGATAGAAATAAGTGATATCAATTACAAGCATAATAAACACTAAGCTGTGAAGAGAGGCTTTGAAAACTGGGGAAAATCCAGAAAGCTGGTATAAACTGTAGGACTGAATAGCGTTGTGAGGGGAAAATAGGGTGAAAATAATGTGCATTTAAAGTATACATTTCTATGCCTATATTCACTACATATCTTTGTTGCAGTGATGTAAACATGTAAATATACTAACAGATTGGTTAGTTTCATTACAGGTCAATGTTTCTATCTTTCTAAAAATATCAACAATACTGGCAACATATCTCCAATTTAAAAAAAAGATGTAGGAGGGGAATTATAACTGAGAAAAAAACATACATTTGAGTGAGGGGAATGGGTCCGAATTTCGGCCCTAAAAAGGCCCCAAAAAAAACACTGTGGCGTAACGGAAGAAAAACTTTCTTCGTATTTCTTTTGTGTTCAGCTTCTTCTTTCAAATATTTGACAGTTTATGTAATAGTTAGTAGATTTTAAGTAAAATCTTATTGATTAAGAAGGGGCAGAGCTAGCGTAGAGAGCGAGCCCTCTTCTTAACCAATAAGATTTTACTTAATATCTACTAACTGACTTAGAATGTAACCTACATTTTGATTGGCCGATACGCATGCAAATTTCAAATAAAAGCTATAACGGACAAGAATAGTAAATTTCTAAATATAATAACGCTCACACAGATTCGCAGTAGGCGGAGCTTAAAAAGCCCGCGAAAAGTCGAAATTCTTAATGAATAAGCGTAGTACTTAATGCACCAGTCAATTGTAACCACGGCCCCCCCCAGGTCCGGGTAATAGCGGGGACATTGACTTTCGGTCCAGCCAATCCCAGGTAAAATCCCCGCCCTGCGGGTACAAACTGCTGGTAAAATCCCTGCCAAATGCCCCCCGCACCCCGGGGACATCCTAGGTAAGGCCCATTCCCCGCTATTTTCGGCGCGAAAACAAAACCACCGCATTCACTCGGCACTGCGGGGCCACCTGGAAGGTAAAAACAAGGCCCATTTCCCCCCGCTATACCCCCAGACCTGGGGGGGGCCGTGGTTACAATTGACTGGTGCATAACGGGAGCTGTTCTGTCATTTCATTGGCTGAAAATGTAGGTTGCATTCTAATAATGATTACAATATCATTTCTTTTTCGTTTTTTTCCTATATATTTAGCCAAATTATTTCAATGTATGTTTTGTTGTCAAAATACAAAAATACTGTGAAACAGAACGTAACGTGAAAATAGCAGCAAACACAATAAATGTATAGCTTGTAAACATTAACCTGTTCCTCATGACCTCTATTTGCATGATATTGATAAGTTCATAGTTAGCTACATGTATCAGAGCTTTTTTCAGCTGTTTTTATAGCCATCATTCGGCCATATTCCCAATGCCAAAATGTATATATTTTTCCCAATCTGAATGTAAAAAATCCCAATGAATCTGAAGAAAAAGTTTTGATTTAATTTATCCAAAAATTGAGAGGTTTTTCTCTCACAGGCAGTTTATATTTATATTAAAATAGCAATTGTTGATTAATCAATCACTACATCTACTTATATTCCTAACATTTTGCTGTAATTTCTAGACTTTTTCCCCAAATTTCTTAGTTTAATGCCCAAAAAATCCCAATTTGAAGGGTAATATATGGCCTATGTATGTGTCATCTTCCGAAAATAGCCAAAATAACCCTTTGTATATATTTATCTTTGACTGTCTATGCAGTAAGGATTATGAACATGCATGTGATATACTATAGACAACGTAAAATACCGATAATGTTCAATTCCCTGAAAATATTGTCCGAATTGTGGGTATCCGAATGCAATGTACAATGATAAACAAACATGTACTCGATAAAGTAAACCATATGAAAGAATGTCAACAAGCACACAAATGCCATAATATTAATAAAAACAGAATTAATGCGATGTTTTATTCTAAAACAATAAAATAAACCTTTCTGTGACTTTGTTTGTGAAGTTGCGAAGATAAATATGAATTTAGGACAGACACTCATGAAACTCATGAGAGGCATAACGCGGACAGGTTTAAAACACGGCCAGACTGTAAATTACGGCCAAAATGGAAACGAAAACACGGCCACCCCCAATCTCCTTTGCAGAGTTATCGTTCCTTACACTCACTCTCATAATGTAGATAGCCGATAGTGTAAGAGAGTGGGCCACCCCCTTAACTTCTTTATTCTTTAAGATATCCTAAAAAATATTTTTACATATTATAGGGCACCCTCGTGGCTTTCCTGAACAAGTTTTAAATTAAAATAATTTAAATTAGAAGTTTATAAAATTTTGGTATAAAAGTCGGACCGTTTTTTTATCAAAATTACGGCCAAAATGGAAAACACGGCCACCGCACTTAACTTCTTATTTTTTTAAGATATCTTAACAATTCTTTTTGCATCATAGAGGGCACTCTCGTGGCTATCCTAAAAACTTTTTTAAGGGGATAACGCCGTGACGTCACGCGCACCTGTTATACGAATGTAAACATTGCTGGTGGGCAGAAAGTCGATATCCGGTTACAGCGCCGTTTATAACGCTAATTCGCTTTATCTGAATTGTTAATTCTTTAAGTTATGATTCAGTATTTCATAGTTGTTGGTTGTACACACAAGCGGGGAAAGGGTTTATGACTTCATGGCACAGACTTCCTAATGAGAAGAATTAAGAGCGAAGGAAACAGTAGCTATCTGCCATTGACAGGAAAAACTGGACCCGTCGACTCATCAACCTATGTAATGTCCGTCCCCTTATGTATAATATTATTAAGTGTGAATAAAAGTCATTTTAGGAAATATTTATGTACATAGACAACTTTTATTTTGTCCAGAAAGAAAGAAAAATCAACTTCATAGTTGATCATCTAACATAATTATTTTTAACTACTGCAACTAAAAATGCAAAGATTTGTCATCTTTTTGATAATATAAGGATATTGTGTGTATTATAATCATCCAAAAGATTTTGTAATATATGTCAAAAGTTCATGTAGTAAAAATTATTTCTTAAAATTGACAATTACAGTCTTTAAAGCAAATAATTTAGTGTGGGGACTATTTGGATTATTTCCGAAATCTTCAATAAATCCTGCAACACATACTTTTACAAATTCCAGAAATTATACGTATAAGATAACATGATAAAAATCAGAAACAGAGGCAGAAACAAGGCCAGTATTGTGTTGGACAACTTATATAATGTTATGTAATAAACAATAGTGTCCCCGGCGTGCACTATCTAGATATCAATCTTATTCAGCGCCCTTATCAGCATTTCACAGTGTCTGGCCCAGTGGGAGTACAATATGCATCCAATCAGTTTTTGCTGTCACCATCAGACACATATATACAAATAAAGTTGAGAAGTGTCAATAATTTGTATATGCTGATGGACGGAAGTTTACCTATGGGTAACGTCGTATAAAAACATTCAACTGGTACCGTTTATGTTTATGTTATGTTTTTGTTATCCCGGTGGCGAGTGTAAACAAACTCAACTCCACACGTTTATGTTTTAGACAGTTTATAGAACAGAACTGTGAACACAAATATCAGCATACAGCTGTCACAAATGTATGTGGGCGAATCTAAAAAAATGCGATAAATGTGATAATACCTGATGTACAAAGGCAAACGAACACATCCGATTGTTGTGTAATTGCCATCGCATATGTTACATAACTTGTGCATTGTAACTTTAATCGTGAAATCACCAATGTTCGATTTGATATTCCCGCTATGATGATGCATCTCATAAAATGCTCATAAAATGACAAATCTGAACTGTTTCAAAAAGTTATGAAAATGCCGAAAATGACTTGTAAAGAAGATAAGCATCAAACAATAAAATACGTCTGTACATGTAAATTATCGGATGTCATTAAAAATGTTGTAAGATGTGTGAAAACAAATCAAGCAGAATTGAGTGGTATCACGTGAGTTGTACAGGAATTAAGTCTAATTTAAAACGGAGTCTTGGCTTTGTAGACTTTGTCATTGGTAGAGAAGTTGACTGTGCACTGCCGAACAATGATAATATGCTTTATGTATAACGTAAACATCTAGGATAGCGCTAGTCAAGAATCCATTAGGCTCCATTCAAACCAATACATTTCGCAAAGATTTATTCCCATGCAATTTAATTGTTTATCAAATCTGACTACCAACTCTTTCAACCTAGCGCCAGCCAAGACAAAGTTGATTGACAAACTGTTTAACATGTGATATATGTGTATTTATTTATCTACCGCTTTGTCTTAATATGTGTGTGTATGAATGACACTCAAATAAATGCTGAATATGCTTTAATGCTAAATGTAAAATTAAGAAGGTAAACTAGACGCACAATTAAACATATCACATTGTTGTCTTTGTTAGATATGTGTACATGTTAACAATTACTATTGATGCATTTCACACATAACACATTATTTATGCACATACACATTTCATACAGAACAGTCAAAGTCATACTAAATAATTATTTTCGGAAAACTCGCACACTTCAATATGTTACATTGTTAGAATGCTGGGTGCATTATCTTTCATTTGGTACCAACTTTATGGACATAAATTGATTAATACGAATTCTAATACCTACCGCCGTGTTTTTCGAACCTAAACGAATTGAAAATAATTTGTCGTAAAATGTGCTCATTTTCAAAGTCACATTCTGATGCAGAAAATTCACCGATTTTCAATTTTTTATTTTATTTTTGGAAGCCTTTGATCTGGTATCGATTTGATGCATATATGTATAAATGAGAATTGAAATACCTACAGCCGTGTTTTTCGAACCAAAACAGTTTGAAATTTATTTCACGGAAAAATGCCCATTTTCAGAGTCTAATTTGAAAACCAAAACAACCTCTGATTTTCATTATTTTTATGTCGTGGGAAAGCTGGGAGCATTACCTTGCAATTGATACCAAATTTATTATTGTATGTCAAACATTAAAGAAATTAATGGCTACCGCCGTGTCATTCATTCCATATTAGTTGTATAGGTTTGGGTTTGGTATTACTGTTTATGAGGTCGCCCGTCGCCGCGCACTTTATGGTATTTTGGTCGACCCGGTATGTCCCCCGCACACCATAAATAGACTTTTTGAAACCGAAGGGGGAAATTTACCTGCCAGTATAGCAGTATAGATCAAACAGACAATTTTTGAAGCCAAAGACGGTTACTGCACAGTGCCAATGAGACCTATCGTACAGTTACCATTTTCCTGGCACCTAACCAGTACTTTCCTGGAATCTACCCAGTACTTTGCTGGTTACATGCCAGTACTATGTTAGGTGGGAAACACTAAACAGTATTTCTGTTTTATCCGGCGAGACGAGGGATCGAACCTACGACCTTCGGATTCGTAGTCAGCAGCGTTAACCACTGAGCCACAGGGCCACCTATTAGTTGTATAGTACGGCGCCGCCGCCTTTTACCCTTTTGCCCACCAGTTAACTGCGCATGCGCGGAATCGGGTTGTTTTGTTTACAAACGCGTTATCCCCTATTGAAATAATTTGAATTAGAAGTATATTTAATTTGGTCTAAAAGTCGGACCCTTTTTTATCAAAATTACGGCCGGAATGGAAAACACGGCCACCCCCTTAACTTCTTTATTTTTTAAGAAATCAAATATTTTTCTATCTTAGTGGACAACCTCCTAGCTATAGTAAGAACATTTTATATTGAAAGGGTATCAATTAAAGGTTTACAATATTTGTCCAAATGTTAGCCCGTTTTCAGATCAAATGTACGTACAAAACAGAACAGAAAATACGGCACTATCTATTTAGTTCGTTTTTATCAAATATATGAAAATATATATAGTTATTATTGTTATAACTCGATTTATAAAATTATCATAATTTACACTACGACTTTGCATGAAACAAAACAGGACTAAAATAAATAGCAATAAATGTCAATTGATCAGTTTCTACCCAATTAAATATAATAGGTGTTGATTAAATCAAATGTGCATATCTATCGACTAATTTAATTATCGCACCGCATTCGAGGTGCGTTAACATTAATTGATTGAATTGTCACACCTAGGCTTATATAAGCAAAGCATGTTTATTTAATGTTTTTTTCTTAGACTGAATTTGTTTGTCAGAAATATTTTTGTATAATTGCTATAAAACATGTAAATATGTTTTGAATGCAATAAACTATTTGTAGTTGTAGTTGTAGAATAGTAATATATAAGTAAATGATATTTATCTACGTAACGTGTTTAATAACTTTGTTTGTATGAATGTATTTTTTGTGTGTATGATTGTATGTATGCATTGACTGTCTTTGTGCTGTTTTGTGTTATATAACCAAAGGCACGTACGTGCCGAGTATGTTAATAAAGAATGTATGTAATAAAATATAATAATTTGCAAATCTCAGAACATTGGAATACAACTGACACAAAGGCTATTTAACAAATACAAATTTAACACCAATAATTTATTTCCACATTTAACCATATTTTCAACAATATCGGGCATTTTGCATATACAGTATAACTTAATAATATTAGTTTTATCATCTTTGCATGGCATTTTCGGCATTTTTCCGACTTTAGGAAAAGCAATAATTTTATTATCAATTAAAGATTGTAAAAGATGTGTCCTCATTTTCGAAATATCGAATCTAACGGCTGACAAATTAACATTGAACTCTGTTAGGAAGGCAATCGCCAATACCCCGCAATCAGAAGAATTGTCTTGTTTTTGAGTGTTGGGTAATACCACTGACAATGAAGAAGATTTTGTATCATATATTTGCGACACCTGAATAGTAATGTTTGTATTTAGTGTTTTGTTACCTCTCAATGTATCGATAACGAATATAGACTCATTATTATTTTTTTGAAACGACATAACCCAATGATTTTTCCCGTTGTGGTGTATTTGAGCTGAAGGAGCGTTTTGTTTTATTAATTGTTTATTTAAATTCCATTTACCGGAAGATTCGACATAGTGTGGAATAAACAGCGTGTCTTGCAAACCGGAACAGTCGTAATCCCGTTTTAAAATAGAATGCACACTGTTTATTATCCGGTCATTTAACCAACCATTTTCATCAGTGATAATTTGTTTGTCTGTCATTTTTAAATTTTGATCGGGGAGCCAATGACAAGAAACGTCCGAATTCATAGATAGTTCCTCGTCTAAAATATCTCTTGCTAGCGAAACATTGTTTTCAATAATTTCCCCTTTTTCTAAATTATCAAATGAATATTCTGCATTTAGAGCATCATTGTTAGAATTTACAGAATTGAAACGTTTTACACTTTCTTCGTTTATAATTGAAAGTTTTTCCTCACAGTCAAAACGTATTTTTTTCCTGCTTGTGGAATTACTTGCACATTCATGTTTCCGCTTTTTTGCTGTTGATGATTTTTTAACAGAACTCAGGTGAGTATTTGAAAGTTTTTTTACCAGAATTTGGGGTCTGTAAAATACTTCTTTAGCAGGTGTAGAACAAATAATAGAGTCAGGTGCGGGGTTAACCTCAAAATCGGTTTTCTTTGGACGCTTTTGACCGGCGTAATTTTGATCGGAAAATCGATCGACTTCTAGACAAATATTACAAACATGTTTTAAATATAACTATTTATAAAGAAAGTCTTTTATAAAATCCTAAAATAATTTTTAAGATAACACATGAATAAAGAAGTTAATGGATAGGGCCGAGTTGACTATTTTGGCCGTAATTTTGATAAAAAAACGGTCCAACTTTTAAACTAAATTAAATAAACTTTTAATTCGAATAATTTAAAACTTGTTTAGGAAAGCCACGAGGGTGCCCTTTAATGTGCAAAAATAGAAGTTAAGTGGGGTGGCCGTGTTTTCCATTTTGGCCGTAATTTTGATAAAAAAACGGTCCGACTTTTATACCAAAATTTTATAAACTTCTAATTTAAATTATTTTAATTTAAACTTGTTTATGAAAGCTACGAGGGTGCCCTCTAACATGCAAATATAATTTTTAGGATATATTAAAGAATAAAGAAGTTAAGGGGGTGGCCGTGTTTTCGTTTCCATTTTGGCCGTAATTTACAGTCTGGCCGTGTTTTAAACCTGTCCGCATAACGCCAATAAATATTGGCAGTGACTACAGGTACGATCCGTACCTCTAGAATCGAATTCTAGGGGTACTGAATCTCGTACTCGTAGATATCCTACATAGGATAGACTACGGATACGAGAGTTTTATAAATACACATACTCAGATCAAATAAGTGAAAGATATTAAAACAAATATCAGTATATACGCTATATAAATGTTCATATTTTGTTTGTCGTACATGCATTAAACACGGCTATGTAACAGATACGTTTTATGAAAGGAACTATTGTGACAATACAAAGAGAAGTATTTCTTAAAGAAATGTATGGTCATGAAAAGTGCCCCCAACACTAGCACCCCAATGTCCTGAACACAAGTGCCCCCAACACTAGCACTTGTCTTTCGAGTCAATACTGGCATTGTCAGTCAGCATTTCACCATGATTCCACATTTTGTACGGGTGAAGCTTCAAAAGAATCTTATTCAGACGTTTAACAAGTTTGTTATAGCGTCGGTCGTGCCTATGAAAAAGGCTGCCGAATACAACACGTCTAACGCCTTGTCTTTTTAACTCTGAATGGACTTCAAGAAGTACATACATAGCTTGATGATTGCTTAACTTCAACAGATCTTTTTCACTAATTTGAACGAAAACAACGTCAAATTTAGCAACATTCATGTATCATGTATCGTATGCGTTGAAGTAGTTCCATGCGCCTCACCTCTGAAAGGCATACGTACGGACAAAGTCCGCTTATTCCAACAACGACAAAGTCGTCTTATGAAGCTGTGCCCCAAAACACCGCAGTATGGTCCCTGTGACCCATCGTCCCAGAAAATTTGTTCTTGAAAGATAGGTTTCATGTTTACCATTAGGTAGATGAATGAACAAATATACGTCGTGGCTCTATTTATTGTATGAATTCTGATTGAAATAATTCACTCTTTTACTAGATGTGTGTTTTAATAATCGTAATTAAAATTTGTAATGAAAATTCGCGCACTTGCAATTATCCATTATCATTGCAAGGAGGTGGTCAGAACCATAAATAAAACTCATAATCATGATGTGAATGAAACCGTATTTCGTAATTTGTTCCAACAACGTCGGCTTGAGGAATCTGAAAAGGAAAATGTGAAAAATATGCTGGGGATGAAAGCTAACAATACAACAGAAAGTCATGTCGGAAACGGGAAAAATAGTATTATTGAAGACGAACATAAGTAGAATGTAAAATGGGGGTTTGGAGCCACCCCCAGTTTTTAGTATATATAGAGCATTTTAAACCATACTATCAATGTTTTAACCACCCCACTTTCAGTATATATAGAGTATTTGAACCTTACTCTCAATTTTGATCACCCTTAGTTTTTGTGTATATATAGAGTATTTTTAAGCCTTACTTGTCATTTATAGTTTTTGGGGCCACCCCAGTTTTAGTATATATAGAGTATTTTAAGCCTTACTCTCAATTTTGATTAAAATAAGCCTCAGATCCTTACTCTCAATTTTGATCACCCCTAGTTTTTTAGTATATATAGAGCATTTTAAGCCTTACTCTCAATTTTGATTAAAATAAGCCTCAGATCCTTACTCTCAATTTTGATCACCCCTAGTTTTTTAGTATATATAGAGCATTTTAAGCCTTACTCTCAATTTTGATTAAAATAAGCCTCAGATCCTTACTCTCAATTTTGATCACCCCTAGTTTTTTAGTATATATAGAGCATTTTAAGCCTTACTCTCAATTTTGATTAAAATAAGCCTCAGATCCTTAGTCTCAATTTCGTCAATGGATGGGTGATTTCCTACATGATTTAAAAACAAAAGGAAAAAACACAACATTTTCAAAAAAGTGAAAAATTAAAAAAAAAATTAAACACAAAAAAAATCTGACATCATAAGGTCTCCTAGCCTTTATTCTCTGCAGGAGGTCTTGTAAAGCTTCGATAAATCATTTAGACATATGTGACACAGGGTATATGTCACATATATCGAACGGTATGAAGGGTGAACAAAATTGCTCATGGCTTACCTACGGTAAGACTACAACCTGTGGAAGTGTATCTTCGAGTATTATTTTGTTCACAGATATGAAACGGTGCGCCAGTACCCTTTCCATGTTAGAAGTGTAGAGTAGGAATTAGAAGCGCCACACGTCTGTGTAAACCTTGCGGAGAACAACGAGCAGCGCAAAAGAGTATTACACCGCTCCTGGTGTGAACTGACGGGTGACGAACTCCTATTAGAGACTGATGACATAGGGTTTATCGCACATCGGATAATATTTATTTATAAATATTTTATATTTACAAATATATAGGGACTGATGATATGGGTTATATGTAACATCGGATAACATTATATTTACAATTTTCGAAAAAATGAGGTATATTCTAGACGAGCCAGTTCCAAAGGATTTGCAAAAGCCCCTACACCCTAGACCGGTTCCACCACCGCGGAAACGCAAGCTTGAAAAGCGACTGAGAGTGTTGAAGGAATTCGATCCGTTGTACGCCGCTACAAGGCGTAAGCTTGTGATTAATTGAAAAGAGCCCATACCTTTGATCGAGGGTATGAGCCTAACCAATCTACCACCCTTCAAGCTGCATTTTTGTCGACACTGCAATCAATCTTCTACGCAGGGATCTCCCCTTACCGATATCGAAGATCTCTGCTATTAGAAGTTTTTCGTCAATATTCTGACGAAATTTATCTTTTCATTTTGATTTTCAAATTCAACATTTTCATATTATTGTAGTTTTATATCAACTACAGTAGAACTTCGAAACCTCGAACAGTTTTGGCTCGAACACAGTAGATACCTCGAACAGGTTCTTAAGTCCCGGCGAAACCCCTTCTTATTTCATATAATCTAACAGTAGATCACTCGAACAGGGATAGGTCGAACACTCGAACAGGATTTGTGGTCCCTAGCTATCATTTCATTCATTGTTCACCACAGATAGGTCGAACAATACAATAATTCACACCTTTCATTGACTGCTTAATATACTTATATTTGTTGACGGGTAAGATTGGCGACACATATTATTCGCACTTCGTGATAATTACTTGACAGTTGTAAATGTGCAGTGGAAACTCCCTAATCCGAACACCCTTCGGACAAACTATAAAGTTCAGATTAGAGATTGAATTGAATGTCCGTAGGCAATACATTCTTTCATACTTAATTTAAGCTTCAATATTTTACAAGATGTATGTAAACTTGAAGATTCAATTTACGGCCCAAAATCATAAGTTAAAAGAGACCAACATATTTATGCTCCTTTCATAAAAGGAAGATGCGATATGCAAAATACATGCTGTGTTAAACATTGGTTGATATTTGAATTCTTTCAAATGTAAATTAGCATTATATAATTTGTTTATTCGTTATAGAAATTGTAGAAAATTCGATTATTCAGTATATGCACCGCTATAGACGCATCTCGTTTAATTAAAACCGTATGAAAGCATTGAATATAATTAACTTAAGATTTTGACCTACAGTTCATTCTTAAATAGATGTAGAAATTACAGCAAAATTGCACTGCGCAGAAAATGTATTAGATATTTTTGTTTTAATTTATTTATGTTTTGATAATTTCACTGCATAAGGTGGATATATCAATCTCAAGCAAGTATTTCAATGAATCATTCAACAAGTCAAATTATTTCAAACATAGCTGACATTAAGTATGTGTGTTTCGCAACGTTATACCGTCCATAAAACCTGACAAACTTAGTACGATGTATTTTGAAAACGCCATACTTGGAAGCTATACACCATAGCTTCATTTCAAAAGATTTTTCGTAGAGTAAAATAATGATAAAGGGTAAAAAATTTGAATTGTGATTTGTTTACCTAATGGGCCTTTTTCTGCGCTCAAATCAAATGTTTTCCAATTGTTTACACAATAAGTACACCTCGTACCCAGTCTTTCCTTGTTTCCATCAAAACGGAATGCATACGACGATAAAGTCTAATGGTCTATATTCATAGGGACAATTAAAATTATTATTATAATACATTCTCTCAATTCTCAGTCATTATACGATCCGAAGTATTTTTGCGGAAAATTATCAATTCGTTCGGATTCCGAACTGTGGGAGAATTTTTTATATGTCGTATTTGAGGAGCTAAACCGAGACCGCGAAATTGTCCGGTTACAGGAAATTTCCGGACTGGAGAGTTTCCGGATTAGAGACTTTCCATTGTACTATGTGACAGACAATTCATGCGTACAAGAATAAACGAGAGAGAATAAGTTACCACAGGGAATCATTTTTGCTTTGCTTTCATTTCTTTTTTAATTATTATTATTATGAATAATGCTGCGACTATTGATCGACGTGCATTCAGTATGAAAACAAAACGTGTGTTCAACATGCTTCGTACACTTGCACCGGCGACTGTCAGTTAGGACATAATCGCGTATACCGTAGATGCCTCGAACAGTAGATGACTCGAACTAATTGCTAGGTCCGACGGCAGTTCGAGGTTTCGAAGTTTTACTGTATATAAGACGTTTAACGGTTGAAAAAGTAGAAAATACTGACAAATATGAACATGGAATATATACGCTAAAATCTTTAAAACACACAGGCTTGTTTGTAAACAAAAATATGACTGACGTTGAGTGATATTGTCAATGTGATAAAATATTTCGATCCATTACTGATCAATAAACAAAAACAAATATATTGGTTACATGTGCTATCGGCGAAGATGTAATAGCCAATCTCCACTCGGTGAGGCATGGTTGAAGCCTTATTAACATATTTGCCGTGCTTTCTTTTTGTATCCGCCCTTTTGTTGTCCCACCATGATCTGACTAGGGGCACGTGAAAGTTGTGATGGCAGTTGTTACTGAAGCCTGTGACCACTATATACGTTATATAGGGCGAATTTGTATGTTTCAAACCGATTTGAAACCAAAACTGGTTTGTCAAACATTTCATTTGTTTTAAAGAATTTGAAGAAACAAAAATTATGACAAGCAGTCACATAGATTATGTATCCGGTAAGGCTAATATAGTTTCAACGTTTAAGCTGGGACTAATATATGCATGTATATATTGGCCCCAGGTTTAAGTTTCCGTTTGATATATTTATTTATCAAGGTTTAATAGGGAGAATTGCATGCATGATAATCGAACATGTTCATTTCTAACGCGACCTAGACATACTCCGGATTAGTATAAATACGGGTATTTCACTTTAACCGTGCGGTACAAACAAACATATAACGTTATAACTTCCTATATAATTATAGAAGGAAAATATCTTCAAATCGCGATAACTAAAAATCTATTAAAGGTAAATAAAATCGTCTGAACAGATAGTCGGTATTATTTGAAAATTAAGCAATCATATTGCACATCTTTGATCGTTGCGTGCACGTATGATGCATGTTTTTGTCACTAATTCTTATAAGGCATATTATGGTCCTGAAAGAGATATTTGAATTTGAAACACAACTACTCTTTACATTTAAGAGCTACACATATCTCTACTTATGATTTTTTCCACTCTTTCTACTTCACTTCCTCATTCACCAAACTTACACATTTAATCCAAAAAACATTTGGAAGCAATCAACATGTATACATTGCCCGCAATGGTGAAAGGGCATTCTTTACTTCTAATTAATTTCGTTAATGCTACCTTTCTTGTGTAGCGGTATATCATAACAGTCTGACCAGCTCTCAACATTTTATTAATCAGTAGTGTAAATGATTGGTCATATTTTATGTTTACAATGTATAAAAACTTTAATATCAGGTCTCTCACTTTAGCCAGTTTTAAGTTGATTAATCGCATTTATGTTTTCACTGGCATCAATTCTGCGGTTTAATTCTTCTTTTAAATTCATTGTTTTCATAACATCTTCATCTGGTGCGTAAAATCTATCTAAAGGATTATTTCTGCTTTGAAATATATTTCAAAATGGTCAACAGATATGTTACAGCTATAAATATAGATATGTTACAGCTATATATATAGATATAGATATGTTACAGCTATAGATATAGATATGTTACAGCTATAGATATAGATATGTTACAGCTATATATATAGATATGTTACAGCTATAGATATAGATATGTTACAGCTATATATATAGATATAGATATGTTACAGCTATATATATAGATATGTTACAGCTATATATATAGATATGTTACAGCTATATATATAGATATAGATATGTTACAGCTATAAATATATATGTTACAGCTATAGATATAGATATGTTACAGCCATAGATATAGATATGTTACAGCTATAGATATAGATATGTTACAGCTATAGATATAGATATGTTACAGCTATAGATATAGATATGTTACAGCTATAGATATAGATATGTTACAGCCATAGATATGTATATGTTACAGTTATAGATATAGATATGTTACAGCTATAGATATAGATATGTTACAGCCATAGATATAGATATGTTACAGCTATATATATAGATATGTTACAGCTATAGATGTAGATATGTTACAGCTATAGATATAGATATGTTACAGCTATAGATATAGATATGTTACAGCCATAGATATAGATATGGTACAGCTATAGGTATAGATATGTTACAGCCATAGATATATATATGTTACAGTTATAGATATAGATATGTTACAGCTATAGATATAGATATGTTACAGCTATATACATAGATATGTTACAGCTATAGATATAGATATGTTACAGCTATAGATATAGATATGTTACAGCCATAGATATAGATATGTTACAGCTACATATATAGATATGTTACAGCTATAGATATAGATATGTTACAGCTATAGATATAGATACAGCCATATATATAGATATGTTACAGCTATAGATATAGATATGTTACAGCTATAGATATAGTTATGTTACAGCTATAGATATAGATATGTTACAGCTATAGATGTAGATACGTTACAGCTATAGATATAGATATGTTACAGCTATAGATATAGATATGTTACAGCTATAGATATAGATATGTTACAGCTATAGATATAGATATGTTACAGCTATAGATATAGATATGTTACAGCTATAGATATAGATACAGCCATATATATAGATATGTTACAGCTATAGATATAGATATGTTACAGCTATAGATATAGTTATGTTACAGCTATAGATATAGATATGTTACAGCTATAGATATAGATATGTTACAGCTATAGATATAGATATGTTACAGCTATAGATATAGATATGTTACAGCTATAGATATAGATACGTTACAGCTATAGATATAGATATGTTACTGCCATATATATAGATATGTTACAGCTATAGATATAGATACGTTACAGCTATAGATATAGATATGTTACAGCTATAGATATAGATACGTTACAGCCATAGATATAGATACGTTACAGCCATATATATAGAAACGTTACAGCCATAGATATAGATACGTTACAGCCATATACATGTATATAGAAACGTTACAGCCATAGATATAGATATGGTACAGCCATATACATAGAAACGTTACAGCCATAGATATAGAAACGTTACAGCCATATATATAGAAACGTTACAGCCATAGATATAGATATGGTACAGCCATATATATAGATACGTTACAGCCATAGATATAGATATGGTACAGGTATAGATATAGATATGTTACATTTCACCATTTCTGCATTCTTTTTTAGCATATTCCAACAAATTTGGCATTATTATGTCTTGCTTAGTTCAGCTTTTTTGTTTCATTTTTTGTCATATACGAGTACTAATCTATATTTTCTTATAAACGACTTATACTTAAATCTGGCATTACCATTAGTTTTCTATTTTCATCGCTAGGATTAAGTCTATAATTATTAAGCATTTTATATAAAAATGCTTCTTCTTCATATAACCATTATTTTTCTGGATAGGTTACTTGCTCATCACTTACAACAATATTCTTTTTTTGAACAAGGGTGATCAATGCACTATCAGAAAACAGTTCTGATACTATATTACCACACTCGTCGATTTCCTGGCTGCTTTCCATCGAATTATTTGTGTCAGTGAAACAAATAGTTTTTCAACAAAAATGCAAGATTATCGGAAAACTTCTTCAAACTAATCATATTTGTTAATTAAAATTTTCATTATGACATGCCTTATTAAAACATGTGTACCAATAAGGTAACCAACTATACTAGTACCTCGGTGACCAACATACTAGGATTGACCTATATAACTTCATCATTACCAACTCGACCATTAAATATGCGTTTACTCGTATGTTTACATAGATCAATAAAAAAAGTATCCATTATTGTTTGTTTTACCCTTAGCAACTTATTTCTTTTCTCTTATCTTGTAAATTAAGAGCGTTTCATTTCACAGTCAATACTATACCATCTGGTTTAAGTGGATAACATTAACGTCTGTAACAAAATCAAGAATTCCGAGGTTCTAGCATTCATGTCACCAACAGCTAAACTGAATTTGTCATGTTTTGCGAGATTTGTAATAAAATCAATCAATCGATCAAAAATATTTGAGCCAATCATAGATTGACTACTACTGATATATTGGCAAAACGTAACACAGGCATACAAACAAATCAAGTTCTAAAGTTAAAAGAGAACCTTTGATCTTTATACCGATAATATCGATCGTCATTCCAGTGGAAACTCCCTAATCCGAACACTCGTCGGACAAATCACGAAGTTCGGATTGGAGGGGATTCCGGACTAGAGAGGATTTCATCATCATGTGTCCGTGGGCAAGACACCTTAGTCTTGTATACATGTTTGTGGAAGAAAAAAAGCTCTCATTGTTCACAAGAGGCAATGTTAAAAGAACGTTACCATTATGATCTTTTGATCAGGTATATATTGTTATATCCAAGTTATAATTCATAATACCACTGATTGTATTTTGACGATAAGAGAATAATTATAATCGCTACTTTACCACACGCAAATTAGGAACTGTTTGCAAATGTAAAATTAGGTGACTTTTGATAGGTAGAATATTCTAATTGTTAATTCAGTATAACCGTATCTTCAAAGTAAGATATCGTAGCTTGTCTTGTTTTATTGTAACAATGTATACATTTTATCATGCCTGATCACATTTGACAATCAATGTTTCTTTACAATACAATAAGCATATGGTGATCAATATTAATATATTTATTGTGAATTGGAGTATGGCAAATCATTTCCAAAGCATTAAAAAAAATTAACCAAGCAGTAATTAAATATCCATCTTTTTATTGGTTTTATTGATATAAAAAAACGCTCCTAATATTTCAGCTTTACGATTTAATTGTGTTTAATTATGTGTAAATCCTTTGTAACATGGCTTTGCTATTGTTTATGTATGGAATGTATGGAAGACATCATTGACTTGAAATCAAGATCTATGCGTGACAATCTGCTGTTTTACAATTTTGATGTACTTCCAACACCGCAAGAAAGAAAATAAAAAACTGTACTAACAATCTTGGACTTCTGTGTAGATACACTAAATATTGAGGATGCCAATACACGGATACACATTGATAGAGCCCATCCAGTCGGAAACTACACCAAACAAAACAAGACCAATTGTCGCTAAATTTAACTTTCATGGTGATAAACTAGAAATCATAACAAAATCACGTGATCTACTTGCAAACAAAACAACAGTGATTTCGGAGTGAGTGATCAATATCCACAATCCATCTTGGAACGCCGACGAAAGCTAATGCCCTATTACATTCAGACGAAAACTCAAAAGAAACAAGCCGTGCTTTCATACGACAAACTCTACATGGATAAGGATGTTTATACACCCAACAAACTTCAACCTGGACCCGTACCTACAATACAACCACGTAACCGTAATAGGAACCAGACTTCGAACGACCAGCGTAGAAACCATTCATATACAACACCGACATAAGACAATAAAGCAGCTCAAATTTCTTCTTTAGAATGTGAATGGGATATATTACAAACTGTCGGACAATTACTTTATTGAATTCATACATAACTATGACATATGTTATTTTCTGAAACATGGAACTCATATATTTCAAATGTTGATATTAATAGCTATGAATGTTTTTCTTGGCCAAGACTTAAATATGACAAGAAAGCGAAACGTCACAGTGGGGGCGTGATTGTGTATTCCATTGCTGCTTATATTTAATATTCATTCTTATACACAAATATATTTGTTCTGTTCTGTGTTTGCTTATATTACATGTTTGATATTGTATTTGTAACATGTATGTTTACTGTCTTGACCATCTCGTATTTATGTTTGTTTTGTAAATAGTCAAAGGCACTGCATGTACAGATTGTACCAATAAACGTATAGTATAGTACATGTATAGCTATTTGCATATCAGTGTGTGTAAACCAATCAAATCTTACGTTAACCACTAAACAAAATTCTCTCCAACAGAACAACGTTTGTGACATCGATGCGGATTGATAACATTTTTGTTAAGGCCCCTAAATATTTGTTTACCGAACCATTTTTCTTCCGAAGCAACGTAATGAACACAATTATTGCAACGAAAACATTTTGATCACGATTAAGGCGTTATTCTTAATATTGTTAACTTGACAATGTTGTATGAAAACCAGATGAACATTTATTGTTTGCCTTAACAACCGCGTCTGATAGTAGATCTATAGTGTATTTCATGATTTATCTAGTGAGTAGTGTTGTTAGTCACCCCACGGGAAATTGGCCGGCGTTAGAATGAAGAAGACATTATAGGTTTTATTTATCAGTCACGGACATTTATATTGTTCAAATCTGACAAACTCTCGGCAATTGGATATGGTGTACAACAAATCCTAACCTTCAGCTTGCAGTAATTTGCTTGCTTCAGATTGCGCCGACCATCTTTTTTAAAGATATTTCTTTTTATCCATGACTCGATTCTGGAGAATGTCATTTTAGAGAAGTTTATTATGGGCTTCTTGGCGCTGTAAGTACTGCGTATGCGCGGTGTACGATCCTTAAAATTGCACTTCATTTACTGCAAATTGTGTCATTGCATCAAAAACGTTTTCATACATGTGCATTATTCCATGTCTCAAAGCCTCCCATTCAACAGTTTATGTCAAGGATTATTGAGTGACAGCATAAACTCTTCCAATACAGTAAGGTGTCTTTACAAATTGTATCAATTTCAGCGAAATGAAAAATAGTTTCCTTAGCTAGAATGTCATTCCTTGCAAAATATTTGAAATGTTTTTAGATGAATATGCTATGACGCTTTCAAGCTTTTTAAACAAATGACGATTAAAAAACTTCAAAATGTCAAGTTATAGTTTTTATTTAAATAAATGGCGCGATGAAAACTTTGATTAATTATACAACTGCATGTCCAAATTTCGGTTAGTATTAATCAAATATCGAAAAATAGTGGTAAGATAATGAAGCCATAGGGAAAATGGCAGCGGTCTAGAAAACGCTTCTTTCAGGTTGGAAAAAAAGTTTAGTTTTTTCATGTCACAATATAAAAAAAATCGTTTTAAATATTGAAAACTGTTTTATTTAGGTCATTGCGAGCATTTGTTTTCAAGTTGTTTTATATTCCACATCAAATAAATTGTATTTCATTGCAAACATTTAATTTAACTTGTGAATAGAATTGCATTTTAAAATGCTTTAATCTTTAAATTACATTTTCCTCATCGTATAACGAATTCAAACTAAGACGCATAAGGGATTGTTTTGTATTTGAATACGTTCGCATTACCGCAACGAAACATTATATCTGCATGCATTCTTTATTTCAACTTTACTGAATCATAAGGAAAATATATTAATTCAAAAGATTGAGTAATAAGACACCAACATATTTGTGGTCCTTTCATACAAGGAAGTTTGCAGTGCTTTATGCAAAATACATATTGTGTTAAATGTTGGTTGGTATTTGAATTCATGTATCGCTCTAACCTCGAATCTTCTCTAAAACCAAGAATTATGATAATTAACCATCAATTTCTGTACTTTTGAAGGTAAATATATTGAAGGTCTTTTTTTATTTGCTCAGTCGTAAACTTAAGAAAATGCCTACATCCTGTTGGTAGACAGGTTCCCAAACCCACAAATACACGAGTCAGACAAACGAGGCCACTCTTCAAACAAAATAAAACAAACGCTTGACAATAAACTAAAACAGTCTTTCTTTGATATTGAATATATATTTGCGTACGAAGTAAAGAAGATTATTGATACATTAAACCCTAATAGATCAACAGGTATAGACGGCATTGGCCCAAGAATACTAAATCATTGTAGTGATTGTATAACACCGGCAATTACACATATTATTAACAAAAGTATCGACACAGGGATTTTTCCGGATGCTTTAAAAAAAGTTTATGCTCTACCCATATTCAAAAATGGAATTAGAGAGCTAGGATCCTTATAATTACCGTCCTATATCTATTTTGCCAACCATTTCAAAAATATTTGAAAGACTCATTGCGACTCAACTTCAATCTTTTTTCAAACTAACAAATGTTCTTCACAATACTCAGTCATGATTTCGTCAAAATCATTCTTGTCTCACAGCACTCATTTACTTGATAGATACGTGGTTAAAGGATATCAATTCAGGAAAATATGTAGGGTCAGTATTTTTGGATTTGAGAAAGGCATTTGACCTCGTTGACCATAACATTATCTTGTATAAACTAAAACTGTATCACTTCTCGTCACGCACCGTTACTCTATTTAAGTATTACTTATCAAATAGAACACAGACTATCAAGCATGCAAATATAACATTTGAAACAATGGAGATAATGTCTGGAGTTCCCCAAGGCTCAATCCTCAGCCCTCTATTATTTCTGCTTTATATAAATGCTATTGCATATGAAATACCAACCGCCAATATCCATCTTTATGCTGACGATTCCACCCTGTATACACCTGGCACTGATATCAAAACTATACAGGCCACTCTTTAAACAGATATAAATGCAATCATTTCTTGGTGCCAAATAAATAGCATGTCTTTACATCCTAATAAATCTACATGTATGATTCTATCGTCGAATAACAGTCTCAAAAACCTTGATATTGAACTAACGCTGTCATATAAATAAAACTAAATTGCAAAATGTAAATGATTACACCTTTTCATGGAATACCCATCTTGAAAAATATGTTCTCATATCAATTCAAAAATAGCACTTTTAAAAAGAATTATGCCGTTTTTATCATTTGAAATGAAATTATTATTTTATAATGCATATATTTTTTCTACAATGGACTACTGTTGTTCCGCTTGGGGTACTGGAAGAAAATGTTATAAGTATCTAGGTAACTTACAAGCGCGAGTAGCTAGAATAATACAAAAGGAGTTGGCCAACCTTGATGGCTCAACATTACTCAATAAATTAAATTGAATAGATGTTTCATCATTCTTCAGTCCTTGTTTACAAATATTACTGCAATGAGAGTCATAACTTAGTCACGCCAACTTTTAAAACAAAATACATGAAAAATTCTAAGTGCTGTTAATTGGAATAAAATTCCCAACAATATAAGATCAGTATCGTCAGTAAATACATTCAAAAAAGCATTAAAATCATTTTTATTGTAAAAGGTCCACACTCTATTATGTTTGTTATGAAAGTTATTATTAGCACTTACTATTATATTGATATATATGTACTATTTATAATATCTGATGAGTGATTGTCTTGAATGAGCGAACGTGTGTTATATAATTATTGTGTTTCAATTTATGTTGTTTTCTGTTAGAAGGCCATGTTTTATTTAAGAATTGTACAACCGTTTTTGTATAACTCTATTCATGTTACCTTCCATAGATAAAGATATTATCATTATTATTATTATTACCATAAATGGTAAATTGGTATTATTATTATTATAGTCCGATACAGGAGTTTCTATGATGACGTACGCGCGCCGAGTTAGCGCTTGCATATAGGAAATATCTCTTTGCAATTCTGGGAAACGTCTAAGAAAAGTTATAATGCAGTATTTTTAGTATGTCTGTATGAAGGCATTAACGTGCCTTTTTCAATATTATTTCTTAGTATGTTTTGATAAAAAAGAAGACTATCTACCTTTAACCGTTTAATTGATATAGGCGTTGCAATCAAATACAAATTGAAACAAATTACATGAATACACAACTACACCCGTCATGACGGTTAATTATCAGCATGAACTTTTATTTACTAGTACATGTATTCCTGCACCTCACAATTTTCATCATGTTTGTACCCCCCCCCCCCCCCAGTCGGAAATTTCTGGTCCCGGGCCTGTTTGCGTGTAAGCTATGTATAACAGAGAAGTACAAATTTATGTTCATTTCGATCTAACATCTCAATAAGAACATCTGTCATCAACAGCATGTGTGTGTTGACAATTATCGAAGCGAAACATAACAACGACATTCCTAGATATCCGGATTTTATCTAAAACCACTCTGTTAACTCAAGCATACATTTCTACTTGAAACACTATCTACATTTAGAAACCCAAGTACATCTTTATTTTATTATAGTCTCATAACATTACATACAATGAACAGACACCATAAAATAACTACCATTCAATCATGAGTTACACTAAACAAAACGTATAAGTGTGCAGGTATAAATATGACCGTATCTCGGTCAATATTAGCCTGATCTTGCTGAAATTTTCAACAAATATAGCGTAGATATCTGGCATTATAGCTTATTTATCTCATGTCATAAATACACAGATTGAACAAATAAGATCAATAAATGAGATGATGATGATACTGAAAACATCAGTACTGCAGCTTCCACTTAAAGATGATCTTGTTGATTGGAAAGAGTCTAATAGCGCGTACATATCCATCCTGACTCAATGCACCTTGTTTTTTAAATCGATAAATTCGACCCTAGAATCACGATCTACATGTAGCCAATATAAAAAATCGTGTAGGAATGTTAATCAATAGTTATTCGACATTAAAAAGGTGTACACTTATAAGTTTTGTTAAGTATATAAGAGACTGGACTTGACATAATTCAGATCAGTATACACATTCTATACATAAAGTTGAAACATCTCTGCCATTTAGAAGCTGTCGAAAGTTGGAACAAATCTCTGTCAGAATAAAATACCACTGAACTAAATGTCAGGACATTCATTAATGAATTCACCCTGTCATAATACAAATGTCGGAGAGTACTTAACGACAGTGAAATACTGTTTTGTCCTAAAACCAAACATTGCAATATAACCTTATTGCGCAAATCATCAAAAAGGTCGTAGAAAATGATGTATATACATGTATTCCCATATTGAAAACCAATATCAAACCGACAGCGCACAAACACTCTTAAATGTTTATACCTTAACATAAAACGAGGATTTAAAACCGATGAAAATCTTTGTACAGTAAAACTTCGAAACCTCGAACAGTTTTGGCTCGAACACAGTAGATACCTCGAACAGGTTCTTAAGTCCCGGCGAAACCCCTTCTTATTTCATATTATTTAACAGTAGATCACTCGAACAGAGATAGGTCGAACACTCGAACAGAATTTGGGGTCCCTAGCTATCATTTCATTCATTGTTCACCATAGATAGGTCGAACAATACAACAATTCACACCTTTCATTGACCGCTTAATATTCTATTGTTTATTGACGGGTAGGTTGGCGACACATGTTATTCGCACTTCGTGATAATTACTTGCCAGTTGTACATATATATTTATTTATTCAAGTCTCATCTTTGTACAAAACATTGATATACATATAGTAACGACTATAAAAACAAACATAAAACATTGCACAAAGCCATTCAAATAAGAATTATAAGAGACTATATAAGAATACACCTCATACATAAAATTATACAAACATGTACATGTACAGTGGAAACTCCCTAATCCGAACACCCCTCGGACAAACTATAAAGTCCGGATTAGAGGAGATTCCCGACTGGAGAGGATTCCTCCATTGAATGTCAGTAGGCAAGACATTCTTTCAGTAATTTGAATAAGTTCGCTGGAGGTTGTTTGCGTTATCGCGATGTAATATATAATGTCTGAATGCATTCTATTATTCGACTTTGCAGAGTAATTTAAGCTACAATATTTTACAAAATTTATGTAAACTTTATGTAAAATTCTATTTATAGCCCAAAATCATACGTTATAAGAGACTAGCATATTTATGCTCCTTTCATAAAAGGAAGATTAATTTTGCAATGCGATATGCAAAATACATGCTTTGTTAAATATTGGAAATTATCATTATTATTTGCTTAGTCGTTATAGACATTGTAGAAAATTCGATTCTTCAGAACATGCACCGCTATAGACGCCTCTCGTTTAATTAAAACTGTATGAAAGCATTGAATATAATTAACTTAAGATTTTGACCTACAGTTCATTCTTCAGTAGATGTAGAAATGACAGCAAAATTACACTGTGCAGAAAATTTATTAGATATTTTATTTCTTAATCTTTTATTGATATTTTGATAATTTCACTGCATAAGGTGGATATATCAATCTCAAGCAAGTATTTCACTGAATCATTCAACATATTCATATTTCAAACATAGCTGAAATTAAGTATGGGTGTTTTGCGACGTTATACAATGTACCGTCCATAAAACCTGACACGATATGCACTTAGTACGATGTATTTTCAAAACGCAATATCTGAAAACTATGCACCATAGCTGTATTTCAAGAGATGTTTCGTAGAGGAAAATAATGATCTAGGGTAAAATATTTGAATGGTGACTTGTGTACCTAATGGGCCCATTTCTGCGCTTTGACTGTCAGTTAGGACATATACGCGCGTGTACCGTAGATGCCTCGAACAATAGATGGCTCGAACTAATTGCTAGGTCCGACGGCAGTTCGAGGTTTCGAAGTTTTACTGTAGCTCATGAATGTTTAATTTTATATACTGGTTAAAATTTCTAACTTGCCGATGACAAGCGATAAATTTGTATGCTTTTTTTAGCAAGAAAAATGTGTACTTCACAGAGTTACACAAATTGTCTTACACTCGTAATATTGTTTTGGTTTTAAATCATGATTTTGTTTCTGAAAAGCCAGGACTGTAAGCAGAACTATGGAACGATAGGATGAAGATCTTATTGCAGATGTACATTTATGATTCCCTGTGAAACTATTTCAACATAGTGAAATATTAAACAGATTCTGATTTTTTCTCAATACAATGCTACCTTTTCAGAGTGGCCCTCCCTTGAGCAATAACCTTTCTTCAGCAAGATTATCGATTTGCCCGTTGTCAAAACATTTACAACCGATTTAACCGCGCCTGTTACCTCAACATAACAGCTGAAATTTACATCTTCCAAAAGGGTGTTACTCTGTCGTAGTTGCCTTGTGTTATACAGTAAAACCTCACTTAAGGAACACCTAAATAATAAGACCACCTCAAAATTAAGACCACAAATTTCAAGTCCATTTTCACTGTTTTGCTCTTTAATCAACCTCAATATTAAGACCACCTCAATAAAAAGATAAGTTCTCAAGGGTCCCAACCTTGGTGGTCGCATTATTGAGGTTTAACTGTAGTTATAAGTTTGAAAGCAGGAAGAACTCATTTAAGAATGCTGCGCACAAATTAACGAACATACCCCCGAATAAGAGGATAGCTCTTTTGACCAGTACATATTTCAATTTATGATCTGGAGATTGTGGTGAAAATTTGTGATGATTCAATTATACATTGTAAGGAAGTGCGTATTAAGAAGTTTGATTCGTTTAGGCCACAGTGATTTAGCCAATCAAAATAATTCCCTCGTTCACTGGGTAAACATTGGGGAATCCCCTTTTGCACATATCCCGTGTAATATTCTTAAGGAGTGGAAAATCTTGTTTCAATTATAAAACTGTGTAATTTGAGAGACAGCGACATTGTAAGCGGCAGCCATTTTATATCAATTCAGGTATTACCAACCTAATTGGTATGTATGGTGGCATATTTCTGCCACCAATTAACTACGTACATTTTTTTCGCCGGGACTTAAGAGCCTGTTCGAGGTATCTACTGTGTTCGAGCCAAAACTGTTCGAGGTTTCTAAGTTCTACTGTTATTACCTAGAAAATTATGTTGGCACTATCAGACAATTTTTCGTGTTAAGATTTTTATCTGGTATGAACATTTATCACGATACTTATCACAGTTAATCACACAATTTTCTAGTGAATTAAGTAGTTATCTAGTTTCTTTATCGTGATAACCACATCATTGTCTAGTTAATTATGTAGTTAACTGGAGGCAGAAATATGCCACCATAGGTATGCCTCCAGATACAATTAAAACTGATATTTATGCGTAAAAGTTTTATTCAATTTTTGGCTTATTATAGTCAAATATGTCAACGTTTTGAAAAATACATCACTTTGTAGTTGTAAAACACTATGAAATAAACAAAATCATTGTATATATATGGCTCCAAATACCTAATTTTCATTTTTAATATTTTCATTGAATATCTCCCTTTTTTTAATTCTTTCAGTAAATATTCAATAGGAATATTTTATGATGACTTAATTGCAATTGTTTGATAACAGTAAACAAAAACAAATGATGAAAGAAAAAAATGCACATATTGTTTGAAATCTAGTTTGAATACTCGTATTTCAGTTGAATTCTCCAAGCTTCTTTATTATGACGTTATTTAATGACAATATTTTTCTCGATGCATTACGTACTTATCATTGAGGCATATCTATCAATTCTTTCACTTGATATATAGTGTTCATGTTACCCCCCCCCCCCCTCTTTCGGCCTATTATTATAATATGCTCTCTGTTTTACTATTTATTAATTCACAAGCGCACTAAATTCTGTGACATATGTAAGTATTCGGTTGGAGAATTTCGGCCCAACTTTTTATGTTGAAGTCAATATTTCTTGACGTCTTATATTTTGACGTTACGCCATATTGTTTTGTGCAGTTCATTTTGACGCAACGCCATATGAGCTCTGCTATAGGATTTACAACCTCTTCTGTAAACGACGTCATTTCAAGAAAACGCAACATGTGATGTCCCTATTTGCAAGCAGGAAACAATATTTACTCCATATGGTCACTTCATTTTCATATTGCCATATAGGGCAATATTGCTTACTCTCAGCACATAGTGACGTCACATGCCACGTTTTCTGGAAATGACATCACTTAAAGAAGAGGTTGGAAATCGTACATTGGCGCTCTATGGTGGCATATTACTGCCACCAGTTAGCATGATAGCGTTCGCGAATAAATTCGTGTTAACCACTTAATTATTACGATAATTATCTAGCTATCTAGATAATATTCGTGATAAATTTTCGGTAAGATAAATATCATACAACTAGAAACAGGCTTGAAAGTGCCCATAACTGCCACCTCTTACATTTTTATGATGTATTTCACTAGATTTAAGTGGCAACACGAATCTTATCTAGTTGACTACTTATTATGTTACTTAATAACTCAAATTCGCGAATTTCACTTAAGATTCGTGTTACCACTTATTTATAAATGCGTTTTTGACTTCTACATGTAAGTGGTAACACGAATCTTATCTAGTTGACTACTTATTATGTTACTTAATAACTCAAATTCGCGAATTTCACTTAAGATTCGTGTTACCACTTATTCATTTTTGGCTTCTACATGTAAGTGGTAACACGAATCTTATCTAGTTGACCACTTATTATGTTACTTAATAACTCAAATTCGCGAATTTCACTTAAGATTCGTGTTACCACTTATTCATTTTTGGCTTCTACATGTAAGTGGTAACACGAATCTTATCTAGTTGACCACTTATTATGTTACTTAATAACTCAAATTCGCGAATTTCACTTAAGATTCGTGTTACCACTTATTCATTTTTGGCTTCTACATGTAAGTGGAAACACGAATCTTATCTAGTTGACTACTTATTATGTTACTTAATAACTCAAATTCGCGAATTTCACTTAAGATTCGTGTTACCACTAATATCTAGAAGCCAAAAATTAATAAGTGGTAACACGAATCTTAAATGAAATTCGCGAATTTGAGTTACTAAGTAACATAATAAGTAGTCAACTAGATAAGATTCGTGTTACCACTTAAATCTAGTGTAAAATATCATAAAAAGGTAAGAGGTGGCAGTTCTGGGCACTTCCAAGCCTGTTTCTAGTTTTATTATATTTATCATACCGAAAATTTATCACGAATATTAACTAGATAGCTAGATAATTATCGTAATAATTAAGTGGTTAACACGAATTTATTCGCGAACGCTATCATGCTAACTGGTGGCAGTAATATGCCACCATAGCGCTCATATCGTTTTGTGCAGTACATTTTTTCTTTACGCCATATTGTTTTGTGCAGTTCATTTTGACGCAACGCCATATCGTTTTGTGCAGTACATTTTGTCTTTACGCCATATTGTTTTGTGCAGTTCATGTTGACGTAACGCCATATCGTTTTGTGCAGTACAGTTTGACTTTACGCCATATTGTGTTGTGCATTGTGTAAGAGAACCATAATGTAGTTTGTAAAAAGTTTCATAATTTGATAAATCCCTTTAAATAGAGAGTGTAAAGATTTCAATAGAAAATTATAACTTGCAGAAACATAGGTGTGCAATAACAAGTGTGTTTGAGTGAATAAAGCAAACCGTTCCAATCAGCACTCACAGTGCTTTGATTCTCTACACTACAATTAAAAACTGTTTCATTAATATACGGTCTTAATGGTGGTCTTTAAGCGAAGTTTAAATCACAGTATTTTGTTTGATTGATGTTTGTTTGACCTAGATTTCGTTTTATTTCTCACCGACAGATTAAATTGGTAATTTTATCTTGTTCATGAATACACCAGGTATCACTTAACCATGGGCCAGCTATTCATAAATATCAGATAATTTTATCTTTACACGAGTGATGAATGTTATCAGTTAGTTTTCTGAAAATGAGGAAGAACGAGCCTTTTTGAGAGTTTTCCGAAAACAAGTGTCTTTTCATAATTTCAATACATGTACGTAACAAACAGGGTAAAATGTTACTTTTTTCATAGAAGTGATCATCACTGTGAGGTACATAGGACATCACGTAACTTCACGTCCTTTTGCGAATCATCGAAATAATATTAGTATTATCTTCAAATCTTTGACGTCATTTACGCAAATAATTGTTCATAGTTTTGTGCGGTCCATTGATCCGTTATAAAACAGGGTGGGTATGTTAGGTTTTACTACGGACTAGTATCATGAGCCGCCCAATAACCGGAAATGACGTCATTAGGAAACAAAATACAACTACAAAAGATTGAATTAAGTGCACTTTATTTATAACTATGCACGATTCACACATTCAAGCAGCTGGTTGGTTGTAAATGGTGTCTGATATCGATCAAAGTGGAAACATTTACATGTATAAATGAGCGCTGCTACGGGATTAACAAACTCTTCTGTAAACGACGTCAATTCAAGAAAACATGTGATATTTTTGCAAGCAGGAAACAATATTTACTCCATATGGTCACGTCGTTTTCATATTGCCATAAGCGGCAAATGTTGCTTACTGTCAGTACATGGTGACGTCACATGTGACGTTTTCTGGGAATGACGTCACTTAAAGAAGAGGTTGGAAATCGTACAGCGACACTCATATATTGATGCAGTAGCAATAACTTGGTTTGAGTCTTGAATCAGTTCAAATATTGAACATTTATCTACTGGACCAGGATAGTTGAATCAACTCGTAGTCCAGGTGTGAACAATATAAAAAGGAAACCAGAATACAAGATAGCAATTCTTTATTTCAATCTCATCAGTGTACATATCACATAGGGCCTACATACACAATAACAATCGAATGCGTACCTAATAAAAGTACACTGCCACGCATAACTTGAGTTATAAGAGATGACTTCACCTGGTCATTGGAACGAAATTATTGTCACATTACACAATCAAACATTCTGGCTGAACATGAAATGGTACTCAATATACTAGTATATGTTTGTACATAAGTATATGAACTTTTTGGACCTGTTAAACAGTGTTGAAATCATGTGGTTACAAAAGCAAATACACACATACTCCAGTCCTTCTAGTCCCTAGATTTCTGCAATGAAATATGTTTTTTGATATGTAATACGCCCCCGCCAATTTTGGGCAAAAACAGAGAGGCTCATGAATTTAGGACCTCCTCTTGATCTAGGATTATATATGGACGACCCTTTTCCCCAAAACATTCAGGGGGGGGGATCCAGACCTCTAGACCTTACCCTTTAGGACCCACACATGTTACCAATATATATGACAATGCTTTTTCTAATTGGTCACTTCTTATATTGTCAAAAGTTTCAAAATATACAGAAATATAAACTAACCAAATCTATATCATTTCATTCTTACCCATACCTCAATCTTTTGAAACACAAAATTCACACATGATTGTACAAAATAATCAGCATTGATAGTTATCTATCAAACTTAATCAACATCAGAAATACCAGGGACCAATAAGAAATGTGTTTTAGTATACAACACTCTGCCTAGATACAAACAAACGAAAAAAGGACGCAAAATAAAAAAAATAAAAAAAATTGCAGAAAAGATGGTTAAAAGCAAAACATATAAAAAACCTTTACTACCAATAAAGCCTAGGGAATGTGCTACAGTATAAACATAGTAGAAAAACATCAACAACATTTATGTCTTAATCATTGATGAATGTCTGAATGTCATATTCTAACCTAAATGTAAAATACACTTTTAGGTTTAAACTTGTCATTTTTATGAGGCTTAAACCTTCACGTCCTAAACCGCTTGGTTTGTGAATTTGTTCCAAGTGCTCACACCAGCATCTAATTTGTCTGCAAAGCACAAACGGAGCGAGACAATTAAGCCATTCACAATGGCAAACAGAGCCCCGACGGCTGAAATGTAAAAAAAAAAATTTCCATATAAAATCAGTTTTACATGTATGTACGTAATTATGTTTGTAAACTTTACTCATGGAACTTAGAACAATATTTATTGTACGTCACCATTGACATGTTGTATATATTGTATTGTATTTATTCATGATGGGCTCATTGCCTTTTTCTTAACAAACTTATCTATCTATCAAACTGTTGGCAAGCATGACACTATTTGTGCATTGTATTTAACTTAAATATCAAATATTGTTAAATGAATATTGAAGTCAAGCGGCAAATGCCACACACATAGCACAAGGAGACATGCAAATGTTAATATTTAATTTCAGGGGTTATACTTGGTCCTGAATCCCAAGGGAGAGAAAGATTGTCCCTTCAGTCAGAACCCTAAGGGTAAACATATGGCCTTCTGGAAATTCAAGGGAACAAAGGGTCAACTTCAGGGTTAAATGGACTAATAATGATTGCATGTTTTAATGTTAAAAGGACTGGCGAAACATGACAATATGCATTGAAAATGATAATCCAATTTTTTCACTCAACTAAAGTAAATATGAGTATTATGTATAAATAATGGCCAAACGGATAAAAATCACACCAATAAAAATCTTACCAGTCATAGCAACTGCCCAAGGAAAATGAATAGACATCTGCACTTTTTCACTGATTTCCGTCTTCTTGCTTAAAGCATCCAAGCCCGTTTTGAAAGTGGTGTACTGGTTGGCTTCATAAGCAACCGCTCCTAGCAACAGCATGGCTGCAAAAAATGTACAACACACATGAAATACAATACCATGACAGTGGTGCAATCTTTGAATATTTCCACTATCATAAAGTTATAATTTTGCCAATAGCTTTGTGACAATTTCCTTAATATAATGATAAAAAAGTCATTGTGAATGACTTGTAAATTCGTAATTCAACGAACAACGTGTATATACATTGAAACATAATAGTTATCGCTAGTTTTTATACAAAGTGAATTAAACACAAACTCATTTAACGTGATTTCTTCTCCCTCGGTGTTCAATTACTACAGGCACTTGTTGTGTGCAAAGCACCTGTATGTCTGATTGTCTGCTCACTATAAGTGGTTGTCTTGGTAATTGAAAGCCTTAACATATTTTGTTTACTATTATATTATAAGTCATTATTTCGTACCAGATACAATATACAGACAGGCTCCACCTATTCCCAAACACTTTCGGCTTTCATCATTATAATCCATTCTGCAGTATCTAAACGAAAGAACCATTGCAACAATGGTCCCCAAGGCACCAACTATGGTCAGAATCTGTAATGGCAGGAAATTGCGGAGAAGTCCAGCAGAAGCAGCTGTAAATAGAAAGATTTACAAAATTAAATGTCCACGGCAGGTGGTTGCTACTCGCGGGTGGTTGTTAGCCTAAGTTTAACTGTACTTCCTTTATATAACCTCTGTTTTTGGAGCTAGAAGTAACCAGTACAGTCTTTCAAGAGCAAAAAGCTTGTCGAGAAGCAAATTGTGACTGTTGTCAAAGACCTAAATACCAGTATTTAGGTCTTTGCTGTTGTTGAAAAGTTGTTGCTCTAGAGAGATTAAATTGTTTATAAGATTTTACTATATAAATTGGTAATATTGCTAAAGAGAGGTTGTTTGTGAAGAGAGGCTCACTCAATATAGGTTGCTACAGATCCTTTTCACTTGTCCAATTCAAACATTACAAATTACCGAGTTGGACGATTAATGTGTTTTGTCTGCCGCGATAAATTATCGCATTCATTACACCTTTTTTCACGACCCCAAACAATCGAAATTGTTTATTACGTTATAACCGAGCCAGTTTACGTTATTATAAGCCTTTTGGGACCCAGAAATTACTACGTTATATCCAAAATTACGCTACACGTATATCCAAATTCACTATAACCGTGTAGCTATACTAAATATAGAAGAGCTTGGTCAGGGAATAAAATTACCATGTATTATCCGATTTTTCGTTATAACCGAGTACGTTATAAGCGTGACACACCGTATGTGTTATGAACTACACCAGTGTTCAATATGGTAAACCATACATTTTGCTAGCAAGATTTCGTTTGTGTAAAGTAGTGAATTGGTAGTTTAAATGTTTAGTGGACATGAATAGTTTGTCCAGTGTATTTTAGGCAATAAGTGGATAAAGGTTGATTTTTAATTCTCAATGCATCTACATTGAAATCGGGACAATCTTATGTCAATACTTTTCTTTCATTTTAGTCATCCAACTTCACTGAAAAAATGCGCAGACGATTAGCATGATTATAGACTAGTGTCTTTTTAATTATTCAAAATGTATTTTTTTTTTACATTTTTAGTCTGACAGGCCCGGATACAGAAATTCCCGACTGGGGGGGGGGGGGGGCAAACATGATGAAAATGCCCTGAACTTAAAGTGCTGTGCACCGAGTGGGGGTAGGTTCGGGAGGGGATTATCCCCCTCCTTTAAGGGGGTCCGGGGGATCTCCCCCGTAACATTTTTTTCAAATATATGAAATGGTGGCTTCTGTTGTATTTCAGGGTCGAACTTCAAAATTATTTTATTTTGCAAAACTTTAGGCCCAAGTATTACATTCCCTTCCATAAATTATTGATTGTTTAAATTATTTTAAGAAATTTTATTTTCACTGTTTCACACTAAAACAACACCACGATAGATCTCTGTCTCTGTGACATTTGATGAACAATGATCAGCGTTTTACAGATGCTTTCAACATGATAAGGAAATTGAAAGCGACTGTCTGATGTAGAGTGTAGATTTTTCTATACGGCCGATGAGCACATCAGGGGGCCAACTTTTATTGCACTTTCTTCAGCTAAACTGGTAGTATTCAAGAGGAAATCGACCATAAATCAATGTATTGTATTTGAAGTGCTAAAAGAATAGTAACCTCAAGACCTAATCAGTGGATATAATTTTATATTAGGAATAGAAAAAGGTCACACCACAGCCGACTGGTTTTTAAAATCTTGAATGTTCCTGTTGCTCCTACCTAAATTTTGATAAAACTTGGAAAAGGTGTAGAGTAATTAACAATAATTATTCAGACATTACTTTATTTGTTTAGATTTAATGAAAATGAAAGACTGGACAATTTAACTAAGTTTAAAGTTTCAGTCCTAAATTGTTTGTGAATAAGGCCCTATATTACTCAATATTGTTAGGAATGCATGTGGTTGATGCAAACACCAATAGGTATTGAATGCGTCATGGAATTTCATGAATGACATAATCCTTAAAGTTAATATACAAATAATGTAAGAATTATGATATTAATAATCAGTGGTTTTGTTGGGTTAATTTTATTGGCGAATAAAGGCTGTCAAACCCCTTACCAAAAGTCTCCATTTTCCAAAAAGAACACATTTGTTCATTTTTCCGCTTCGGGCTGCATTTCTTTTCATTAGGTCAGGTGTTCGTGTATTTAACCTTTTATAAAAGACCATTGCCTTGAAACCTTGCTCTTACATAACCTCATGTATAAAACAAACAACAGCCACAATGAAAATTATTTTTATCAGCAAAACAACAATTTCCTTATTTTCCCAAATTCGGGATTTATCGCGTCTATTTTCCCAATTGAAAAGGCACAGGCAGTAAAATTAATTTTAAAAAAATCGCTGATAATTTAGAATTTATATAAGTATACTGTATTGTGTCCATTCGTTCCGTTTAATATATACACTATATACAATTAATGTAAGGGCGACATACGCTTTTGAGTAGGCCTACACAATTAATGGAAAGATAATATGCAATTCAGAAATGGAAAAATAATGCGCAATTAATGAAAATGTAATATGCAAGTTTATGCCAAATAAAGAATAAATCGGGTACTCTAAGAATAATACGATGAACACCGTTATACTTCAGTAAGTAATTGATAACTCACTTTTATTTGCTTCGGGTTGATCTGATTCACTTATGGTCTGTCGTAGCCGGTCCACGGTAAATGTGCCGCACTGTTTTAAGTGTCCGCTTCCGACGCAAGCATAACCCGTAAACAGACCTAATCCCATACTTTCGGAGACTTGAGTATCTTTGGTCTGTACTTTCACATCAAATAGCAGCCAGGCAGGAGACCATAGTCCAATACCTTGAAATACAATCGACAAAAATCCACAAATAAACAAACTAACGAAAACTTTATCCATGATTCAGCGTGCGCAGGTAGCGTTGATTCAGTCAAATCTGAAGCAGACGACAGCGCATGTAGGATTATAGCTACACCTCGCGCATGCGCACTGGATGTGTTTATGCAATTCGGCAACACTGACGAATATTTGGTTTTGGTGTAGTTTGGTTATTCCAGGCCAAATTAACCTTGTCACGGAAATATAAACCATATATTTATAAGTCTGTGACCTTGCTATAAACTTAAAAGTTAATAATTGAACAAATTCAACGGAATAGCAAGGAAGTCAAATGATAAACCAGACTACGTTTAAAAATGATTCCACATCAGCCGCATTAGACCCAGCTCTCTCTAAATCATTTTGAGAGTTGTGCAATTTAATTGAAGATATCTCCAAATCAACTCAATTGCAGAGCTCTTTAACTGAATGAGAGCTCTCTCAAAACCAATAAGAGACCCATCCCATTCAATTTGAGAAATCTCCAAATCAATGTTCTATCGGTTTAAAATTTAGCCGAATTAATGCTCTCAACAATTGAATTAAAGAGCTCATTAGTAGAATTAGAGCTATCTTCAAATCAATTACGGATAAGTACGGATTCGTTAGGTTTGGAGAAAACAATTTTCTTGAACAAATCATTTGATTACAAAATTGTTGAACAACGAATATTAGGCATTTTTCATCAAAGCTGGTATTCTTCCATTAATAACTCGACTCGCTTAGAAACATACAGTATATTCAAACACTCATTTATTTTAGAAAGATATCTCGACGTAATCAAAGATTCTAAATTTAGAATTGCTCTCGCAAGATTTCGAACATCATCTCATGACTTAATATTTAAATATACATAGAAACGACTGAATTTGTAAAAACTGTAATACAGAAATGATAGAAAACGAATATCATTTTCTATTAATTTGCTCAAAATTATCAGATTTAAGATCAAAATATATTTAAAAAAAATACTACTACTCATAGCCTACGAAACAGAAAAATTGTCTAATCTTATGACAGCAACATCAAAAAATATTGTCACCAATTTGGCCAAATAAGTATTCTACGCCAATCTTATTAGAAATTGAAAAATAAATTTTATGCTCATATTTTGATATAACATTTATGTATACATGCAATGTAACATCATGTGCGCTTTAGAAAATCTATGCCTTTTGTCACAAATATTTTGTTTAATTGCTATAAAACATGTTAATATGTTTTAATGCAATAAACTATTTGTAGTTGTAGTTGTTACCTCATTAATTTATTTAGAGCTATCTTTAATTGATTTGAAGAGGTCTCTAGCTCAATTGGTGAGAGCCAATGAATTGTTGCTATCAATAATTATATAATGATAGCAACAAATAATTAGAGACCTCTCTAATTATTTGAAGAGGTCTCACAATGAGTGAACCGGTTGCATGAAAAATCGCAACTGAGATCTTCCTAACACTCAAACAAATGTATCTGGTGATAGAATACATAGATAACAATGAAGACATCTGACATGTATACCAGATTGAGGTATTCTCGCATCACTACCGAATATAGACAGGTCAACTATAAGTCTTTCAGTTTGATATATGATTTGCAATACTAATAATTGACAAGAAAAAAGTCTGAATTTGAGAAATCTGGTCAGATCACAAAGAGCACATATTGCACATTCAGTCCAGTGCTTTACATAAGTACATGGAGCTACATTTAATCGGACAAAATCACAGGACATGCACAACTTTAAGATCCTCCTCAACAATAGTTCAAGCACATGACTTTTCTACTCTTTCTCACCTCTCGATTAATCTCCAGATTATCTTTACGAGTGTCTCACTGTAAGCAGGAAGTAAAACATTCCCAAGTAATGTCCCTACTTAGATGTAAGGCAATTATCAGTACAAAACATTTCATACTTCATAAAACTATCGCAAAATATAGCACTAAAATACAAAGATGCATTAGACATCTGATAACCAATCCTTTGTCAACATTACCAATATAGTATGCTTACAATTACACGGAGTATCAAATGACAGTGTCTAGACCCGAGTGTATTAAGACGCTCAAGACCTGGGTAAAATATTTAAACGGTAATCATTTATGCCAATCACATATCTTTTATTCTACCTCTACATGTTTTATGTTCATAAGGCCACACCAAACTATTTTTTTGTTCTTCGGATTTTTTCCTTTAAAAAATGGGGCGAGTGAGCGAAAAAAACAACATGTATATATTGATATCAGTATGAAGCTGAAAACTGTAGTTGCTGGGACTATCCTAAACTATGAATAAACAGCGTGTGAGCGCAACAAATTCATTCTTACTGCAGTTTCTTCTCCGTTAGTACATACAAAGAGGAATTATAAGCGATGACTATATCATATACATGTATAACTATGAACTGCCCACTTCAAGAAAATTTCAATAGCGCATGTGAAATACAGGTAAACAGTCAACGCAAATACGTTTTCTCCTTCACATTTTTCACCTGTCGCAACAATGTTTTACCAGTCGCAACAATTTTTTACCTGTCGCAATGTTTTGAACAGGATTAACAACTTAAAATCCTTTTTTAAATGTTGTTTTATTACATGTATAACCATTATAATTTTTTCTTGAGCCAATTTTGGACTGGTCGGTTTCAGTCATTCGGGGGCTATATTACAGCACGCAATCAACACATATTTAGTAAAGTTTGTCCCCTCAATCCCCAATATTCTATAGCATAGGACTTTGTTATTTCAATGTATTTCTTTAAAATAGCTTTTAATAGTCTACAAATCATTTCTAATAGAGCTTGTATGATGATTCACTGCAGCACTGTTATTTTATAACTTGTCTATTTTATTCTTGTTATTAAAGTTTAAACAAACATCTCACTATCAATTATTAATTATTCAAATTGAAATGTGAAGACAATGTATACTCCAAAACACATGTCAATCAAGTGCAAGAAGCAATACATATTTCAAACAATCGGATGTACATAAAAACTAGGTCATAAATGAAACATAAACTAAACATACAGTGAGGTAAATGATATGTGAATAGTCATAGCACAGACTATGACAAGTAAACCATCAGTATATACTTGCGAAAATAATTTTTAGTATTCTGAATTTACCATAATAATTTTCATTTCTCGTAAAATAGAGAGCTAGTGGCCTTGATTTTTTAGCTCACCTGAGCACGAAGAGGAACACTTAGGATCATTCCTGTTAAGTTTGGTCAAAATCCATTGAGTGGTTTAGGAGGAGATGTTGTTTATAGTTTCCAGTAAATACATATAGGGAACACGGACCCGCCCCTGACGGCCAAGTTTTTTGACGGAACTTAATAATTTATGCAATCTTGTAAGAGGACCACTAGAATATGCTACACACCAAATATCAAAGCTCTAGGCCTAATGGTTAGGGACAAGAAGATTTTCAAAGTTTACACTTTTAAAAGCTATGTTTAGCTCATGTGACCTACTTATGCAACAGACCGGAACCATAAATATAACGAAGGATCATCCAGGACTGTGAAGTATGGTCAAAATTTAGGAGGAGATGTCGTATATTGTTTCCACTATATACATATAGGGAACAATGCCCACCCCCTGGTGGCCATGTTATTTAACGGAACTTAATAATGTATGCAATCTTGTAAGAGGACCACTAGGCAATAATACACACCAATTATCAAAGCTGTAGGCTTTTTTGATTTGAACAAGTAGATTGTCAAAGTTTACACTTTTAAAATATATTTTAGCTCCTGTGACCTACTAATGTAACAGATCGGAACGATCCAAAAAGCTCACATCAGTGAGCACTTCGTGCTCAGGTGAGCTTAAAAATAATTCAGTAATTTAATTGTGTTGTAACCAGTAGTTTTATGCCATGATGTATAATGTCTTTGTTTATGAGAATAAAGTTGTGGTATATATTCATACATAGATATTTATGGACACTTAGTTTTTTTCCCTGTCTGGAAGGAAGGTTTCGGAAAAAATATATGGGTTCAATTCCAGGGTTAGGCAGATTATGAACTTCCGTAACATCGACTACGGTCAAATAGTTGTCAGTTGCTAGCGGAAGAGCAAGGTAGTACTGGTTGATTGTTAAATCCAGGAAAACTGGGTGAGTCAATTAGTCGCCATATATGATGAATAGGTTTAAAAAACTTATTATGCATACATTTTCTATGAAGATGTTTACATGTCAGTGAAAATGATGTAACTTTTATGCAATATTTGTCTGAAGTCAAGCACCGTTGCACATATGCTAGCTATGTATAAAACAACCAGTATTGCACAAATTTTCAAATCCACTCCTTACATACTGCGAAGGACAGTCACTGAAAGAGCTATCCAGAAATTCAAATATACAGAAAAACCTCACTTAAAGACCACCTCAATAATTAAACCACCTCACTATTAAGAAAACAGTTTCCAAGTCCATTTTCACCGTTTTGATCTGTATTCAACCTCAATATTAAGACAATCTCAATATTAAGACCAATTTTCAAGGATCCCAATGATGGTCTTATTATCGATGTTTTACTATACATTTATAACTTTATAACTTCAAAAAGTGATTCCCATACTTATGGTGTCCCATCAAACACGGATCAATCTTTAGATCCGTGCATTTGCCTACACTGATTCGAATTGTTATAATCATGATGGATTAAGATTGTTGTTTTTACATGAAACATAACAAAATTCAACAATTCTTTGTTCGCAATTTCACAGCTCTTGTTGCATCAGGTGTCAATTTTGGCGATAGCGTGAAATACGCCAACTACAGGCTACTGCACATTAAGGGAAAGCACTCCAGCTATTTAACAAACATAAGTAAATCACAGTTGTTCCCCTTAGCTAAATTGTGGTTAGATTCGAGTAAATAATTTGTCGGCAATATCTAAACTGTCTAAAACTATGGTTATTTTGTCACTAACAAGACTCAAAATTATATTACCACATCAACTTATCACAGCAATGATAAATGTTTGTTTTCTAATTTGCAAAAAAGTATCATATAAAACATAACGCTATTTTGTTGATATACAATATTTAAATTTTGTTTGGTTACGGATTAAAATCAATGAACATGTCAAATTTCCATGCATGCACTAAAGGTTTGATGTTTCCTAAATAAAACGATATAAAAAGTGTGTAAGAAAAATATGATTTAATAAAGGTCAGCTTATTGTTATTTGATAATACACAGTTAATTACACATTGATTGATGTTAGATAATACACAGTTAATTACACATTTATTCATGTTGGATAATACACAGTAAATTACACAGTTATTGATGTTGGATAACACACAGTAAATTACACAGTTATTGATGTTGGATAATACACAGTAAATTACACATTTATTGATGTTGGATAATACACAGTTAATTACAGTTATTGATGTTGGATAATACACAGTTAATTATACAGTTATTGATGTTGGATAATACACAGTTAATTACACAGTCATTGATGTTGGATAATACACAGTTAATTATACAGTTATTGATGTTGGATAATACACAGTTAATTACACAGTTATTGATGTTGGATAATACACAGTTAATTACACAGTTATTGATGTTGGATAATACACAGTTAATTTACAGTTATTGATGTTGGATAATACACAGTTAATTACAGTTATTGATGTTGGATAATACACAGTTAATTACACAGTTATTGATGCTGGATAATACACAGTTAATTAAAGTTATTAATGTTGGATAATATTCAGCAAATTAAACAGTTATTGATGTTCGATAATACACAGTTCAATACAGTTATTGATGTAAACATCCAGAGAAATAATCCACTAGTGAGTGTGGTTACTTGTGACAGGTTGTTGGATGAATGAACTATGTTAGTTCAGGGTTCATAAAAATTCAAGGACTTTTCAAGTACTTTTTCCCCAGTTTCAAGGACTAAAGTGAAGATTTATTTGGCATAGAGAAGGGATCCAGTGTATTTTGCAAGTTTATCCCCCATCACTGCTAACTAGATAAAATTACACAGCGTGAGAATTACTTTAAGAGCGCATAAAACCTGTTGCCTACCATACTGTACTGTATTACCATGCTATCGCCTATTCGACGGTAGGTACTGTCGAAAATAGCTCTGCCATCTTTTCGAATTTTTCATCATTGTTGGTATGTTTGTTATTTTTTGTCCTTTTTCTATTCACAGCAGAAGAATTCAAAGGCAATTTACCAAAATATATTCTTTTTTTTCAAAATTCAAGTGTTTTTCAAGGACTTATTGGCTGCTACAAATTCAAGTAGTTTTCAAAGAGTAGGCATCACATTCAAGACCTGCGCGAACCTTGTAGCTGTGTCAAATACAGCCGAACCTCGTTTATTTTCGACAACCTTCTATCCTAATACTTGAATTAGGCACGCTGAATTAAAATGAGCTATTCAAAACTATGTATAATTGAAAATGAAATTGCAGACCCAATGAATTCGAATGAACGAGGTCCGACTGTAGCACAAGTTCACTAGATGACCGTGTAACATACATTGTATATACAATTGCCATGTATGTAACAGCGGCATATCATATTTTATGCAATTAACTAATATAAAAATCGTTTTACATCTTAAGAAAGGAATGACGTCCATACAGAGGAGAATAGCTATGACTTCCATGAAATTAACATAATTTGCTATAAATAAGACATTTAATTCCATGGCTTCTTTGGAGAAACTGTTTAGTCAATGAATAACTCTAGGCCTGAACTGATGAATGTGATGATTTCACAAAAACGTATGTGATGTAAGAATACCTTACATCATTGCCTATTTAAAATCCTGCACGATTTTTGATGTCTACTTTCGGTTAAGAAACATGGCAATATCAAACTCAGCCTTTTTGAAATGAATTGCAATTTAGATGGTTGGAAACGACAATATAGTGATATAAGAAACAAACAAGAGGGCCCTAATGGCCTATATCATTCACCTGAATACACATGCAATATTTTAAGACGACCACTAGACAATGCTAGACACCAAATATCAAAGCTCTAGACCTTATGGTTTTTGCACAAGAAGATTTTCGAAGTTTTTACTTCTTAAATCTTTTTTAAGCTCACGTGACCTACTTATGAACAGACCAAAATTATTTATGTAACTTTGGAAGAGGACCTATTAAGGATCATTCCTGTAAAGTTTGATCAATATCCATTCAGGGTTTAAGAGGAGATGACGTTTATATTTTCCACAAAATACATATAAGAAACAAGGCACGCCCCCTTTTAAGTCAAAAATGGCCATAACTTCACTCACAAAATTGTGTCCAATATCAATTGAAGCGGTTTAGGAGATGTTGTTTGAAGCAATCATTGACAGACGCAGGGCGATGGGAAAAGCTCACCCCGAGTACTACGTGCTAAGGTGAGCTAAAAACACAAAAGGCCTTCAAATCATTGCAAACATACATTTCCTGTGGATAACAATAAACAAAAGAATCTTCCCTGAAAATAAAACACATTTCTAGAAAAGAATGGATGATATTCGAAATTTAGCCATTATTCCATTTATGGCCGAATAAACAAATCAACACAAAGGTACATAGGCAATAACTTTATTCTTAATTTAAACATCATAAACATCATCAACTAGAGGCTTACATGCAATCGCCCTGTGACATCACTTTATGTTTGACATGAAAAGGCTGCATACACAATAAATGTCAACCTACTAAGATTTCCATCTCAGATAAATGTCAATAATAGGGACAAATAATATGCTCTCTGTTTTACTATTTATTAAATCACACGCACATTAAATTCTGTGATATATATAAGTATTCGGTTGGCCCAACTTTTTATGTTGACGTCAATATTTCATGACGTCTTATATTTTGACGTTACACCATATTGTTTTGTGCAGTACATTTTGACGTTACACCATACTGTGTTGTGCAGTCCATTTAGACGTTACACCATAATGCTTTGTGCAGTCCATTTTGACGTTACACGATAATGTTTTGCGCAGTCCATTTTGACGTTACGCCTTACGCCATATTGTTTTGTGCAGAACATTTTGACGTTACGCCATATTGTTTTGTGCAGTACATTTTGACTTCACGCCATATTGTGTTGTGCATTGTGTAAGAGAACCATAATGTAGTTTGTAAAAAGTTTCATAATTTGATAAATCCCTTTCGGGCGAAATATTAATTAAGTTAAAATAGAGAGTGTAAAGATTTCAACAACAAAATATAAATTGCAGAAACATAGGGTGGGCAATAACAAGTGTGTTTGAGTGAATAAAGCAACCGTTCCAATCAGCACTCACAGTGCTTTGATTCTCTACACTATAACTTTGCATACAGACAAACAAGTTTCATGAACATCGGGTCCAACAGACTTGGTTCTGAAGAAAAAGTCGGTCTTAGTTGTTAAGGTGATCTCATACTTCAATTTAAATACAGAATACTTGAAAAAACTTGAACAATAAACACTGGTTCATTAATAACCGTCTTATTAATGAGGTTGTAATGGGGGTCTTTAAGCGAAGTTGAGCTGCAAGTCAGTTAATTTTTTAGTCAGTATTTTGTTTGATTAATGTTTGTTTGACCTAGATTCTATGTCCTAAATCTTTTTAGTAATGACGGACGTTTCATGACTCGCCGACAAATTAAATTTTGTAATGTGATCTTGTTCAAACACCAGGTATCACTTAACCATAGGTCGGCAATCATAAATATCAGATGACACAGGAGTGATCCTACATAACAAGAACGAGCCTTTTGAGATTTTTCTGAAAGCAAGTTTCTTTTTATAATTTCAATACGTAATAAACACGAATATAACATGTATTCGTAAATTGCAAAAACACATCGTGTGGGTAAAGTTTTACTCTTTTCATAGAAGTGATCATCATTGTGAGGTACATAGGACATCACGTGACTTCGCGCCTTGTTGTTACTTTACAAGCGAATCATCGAAAATAAGACAGGTGTGTTATTAGTATTATTTCACAACTTTGACGTCATTTACCCAAATAACTGTTCATAGTTTTGTGCGGTCCATTGATCCTTCAGTATGTAAGGTTTAACTACGGACCAATATCATGAGCTGCCCAATAACCGGACATGAGGATACAAAATACAACTACAAAATATTGAATTATGTGCACTTTATTTATACCTATTCATGATTCAAACATACAAGCAGCTGATTGGTTGTCTGATATCAAACAATGTGGACAAATTTACATTTATAAAATTATATTGATGCAATAGCAATAACTTGGTTTGAGTCTCGAATCAGTTGAAATCTTAGACACTTCTCTACTGGACCGGGATAGTTGAATTGACTCGTAGTCCAGGTGTAAACAATATAAAATGAAACAAGAATACAAGATAGCAAATATTTATATCAATTTCATCAGTGTACACATCACATACATATACAATAAAAATCGAATGCGTACCTAATAAAAGTATACTGCCAATCATAAATTGAGTTATAAAAGATGACTACACTTGGTCGTTGGAACGAAATTATTGTCACATTACACCACTCAAACCTTCGGGCTGATATAAACCTTCCAGATATAAAACACCAATTTCGAAATCAAGCTGAACCAGATCCCAATATTTTGAAACACAAAATAAACACGTGATTGTACAAAAAATCAGCTTAGATAGTTTTCTATCAAACTTACTAAACAGCAGAAATACCAGGGACCAATAAGAAGCGATGCTTAGATACAAACAAACGAAAAATGGACGCAAAATAAAAAATCCAGAAAAGATGGTTAAAAACAAAACATATAAAATACTTTTTCTACCAATAAAGCCTAGGGAATGTGCTACAGTATAACATAGTAGAAAAACATCAACAATATTTATGTCTTAATCATTGATGAATGTCATATTCTAACCTAAATGTAAAATACACTTTTAGATTTAAACTTGTCATTTTTATGAGGCTTAAACTTTCACGTCCTAAACAGCTTGGTTTGTGAATTTGTTCCAAGTGCTCACACCAGCGTCTAATTTGTCTGCATAGCACAAACGGAGCGAGACAATTAAGCCATTCACAATGGAAAACAGAGCACCGACGCCTGAAATGTAAAAAAGTAAAATATCCATATAAAATCAGTGCTTCTGATACACATGTTGGTCGCAGATGTAATGAAATAAAGTTTATGTTACAATTTCGTAATTGTAGCTTAATATTTCAACTATCTTCTGTTATTCATTTATTCATTAAACTACCAATTAACATAGTAATTACTTTTTAAAGAGTAAATACTCTTGCGTGTTATACATGTATGTACTTAATTATGTTTGTAAACTTTACTCATGGAACTTAGAACAATATGTATTGTAAGTCACCATTGACATGTTGTATAGTATTGTATTGTATTTATTCATGATGGGCTCATTGCCTTTTTCTTATAAACTTATCTAACTATCCAACTGTTGGCAAACATGACACTATGTTATAATACAATGCAATTGTATTTAACTTAAATATTAAATATTGTTAAATGAATATTGAAGTCAAGCGGCAAATGCCACATATATAGCACAAGTAGACATGAAAATGTAAATATTAAATTTCAGGAGTTATACTAGGTCCTAAATTCCAAGGGAGATAGCCGAAATACATAAACTTCAGAGAAAAATTGACCATTCAGTCAGAATCCTAAGGGTAAAAATATGGCATTCTGGAAATTCAAGGGAACAAAGGGTCAACTTCAGGGTTAAATAGACTAATAGTGATTGCATGTTTTAATGTTAAAAGGACTGGCGAAACATGACAATATGCATTGAAAATGATAATCCAATTTTTCACTCAACTAAAGTAAATATGAGTATTATGTATAAATAAAGGCCAAACGGATAAAAATCACACCAATAAAAATCTTACCAGTCATAGCAACTGCCCATGGAAAATGAACAGACATCTGCAGTTTTTCACTGAATTCCGTCATCTTGCTTAAAGTATCCAAGCCCGTTTTGAAAGTGGTGTACTGGTTGGCTTCATAAGCAACCGCTCCTAGCAACAGCATGGCTGCAAAAAATGTACAACACACATGAAATACAATACCAGGACAGTGGTGCAATCTTTGAATTTTTTCCCACTATCATAAAGTTATAATTTTGCCAATAGCTGTGTGACAATTTCCTTCATATAATGATAAAACGTCCTTGTGAATGACTTGTAAATTCGTAATTCAACGAACAACGTGTATATACATTGAAACATAGTAGTTATCGCTAGTTTTTTACGAAGTGTAAATTAAACACAAACTCATTTAACGTGATTTCTTCTCTCTCGGTGTTCAATTACTACAGGCACTTGTTATGTGCAAAGCCCCTGTATGTCTGATTGTCTGCTCACTATGAGTGGTTGTCTTGGTAATTGAAAGCCTTAACATATTTTGTTTACTATTATATTATAAGTCATTATTTCGTACCAGATAAAATATATAGACAGGCTCCACCTATTCCCAAATACTTTCGGCTTCCATCATTAGAATCCATTCTGCAGTACCTTAACGAAAGAAACATTGCAACAATGGTCACCAAGCCACCAACTATGGTCAGAATCTGTAATGGCAGGAAATTGCGAAGAAGTCCAGCAGAAGCAGCTGTAAATAGAAAGATTTACAAAATTAAATCTCCACGGCAGGTAGTTGCTACTCGCGGGTGGTTGTTAGCCTAAGTTTGACTGTATTTGCTTCCTATCACCTCTGTTTTGGAGCTAGAAGTAACCAGTACAGTCTCTCCAGTGCAAAACCCTTGCAGAGAAGCAATTTGTGGCTGTTGTTGAAGGGTTGTTGCTCTAGAGAGATTAAATTGGTTGAAAGATTATACTATATAAATTGGTAATATTGCTAAAGAGAGGTTGTTTGTGAAGAGAGGCTCACTCAATATAGGATGCAATGTATCTTTGTTGTTGCCAACTATATGTAAGGGTTCTGTGTTTAAACATTTTATATCATAAAATACATTGAGAGTAGGGAGGAGCAGGGGTCGAAGGGTATAGAGTACCTGACACCTGATCCGAAGGTCGACCCCCACAGTGAGATAGGGCTGGTCACAAACTTCAGAATCGCTGAATTTGACACGAGTACTGGTTGGTAGCCAGGAAGCAGTTACTGAGAGTGTGTAGGATAAGTTGTAAGAAGTTGTTCACAATTAACAATAGGGCCCTAGATTACTCGATATTGTTAGGAATTCATGTGGTTGATGCAAACACCAATGGGTATTGAATGTGTCATGGAATTTCACGAATGACATAATCCTTAAAGTTAATATACAAATAATGTAAGAATTATGATATTAATAATCAGTGGTTTTGTTGGGTTAATTTTATTGGCGAATAAAGGCTGTCAAACCCCTTACCAAAAGTCTTCATTTTCCAAAAAAACAACACATTTGTTCATTTTCCCCCTTCGGGCTGAATTTCTTTTCATTAGGTCAGGTGTTCGTGTATTTAACCTTTTATAAAAGACCATTGCCTTGAAACCTTGCTCTTACATAACCTCATGTATAAAACAAACAACAGCCACACTGAAAAGTTATTTTTATCAGCAAAACAACGATTTCCTTATTTTCCCAAATTCGGGATTTATCGCGTCTATTTTCCCAATTGAAAAGGCACAGGCAAAAAAAATAATTTCAAAAAAATCACTGATAATATTGAATTTATATAATTATACTGTATTGTGTCCATTCGTTCCGTTTAATATATATATTATATACAATTAATGTAAGGGCGACATACGATTTTGGGTAGGCCTACATAATTAATGGAAAAATAATATGCAATTCAGAAATGGAAAAAATAATACGCAGTTATTAATATACAATCGATGGAAAAATTATACGCAATTAATGGAAATGTAAAATGCAAGTTTATGCAGAATACAGAATAAATCGGGTATACTAAATCAGATACATACCGTTATACTTATGTAGATAATTGATAACTCACCTTTATTCGCTTCGGGTTGATCTGATTGACTTATGGTCTGTAACAGCCGGTCCATGGTAAATGTGCCGCACTGTCGTCCTGTGTGTTCGACTTCGACGCAACCATGCCCCGTAAACAGACCTAATTCCACATATTCGGAGAGTTGAGTACCTCTGGTCTGTATTTTCACATCAAATATCATCCAGGCAGGAGACCAAAGTCCAATATTTTGAAATAAAATTGACAAAAATCCACAAATAAACAAACTAACGAAAATTGTATCCATGTTTCAGCGTGCGCGCGTAGCGTTGAATCAGTCAAATCTGCAGCAGATAAATACGTATTGTTATAAATAAAACGTGTTGCAACAGGATATGTAACGATGATGGATCTTTTACTTTACCTGTTCAACTTTCTCACGTGTTTGAAAAAATGCACAACTTTTGTCATGACTAGCTATACGGAACGCCATATATACATAAATTCATATATTTAAAGAAGAGCTCTCCAATTCAGTTGAAGAGAGTTTCAATTGAATTAATGACAGCATCGATTGAATTAGAACTCCATCCAAATCATTTTGAGAGTTCTACAATTCAATTGAAGATATCTCCAAATCAACTCAATTGAAGAGCTCTTCAATTGAATAAATTAGAGATATCTCCCAAAATCAATTAGAGACCTGTCCAATTCAATTGGAGATATCTCCAAATCAATGTTCTATCGTGTTTGTTCAAAATTTAGCCGAATTAATGCTCTCAACAATTGAATCCTAATAAGTACGGATATGTTAAGACTTGGAATTATCTACAAATCATGTGTTGCCTTCATTAATTGAATTAGAGATATCTCTAATTGCTTTGAAGAAGTTTCTAACTCAAATGATGAGAGCAACAGAGGAATTGTTGCTAGCAATAATTATAATTATATAATGATAGCAACAAATGATTAGAGACCTCATACCACATACCACCTGAATTTACCCAGTTCAGTTTTTCTTTTGATAAATTGATTTTTATTCTGATTTTTAAACAGTTAAGTCACATAAATAACTGGCGATGGAGTAGGGGCATATTTAGTATTTTTCTGTAGCGAGTAAGATCGAAACAAAATCTGAAAATGTCAAGTATTTCCGGTAATGATGATAGAATATAACAACACTGGCAACAATGACAATTACCAAAAGCTGAAACAAGAGGGACATGATGGCCATACATTGCTCACCCGAGTACACTGCCATTCTGACTGAATTAGACTATAAATATTGTGCCAATAAACAGATTCAATAACAAGAGGGCCATGATGACCCTATATCGCTGGCCTGAGTACACTGCCTTATATACCAATAAATTGATATAGGTTCAAAAAACATCCATTCAGCAGTTTAGGAGAAGATAGGGAACAAGACTCGCCTCCTGGCGGCCAAGTTTTTTTACGGAACTTAATAATTGATGCAAATTGTAAAGAACCACTAGACAATGCTACACACCAAATATCAAAGCTCTAGACATTGTGGTTTTGGACAAGAAGATTTTCAAAGTTTAAACTCTTAAAATCTAGTTTAGCTCATGTGACCTACTTATGCAACATACCTGAACCATTTATACAATTTTGAAAGGATCATTTCTGTTAAGTTTGGTCAAAATCCATTCAGGGGTATAGGAGGAGATGTGGTAGAAAGAAAATGTTGACGCACGACGAAGGACAACGGACATTCAATGATCCTAAAAGCTCAGGTGAGCTAAAATGTTTCCCAGAACTGCAAAACACAAGTCTGAAACCGGTATTTACTATGCTATCTTTTACTTGACACATAGGGTCAGGGTAACTTATACAATACTTGTATAAGACTCGTGAATTCCTGGTTCAGCTAAGTGACAACGCAGTGTTGTTGAGTAAATCTGTATGAAGGCATTTACTACCGATTTTCTCATATTAATAACCAAGCATATTTTGATAAAAATCAAGACGATGTACCTTAATATAAACAACGAGTAAATTCTCAATGAATGAACCAGCTGCATGACAAATCTCAACTGAGATCTGCCTAACAACCAATCAAACTTATACATGTATCAGGTGATAGAATACATAGATAACAAGGAAGACATCTGGCATGTATACCAGATTGAGCCATTCTTGCATCACCACCAAATATAGACAGGTCAACTATAAGGCTTTCACTGTATATGAATTGAAATACTAATAATTGACAAGAAAAATCTGAGAAATTTGGCCAGATTACAAAGGACACATATTGCACATTCAGTCCAGTGTTTTACATAAGTACAAGGACGACCACAGCTTGTGCGCAAAACAATTTTAGCATTTAACACGTAAGCCTTAATTGTTACTAAATATGATTGTGCTGAATAGCTACATTTAGTCGGACAAAATCACAGGACATGTACAACTTTAACGTCCTCCACAACAATATATCAAGCACATGATTTTTCTACTCCTTCTAAACTCTCGATTAATTTCCAAATTATCTTTATGAGTGTCACACCTTAAGACAGGAAATAAAACATACCACACTTATGACCCTACTTGTAAAGCAAATATCAGTACAAAACATTTCATACTTCATAAAACTAGATGTTAAAGCATTTTAAAAGTGAACTTTTACAGAATAAAAACAACCGAACAGGGTTTAAAAAAATATATGCATACCTTTTCTATGTAAATGTTCACATGTCAGTGAACATGATGTAACTTTTATGCAATTTTTCACTTCAGGCAGAAATAATGGCCCATTTGGCACAGAAATCACAATTCAATGTTTTACACGAGAACAATATCTAATTATTTGCCTCTATAAGCCTTTGTACATGACAGCTAAAGCAGAAGCGAAATCACTATTCAATCGTTATGTCACAAACTCTTATTCTTATTAAAGGCGTTGTAAATTTTCAAGATTTTATTCTGAAGATGTTCTAAAGACTTTGTGTAATATGGAATTATTGTATTACCTATTTTTAGAAATGTGGCAATTTAAAATTTCATATTTAGCTAACTATAGTGTTACAATAGCACCTTAACTGTTGCACTTAGTGTCTGATTATCAGTACGTTTTTAAAAACGTATTGCAGACGTCTACAGCTCCACAGCTGACTGGTGGGGGGCAGGGCCACGTCACATGCACCGGCTATAGAAATGTAAACATTGCTGGTGGGCAGAAAATCGATATCCGGTTACAGCGCCATATTGTTTATAACGCTAATTCGCTTTATCTAAATCGTTAATTCTTTAAGTTATGATTCAGTCTTTCATAGTTGTTGGTTGTACACACAAGCGGGGAAAGGGTTTATGATTTCATGGCACAGAATTCCTAATGAGAAGAATAAGAGCGAAGGAACAGTAGCTATCTGCCATTGACAGGAAAAACTGGACCCGTCGACTCATTAACCTATGTAATGTCCGTCCCCTTATGTATAATATTATTAAGTGTGGATAAAAGTCATTTTAGGAAATATTTATGTACATAGACAACTTTTATTTTGTCCAGAAAGAAAGAAAAATCAACTTCATAGTTGATCATCTAACATAATTATTTTAAACTACTGCAACTAAAAATGCAAGGATTTGTCATCTTTTTGATAATATAAGGATATTGTGTTTATTATAATCATCCAAAAGATTTTATAATATATGTCAAAAGTTCATGTAGTAAAAAATATTTCTTAAAATTGACAATTACAGTCTTTAAAGCAAATAATTTAGTGTGGGGACGGACATTACAAAATAGGGACAGACAATAATTTACACTATAAGGATTATTTCCGAAATCTTCAATAAATCCTGCAACACATACTTCTACAAATTCCAGAAATTATACGTATAAGATAACATGATAAAAATTAGAAACAGAGGCAGAAACAAGGCCAGTATTGGGTTGGACAACTTATATAGTACCTATAAGTACTACCCCACCCCCTTCCCAAACTTCGAGCTTTTTAGAAACAAATATGGATATTTTGAAACAATTGCCAACGGATGAAAAACTGAATGTTTTGTTAGAAGGAATGCTCAAACTGAATTTAATGCAATACAGACTTGACAACATTGAATCATATGTATATTTTAAGAGCGCAGCACACGAAGTTGTTGACAAGCGTCTAAAACTTATCGAGTATAAACAGATTGATATTGAGGCCCGTCAAAAGGAAGTTAATTTATTGTTTTCCGGATGTCCAGAAACTGTGAATGAAAACTGTATCTCAATCGTCTCTGAAATACTATCTCAAAACCTAAATTTACCGGAATTGTCTTCCCAAATCATCAAAGCTTTCAGACTTGGAAGAATACTAAAACCAAAACCTGGAGACGAACTAAGGTATAAGCCTCGTCATCGCCAAATTTTGGTTACATTCCAAAATCCAGCACACGTACATAGGATTCTAAACAATGCCACCATATTGAAGGGAACCGACATAGGTATATCCAGAGACTACCCAAAGGAGATATCCGAAGCACGTAAATCTCTTTGGTCAGAGTTCAAGGAACTCCGCAACCAACACGGTGCAAAGAATGTGCGTATGGCGTATCCTGCAGCAATACTTGTTAAAGGTCGCGTACATAGAGACGTATTCCCTGACTGGTTTGATGTACTATCACAATCACGTAATACAGACGTTAAACATAGAATTATTGATACTCTAAAAGAGAAACAAAACGCGGTAAAACGACAAATGTCATTTCCACAGCCTGAAAACAACAGCTCTGACGACGAACCTGACTCTTGTATGGATTCCAATGAACAGCAAAGCCATAATTCGCCTGACAAGCCTCGCACGTACGGCAAGCAAAGACAGAGCCGGTCCCGTTCACGAAGGCAACACTCGGTGAACAGACCTGTCCAATCGAGGCAACCGAAACGTACTGACGGGGTACCGGAGTCAACCTTTCGATCACCAATGCGAACGACTTCACCGTTACAACCAAGAAATACTAATAAGTTAATCAACAAACCAACAACAACCCAAGACCAAAATAACACATAGGATATACTGGGGCCAGTGGACTATTCTAACACAGTTAAATACGATCTGAAAATTGGTACTCTAAATGTATGTGGAATTAAAAGTAGACTATCCAGAATTTATAGATCTCGTGAAATTATTTGATATATTTTGCTGCACAGAATGTAAGATTGACCAACATGATGAAGTAAACATGGAGGACTATTGTTTCATCAACCAACCACATAAACAGTCGTTTATTCGAAAATCTGGTGGAATTGGAGTTTTTATAAAAAAGTATTTCAACGGCCAAGTCGAAACTATCGATTCCCACTCTGATTATATATTGTGGCTGAGAATTAAGAACAGTGACCATATTCTACAAAAAGATCTAATTATAGGTATTATGTACATACCTCCAGCATCATCAACAATTTTCAGTAATGATGAATTGTTTATTTTTGAAAATGAAATTACTGACATGTGTATGTATAACTCGTATGAATACGTTTTATTAACAGGTGATGCAAATGCCCATGTTGCTGACATGGAAGATTTAGTAGTGACTGATGAATTTATTACAAGATGCTTGGGTCTTAATGAAGATACTGTGAACTCGTTAAATCAAATTGACACTCTAAGTCAACTCAATATAGATACTGTACGTACGTCACGTGATAAAAATATTAATAATACAGGAAGAAAACTCATTGATTTATGTAAAAATATATTAAATGGTCGTTTTGGCCATGACAGAGGAATTGGTAATTTTACATTTCGAAATATTTCTGTTATTGATTATACCATATCATCAATGAAAATGCTTAACAAACTATACGACTTTAGTATAAATGAAGTCGATTGTATTTTTTCTGATGGACACTCTTTACTAACCCTGTGTATTAATTATGATGTTGATTGTAATGATAATAATGTTTCTTCTGTACGTAATACAATCCCAAAATGGCAAAACAGTAAGGAAGAGGGTTTTTTACAAAATTTAAACACAGATGAAATCGTAAAAACAGATTACTTGTTAGAAAATTTTGCACGTGAATCCGACCCTAAATCTGCCTTAAATTACATTGTCGAAAACATTAGTAGATTATTTAATGCATCGGCCAATAAGATATTTATACCTAACAATTTTTTACCTCAAACGTCTAAGAAACATAAGCCGAACTCAGCTACAAAATAAACCCTGGTACGGGCCTCACTGTCGAAATAAACGTGTAACTATAATCGTGCTCGGAGAAGGTACAATATAAACAAAACAACACATAACGGAGATGCACTCAACCGTGCTAGTAGAGAATACAAACGTACGATGAAATTTTACATAAACAAACATAAATTTATCAAGTAAACTAAACTCAGACAAATGCATAAATCGGATCCAAAATCATATTGGAAATATTTGAATACATTAAATAAAAATAACACAAAAAATATTCCGAAAATCGATGATTTCTACCAGTACTTCAGAGACGTTAATACTAACAATGCGGAAAATGACGATATTGTTACTGATAATACTGACTTGCAAGATAATGACGAAATCTTAAATATTTCGTTTACTGAGCACGAAATACGTAAATCTATAAATAAATTAAAAAATGGAAAAGCTGCAAGCAAGTCAGATAACATTTTAAATGAATATATCAAAGCAACCCAAAATATCATGTTACCTATATACACCAAACTTTTTAATATTATACTTAACACAGGAATCATCCCCGACACGTGGTCTGAAGGCTATATAATCCCAATCTATAAAGGTAAAGGTTCTACATTAGCTCCCGAAAATTTTAGACCAATTACAATCCTAAGCTGCTTAGGAAAATTGTTTACATCAGTACTGAACGATAGATTAACTAAGTATGTTGAAACTTACAATATTATTCATGAAAATCAAGCAGGATTCCGAGCGAATCACTCAACTATCGATCAAGTATTTATACTAAAATTTTTAACCGAATTAATGCGTAAGCAGAATTTTTTTTTATTCGTCGCCTTCATAGATTTTCCCCGCGCATTTGACAATATACCGAGGGCAGCATTGTTCCAAAAATTAATTGATAACGGAATCAACGGAAAATTTCTGAAATTAACTCGTAACATGTATAACAATATTAAGTAATGTGTACAGATCAATAACGAAACCTCCGAAATGTTTTTATGTGAAAATGGAGTAAGACAGGGTGAAAATTTGTCTCCTCTGCTGTTTTCTCTTTTTTAAACGATTTACTTGACTTTCTGAATTTAAGAAATAATGAAGGCATTAAATTAGAATTCCAAAATAACGACGTTTTAAGAACATTGACCATATTGGTACTTCTTTTCGCAGACGATACTGTGATTATCTCTTCTTGCAAAGAAAAAATCCAAAAATGCTTAAACGACTTTAGTACCTATTGACAAATATGGAAATTGAAAATAAATACGGAAAAAAGTAAAGTTATAGTATTTGGCTCAAACAAACGTGGAACTCGTAACATGGATTTAATCTAAATGGAAATGCCCTGCAAATTGTAGAAATGTATAAGTATCTTGGAGTTGTTTTTAGCCAGAACGGCAAATTCAAACGGGCCAGAGATCACTTAATTACACAAGCTAAAAAAGCGATGCATCTCTTATACAAACGAATTTATAACCTTAATTTGCCTATAGATCTTCAGTTAAAATTGTTTGACAATACGATAACTCCCATCCTATTATTTTCCTGCGAAGTTTGGGGAATTGAAAATACAAGTGATATTGAAACGATCCATGTAAATTTCTTGCGCAGAATAACAAACTCCAGGAAAAGCACACCCGCTTACATGTTATATGGTGAATTGGGCAGATTCCCATTGGATATCTTCATTAAAACGCGAATAATCAAATATTGGATTAATCTAGTCCACGGTAACCCGCTAAAATATTCAAATATAGCCTATCAATTCATGCTGAGAAGCGTTCATACATTCAATTGGCGGTCCCACTAAAAAGTGCGACGAGGTGCGACGAACCGCCACGAAGTCACGAAGTGCGACGAAGCGAAAAAATACCTTTTATGCATGATTTATGATTATAAATGAATGAAAACATACTTATATATATTGATATATACTATTTCTACCGATATATTACATTTTGTTTTAGTTTTGAATAGTTTAAAAAAAACATTATGACAGCAAAATGCTGACTTCAAACAAGGGAAAATTATATAGTCTATTCAAAGTCAATTATAAACGTGAGGAATATTTAACTCTACTACCACAAAATTTGCACTTACCCATCTTGAAATTCAGAACAGCAAATCACAAATTCCCAATAGAAACTGGACGCTGGGCAAATACTGAATATGACGATCGAAAATGTCCTTTTTGTCCGAACAAATTAGGTGACGAATTCCACTATCTACTGGAGTGTAAACACTTTGAAATGAAACGTAAGCAACTAATCCCAACTTATTTCCATCAATATCCAAATATAATCAAATATAAAGACTTGTTAAACAGCAACAATTATGAATTACTTAGAAGTACAAGTCTATTCATATCTTATATCACAAAATATTTTAATTGAAAACAAAAACACCATCTACAATTATACACACATATTGTACTATCTCCAAGTCGTCAATGAAATTCCTACAATGTGACCCTCGATTTTCTCGTGATTTCATTGTAAATTTTTAAATTCTCCCAACTTTTTTAAACCATTCACGGATAAATAAACATCGCTGTCCCCTAAACACATGTAAATGTTCGGCTAACTATTTCTGTTTTGTTTTTACATTGCTTACTTGTAACTGAATTGTTTGATTACCCATATATATATATATATTTCTTTATTTCAGTCTCATTATTGTTAACAACAATACATATACATATTTACACAGAACCATTTACAGTGTTGCACAATACCATTCACATTTGAATTATAAGAGACTATAGAACAAAATAAAACGTACATGAACATTCATACAACATATTAAAACAATATAACACATTTAAATGTACATACATTTATGATAAGATGTGTAAAACAATTCACAATTAAAATGTGATAAGGATATTCACTTATTTAAAAGAAATTGTCTGTGATTAAGAATATCACAGCAGGTTTTGGCACTTGACCGTATCATACAATGACTGGAAAATAAAAATTTCATTTTATTTAGATCACATAAAGAATAAAAATCATTACAGAAAGATCTTACTTTAAAAAATAACTGGGTTCTTAAATCTTCATATCTATCACAGTGTAATATAACATGAGTTTCAGTTTCTATACTTGAACAAAATGGACATTTACGCATATTGTCTGCAAGATTTTCGTATCTCCCTGTTTCGATTCTTATGGGTGCAACTCCACACCTAAATTTACTAAAAGCATATATGTTATCTGTCTGTCATAACATTGTCTGTTGTTACAAATGTAACCATGACCAAAATAAAGTATTTTGTATTGTATAATGTTATGCAATAAACAAAAGTGTCCCCGGCGTGCACTTTCTAGATATCAATCTTATTCAGCCCCCTTATCAGCATTCACAGTGTCTGGCCCAGTGGGAGTCCAATATGTATCCAATCAGTTTTTGCTGTCACCATCAGACACATATATACAAATAAAGTTGAGAAGTGCCAATTATTTTTATATGCTGATGGACGGAAGTTTACCAATGGGTAACGTCGTATTAAAAAGATTCAACTGGCTCCGTTTATGTTTATGTTATGTTTTTGTTATCCCGGTGGCGAGTGTAAACAAACTCAACTCCACACGTTTATGTTTTAGACAGTTTAAAGAACAGTACTGTGAACACAAATATCAGCATACAGCTGTCACAAATATATGTGGGCGAATCTAAAAAAACTTGCGATAAATGTGATAATACCTGATGTACAAAGGCAAACGAACACATCCGATTGTTGTGTATTTGCATATGTTACAGAACTTGTGCATTGTAACTTGAATTGTGAAATCACCAATGTTCGATTTGATATTCCCGCTATGAGGATGCATCTCATAAAATGCTCAGAAAATGACAAATCTGAACCGTTTCAAAAAGTTATGAAAATGCCGAAAATGACTTGTAAAGAAGATAAGTCTCAAACAATAAAATACGCCTGTACATGTAAATTACCGGATGTCATTAAAAATGTTGTAAGATGTGTGAAAACAAATCAAGCAGAATTGAGTGGTGATACGTGAGTTGTACAGGAATTTAGTCTAATTTAAAACGGAGTCTTGGCTTTGTAGACTTTGTCATTGGTAGAGAAGTTGACTGTGCACTGCCGAACAATGATAATATGCTTTATGTATTACGTAAAAATCTAGGATAGCGCTAGGCAAGAATCCATTAGACTCCATTCAAACCAATATATTTCGCAAAGATTTATTCCCATACAATTTAATTGTTTATCAAATCTGACTACCAACTCTTTCAACCTAGCGCCAGCCAAGACAAAGTTGATTGACAAACTGTTTAACATGTGATATATGTGTATTTATTTATCTACCGCTATGTCTTAATATGTGTGTGTATGAATGACACTCAAATAAATGCTGAATATGTTTTAATGCTAAATGTAAAATTAAGATAAGGTAAATAAACGCACAATTAAACATATCACGTTGTTGTCTTTGTTAGATATGTGTACATGTTAATAATTACTATTGATGCATTTCACACATAACATATTATTTATGCACATACACATTATTTTTTATTTTATTTTCAATTTGCTGTTTTATTCAAACCTACGCATAATTACATGTATTTCATTTTACACTCATTCGTAAACATAATTACTCCGTATTTAACACATGTTTGATTGATCGTTAAATCCAGTTAAACCACAGGGGGAATTAAATGTTTTTTTTTCTTGATGACAAAACGTAAAATAAGCTAATGAAATGATGTTATACCAGGATACAAACGCGGATGTACAGACATAATTATCACAAGTCATAAATACGTCTTTTTTTCTGGATCGTTTAAAGGAATGTGCTCTTGGGAAATTGAAAATAATTATTGTGAGACTCTGTAACTGAAAAGCTATTGGTCATCGGGGCGACCGTGTGGACACGTTTGTTACCATACATGTATTGTTTTTTTTTTACAATTTATTTCTTTATCTTTTTAACATCGCAAATAAACAAAATGCAACATTTAAACATATACACTATTCAATTTTCACAATACATATTAAACATTTTGCAACAATAAATTCACTAAATTCAATAAATTTCAACATTTCTCACATTTCATAAATATTATATAAACTCACATCTTCTAAACACATAAATAATTTCCTCACATGACATAAATGCTTTATATAATTTATAAATTTTCATAAAATAAGCAGCAAAAAAACAATTTCAGTATTTCACACACTCACATAAACTTGTTGCATCTTACATTCGTCATTTAAGAGAGGTAAGCAAAAACGAAGAGAATATGATAATTTTGTACGATTTTATATATCATTAATGATGTAAGTATGAAACTTTTGTATAGTAGAGATCGCCTTTTTTGTGTTTTAAGGATTTTTATTGCCAGCTGTAATTCTTTCTTAAACAGGTTTTTAATACTTCCTTGTTTTGTTCTCCTTTCAGTGACAAAGTATGACTTATAAATGCAAAAACCAATTAAGTTTATGATAATATTAATATCTGTGTATTCTTTCAGTCCAGATTTGTAACCTATACACATTATTTTGTCATACAGAAAAGTCAAAGTAATACTAATAAAAATATTTTCGGAAAACTCGCACACTTCAATATTTTACATTGTTAGAAAGCTGGGTGCATTATCTTTCATTTGGTTACCAACTTTATGCACATAAATTGATTAATACGAATTCTAATAACCACCGCCGTGTTTTTCGAACCTAAACGAATTGAAAATAATTTGTCGTAAATTTTTTTATTTTATTTTTGGAAGCCTTTGATCTGGTATCGATTTGATGCACATATGTGAAAAAGAGAATTGAAATACCTACAGCCGTGTTTTTCGAACCAAAACAGTTTGAAATTTATTTCACGGAAAAATGCCCATTTTCAGAGTCTAATTTTTATGTCGTGGGAAAGCTAGGAGCATTACCTTTCTATTGATGCCAAATTTATTATTCAAATTGTAGATGTCAATACCGATTCAAATTCTTGCTAAATAAAATGTGCATTATTTGGTGGTTTATTTCTTAAATAATTAAAGGATTTGTTAAACTAATATTCATTTTGAAACAATATATTTCAATAAGTTATAAATACAAATATGCACTTTGTGCATTTATTGTCACCAATTATCTCTCAATTATCCAAGTGTGGAAGTTACCCGCAGTACTTTCTGATTCGGCAATACAGACGTGATAATCGGGAATCTTTCATTTAAATCATAAAATACATTTATAGCAATGGTACAACAAATAATGTTATGTGTCGGAAAGAATAATCAAAGATGATTGTTTGTCAAGGTATAAGATAATATCTGTAATCTATTGTTTTATGCTTTATTTGGTGTTAAAGGTGCTGAACTCCAGATTGACGAGCGAGCAAAAAAAATGAAAATTGTCAAACATTTACAAAATCTTGATATTGTTGCACGTAAAGCTCTAAAACATTCTTACTTTCATTCATCATTACTTGCGAAACATTGTCATAGCGTAGTTTTTTCGTATTTTTCCATCGAAATTTTTATTAGGGTTAGTCTACCCAGTAAATCTAAAAATAGAACCGTAAACATTGAGCTCATGCGCATTCGGAACGTCTCTGTCATGTAAACAATTCATCAGCGCAAAGAAAAGAATAAATGCAGTAAACAAGGTAGCCATAAGTCACTTACTATTTATTTGCACGCAACGAAAATAAATAATCACTGAACAATTATCTCCTCGATGTCAGTAGTGGATCACGCCGTTGTGTATGTTTATATTGCAAATTGATCATGTGACTCGTGAGGCGCTTGCTAGATGGGAACTCCGCGGTATTTTTAAACTGGAAAACCCCGATTACGACGACGATTTAATTAGCCTAATTGCTTAAAATGATTCAAATATTCATTTATTTACGTTTATGATGATAAGACTACACATATTTTGCGGAATTGCAAAATACGACGATTTGTTTTCAATCTGGAGTTCAGCACCTTTAAAACTTGTATAAAAAATTAAATATCGGCATTCTTTTAGTATGGCACATCTGTGAGATTTTTCGTATTAAAATTAATGAAAATGATCTAATTAAGAAATTTTGAAAGATTTATGAAGAAAGATTGATAGTTTTTGAAAACACTGCAACGTTTTGATGCTTGTAATTCCGCGGCAGAACTATCAGTCTCATAAATTAATATGTTGTGTGAATTGGGAACTCATAGGTTAGCATTTTGTACCAAATATGACAAATTTTGTTTAAAAATAAATGTTTTCTTAAAGACAATTAACATTCTTAACAAAGTGTACCCCACAAAATGCACACATGCTAAGATTTTTATTGGTGTCATGCTGTGCTGATCAGTGGATAAGGACACATATTGCTATCTCCAGTCATACATGGGGGCCCCAGTATTTATGAATTATGGACATTTCGGGCCAGACACTTCGGACCAGATTTATGGACACTTCGGACCAGATTTATGGACACTTCGGACCAGATTTAGGGAAACCTCGGACCATCTATATGGACACTTCGGATCAGATTTAGGGACACTTCGGACCAGATTTAGGGAAACCTCGGACCATCTATATGGACACTTCGGACCAGATTTATGGACACTTATAAATCATGGTCCGAAGTGTTCCTAAATCTGGTCCGAAGTGTCCCTAAATCTGATCCGAAGTGTCCATAAATATGTGCTAAAATATACAACTACATATCACTGATATAGCAAGTATTTACTTACAAGTATTTGTTAAAACATGAATAAAGTTGAAACAAAGTCTTAACTAAAATTATAAATCTGGTCCGAAGTGTCCATAAATCTGGTCCGACGTGTCCATAAATCATGGTCACAATGGTGTAAATAAATGTTTGTCGTTTATAGCGGTAGTATGCTTTGTTATAATGCACGCAGCGACTTACCCACATATTTCAGTCAATATTATGACACTTATGGATTGAACAATTATTGTTTGTGTATTGATACGGACTGAAAATTTCCAGCTCCGGTGTCCTTTCCATATTTAGGCATACATTTATTTTAGAAAAATCTTTTAGTATTTTATGAAATAAATATAAATTACTAGCATTTAATTTTAATCTATCAAAGGAACTGAGGGAATTGATTTTTTAACATGTAAAATATAATGTGTGAATTAACTATTTAATGTTGAAACAGATGTTGAATATACTATGTGAAACATTCTAACAGTTTGAAACCTTGGAATTTATATTATTCATGTATCTCTTTGTTTAAGACATATTCTACTGATTATGAAAGGTATTAATTACCATTTCAATGACGATGATATTTATTTATATACTGTGTTTGTTATTTTATGCAGTAGAAATTAATATTAAACAGAACAGAACAGAAATTTTATTTTGGATTTGAGCAAAGCTCCTCATCCATACAACATATTGTCAAGGTACAAACAAAATAGCATATTAGTAAAGTAAAATAAAGAGAAAAAAAATAATTATACGTTGCTATTTAATAATTCCAGACAGTAATTACTAATTTCACTTTTTGGCACCTTTTCACATATGACAGGCGAATATAACAAAATGCACATTGTGCATAATGACCATCATCATACACATTTTGGCCGATTGTATTAGCGTCATGTCAGCTGTCCTAAATAATCGATATTGAAATCAGGCCCCTATTGGTTAGATCTTTGGAAAATCCAATAATGATCCAAAATCTGGAAATCTCCATTAATGATCGATGTCAAATCAATCGATGTAAAGGGAGACAACTTATTTTAGTCGGTGGTCTTAATAAACAGGGGAAGTAACAACCGCCATAGACGCTGCATTCTTCAGTATGGTATGTCAAACATTAAAGAAATTAATGGCTACCGCCGTGTCATTCATTCCATATTAGTTGTATAGTACGGCGCCGCCGCCTTTTTACCCTTTGTCCACCAGTTAACTGCGCGTGCGCGGAATTGGGTTGTTTTGTTTACAAACACGTCATCCCCTATACTGACTTATAGCAATCAGTGAGTCAGGACCTCAGGCTAGTGAACAAGATGTAAATGTTATGCAATTTTTCACTTGTATTTTGTTTGTCTGAAGTCAAGCACCGTTGCACAAATGCTATCTATGTATAAAACAACCAGTACGTATTGCACAACATTTCAAATCCACTTCTTACATACTGCGAAGGACAGTCACTGAAAGAGCTATCCGGAATATCCACATATTTAAGTATACTGAAAACCCTCATTTTTTAAAGACCACCTCAGTAATTAGACCACCTCACTATTAAGAACACAATTTTCAATTCCATTTTCTCCAATTTTCTCTGTATTCAACCTCAATATTAAGACCACCTCAATATTAAGACCAGTTTCAAGGATCCCAAGGATGGTCGTATTATCGAGGTTTTCATGCACATTTGTAACTTTAAAAAGTTACTCGCATACTTAGTGTCCCATTAAACACGGATATATCTTTAGATCCGTGGATTTGCCTACACTGTTTCGAATTCTTATAATCATGATGGATTAAGATTGTTGCTTTTACGTGAAACATAACAAAAATCAACAATTCTTTTTTCGCGATTTCACAGCTCCTGTTGCATCAGGTGTCAATTTAGCCGATAGCGTGAAATTCGCCAAACTACACATTAAGGGAGAGCACTTCAGCTATTTTACAAACATAAGTAAATGTTGTGCCCCTTGGCTAAATTTTGGTTAGACTCGAGTAAATAATTTGTCGGCAATATCTGAACTGTCTAAAACCACGGTTACTTTTTCACTAACAATACTCAAAATTATACAACGTTATATTCATAACCATATCAACGATAAATGTTTGTTTTCTGATTTGCAAAAAAGTATAATATAAAACATAACGCTATTTTGACATTTATTGATAATAATATTTAAATTTTGTTGTGTTACGATTAAAATAAGAACATGTCATCTTTCCAAGCCCAGATCCAAAAATTCTCGACTGGGGGCCAAACATAGGGACTCCCCGGAACAATTTTGCAATATAGATATGATATGGTGCCTTCTGGTTCTAAATTTTGAGCACTCATTCATGAGAATTGCACTAGTATCATCTTGTAAAACTACTAACAAAACTAATAATACCAACATTTTAACAAATTTCCAGGGGACAGCCCCTCTTGTGCCTACCCCAGTCAGCCTTAGACAAACAACCTTGTCACAAGTGAATTAGAAGGCATTTCGTTATGAAACTGAGTGGATTATGTTTCAATGAAACGGTGTAGGCATTAAAAATTCATGCTGATTTGGCAGAAGTTGACTATTTTTTAATTTCCAAAATGAACAAGATCAGGGAGCACACCTATAAACAACTACTTAAACTACAAACAGGTTTAGGTATGCTCCCTGAAATACAATAAATGTGTTGATCATCTCGGACATAAATGCCAACGACAATAACTGAATGGTAGAGCATCGGCCTTCAGAACAGGAGGTCAATATTCTTATTTTAGAGGTAACATGCCATTCCACAGGGACATAAAACAAGAGGGCCATGATAGCCCTTTATCCCTTACCCGAGTACAATATCATTTATCGATTCACGAGAAAGTATATTCCAACATATGTCTATATAAAACAAGAGATCCGTAGGGTGGAGCCAATTTTGAATCCACTGGGTCACCATTTGAACAATTAAACTTGGTAGAGCACCACTAGACAATGTTATGCATAAAGTATCTAAGATCTAGGCCTTTCGGCTTCAGACAAGAAGATTTCCAAAGTTTTCCTTATAAATCTCTATGTAAAACAGGTTTTGACCTCAGGGGCATAATTTGAACAATCTTTGTATAGGACCATAAGACAATGCTACACACCAAATATCTAAGCTTTACACCTTAGGTTTTGATCAAGATTTTCAAAGTTTTCCCTTTCAGTTGTCATGGCAGCCAGAGTTCTGCATGGAATTCAATTCTTAAAACAATTTTGAAAGGGCACCACAACAGGAACATCCCTGTGAAGTTCCATCAAAATTGGCCTAGCGGTTTAGGAGGAGATGTTGTTTGAAGCAACTGTTGACAGGCATTGGACGGTGGGTGATGTGCTAAGGTGAGCTAAAAACACAAAAAGGCCTTCAAATCATAAAAAAAGACATTTCCTGTGGATAAAAAATAAACAAAAGAATCTTCCCTCAAACACATTTCCAGAAAAGAATGGATGATTTTCGAAATTTAGCCATTATTCCATAAATGGCCGAATAAACAAATCAACACATATGTATAGGCAATAACTTGATTCTTAATTTAAACATCATAAACATCATCAACTAGAGGCTTACTGCATTCACCCTTTGACATCATTTTAGGTTTGACATAAAAAGGCTGCATACACAATAAATATAACTTTTACAATAGTGAATACAAATGTACTATAATCCAAGTAAAGAAAACCTACACCCACATTAAAATTTCATAATTAAACACTATATTATTAATTTTAAAATACAATTAAGAACAACAAGCAACATCTTATCCTGCATTAAAAGTTTGCCAAAGGATAAAAACAACTACTTAAAAGACTTCATCTTAAAGATAGATAGTCCTATTTCTTCGTCAAAATTGCTAGAAGTAAATAATAATTTTGAGAAAATTGTGTTTTAAGGCCTCCATACAGGCGTAGTCTAAAACTGTACATTATTACTTTGCTTAAAAGTTCTCAGAAAGTGCAAAACATGAGTCAGATACAGGTATTTCCTGTGTTAGCGCCAACTCATTTGGAAGGTAAGGACAGAAAATGTCTGTATCGGACTCATTTAGTTACGGTTTTTGGGACAATGCAAGCAATGTGACAACATAGTGTTGTTAAGTACATCTGTATGAAGGCATTTACCACTGATAATCTCAAATTTACGACAAAGCAACAACCTCTAAACAACAGTCAAAACTTTCTTTTTTCAAGGGCTGTTGTTCTGGAGACATTGCACTGTCAATGGTTAACTCTTCCAATGATATGTCCAGCTAGTATCAGTATTATTTTTTCTATTCATATCTTATTCAGAACACTGTCATGGATATGATAAAACAAAATCAATCATGCGAGGATCCAGCAATTTATGTCAGAAGGGACCAGGTCCTGGTAAGGCATTGGATCTAAGTCAGCCTTTTGAGTCCTCAGATTCTTGCAATGCAATGTAATGTCTTCTAATGTCATACACTAATGTTGGATAAAAAAACAGCGAGGCCCTTGAATTTGCGACCGCCTCTTCCTCAAGTATAGCGATATCCACAAATGCAATTTCGCGCAATTTCTCTTAAATTCAAAAATATGTGTAACCTTGAAGCGGATTGATTAACATTGTGTATAGTGTATTTCAAGATTTATCCAGTAAGTAGTGTTGTTACTCATCACCACTGGGAATTGTCTGGTGTTAAAATTAAGAAGACTTTCTTGGTTGTATGAACCCGTCGCGAACATATATATTTTTTAATTAGATAAATCGCTATGTAACAAGTTTATTAACACGGATGTGTGAGTTAACGACTTATGCAACCAGTAATGTAGAACTGTATTGAAACAGACTGTGCCGTGTTATGACTAATCACACTACGGAGTTTATTATGCAGTCTCGTTCAGAATACCTCGGTATTATTGGCTCTGCCGAATACCGCCGAGTAGCTACGATTGATGCAGTCTCATACGCAGTGATCTCCTCTTACGGAGTTTCTGTATTATAGCGTAATTGAATGACATTTAGGCATTTTCTATGTTGTACAACAAATGTTAACATTTCAGATTGCAACACATTTACAAACTTCAAGTTGCGCCGACCATCTGTTTTAAAGATATTTCTAGTTTAAGATATTTCTTGTTTATACATGACTCGATACTGGAGAATGTCATTTTAGAGTAGTTTATGATGGGCTTCTTTGGCGCTGCAAGTACTGCGGATGCGCGTTGTCCGATCCTTAAAATTGCACTTCATTTGCTGCAAATTGTGTTATTACATCAAAAACGTTTTCATACATGTGCATTATTCCATGTTTCAAAGCCTCACATTCAACAGTTTATGTCACCCAATTCTTGGGTGACAGCCTGAACTCTTCCAAGACAGTAATGTGTCTTAGCAAATTGTATCAAATTCATCGAAATGAAAAATATTTTCCTTAGCTAGAATGTCGTTCCTTGCAAAATATTTGAAATGTTTTTAGATGAATATGCTACGCCGCTTTAAAGCTTTTTAAACCAATGACGATTATAAAACTTCAAAATGTCAGGTGATAGAGGTTTTTGTTTTAAATAAATGGCGCGAGGAAAACTTTGACTAATTATAGAGCTGCATGTCTAAATTTCGGTTAGTATTATTCAAATATCGAATACTGGCCTTGTATCTGCTTCTGTTTCTGATTTTTATCATATTATCTTAACGAACAGTTTCTGGAATTCATAGAGATATGTGTTGCAGGACTTATTGAAGATTTGAAAAATAATCTTGATAGTGTAATGTCCGTCCCTTTTTTGTAATGTCCGTCCATACACTAAATTATTTGTTTTAAAGACTACATGTATATTGTCACTTTTTGTGCATTTTTGTTGCAGTAGTATAAAATAGATCCTCAGTAACCTATAAATTGCTTCACTATGAAGATGATTTTTCTGTCTTTCTGGACAAAATAAAGCTTGTCTATGTACATAAAAATAATATTTTTCTAAACTTGATGCCTAAGATGACTTTCATTCACACTAAATAACATTATACATAAGGGGACGGACATTACGGGGACGGACTTTACAGATAACATTTCATTTTTTGCAAATAATTCCATTGTAACATAGAATAAACTGCAAATACGGACTTAGGTGGTATTATAATGATTAAATGTATTGAATAATATGTTTTATTAAACAATTGTTGTCCTAATTCTTAAAAATCACATGGGCGACGGACATTACACATTTTTGGACACAACTTGCTAAGTGGAAAAATGTTTGTAAAATTACAAAATTTTGTTGATTTTCTTGGCATGTATATTACATCATCCTTTTATTTGACTTATTGTCTTTATAAATAGGTAAAGTTTGTGGATTTCTTTAATTTATATTGTACTTTTAATTAAAAAGGTAGAATAAAGGGAAATTAAAAAATGGAGACCAGTACATAGATACATATTTTGGTTTTTCAAACATATATTAGGAAGTATTTATGCTACAGCATTATGCCTTATACCAAACCAACAAGCAATGAATTTCTTCAAAGGAAAAGTAAATGTCTGATGAAAAACAACTATATGTGTGTTGAAAAAGTGGAAAAACTAATGCTTACACATTACACGTAAAAATAGACCATTTTTGGTAATTCAAAGTTGTATAAATTAAAAACCATATGAGATTTCTTCTTAAAATTTTCACCACAACTAGAACTTAAGGTATGCATATATGTTTTGTCTAAATTAATTGTGTAGTTTTTCATAACGCCAACGACATGGCGGCGGCCAATTTATCGATTATGGAATCGTCTATACAATCACTAGTTATATTCATCTTTATGTATGAAATAGGTTATTTAAGAACAAATATTACAATGCTATTGATTTTGTTCATTAATATATGTATTATTTTTTCACATCACATGGTATACGGACAAAATCCCCTCTGGACAAAATCCCCTTCGCTCATTTTGCAAAAGGCGGACAAAATGTACTTTCACAAATTTTTAATCCAACAACAAACAACAGCTCGGAGGGATGGAATAACATATTTCGTTCTTTGGTTGACCAAGACCATCCAACTATATGGAAACTTACAGAAGTTCTACAAGCTGAATGCTCACGTGTCTCGAAGGTACTTCTCCAAGAAGAATATGGCATCAGGCCACAGAAAAGACCGAAAAGGAACTATGCGGAACTACAAAAAAGACTGCGAAACCTGTGCGAAGACAGACTGGCAGATAGAAAGACTATTACAGAATTCCTTCGTGATGTTTCACACAACCTTAGAAGTGTTTTGTTGCAAAAGTTGACATAGTTATAGGCAAATTTCAAAAATTCCAATTATTTTTTTTTTTTACTTTTGCCCCAAAAATAACATTTTGCACCGTGTGATAGTTTTATACTTTAAGTATATTAAATGTGGTGCTTTATATGACACAAATCCATCAAAATTGTGTCTGTGCATTTTTGTCCACCTATTTTTCCACTGGTCTAAACTATATTGGGCAAATTCCAGAAATTCTCAATTGCATTTATAAATAGTTTTACAATTTTACCCAAATAATCACCTATCTCATTGTATGATGTTCTGCACCTAACGTATCTTGTAGAGCAGTTTAATATCTGTTAAATACAGTTATTTAGGTAATTTTGTAGCTAAATTTCGTCCAGTTATTGACAAACTCCAGAAATTCCCACTTTAATTTGTTTATTTTTTCACCAAAATACCCAAACACCCACTGTTCACAACATATGATATGTCTTTACTTTAGGTATGTTATGGTGCAACATGATGTCTATTAAAACAGTTATTCTGGTATTTTAATCGCTAACTCTGATTTTGATATAGTCAAATTCCAGAAATTCATACTTTTGTTTACCTTTTAGTACATTTTACCAAAAAAAAAACGCATTTCGCACCATAGGATTTTCCTATACTTTTTTCCATACACGGTAGATATTAAACAATACAATTATGCCAAACCATTTCTGTAATTGTTTTTCCATTTTGACATTACACCATATTGATTTGTGCAGTACATTTTGACGTTACACCATATTGTTTTGTGCAGTCCATTTTTGACGTTACACCATATTGTTTTGTGCAGTACATTTTGACATTACACCATATTGTTTTGTGCAGTATTTTTGACATTACACCATATTGTTTTGTGCAGTACATTTTGACGTTACACCATATTGTTTTGTGCAGTGTTATTGACGTTACACCATATTGTTTTGTGCAGTACATTTTGACGTTACACCATATTGTTTTGTGCAGTGTTTTTTGACGTTACACCATATTGTTTTGTGCAGTACATTTTGACATTACACCATATTGTTTTGTGCAGTACATTTTGACGTTACACCATATTGTTTTGTGCAGTGTTTTTGACGTTACACCATATTGTTTTGTGCAGTACATTTTGACGTTACACCATATTGTTTTGTGCAGTACATTTTGACGTTACACCATATTGTTTTGTGCAGTGTTTTTGACGTTACACCATATTGTTTTGTGCAGTACATTTTGACGTTACACCATATTGTTTTGTGCAGTACATTTTGACGTTACACCATATTGTTTTGTGCATTGTGTTAAGAGAACCATAATGTAGTTTGTGAAAAGTTTCATAATTTGATAAAGCCCTTTCGGGCGAAATATTGATTAAGTTTAAAGATTGTAAAGATTTCAACAGAAAAATATAACTTGCAGAAACATAGGTGTGCAATAACAATTGTGTTTAACCGTTCCAATCAGCACTCACAGTGCTTTGATTCTCTACACTATACCTTTGCATACAGACAAACAAGTTTCATGAACATCGGGTCCAACAGACTTGGTTCTGAAGAAAAAGTCGGTCTTAATTGTTAGGTGATCTCATAATCCAATTAAAATATGGAATACTTACAAAAACGCGGTAAAATTTTACTTTTTTCATAGAAGTGATCATCACTGTGAGGTACATAGGATATCAAATGACTTCACGTCCTTTTGCGAATCATCGAAATAAGACAGGGGTGTTATTAGTATTATCTTCAAATCTTTGACGTCATTTACGCAAATAATTGTTCATAGTTTTGTGCGGTCCATTGATCCGTTATTATGCAGGGTAGGTATGTTAGCTTTTACTGCGGACCAGTATCATGACCCGCCCAATAACCGGAAATGACGTCATAGGGAAAAAAATACAACTACAAAATATTGAATTAAGTGCACTTTATTTATAACTATGCACGATTCACACATACAAGCAGCTGATTGGTTGTAAATGGTGTCTGATATCGAACAATGTGGAAAAAATTACATTTATAAATAAGCGCTACTATGGGATTCACAACCTCTTCTGTAAATGACGTCAATTCAGAAAACGCAACATGTGATCTTTTTGCAAGCAGGAAACAATATTTACTCCATATGGTCACGTCGTTTCCATATGGGCATAAGTGGAAAATGTTGCTGTCAGTACATGGTGACGTCACATGTGACGTTGTTTGGAAATGACGTCACTTAAAGAAGAGGTTGGGAATCGTACAGCGACACTCATATATTGATGCAGTAGCAATAACTTGGTTTGAGTCTGGAATCAGTTCAAATATTGGACACTTATCTACTTGACCGGGATAGTTGAATCAACTCGTAGTCCAGGTGTGAACAATATAAAAATGAAACCAGAATACAAGATAGCAATTCATCACATACATATTCAATAAAAATCGAATGCGTACCTAATAAAAGTACACTGCCACTCATAAATTGAGTTATAAGAGATGACTTCACCTGGTCATTGGAACGAAATTAATGTCACATTACACAATCTTGTTCAAACACCAGGTATCACTTAACCATAGGTCGGCAATCATAAATATCAGATGACACAGGAGTGATCCTACATTACAAGAACGAGCCTTTTGAGATTTTTCTGAAAGCAAGTTTCTTTTTATAATTTCAATACGTAATAAACACGAATATGACATGTATTCGTAAATTGCAAAAACACATCTTGTGGGTAAAGTTTTACTCTTTTCATAGAAGTGATCATCATTGTGAGGTACATAGGACATCACGTGACTTCGCGCCTTGTTGTTACTTTACAAGCGAATCATCGAAAATAAGACAGGGGTGTTATTAGTATTATTTCACAACTTTGACGTCATTTACCCAAATAACTGTTCATAGTTTTGTGCGGTCCATTGATCCTTCAGTATGTAAGGTTTAACTACGGACCAATATCATGAGCCGCCCAATAACCGGACATGAGGATACAAAATACAACTACAAAATATTGAATTATGTGCACTTTATTTATACCTATTCATGATTCACACATACAAGCAGCTGATTGGTTGTCTGATATCAAACAATGTGGACAAATTTACATTTATAAAATTATATTGATGCAATAGCAATAACTTGGTTTGAGTCTCGAATCAGTTCAAATCTTAGATACTTCTCTACTGGACCGGGATAGTTGAATCGACTCGTAGTCCAGGTGTAAACAATATAAAATGAAACAAGAATACAAAGATAGCAAATATTTATATCAATTTCATCACAGTACACATCACATACATATTCAATAAAAATCGAATGCGTACCTAATAAAAGTACACTGCCACTCATAAATTGAGTTATAAAAGATGACTACACCTGGTCGTTGGAACGAAATTATTGTCACATTACACCAATCAAACATTCTGGCTGAACATACTTCCAAACATAAAACACCAATTTCGAAATCAAGCTGAACCATATTATTACATATTGTGAGATCAGGAAATGATACTCAATATACTAGTATATGTTTGTACAAACGTATATGAACTTTTTGGACCATGTTCAACTGTGTTGAAAGCACATCGCTACAAAAGCAAATACACACATACTCTAGCCCTTTCAGGCCCTTGATTTTTTCAATGCCCCCCGCCAATTTTGGACAAAAATAGAGAGGCCCATGAATTTAGGACAGATGGATGACCCTCTTTTCCCCAAAATTCAGGACCCCTAGACTTCTCCCATGTAGAACCTACACATGTTACCAATACACATGCCAATGCTTTTTCTAATTGGCCACTTCTTATATTGTCAAAATTAATGTGTCAAAATACATGTAATTACAGAAATATAAACAAACCAAATTTAAATCACTTCATTCTTACCCATATCCCAATCTTTTGAAACACAAAATAACACGTGATTGTACAACTTAGATAGTTTTCTATCAAACTTACTAAACAGCAGAAATACCAGGGACCAATAAAAAGCGATGTTTAGATACAAACAAACGAAAAAAGGACGCAAAATAAAAATAAATAAATAATTCCAGAAAAGATGGTTAATAACAAAACATATAAAATACTTTTTTTACCAATAAAGCCTAGGAAATGTGCTACAATACAACATAGTAGAAAAACATCAACAACATTTATGTCTTAATCATTGATGAATGTCATATTCTAACCTAAATGTAAAATACACTTTTAGGTTTAAACTTGTCATTTTTATGAGGCTTAAACCTTCACGTCCTAAACAGCTTGGTTTGTGAATTTGTTCCTAGTGCTCACACCAGCGTCTAATTTGTCTGCATAGCACAAACGGAGCGAGACAATTAATCCATTCACAATGGAAAACAGAGCACCGACGCCTGAAATGTAAAAAAGTAAATTTTCCATATAAAATCAGTGCCTCTGATACTCGTGTTGGTCGCAGATGTAATGAAATAAAGTTTATGTTACAATTTCGTAATTGTAGCTTAATATTTCAACTATCTTCTGTTATTCATTTATTTATTAAACTACCAATTAACTTAGTAATTACTTTTTAAAGAGTAAATACACTTGCGTGTTATACATGTATGTGCTTAATTATGTTTTTCTTATAAACTTATCTATCCATCCAACTGTTGGCAAACATGACACTATTTTATAATACAATGCAATTGTATTTAACTTAAATATTAAATATTGTTAAATGAATATTGAAGTCAAGCGGCAAATGCCACATATATAGCACAAGTAGACATGAAAATGTAAATATAAAATTTCAGGGGTTATACTAGGTCCTAAATCCCAAGGGAGGTAGCCGAAATACATAAACTTCAGAGAAAAATTGACCATTCAGTCAGAATCCTAAGGGTAAAAATATGGCCTTCTGGAAAATCAAGGGAACAAATGGTCAACTTCAGGGTTAAATAGACTAATAATGATTGCATGTTTTAATGTTAAAAGGACTGGCGAAACATGACAATATGCATTGAAAATGATAATCCAATTTTTCACTCAACTAAAGTAAATATGAGTATTATGTATAAATAATGGCCAAACGGATAAAAATCACACCAATGAAAATCTTACCAGTCATAGCAACTGCCCAAGGAAAATGAACAGACATCTGCAGTTTTTCACTGAATTCCGTCATCTTGCTAAAAGTATCCAAGCCCGTTTTGAAAGTGGTGTATTGGTTGGCTTCATAAGCAACCGCTCCTAGCAACAGCATGGCTGCAAAAAATGTACAACACACATGAAATACAATACCAGGACAGTGGTGCAATCTTTGAATATTTCCACTATCATAAAGTAATAATTTTGCCAATAGCTTTGTGACAATTTCCTTAATATAATGATAAAACGTCATTGTGAATGACTCGTTAATTCGTAATTCAACGAACAACGTGTATATACATTGAAACATAGTAGTTATGGCTAGTTTTTTACGAAGTGTAAATTAAACACAAACTTATTTAACGTGATTTCTTCTCTCTCGGTGTTCAATTACTACAGGCACTTGTTATGTGCAAAGCACCTGTATGTCTGATTGTCTGCTCACTATAAGTGGTTGTCTTGGTAATTGAAAGCCTTAACATATTTTGTTTACTATTATATTATAAGTCATTATTTCGTACCAGATACAATATACAGACAGGCTCCACCTATTCCCAAACACTTTCGGCTTTCATCATTAGAATCCATTCTGCAGTATCTAAACGAAAGAACCATTGCAACAATGGTCCCCAAGCCACCAACTATGGTCAGAATCTGTAATGCCAGGAAATTGCGGAGAAGTCCAGTAGAAGCAGCTGTAAATAGAAAGATTTACAAAATTAAATGTCCACGGCAGGTGGTTGCTACTCGCGGGTGGTTGTTAGCCTAAGTTTGACTGTATTTGCTTCCTATCACCTCTGTTTTGGAGCTAGAAGTAACCAGTACAGTCTTTCCAGAGGAAAAAGCTTGTGGAGAAGCAATTTGTGACTGTTGGTGAAGGGTTGTTGCTCTAGAGAAATTAAATTGGTTGAAAGATTATACTATATAAATTGGTAATTTTGCTAAAGAGAGGTTGTTTGTGAAGAGAGGGTCACTCAATATAGGTTGCAATGTATATTTGTTGTTGTCAACCATATGTTAGGGCTTCTGTGTTTAAACATTTTATATCATAAAATACATTGAGAGTAGGGAGGAGCAGGGGTCGAAGGGTATAGAGTACCTGATACCTGATCCGAAGGTCGACCCCAACAGTGAGATAGGGCTGGTCACAAACTTCAGAATCGCTGAATTTGACACGAGTACTGGTTGGTAGCCAGGAAGCAGTTACTGAGAGTGTGTAGGATAAGTTGTAAGAAGTTGTTCACAATTAAATATAGGGCACTAGATTACTCGATATTGTTAGGAATTCATGTGGTTGATGCAAACACCAATGGGTATTGAATGTGTCATGGAATTTCACGAATGACATAATCCTTAAAGTTAATATACAAATAATGTAAGAATTATGATATTAATAATCAGTGGTTTTGTTGGGTTAATTTTATTGGCGAATAAAGGCTGTCAAACCCCTTACCAAAAGTCTCCATTTTCCAAAAAACAACACATTTGTTCATTTTCCCCCTTCGGGCTGAATTTCTTTTCATTAGGTCAGGTGTTCGTGTATTTAACCTTTTATAAAAGACCATTGCCTTGAAACCTTGCTCTTACATAACCTCATGTATAAAACAAACAACAGCCACACTGAAAAGTTACACTAAATCAGATAAATACCGTTATACTTAAGTAGATAATTGATAACTCACTTTTATTCGCGTCGGATTGATCTGATTGACTTATGGTCTGTAACAGCCGGTCCATGGTAAATGTGCCGCACTGTCGTCCTGTGTGTTCGACTTCGACGCAAGCATGCCCCGTAAACAGACCTAATTCCACATTTTCGGAGAGTTGAGTACCTTCGGTCTGTATTTTCACATCAAATATCATCCAGGCAGGAGACCAAAGTCCAATAGCTTGAAATAAAATCGACAAAAATCCACAAATAAACAAACTAACGAAAATTGTATCCATGTTTCAGCGTGCGCGCGTAGCGTTGATTCAGTCAAATCTATAGCAGACGACAGCGCAAGTAGAATATATAGCTACACCTCGCGCATGCGCACTGGATGTATTTGTGCAATTCGGCAACACTGACGATTATTTGGTTTTAGTATAGTTTGGTTATTCCAGGCCAAATTAACCTTGCCACGGACATATAAACCATACGTTTATATGTCCGTTACCTTGCTATAAACTTAAAAGTTAATGATTGAACAAATTGAACGGAACAACAAGGAAGTCAAATGATAAACCAGACCGTTTTTTTAAAGGATTCCACATCAGCCGCGCGAATTTCTTCTCTTACTGTTCTTTGCTTATCTCAATGAAATATTTAATTCTCAACCAAAACCCATAGTCTGTTTCCCGTGGCCTTATTCTAAGAAAGAGATAATGTCATATCTAAAAATAGACTAAATACGTATTGTTATAGATAAAACGTGTTGCAACAAGGTATGTAACGATGATGGATCTTTCATTTTACCGGTTCAACTTTCTAACGTGTTTGAAAAAGATGCACAACTTTTGTCATGACCAGCTATACGGAATGCCATATATACATAAATTCATATATTTAAAGAAGAGCTCTCCAATTCAGTTGAAGAGAGTCTCAATTGAATTAATGACAGCATCGATTGAATTAGAACTCCCGCCAAATCATTTTGAGAGTCTACTGAAGAAGTTTCTAACTCAAATGATGAGAGCAACAAAGGAGTTGTTGCTAGCAATAATTATATAATGATAGCAACAAATGATTAGAGACCTCATACTACATACCACCTGAATTTACCCAGTTCAGTTTTTCTTTTGATAAATTGAGTTTTATTCTGATTTTTAAAAAGTTAAGTCACATAAATAACTGGCGATGGAGTAGGGGCGTATTAAGTATTTTCCTGTAGCGAGATCGAGAGTAAGATCGAAACAAAATCTGAAAATGTAATGATGATAGAATATAACAACACTGGCAACAATGACCATTACCAAAACCTGAAACAAGAGGGACAAGATGACAATACATTGCTCACCCGAGTACACTGCCATTCTGACTGAATTAGACTATAAATATTGTGCCAATAAATAGGTATAGATTCAATAAACATCCATTCAGCAGTTTAGGAGAAGATAGGGAACAAGACTCGCCTCCTGGCGGCCATGTTTTTTTACGGAACTTAATAATTTATGCAATCTTGTAACAGAACCACTAGACAATGCTACACACCAAATATCAAAGCTCTAGACATTGTTTGGACAAGAAGATTTTCAAAGTTTACACTTTTAAAATCTATTTTATCTCATGTGATCTACTTATGCAACATACCTGAACCATTTATACAACTTTGAAAGGATCATTTCTGTTAAGTTTGGTCAAAATCCATTCAGGGGTATAGGAGGAGAATGTTGTAGAAAGAAAATGTTGACGCACGACGAAGGACAACGGACATTCAATGATCCTAAAAGCTCAGGTGCTAGCTTTTACTTGACACATAGGGTCAGGGTAACTTATACAATACTTGTATCAGACTCGTGAATTCCTGTGCAGCTAAGTGACAACGCAGTGTTGTTGAGTAAATCTGTATGAAGGCATTTACTACCGATTTTCTCATATTTACAACCAAGCCTATTTTGATAAAAAATCAAGGCCTTGTACCTTTGATATAAACAACGAGTAAATTCTCAATGAATGAACCAGTTGCATGACAAATCTCAACTGATATCTGCCTAACAACCAATCAAACTTAGACATGTATCAGGTGATAGAATACATAGATAACAAGGATGAAATCTGGCATGTATATCAGATTGAGGCATTCTTGCATCACCACCAAATATAGACAGGTCAACTATAAGGCTTTCAGTGCATATGAATTGAAATACTAATAATCGACAAGAAAAATCTGAGAAATTTGTTACTAAATATGATTGTTCTGAATAGCTACATTTAGTCGGAAAAAATCACAGGACATGTACAACTTGAACGTCCTCCATAACAATATTTCAAGCACATGATTTTTCTACTCTTTCTCACCTCTCGATTAATTTCCAAATTATCTTTATGAGTGTCACACCTTAAGACAGGAAATAAAACATACCAAACTTATGACCCTACTTGTAAAGCAAATATCAGTACAAAACATTTCATACTTCATAAAACTAGATGTTAAAGCATTTCAAAAGTGAACTTTTACAAAATTAAAACAACCGAACAGCTAGGGTTTAAAAAAAATACGCATGTCAATGAACATGTAGCCTGGAATCCTGGCCAAACCTCCTAGTGCTCCGCGTCGGTAAGGCCAGGCGTAATAGAATCCACGTGACTATGTTTCAGCGCTGATCAGGACTGACGTTTATCACGTGATCAAGATACCGGATAAAGAAAATGCGCGCGCATAAGGCAACATTTCAAATCCACTCCTTACATACTGCGAAGAAGAGCTATCCAGAATATTCACATATTTAAGTATACTGAAAACCCTCATTTTTAAAGACCACCTCAGTAATTAGACCACCTCTCTATTAAGAACACAATTTTCAAGTCCATTTTCTCCGATTTTCTCTGTATTCAATCTCAATATTAAGACCACCTCAATATTAAGACCAGTTTTCAAGGATCCTAAGGATGGTCGTATTATCGAGGTTTTCATGCACATTTATAACTTTAAAAAGTTACTCGCATACTTAGTGTCCCATTAAACACGGATATATCTTTAGATCTGTGGATTTGCCTACACTGTTTCGAATTCTTATAATCATGATAGATTAAGATTGTTGTTTTTACGTGAAACATAACAAAAATCAACAATTCTTTTTTCGCAATTTCACAGCTCTTGTTGCATCAAATTAACCGATAGCGTGAAATTCGCCAAACTACACATTAAGGGAGAGCACTTCAGCTATTTTACAAGCATAAGTAAATCACACTGGGGGCCCCTTGGCTAAATTTTGGTTAGACTCGAGTAAATAATTTGTCGGCAATATCTGAACTGTCTAAAACCACGGACTAATAAACCATGACTAACAATACTCAAAAGTATACAACGTTATATTCATAACCATATCAACGATAAATGTTTGTTTTCTGATTTGCAAAAAAAGTATAATATAAAATATAACGCTATTTTGACATTTATTGATAATAATATTTAAATTTTGTTTTGTTACGATTAAAATAAGAACATGTCATATTTCCAAGCCCAGATCCAAAAATTCTCGACTGGGGGCCAAACATAGGGACTCCCCCGGAACAATTTTACAATATAGATATGAAATGGTGCCTTCTGGTTCTAAATTTTGAGCACTCATTCATGAGAATTGCACTAGTATCATCTTGTAAAACTACTAACAAAACTAATAATACCAACATTTTAACAAATTTCCAGGGGACAGCCCCTCTTGTGCCTACCCCAGTCAGCCTTAGACAAACACCCTCGTCACATGTGAATTAGAAGGCATTTCGTTATGAAACTGAGTGGATTATGTTTCAATGAAACTGTGTAGACATTAAAAATTTCATGCTGATTTGGCAGAAGTTGACTATTTTTTAATGTCCAAAATGAACAAGATCAGGGAGCACACCTATAAACTACTACTTAAACTACAAACAGGTTTAGGTATGCTCCCTGAAATACAATAAATGTGTTGATCATCTCGGCCATACATGCCAACGACAATAACTGAATGGTAGAGCATCGGCCTTCAGAACAGGAGGTCAGGGTTCTTATTTTAGAGGTAACATGCCATTCCACAGGGACATAAAACAAGAGGGCCACGATAGCCCTTTATCCCTTACCCGAGTACAATATCATTTATTGATTCACGAGATGTTTCCCAACATATGTCTATATAAAACAAGAGATCCGTAGGGTGGAGCCAATTTTGAATCCACTGGGTCACCATTTGAACAATTAAACTTGGTAGAGCACCACTAGACAATGTTATGCATAAAAAGTATCTAAGATCTAGGCCTTTCGGCTTCTAAATCTCTATGTAAAACAGGCTTTGACCTCGGGGGCATAATTTGAACAATCTTGGTAGAGGACCACTAGACAATGCTACACACCAAATATCTAAGCTTTACACCTTAAGGTTTTGTTCAAGATTTTCAAAGTTTTCCCTTTCAGTTGTCATGGCAGCCAGAGTTCTGCATGGAATTCATTTCTTAAAACAATTTTGAAAGGGCACCACAACAGGAACATCCCTGTGAAGTTCCATCAAAATTGGCCTAGCGGTTTAGGAGGAGATGTTGTTTGAAGCAACTGTTGACAGGCATTGGACGGTGGGTGATGTGCTAAGGTGAGCTAAAAACACAAAAAGGCCTTCAAATCATAGAAAACAGACATTTCCTGTGGATTAAAAATAAACAAAAGAATCTTCCCTCAAACACATTTCCAGAAAAGAATGGATGATTTTCGAAATTTAGCCATTATTCCATAAATGGCCGAATAAACAAATCAACACATATGTATAGGCAATAACTTTATTCTTAATTTAAACATCATAAACATCATCAACTAGAGGCTTACATGCATTCACCCTTTGACATCATTTTAGGTTTGACATAAAAAGGCTGCATACACAATAAATATAACTTTTACAATAGTGAATACAAATGTACTATAATCCAAGTAAAGAAAACCTACACCCACATTAAAATTTCATAATTAAACACTATATTATTAATTTTAAAATACAATTAAGAACAACAAGCAACATCTTATCCTGCATTAAAAGTTTGCCAAAGGATAAAAAACAACTACTTAAAAGATTTCATCTTAGTCCTATTTCTTCGTCAAAATTGCTACAAGTAAATAATAATTTTGAGAAAATTGTGTTTTAAGGCCTCCATACAGACGTAGTCTAAAACTGTACATTATTACTTTGCTTAAAAGTTCCCAGAAACTGCAAAACATGAGTCAGATACAGGTATTTCCTGTGTTAGCGCCAACTCATTTGGAAGGTAAGGACAGAAAATGTCTGTATCGGACTCATTTAGTTACGGTTTTGGGGACAATGCAAGCAATGTGACAACATAGTGTTGTTAAGTACATCTGTATGAAGGCATTTACCACTGATAATCTCAAATTTACGACAAAGCAACAACCTCTAAACAACAGTCAAAACTTTCTTTTTTCAAGGGCTGTTGTTCTGGAGACAGTGCACTGTCAATGGTTAACTCTTCCAATGATATGTCCAGCTAGTATCAGTATTATTTTTTCTATTCATACCTTATTCAGAACACTGTCATGGATATGATAAAACAAAATCAATCATGCGAGGATCCAGCAATTTATGTCAGAAGGGACCAGGTCCTGGTAAGGCATTGGATCTAAGTCAGCCTTTTGAGTCCTCAGATGCTTGCAATGCAATGTAATGTCTTCTAATGTCATACACTAATGTTGGATAAAAAAACAGCGAGGCCCTTGAATTTGCGACCGCCTCTTCCTCAAGTATAGCGATGTCCACAAATGCAATTTCGCGCAATTTCTCTTAAATTCAAAAATATGTGTAACCTTGAAGCGGATTGATTAACATTGTGTACAGGACCGTAAATTGCCTCCCCTGGAAGGGGAGGCACCCCGCCGAGCCGAGCGAGACGAAAAAAATTTTGGACCCTTTTTAGACAAAAAATGATTTTTTTTTCAGCCCGCAATTGGAGGCAACTGCCTACATGCCTCCATGTAATTTACGGCCCTGGTGTATAGTGTATTTCAAGATTTATCCAGTAAGTAGTGTTGTTACTCATCACCACTGGGAATTGTCTGGTGTTAAAATTAAGAAGACTTTCTTGGTTGTATGAACCCGTCGCGAACATATATATTTTTTAATTAGATAAATCGCTATGTAACACGTTTATTAACACGGATGTACGAGTTAACGACTTATGCAACCAGTAATGTAGAACTGTATTGAAACAGACTATGCCGTGTTATGACTAATCACACTACGGAGTTTATTATGCAGTCTCGTTCAGAACACCTCGGTATTATTGGTTCTGCCGAATACCGCCGAGTAGCTACGATTGATGCAGTCTCATACGCAGTGATCTCCTCTTACGGAGTTTCTGTATTATAGCGTAATTGAATGACATTTAGGCATTTTCTATGTTGTACAACAAATGTTAACATTTCAGATTGCAACACATTTACAAACTTCAAGTTGCGCCGACCATCTGTTTTAAAGATATTTCTAGTTTAAGATATTTCTTGTTTATCCATGACTCGATACTGGAGAATGTCATTTTAGAGTAGTTTATTATGGGCTTCTTTGGCGCTGCAAGTACTGCGGATGCGCGTTGTCCGATCCTTAAAATTGCACTTCATTTGCTGCAAATTGTGTTATTACATCAAAAACATTTTCATACATGTGCATTATTCCATGTTTCAAAGCCTCACATTCAACAGTTTATGTCACCCAAGAATTGAACTCTTCCAAGACAGTAATGTGTCTTAGCAAATTGTATCAAATTCATCGAAATGAAAAATATTTTCCTTAGCTAGAATGTCGTTCCTTGCAAAATATTTGAAATGTTTTTAGATGAATATGCTACGCCGCTTTAAAGCTTTTTAAACCAATGACGATTATAAAACTTCAAAATGTCAGGTGATAGAGGTTTTTGTTTTAAATAAATGGCGCGAGGAAAACTTTGACTAATTATAGAGCTGCATGTCTAAATTTCGGTTAGTATTATTCAAATATCGAATACTGGCCTTGTATCTGCTTCTGTTTCTGATTTTTATCATATTATCTTAACGAACAGTTTCTGGAATTCATAGAGATATGTGTTGCAGGACTTATTGAAGATTTGAAAAATAATCTTGATAGTGTAATGTCCGTCCCTTTTTTGTAATGTCCGTCCATACACTAAATTATTTGTTTTAAAGACTACATGTATATTGTCACTTTTTGTGCATTTTTGTTGCAGTAGTATAAAATAGATCATCAGTAACCTATAAATTGCTTCACTATGAAGATGATTTTTCTGTCTTTCTGGACAAAATAAAGCTTGTCTATGTACATAAAAATAATATTTTTCTAAACTTGATGCCTAAGATGACTTTCATTCACACTAAATAACATTATACATAAGGGGACGGACATTACGGGGACGGACTTTACAGATAACATTTCATTTTTTGCAAATAATTCCATTGTAACATAGAATAAACTGCAAATACGGACTTAGGTGGTATTATAATGATTAAATGTATTGAATAATATGTTTTATTAAACAATTGTTGTCCTAATTCTTAAAAATCACATGGGCGACGGACATTACACATTTTTGGACACAACTTGCTAAGTGGAAAAATGTTTGTAAAATTACAAAATTTTGTTGATTTTCTTGGCATGTATATTACATCATCCTTTTATTTGACTTATTGTCTTTATAAATAGGTAAAGTTTGTGGATTTCTTTAATTTATATTGTACTTTTAATTAAAAAGGTAGAATAAAGGGAAATTAAAAAATGGAGACCAGTACATAGATACATATTTTGGTTTTTCAAACATATATTAGGAAGTATTTATGCTACAGCATTATGCCTTATACCAAACCAACAAGCAATGAATTTCTTCAAAGGAAAAGTAAATGTCTGATGAAAAACAACTATATGTGTGTTGAAAAAGTGGAAAAACTAATGCTTACACATTACACGTAAAAATAGACCATTTTTGGTCTTCAAAGTTGTATAAATTAAAAACCATATGAGATTTCTTCTTAAAATTTTCACCACAACTAGAACTTAAGGTATGCATATATGTTTTGTCTAAATTAATTGTGTAGTTTTTCATAACGCCAACGACATGGCGGCGGCCAATTTATCGATTATGGAATCGTCTATACAATCACTAGTTATATTCATCTTTATGTATGAAATAGGTTATTTAAGAACAAATATTACAATGCTATTGATTTTGTTCATTAATATATGTATTATTTTTTCACATCACATGGTATACGGACAAAATCCCCTCTGGACAAAATCCCCTTCGCTCATTTTGCAAAAGGCGGACAAAATGTACTTTCACAAATTTTTAATCCAACAACAAACAACAGCTCGGAGGGATGGAATAACATATTTCGTTCTTTGGTTGACCAAGACCATCCAACTATATGGAAACTTACAGAAGTTCTACAAGCTGAATGCTCACGTGTCTCGAAGGTACTTCTCCAAGAAGAATATGGCATCAGGCCACAGAAAAGACCGAAAAGGAACTATGCGGAACTACAAAAAAGACTGCGAAACCTGTGCGAAGACAGACTGGCAGATAGAAAGACTATTACAGAATTCCTTCGTGATGTTTCACACAATCTTAGAAGTGTTTTGTTGCAAAAGTTGACATAGTTATAGGCAAATTTCAAAAAATCCAATTTTTTTTTTTTTTTACTTTTGCCCCAAAAATAACATTTTGCACCGTGTGATAGTTTTATACTTTAAGTATATTAAATGTGGTGCTTTATATGACACAAATCCATCAAAATTGTGTCTGTGCATTTTTGTCCACCTATTTTTCCACTGGTCTAAACTATATTGGGCAAATTCCAGAAATTCTCAATTGCATTTATAAATAGTTTTACAATTTTACCCAAATAATCACCTATCTCATTGTATGATGTTCTGCACCTAACGTATCTTGTAGAGCAGTTTAATATCTGTTAAATACAGTTATTTAGGTAATTTTATAGCTAAATTTCGTCCAGTTATTGACAAACTCCAGAAATTCCCACTTTAATTTGTTTATTTTTTCACCAAAATACCCAAACACCCACTGTTCACAACATATGATATGTCTTTACTTTAGGTATGTTATGGTGCAACATGATGTCTATTAAAACAGTTATTCTGGTATTTTAATCGCTAACTCTGATTTTGATATAGTCAAATTCCAGAAATTCATACTTTTGTTTACCTTTTAGTACATTTTACCCCAAAAAAAACGCATTTCGCACCATAGGATTTTCCTATACTTTTTTTCCATACACGGTAGATATTAAACAATACAATTATGCCAAACCATTTCTGTAATTGTTTTTCCATTTTGACATTACACCATATTGTTTTGTGCAGTACATTTTGACGTTACACCATATTGTTTTGTGCAGTCCATTTTTGACGTTACACCATATTGTTTTGTGCAGTACATTTTGACATTACACCATATTGTTTTGTGCAGTATTTTTGACATTACACCATATTGTTTTGTGCAGTACATTTTGACGTTACACCATATTGTTTTGTGCAGTGTTATTGACGTTACACCATATTGTTTTGTGCAGTACATTTTGACGTTACACCATATTGTTTTGTGCAGTGTTTTTTGACGTTACACCATATTGTTTTGTGCAGTACATTTTGACATTACACCATATTGTTTTGTGCAGTACATTTTGACGTTACACCATATTGTTTTGTGCAGTGTTTTTGACGTTACACCATATTGTTTTGTGCAGTACATTTTGACGTTACACCATATTGTTTTGTGCAGTACATTTTGACGTTACACCATATTGTTTTGTGCAGTGTTTTTGACGTTACACCATATTTTTTTGTGCAGTACATTTTGACGTTACACCATATTGTTTTGTGCAGTACATTTTGACGTTACACCATATTGTTTTGTGCATTGTGTTAAGAGAACCATAATGTAGTTTGTGAAAAGTTTCATAATTTGATAAAGCCCTTTCGGGCGAAATATTGATTAAGTTTAAAGATTGTAAAGATTTCAACAGAAAAATATAACTTGCAGAAACATAGGTGTGCAATAACAATTGTGTTTAACCGTTCCAATCAGCACTCACAGTGCTTTGATTCTCTACACTATACCTTTGCATACAGACAAACAAGTTTCATGAACATCGGGTCCAACAGACTTGGTCCTGAAGAAAAAGTCGGTCTTAATTGTTAGGTGATCTCATAATCCAATTAAAATATGGAATACTTACAAAAACGCGGTAAAAATTTACTTTTTTCATAGAAGTGATCATCACTGTGAGGTACATAGGATATCAAATGACTTCACGTCCTTTTGCGAATCATCGAAATAAGACAGGGGTGTTATTAGTATTATCTTCAAATCTTTGACGTCATTTACGCAAATAATTGTTCATAGTTTTGTGCGGTCCATTGATCCGTTATTATGCAGGGTAGGTATGTTAGGTTTTACTGCGGACCAGTATCATGACCCGCCCAATAACCGGAAATGACGTCATAGGGAAAAAAATACAACTACAAAATATTGAATTAAGTGCACTTTATTTATAACTATGCACGATTCACACATACAAGCAGCTGATTGGTTGTAAATGGTGTCTGATATCGAACAATGTGGAAAAAATTACATTTATAAATAAGCGCTACTATGGGATTCACAACCTCTTCTGTAAATGACGTCAATTCAGAAAACGCAACATGTGATCTTTTTGCAAGCAGGAAACAATATTTACTCCATATGGTCACGTCGTTTCCATATGGGCATAAGTGGAAAATGTTGCTGTCAGTACATGGTGACGTCACATGTGACGTTGTTTGGAAATGACGTCACTTAAAGAAGAGGTTGGGAATCGTACAGCGACACTCATATATTGATGCAGTAGCAATAACTTGGTTTGAGTCTGGAATCAGTTCAAATATTGGACACTTATCTACTTGACCGGGATAGTTGAATCAACTCGTAGTCCAGGTGTGAACAATATAAAAATGAAACCAGAATACAAGATAGCAATTCATCACATACATATTCAATAAAAATCGAATGCGTACCTAATAAAAGTACACTGCCACTCATAAATTGAGTTATAAGAGATGACTTCACCTGGTCATTGGAACGAAATTAATGTCACATTACACAATCTTGTTCAAACACCAGGTATCACTTAACCATAGGTCGGCAATCATAAATATCAGATGACACAGGAGTGATCCTACATTACAAGAACGAGCCTTTTGAGATTTTTCTGAAAGCAAGTTTCTTTTTATAATTTCAATACGTAATAAACACGAATATGACATGTATTCGTAAATTGCAAAAACACATCTTGTGGGTAAAGTTTTACTCTTTTCATAGAAGTGATCATCATTGTGAGGTACATAGGACATCACGTGACTTCGCGCCTTGTTGTTACTTTACAAGCGAATCATCGAAAATAAGACAGGGGTGTTATTAGTATTATTTCACAACTTTGACGTCATTTACCCAAATAACTGTTCTTAGTTTTGTGCGGTCCATTGATCCTTCAGTATGTAAGGTTTAACTACGGACCAATATCATGAGCCGCCCAATAACCGGACATGAGGATACAAAATACAACTACAAAATATTGAATTATGTGCACTTTATTTATAACTATTCATGATTCACACATACAAGCAGCTGATTGGTTGTAAATGGTGTCTGATATCAAACAATGTGGACAAATTTACATTTATAAAATCATATTGATGCAATAGCAATAACTTGGTTTGAGTCTCGAATCAGTTCAAATCTTAGACACTTCTCTACTGGACCGGGATAGTTGAATCGACTCGTAGTCCAGGTGTAAACAATATAAAAAGAAACAAGAATACAAAGATAGCAAATATTTATATCAATTTCATCAGAGTACACATCACATACATATTCAATAAAAATCGAATGCGTACCTAATAAAAGTACACTGCCACTCATAAATTGAGTTATAAAAGATGACTACACCTGGTCGTTGGAACGAAATTATTGTCACATTACACCAATCAAACATTCTGGCTGAACATACTTCCAAACATAAAACACCAATTTCGAAATCAAGCTGAACCATATTATTGCATATTGTGAGATCAGGAAATGATACTCAATATACTAGTATATTATGTTTGTACAAACGTATATGAACTTTTTGGATCAGGTTCAACTGTGTTGAAAGCACATGGCTACAAAAGCAAATACACACATACTCTAACCCTTTCAGGCCCTTGATTTTTTCAATGTCAATTTTGGACAAAAATAGAGGCCCATGAATTTAGGACAGATGGATGACCCTCTTTTCCCCAAAATTCAGGACCCCTAGACTTCTCCCATGTAGAACCCACACATGTTACCAATACACATGCCAATGCTTTTTCTAATTGGCCACTTCTTATATTGTCAAAATTAATGTGTCAAAATACATGTAATTACAGAAATATAAACAAACCAAATTTAAATCACTTCATTCTTACCCATATCCCAATCTTTTGAAACACAAAATAACACGTGATTGTACAAAAAATCAGCTTAGATAGTTTTCTATCAAACTTACTAAACAGCAGAAATACCAGGGACCAATAAGAAGCGATGTTTAGATACAAACAAACGAAAAAAGGACGCAAAATAAAAATAAATAAATAATTCCAGAAAAGATGGTTAATAACAAAACATATAAAATACTTTTTCTACCAATAAAGCCTAGGGAATGTGCTACAATATAACATAGTAGAAAAAAATCAACAACATTTATGTCTTAATCATTGATGAATGTCATATTCTAACCTAAATGAAAAATACACTTTTAGGTTTAAACTTGTCATTTTTATGAGGCTTAAACCTTCACGTCCTAAACAGCTTGGTTTGTGAATTTGTTCCAAGTGCTCACACCAGCGTCTAATTTGTCTGCATAGCACAAACGGAGCGAGACAATTAAGCCATTCACAATGGAAAACAGAGCACCGACGCCTGAAATGTAAAAAAAGTAAAATTTCCGTATAAAATCAGTGCCTCTGATACACATGTTGGTCGCAGATGTAATTAAATAAAGTTTATGTTACAATTTCGTAATTGTAGCTTAATATTTCAACTATCTTCTGTTATTCATTTATTTATTAAACTACCAATTAACTTAGTAATTACTTTTTAAAGAGTAAATACACTTGCGTGTTATACATGTATGTACTTAATTATGTTTGTAAACTTTACTCATGGAACTTAGAACAATATGTATTGTAAGTCACCATTGACATGTTGTATATATTGTATTGTATTTATTCATGATGGGCTCATTGCCTTTTTCTTATAAACTTATCCATCTATCCAACTGTTGGCAAACATGACACTATTTTATAATACAATGCAATTGTATTTAACTTAAATATTAAATATTGTTAAATGAATATTGAAGTCAAGCGGCAAATGCCACATATATAGCACAAGGAGACATGAAAATGTTAATATTAAATTTCAGGGGTTATACTAGGTCCTAAATCCCAAGGGAGATAGCCTAAATACATAAACTTCAGAGAAAAATTGACCATTCAGTCAGAATCCTAAGGGTAAAAATATGGCCTTCTGGAAATTCAAGGGAACAAAGGGTCAACTTCAGGGTTAAATAGACTAATAATGATTGCATGTTTTAATGTTAAAAGGACTGGCGAAACATGACAATATGCATTGAAAATGATAATCCAATTTTTCACTCAACTAAAGTAAATATGAGTATTATGTATAAATAATGGCCAAACGGATAAAAATCACACCAATGAAAATCTTACCAGTCATAGCAACTGCCCAAGGAAAATGAACAGACATCTGCAGTTTTTCACTGAATTCCGTCATCTTGCTTAAAGTATCCAAGCCCGTTTTGAAAGTGGCGTACTGGTTGGCTTCATAAGCAACCGCTCCTAGCAACAGCATGGCTGCAAAAAATGTACAACACACATGAAATACAATACCAGGACAGTGGTGCAATCTTTGAATTTTTTCCCACTATCATAAAGTTATAATTTTGCCAATAGCTTTGTGACAATTTCCTTCATATAATGATAAAACGTCCTTGTGAATGACTTGTAAATTCGTAATTCAACGAACAACGTGTATATACATTGAAACATAATAGTTATCGCTAGTTTTTATACAAAGTGAATTAAACACAAACTCATTTATCGTGATTTCTTCTCTCTCGGTGTTCAATTACTACAGGCACTTGTTATGTGCAAAGCATCTGTATGTCTGATTGTCTGCTCACTGTAAGTGGTTGTCTTGGTAATTGAAAGCCTTAATATATTTTGTTTACTATTATATTATAAGTCATTATTTCGTACCAGATAAAATATATAGACAGGCTCCACCTATTCCCAAACACTTTCGGCTTCCATCATTAGAATCCATTCTGCAGTACCTTAACGAAAGAAACATTGCAACAATGGTCACCAAGCCACCAACTATGGTCAGAATCTGTAATGGCAGGAAACTGCGGAGAAGTCCAGCAGATGCAGCTGTAAATAGAAAGATTTACAAAATTAAATGTCCACGGCAGGTGGTTGCTACTCGCGGGTTGTTGTTAGCCTAAGTTTGACTGTATTTCCTTCCTATCACCTCTGTTTTGGAGCTAGAAGTAACCAGTACAGTCTTTCCAGAGCAAAACTCTTGCCGAGAAGCAATTTGTGGCTGTTGTTGAAGGGTTGTTGCTCTAGAGAGATTAAATTGGTTGAAAGATTATACTATATAAATAGGTAATTTTGCTAAAGAGAGGTTGTTTGTGAAGAGAGGGTCACTCAATATAGGTTGCAATGTATATTTGTTGTTGCCAACTATATGTTAGAGCTTCTGTGTTTAAACATTTCATATCATAAAATACATTGAGAGTAGGGAGGAGCAGGGGTCGAAGGGTATAGAGTACCTGACACCTGATCCGAAGGTAGACCCCCACAGTGAGATAGGGCTGGTCACAAACTTCAGAATCGCTGAATTTGACACGAGTACTGGTTGGTAGCCAGGAAGCAGTTACTGAGAGTGTGTAGGATAAGTTGTAAGAAGTTGTTCACAATTAACAATAGGGCCCTAGATCACTCGATATAGTTAGGAATTCATGTGGTTGATGCAAACACCAATGGGTATTGAATGTGTCATGGAATTTCACGAATGACATAATCCTTAAAGTTAATATACAAATTATGTAAGAATTATGATATTAATAATCAGTGGTTTTGTTGGGTTAATTTTATTGGCGAATAAAGGCTGTTTCAAACCCTTTACCAAAAAGTCTCCATTTTCCAAAAAAAAACCAACACATTTGTTCATTTTCCCCCTTCGGGCTGAATTTCTTTTCATTAGGTCAGGTGTTCGTGTATTTAACCTTTTATAAAAGAACATTGCCTTGAAACCTTGCTCTTACATAACCTCATGTATAAAACAAACAACAGCCACACTGAAAAGTTATTTTTATCAGCAAAACAACTATTTCCTTATTTTCCCAAATTCGGGATTTATCGCGTCTATTTTCCCAATTGATAAGGCACAGGCAAAAAAAATAATTTCAAAAAAATCACTGATAATATTGAATTTATATAATTATACTGTATTGTGTCCATTTCCGTTCCATTTAATATATATATTATATACGATTAATGTAAGGGCGACATACGATTTTGAGTAGGTCTACATAATTAATGGAAAAATAATACGCAATTAATGGAAATGTAAAATGCAAGTTTATGGAGAATACAGAATAAATCGGGTACACTAAATCAGATACATACCGTTATACTTAAGTAGATAATTGATAACTCACTTTTATTCGCGTCGGATTGATCTGATTGACTTATGGCCTGTGACAACCGGTCCATGGTAAATGTGCCGCACTGTCGTCCTGTGTGTTCGACTTCGACGCAAGAATGCCCCGTAAACAGACCTAATTCCACATTTTCGGAGAGTTGAGTACCTTCGGTCTGTATTTTCACATCAAATATCATCCAGGCAGGAGACCAAAGTCCAATAGCTTGAAATAAAATCGACAAAAATCCACAAATAAACAAACTAACGAAAATTGTATCCATGTTGCAGCGTGCGCGCGTAGCGTTGATTCAGTCAAATCTGTAGCAGACGACAGCGCAAGTAGAATATATAGCTACACCTCGCGCATGCGCACTTGATGTATTCGTGCAATTCGGCAACACTGACGATTATTTGGTTTTAGTATAGTTTGGTTATTCCAGGCCAAATTAACCTTGCCACGGACATATAAACCATACGTTTATATGTCCGTTACCTTGCTATAAACTTAAAAGTTAATGATTGAACAAATTGAACGGAACAACAAGGAAGTCAAATGATAAACCAGACCGTTTTTTTAAAGGATTCCACATCAGCCGCGCGAATTTCTTCTCCTACTGTTCTTTGCTTATCTCAATGAAATATTTAATTCTCAACCAAAACCCATAGTCTGTTTCCCGTGGCCTTATTCTAAGAAAGAGATAATGTCATATCTAAAAATAGACTAAATACGTATTGTTTTAAATAAAACGTGTTGCAACAGGATATGTAACGATGATGTATCTTTCATTTTACCGGTTCAACTTTCTAACGTGTTTGAAAAAGATGCACAACTTTTGTCATGACCAGCTATACGGAACGCCATATATACATAAATTCATATATTTAAAGAAGAGCTCTCCAATTCAGTTGAAGAGAGTCTCAATTGAATTAATGACAGCCTCGATTGAATTAGAACTCCCTCCAAATCATTTTGAGAGTCTACAATTCAATTGAAGATATCTCCAAATCAACTCAATTGAAGAGCTCTTCAATTGAATAAATTAGAGATATCTCCCAAAATCAATTAGAGACCTCTCCAATTCAATTTGAGATATCTCCAAATCAATGTTCTATCGTGTTGGTTCAAAATTTATCAGGTGATAGAATACAAAGATAACAAGGAAGAAATCTGGCATGTATATCAGATTGAGGCATTCTTGCATCACCACCAAATATAGACAGGTCAACTATAAGGCTTTCAGTGCATATGAATTGAAATACTAATAATCGACAAGAAAAATCTGAGAAATTTGGCCAGATCACAAAGGACACATATTGCACATTCAGTCCAGTGTTTTACATAAGTACAAGGACGATCACAGCTTGTGTGCAAAACAATTTTAGCATTTAACACGTAGTAGCCTTGTTACTAAATATGATTGTGCTGAATAGCTACATTTAGTCGGACAAAATCGCAGGACATGTACAACTTTAACGTCCTCCTCAACAATATTTCAAGCACACGATTGTTCTACTCTTTCTCACCTCTCGATTAATTTCCAAATTATCTTTATGAGTGTCACACCTTAAGACAGGAAATAAAACATACCAAACTTATGACCCTACTTGTAAAGCAAATATCAGTACAAAACATTTCATACTTCATAAAACTAGATGTTAAAGCATTTCAAAAGTGAACTTTTACAGAATAAAAACAACCGAACAGCTAGGGTTTAAAAAAAATACGCATGTCAATGAACATGTAGCCTGGAATCCTGGCCAAACCTCCTAGTGCTCCGCGTCGGTAAGGCCAGGCGTAATAGAATCCACGTGACTATGTTTCAGCGCTGATCAGGACTGACGTTTATCACGTGATCAAGATAGCGGATAAAGAAAATGCGCGCGCATAAGGTAATCTTGTCCAATCAGATAATCGAAGTGATTGTATTCCACGTGGCTATACTGACAGTGTTTATAGCAATCAGTGATTCAGGACCCCAGGCTAGTCAACATGATGTAAATTTTATGCAATTTTTCACTTGTATTTTGTTTGTCTGAAGTCAAGCACCGTTGCACAAATGCTATATATGTATAAAACAACCAGTACGTATTGCACAACATTTCAAATCCACTCCTTATATACTGCGAAGAAGAGCTATCCAGAATATTCACATATTTAAGTATACTGAAAACCCTCATTTTTTAAAGACCACCTCAGTAATTAGACCACCTCACTATTAAGAACACAATTTTCAAGTCCATTTTCTCCGATTTTCTCTGTATTCAATCTCAATATTAAGACCACCTCAATATTAAGACCAGTTTTCAAGGATCCTAAGGATGGTCGTATTATCGAGGTTTTCATGCACATTTATAACTTTAAAAAGTTACTCGCATACTTAGTGTCCCATTAAACACGGATATATCTTTAGATCCGTGGATTTGCCTACACTGTTTCGAATTCTTATAATCATGATGGATTAAGATTGTTGTTTTTACGTGAAACATAACAAAAATCAACAATTCTTTTTTCGCAATTTCACAACTCTTGTTGCATCAAATTAGCCGATAGCGTGAAATTCGCCAAACTACATATTAAGGGAGAGCACTTCAGCTATTTTACAAACATAAGTAAATCACAGTTGTGCCCCTTGGCTAAATTTTGGTTAGACTCGAGTAAATAATTTGTCGGCAATATCTGAACTGTCTAAAACCACGGACTAATAAACCATGGTTATTTTTTCACTAACAATACTCAAAATTATACAACGTTATATTCATAACCATATCAACGATAAATGTTTGTTTTCTGATTTGCAAAAAAGTATAATATAAAACATAACGCTATTTTGACATTTATTGATAATAATATTTAAATTTTGTTTTGTTACGATTAAAATAAGAACATGTCATCTTTCCAAGCCCAGATCCAAAAATTCTCGACTGGGGGCCAAACATAGGGACTCCCCCGGAACAATTTTGCAATATAGATATGAAATGGTGCCTTCTGGTTCTAAATTTTGAGCACTCATTCATGAGAATTGCACTAGTATCATCTTGTAAAAATACTAACAAAACTAATAATACCAACATTTTAACAAATTTCCAGGGGACAGCCCCTCTTGTGCCTACCCCAGTCAGCCTTAGACAAACACCCTTCTGCCAAATCGGCATGAAATTTTTAATGTCTACACCGATTCATTGAAACATAATCCACTCAGTTTCATAACGAAATGCCTTCTAATTCACGCAATTCATTTCTTAAAACAATTTTGAAAGGGCACCACAACAGGAACATCCCTGTGAAGTTCCATCAAAATTGGCCTAGCGGTTTAGGAGGAGATGTTGTTTGAAGCAACTGTTGACAGGCATTGGACGGTGGGTGATGTGCTAAGGTGAGCTAAAAACACAAAAAGGCCTTCAAATCATAGAAAACAGACATTTCATGTGGATAAAAAATAAACAAAAGAATCTTCCCTCAAACACACTTCCAGAACAGAATGGATGATTTTCGAAATTAAGCCATTATTCCATAAATGGCCGAATAAACAAATCAACACATATGTATAGGCAATAACTTTATTCTTAATTTAAACATCATAAACATCATCAACTAGAGGCTTACATGCAATCACCCTTTGACATCATTTTAGGTTTGACATAAAAAAGCTGCATACACAATAAATATAACTTTTACAATAGTGAATACAAATGTACTATAATCCAAGTAAAGAAAACCTACACCCACATTAAAATTTCATAATTAAACACTATATTATTAATTTTAAAATACAATTTAGAACAACAATCAACATCTTATCCTGCATTAAAAGTTTGCCAAAGGATAAAAACAACTACTTAAAAGACTTCATCTTAAAGATAGATAGTCCTATTTCTTCGTCAAAATTGCTACAAGTAAATGATAATTTTGAGAAAATTGTGTTTTAAGGCCTCCATACAGGCATACTCTAAAACTGTACATTATTACTTTGCTTAAAAGTTCCCAGAAACTGCAAAACATGAGTCAGATACAGGTATTTCCTGTGTTAGCGCCAACTCATTTGGAAGGTAAGGACAGAAAATGTCTGTATCGGACTCATTTAGTTACGGTTTTTGGGACAATGCAAGCAATGTGACAACATAGTGTTGTTAAGTACATCTGTATGAAGGCATTTACCACTGATAATCTCAAATTTACGACAAAGCAACAACCTCTAAACAACAGTCAAAACTTTCTTTTTTCAAGGGCTGTTGTTCTGGAGACATTGCACTGTCAATGGTTAACTCTTCCAATGATATGTCCAGCTAGTATCAGTATTATTTTTTCTATTCATATCTTATTCAGAACACTGTCATGGATATGATAAAACAAAATCAATCATGCGAGGATCCAGCAATTTATGTCAGAAGGGACCAGGTCCTGGTAAGGCATTGGATCTAAGTCAGCCTTTTGAGTCCTCAGATTCTTGCAATGCAATGTAATGTCTTCTAATGTCATACACTAATGTTGGATAAAAAAACAGCGAGGCCCTTGAATTTGCGACCGCCTCTTCCTCAAGTATAGCGATATCCACAAATGCAATTTCGCGCAATTTCTCTTAAATTCAAAAATATGTGTAACCTTGAAGCGGATTGATTAACATTGTGTATAGTGTATTTCAAGATTTATCCAGTAAGTAGTGTTGTTACTCATCACCACTGGGAATTGTCTGGTGTTAAAATTAAGAAGACTTTCTTGGTTGTATGAACCCGTCGCGAACATATATATTTTTTAATTAGATAAATCGCTATGTAACAAGTTTATTAACACGGATGTGTGAGTTAACGACTTATGCAACCAGTAATGTAGAACTGTATTGAAACAGACTGTGCCGTGTTATGACTAATCACACTACGGAGTTTATTATGCAGTCTCGTTCAGAATACCTCGGTATTATTGGCTCTGCCGAATACCGCCGAGTAGCTACGATTGATGCAGTCTCATACGCAGTGATCTCCTCTTACGGAGTTTCTGTATTATAGCGTAATTGAATGACATCTAGGCATTTTCTATGTTGTACAACAAATGTTAACATTTCAGATTGCAACACATTTACAAACTTCAAGTTGCGCCGACCATCTGTTTTAAAGATATTTCTAGTTTAAGATATTTCTTGTTTATACATGACTCGATACTGGAGAATGTCATTTTAGAGTAGTTTATGATGGGCTTCTTTGGCGCTGCAAGTACTGCGGATGCGCGTTGTCCGATCCTTAAAATTGCACTTCATTTGCTGCAAATTGTGTTATTACATCAAAAACGTTTTCATACATGTGCATTATTCCATGTTTCAAAGCCTCACATTCAACAGTTTATGTCACCCAATTCTTGGGTGACAGCCTGAACTCTTCCAAGACAGTAATGTGTCTTAGCAAATTGTATCAAATTCATCGAAATGAAAAATATTTTCCTTAGCTAGAATGTCGTTCCTTGCAAAATATTTGAAATGTTTTTAGATGAATATGCTACGCCGCTTTAAAGCTTTTTTAAACCAATGACGATTATAAAACTTCAAAATGTCAGGTGATAGAGGTTTTTGTTTTAAATAAATGGCGCGAGGAAAACTTTGACTAATTATAGAACTGCATGTCTAAATTTCGGTTAGTATTATTCAAATATCGAATACTGGCCTTGTATCTGCCTCTGTTTCTGATTTTTATCATATTATCTTAACGAACAGTTTCTGGAATTCATAGAGATATGTGTTGCAGGACTTATTGAAGATTTGAAAAATAATCTTGATAGTGTAATGTCCGTCCCTTTTTTGTAATGTCCGTCCATACACTAAATTATTTGTTTTAAAGACTACATGTATATTGTCACTTTTTGTGGATTTTTGTTGCAGTAGTATAAAATAGATCCTCAGTAACCTATAAATTGCTTCACTATGAAGATGATTTTTCTGTCTTTCTGGACAAAATAAAGCTTGTCTATGTACATAAAAATAATATTTTTCTAAACTTGATGCCTAAGATGACTTTCATTCACACTAAATAACATTATACATAAGGGGACGGACATTACGGGGACGGACTTTACAGATAACATTTCATTTTTTGCAAATAATTCCATTGTAACATAGAATAAACTGCAAATACGGACTTAGGTGGTATTATAATGATTAAATGTATTGAATAATATGTTTTATTAAACAATTGTTGTCCTAATTCTTAAAAATCACATGGGCGACGGACATTACACATTTTTGGACACAACTTGCTAAGTGGAAAAATGTTTGTAAAATTACAAAATTTTGTTGATTTTCTTGGCATGTATATTACATCATCCTTTTATTTGACTTATTGTCTTTATAAATAGGTAAAGTTTGTGGATTTCTTTAATTTATATTGTACTTTTAATTAAAAAGGTAGAATAAAGGGAAATTAAAAAATGGAGACCAGTACATAGATACATATTTTGGTTTTTCAAACATATATTAGGAAGTATTTATGCTACAGCATTATGCCTTATACCAAACCAACAAGCAATGAATTTCTTCAAAGGAAAAGTAAATGTCTGATGAAAAACAACTATATGTGTGTTGAAAAAGTGGAAAAACTAATGCTTACACATTACACGTAAAAATAGACCATTTTTGGTCTTCAAAGTTGTATAAATTAAAAACCATATGAGATTTCTTCTTAAAATTTTCACCACAACTAGAACTTAAGGTATGCATATATGTTTTGTCTAAATTAATTGTGTAGTTTTTCATAACGCCAACGACATGGCGGCGGCCAATTTATCGATTATGGAATCGTCTATACAATCACTAGTTATATTCATCTTTATGTATGAAATAGGTTATTTAAGAACAAATATTACAATGCTATTGATTTTGTTCATTAATATATGTATTATTTTTTCACATCACATGGTATACGGACAAAATCCCCTCTGGACAAAATCCCCTTCGCTCATTTTGCAAAAGGCGGACAAAATGTACTTTCACAAATTTTTAATCCAACAACAAACAACAGCTCGGAGGGATGGAATAACATATTTCGTTCTTTGGTTGACCAAGACCATCCAACTATATGGAAACTTACAGAAGTTCTACAAGCTGAATGCTCACGTGTCTCGAAGGTACTTCTCCAAGAAGAATATGGCATCAGGCCACAGAAAAGACCGAAAAGGAACTATGCGGAACTACAAAAAAGACTGCGAAACCTGTGCGAAGACAGACTGGCAGATAGAAAGACTATTACAGAATTCCTTCGTGATGTTTCACACAATCTTAGAAGTGTTTTGTTGCAAAAGTTGACATAGTTATAGGCAAATTTCAAAAAATCCAATTATTTTTTTTTTTTACTTTTGCCCCAAAAATAACATTTTGCACCGTGTGATAGTTTTGTACTTTAAGTATATTAAATGTGGTGCTTTATATGACACAAATCCATCAAAATTGTGTCTGTGCATTTTTGTCCACCTATTTTTCCACTGGTCTAAACTATATTGGGCAAATTCCAGAAATTCTCAATTGCATTTATAAATAGTTTTACAATTTTACCCAAATAATCACCTATCTCATTGTATGATGTTCTGCACCTAACGTATCTTGTAGAGCAGTTTAATATCTGTTAAATACAGTTATTTAGGTAATTTTATAGCTAAATTTCGTCCAGTTATTGACAAACTCCAGAAATTCCCACTTTAATTTGTTTATTTTTTCACCAAAATACCCAAACACCCACTGTTCACAACTTATGATATGTCTTTACTTTAGGTATGTTATGGTGCAACATGATGTCTATTAAAACAGTTATTCTGGTATTTTAATCGCTAACTCTGATTTTGATATAGTCAAATTCCAGAAATTCATACTTTTGTTTACCTTTTAGTACATTTTACCCCAAAAAAACCGCATTTCGCACCATAGGATTTTCCTATACTTTTTTTCCATACACGGTAGATATTAAACAATACAATTATGCCAAACCATTTCTGTAATTGTTTTTCCATTTTGACATTACACCATATTGTTTTGTGCAGTACATTTTGACGTTACACCATATTGTTTTGTGCAGTCCATTTTTGACGTTACACCATATTGTTTTGTGCAGTACATTTTGACATTACACCATATTGTTTTGTGCAGTATTTTTGACATTACACCATATTGTTTTGTGCAGTACATTTTGACGTTACACCATATTGTTTTGTGCAGTGTTATTGACGTTACACCATATTGTTTTGTGCAGTACATTTTGACGTTACACCATATTGTTTTGTGCAGTGTTTTTTGACGTTACACCATATTGTTTTGTGCAGTACATTTTGACATTACACCATATTGTTTTGTGCAGTACATTTTGACGTTACACCATATTGTTTTGTGCAGTGTTTTTGACGTTACACCATATTGTTTTGTGCAGTACATTTTGACGTTAACCATATTGTTTTGTGCAGTACATTTTGACGTTACACCATATTGTTTTGTGCAGTGTTTTTGACGTTACACCATATTGTTTTGTGCAGTACATTTTGACGTTACACCATATTGTTTTGTGCATTGTGTTAAGAGAACCAAAATGTAGTTTGTGAAAAGTTTCATAATTTGATAAAGCCCTTTCGGGCGAAATATTGATTAAGTTTAAAGATTGTAAAGATTTCAACAGAAAAATATAACTTGCAGAAACATAGGTGTGCAATAACAATTGTGTTTAACCGTTCCAATCAGCACTCACAGTGCTTTGATTCTCTACACTATACCTTTGCATACAGACAAACAAGTTTCATGAACATCGGGTCCAACAGACTTGGTTCTGAAGAAAAAGTCGGTCTTAATTGTTAGGTGATCTCATAATCCAATTAAAATATGGAATACTTACAAAAACGCGGTAAAAATTTACTTTTTTCATAGAAGTGATCATCACTGTGAGGTACATAGGATATCAAATGACTTCACGTCCTTTTGCGAATCATCGAAATAAGACAGGGGTGTTATTAGTATTATCTTCAAATCTTTGACGTCATTTACGCAAATAATTGTTAATAGTTTTGTGCGGTCCATTGATCCGTTATTATGCAGGGTAGGTATGTTAGGTTTTACTGCGGACCAGTATCATGACCCGCCCAATAACCGGAAATGACGTCATAGGGAAAAAAATACAACTACAAAATATTGAATTAAGTGCACTTTATTTATAACTATGCACGATTCACACATACAAGCAGCTGATTGGTTGTAAATGGTGTCTGATATCGAACAATGTGGAAAAAATTACATTTATAAATAAGCGCTACTATGGGATTCACAACCTCTTCTGTAAATGACGTCAATTCAGAAAACGCAACATGTGATCTTTTTGCAAGCAGGAAACAATATTTACTCCATATGGTCACGTCGTTTCCATATGGGCATAAGTGGAAAATGTTGCTGTCAGTACATGGTGACGTCACATGTGACGTTTTTTGGAAATGACGTCACTTAAAGAAGAGGTTGGGAATCGTACAGCGACACTCATATATTGATGCAGTAGCAATAACTTGGTTTGAGTCTGGAATCAGTTCAAATATTGGACACTTATCTACTTGACCGGGATAGTTGAATCAACTCGTAGTCCAGGTGTGAACAATATAAAAATGAAACCAGAATACAAGATAGCAATTCATCACATACATATTCAATAAAAATCGAATGCGTACCTAATAAAAGTACACTGCCACTCATAAATTGAGTTATAAGAGATGACTTCACCTGGTCATTGGAACGAAATTAATGTCACATTACACAATCTTGTTCAAACACCAGGTATCACTTAACCATAGGTCGGCAATCATAAATATCAGATGACACAGGAGTGATCCTACATTACAAGAACGAGCCTTTTGAGATTTTTCTGAAAGCAAGTTTCTTTTTATAATTTCAATACGTAATAAACACGAATATAACATGTATTCGTAAATTGCAAAAACACATCTTGTGGGTAAAGTTTTACTCTTTTCATAGAAGTGATCATCATTGTGAGGTACATAGGACATCACGTGACTTCGCGCCTTGTTGTTACTTTACAAGCGAATCATCGAAAATAAGACAGGGGTGTTATTAGTATTATTTCACAACTTTGACGTCATTTACCCAAATAACTGTTCATAGTTTTGTGCGGTCCATTGATCCTTCAGTATGTAAGGTTTAACTACGGACCAATATCATGAGCCGCCCAATAACCGGACATGAGGATACAAAATACAACTACAAAATATTGAATTATGTGCACTTTATTTATAACTATTCATGATTCACACATACAAGCAGCTGATTGGTTGTAAATGGTGTCTGATATCAAACAATGTGGACAAATTTACATTTATAAAATCATATTGATGCAATAGCAATAACTTGGTTTGAGTCTCGAATCAGTTCAAATCTTAGACACTTCTCTACTGGACCGGGATAGTTGAATCGACTCGTAGTCCAGGTGTGAACAATATAAAAAGAAACAAGAATACAAAGATAGCAAATATTTATATCAATTTCATCAGAGTACACATCACATACATATTCAATAAAAATCGAATGCGTACCTAATAAAAGTACACTGCCACTCATAAATTGAGTTATAAAAGATGACTACACCTGGTCGTTGGAACGAAATTATTGTCACATTACACCAATCAAACATTCTGGCTGAACATACTTCCAAACATAAAACACCAATTTCGAAATCAAGCTGAACCATATTATTGCATATTGTGAGATCAGGAAATGATACTCAATATACTAGTATATTATGTTTGTACAAACGTATATGAACTTTTTGGATCAGGTTCAACTGTGTTGAAAGCACATGGCTACAAAAGCAAATACACACATACTCTAACCCTTTCAGGCCCTTGATTTTTTCAATGTCAATTTTGGACAAAAATAGAGGCCCATGAATTTAGGACAGATGGATGACCCTCTTTTCCCCAAAATTCAGGACCCCTAGACTTCTCCCGAGTAGAACCCACACATGTTACCAATACACATGCCAATGCTTTTTCTAATTGGCCACTTCTTATATTGTCAAAATTAATGTGTCAAAATACATGTAATTACAGAAATATAAACAAACCAAATTTAAATCACTTCATTCTTACCCATATCCCAATCTTTTGAAACACAAAATAACACGTGATTGTACAAAAAATCAGCTTAGATAGTTTTCTATCAAACTTACTAAACAGCAGAAATACCAGGGACCAATAAGAAGCGATGTTTAGATACAAACAAACGAAAAAAGGACGCAAAATAAAAATAAATAAATAATTCCAGAAAAGATGGTTAATAACAAAACATATAAAATACTTTTTCTACCAATAAAGCCTAGGGAATGTGCTACAATATAACATAGTAGAAAAAAATCAACAACATTTATGTCTTAATCATTGATGAATGTCATATTCTAACCTAAATGTAATTTACACTTTTAGGTTTAAACTTGTCATTTTTATGAGGCTTAAACCTTCACGTCCTAAACAGCTTGGTTTGTGAATTTGTTCCAAGTGCTCACACCAGCGTCTAATTTGTCTGCATAGCACAAACGGAGCGAGACAATTAAGCCATTCACAATGGAAAACAGAGCACCGACGCCTGAAATGTAAAAAAAGTAAAATTTCCGTATAAAATCAGTGCCTCTGATACACATGTTGGTCGCAGATGTAATTAAATAAAGTTTATGTTACAATTTCGTAATTGTAGCTTAATATTTCAACTATCTTCTGTTATTCATTTATTTATTAAACTACCAATTAACTTAGTAATTACTTTTTAAAGAGTAAATACACTTGCGTGTTATACATGTATGTACTTAATTATGTTTGTAAACTTTACTCATGGAACTTAGAACAATATGTATTGTAAGTCACCATTGACATGTTGTATATATTGTATTGTATTTATTCATGATGGGCTCATTGCCTTTTTCTTATAAACTTATCCATCTATCCAACTGTTGGCAAACATGACACTATTTTATAATACAATGCAATTGTATTTAACTTAAATATTAAATATTGTTAAATGAATATTGAAGTCAAGCGGCAAATGCCACATATATAGCACAAGGAGACATGAAAATGTTAATATTAAATTTCAGGGGTTATACTAGGTCCTAAATCCTAAGGGAGATAGCCGAAATACATAAACTTCAGAGAAAAATTGACCATTCAGTCAGAATCCTAAGGGTAAAAATATGGCCTTCTGGAAATTCAAGGGAACAAAGGGTCAACTTCAGGGTTAAATAGACTAATAATGATTGCATGTTTTAATGTTAAAAGGACTGGCGAAACATGACAATATGCATTGAAAATGATAATCCAATTTTTCACTCAACTTAAGTAAATATGAGTATTATGTATAAATAATGGCCAAACGGATAAAAATCACACCAATGAAAATCTTACCAGTCATAGCAACTGCCCAAGGAAAATGAACAGACATCTGCAGTTTTTCACTGAATTCCGTCATCTTGCTTAAAGTATCCAAGCCCGTTTTGAAAGTGGTGTACTGGTTGGCTTCATAAGCAACCGCTCCTAGCAACAGCATGGCTGCAAAAAATGTACAACACACATGAAATACAATACCAGGACAGTGGTGCAATCTTTGAATTTTTTCCACTATCATAAAGTTATAATTATGTCAATACTAGCTTTGTGACAATTTCCTTCATATAATGATAAAACGTCATTGTGAATGACTCGTAAATTCGTAATTCAACGAACAACGTGTATATACATTGAAACATAGTAGTTATCGCTAGTTTTTTACGAAGTGTAAATTAAACACAAACTCATTTATCGTGATTTCTTCTCTCTCGGTGTTCAATTACTACAGGCACTTGTTATGTGCAAAGCACCTGTATGTCTGATTGTCTGCTCACTGTAAGTGGTTGTCTTGGTAATTGAAAGCCTTAATATATTTTGTTTACTATTATATTATAAGTCATTATTTCGTACCAGATAAAATATATAGACAGGCTCCACCTATTCCCAAACACTTTCGGCTTCCATCATTAGAATCCATTCTGCAGTACCTTAACGAAAGAAACATTGCAACAATGGTCACCAAGCCACCAACTATGGTCAGAATCTGTAATGGCAGGAAACTGCGGAGAAGTCCAGCAGATGCAGCTGTAAATAGAAAGATTTACAAAATTAAATGTCCACGGCAGGTGGTTGATACTCGCGGGTTGTTGTTAGCCTAAGTTTGACTGTATTTCCTTCCTATCACCTCTGTTTTGGAGCTAGAAGTAACCAGTACAGTCTTTCCAGAGCAAAACTCTTGCCGAGAAGCAATTTGTGGCTGTTGTTGAAGGGTTGTTGCTCTAGAGAGATTAAATTGGTTGAAAGATTATACTATATAAATTGGTAATATTGCTAAAGAGAGGTTGTTTGTGAAGAGAGGCTCACTCAATATAGGATGCAATGTATCTTTGTTGTTGCCAACTATATGTAAGGGTTCTGTGTTTAAACATTTTATATCATAAAATACATTGAGAGTAGGGAGGAGCAGGGGTCGAAGGGTATAGAGTACCTGACACCTGATCCGAAGGTCGACCCCCAAAGTGAGATAGGGCTGGTCACAAACTTCAGAATCGCTGAATTTGACACGAGTACTGGTTGGTAGCCAGGAAGCAGTTACTGAGAGTGTGTAGGATAAGTTGTAAGAAGTTGTTCACAATTAACAATAGGGCCCTAGATCACTCGATATAGTTAGGAATTCATGTGGTTGATGCAAACACCAATGGGTATTGAATGTGTCATGGAATTTCACGAATGACATAATCCTTAAAGTTAATATACAAATTATGTAAGAATTATGATATTAATAATCAGTGGTTTTGTTGGGTTAATTTTATTGGCGAATAAAGGCTGTTTCAAACCCTTTACCAAAAAGTCTCCATTTTCCAAAAAAACCCAACACATTTGTTCATTTTCCCCCTTCGGGCTGAATTTCTTTTCATTAGGTCAGGTGTTCGTGTATTTAACCTTTTATAAAAGAACATTGCCTTGAAACCTTGCTCTTACATAACCTCATGTATAAAACAAACAACAGCCACACTGAAAAGTTATTTTTATCAGCAAAACAACTATTTCCTTATTTTCCCAAATTCGGGATTTATCGCGTCTATTTTCCCAATTGATAAGGCACAGGCAAAAAAAATAATTTCAAAAAAATCACTGATAATATTGAATTTATATTATTATACTGTATTGTGTCCATTTCCGTTCCATTTAATATATATATTATATACGATTAATGTAAGGGCGAAATACGATTTTGAGTAGGCCTACATAATTAATGGAAAAATAATACGCAATTAATGGAAATGTAAAATGCAAGTTTATGGAGAATACAGAATAAATCGGGTACACTAAATCAGATAAATACCGTTATACTTAAGTAGATAATTGATAACTCACTTTTATTCGCGTCGGGTTGATCTGATTGACTTATGGTCTGTGACAGCCGGTCCATGGTAAATGTGCCGCACTGTCGTCCTGTGTGTTCGACTTCGACGCAAGCATGCCCCGTAAACAGACCTAATTCCACATTTTCGGAGAGTTGAGTACCTTCGGTCTGTATTTTCACATCAAATATCATCCAGGCAGGAGACCAAAGTCCAATAGCTTGAAATAAAATCGACAAAAATCCACAAATAAACAAACTAACGAAAATTGTATCCATGTTTCAGCGTGCGCGCGTAGCGTTGATTCAGTCAAATCTATAGCAGACGACAGCGCAAGTAGAATATATAGCTACACCTCGCGCATGCGCACTGGATGTATTTGTGCAATTCGGCAACACTGACGATTATTTGGTTTTAGTATAGTTTGGTTATTCCAGGCCAAATTAACCTTGCCACGGACATATAAACCATACGTTTATATGTCCGTTACCTTGCTATAAACTTAAAAGTTAATGATTGAACAAATTGAACGGAACAACAAGGAAGTCAAATGATAAACCAGACCGTTTTTTTAAAGGATTCCACATCAGCGCGCGAATTTCTTCTCTTACTGTTCTTTGCTTATCTCAATGAAATATTTAATTCTCAACCAAAACCCATAGTCTGTTTCCCGTGGCCTTATTCTAAGAAAGAGATAATGTCATATCTAAAAATAGACTAAATACGTATTGTTATAGATAAAACGTGTTGCAACAAGGTATGTAACGATGATGGATCTTTCATTTTACCGGTTCAACTTTCTAACGTGTTTGAAAAAGATGCACAACTTTTGTCATGACCAGCTATACGGAATGCCATATATACATAAATTCATATATTTAAAGAAGAGCTCTCCAATTCAGTTGAAGAGAGTCTCAATTGAATTAATGACAGCATCGATTGAATTAGAACTCCCGCCAAATCATTTTGAGAGTCTACTGAAGAAGTTTCTAACTCAAATGATGAGAGCAACAAAGGAGTTGTTGCTAGCAATAATTATATAATGATAGCAACAAATGATTAGAGACCTCATACCACATACCACCTGAATTTACCCAGTTCAGTTTTTCTTTTGATAAATTGAGTTTTATTCTGATTTTTAAAAAGTTAAGTCACATAAATAACTGGCGATGGAGTAGGGGCGTATTAAGTATTTTCCTGTAGCGAGATCGAGAGTAAGATCGAAACAAAATCTGAAAATGTAATGATGATAGAATATAACAACACTGGCAACAATGACCATTACCAAAACCTGAAACAAGAGGGACAAGATGACAATACATTGCTCACCCGAGTACACTGCCATTCTGACTGAATTAGACTATAAATATTGTGCCAATAAATAGGTATAGATTCAATAAACATCCATTCAGCAGTTTAGGAGAAGATAGGGAACAAGACTCGCCTCCTGGCGGCCATATTTTTTTACGGAACTTAATAATTTATGCAATCTTGTAACAGAACCACTAGACAATGCTACACACCAAATATCAAAGCTCTAGACATTGTTTGGACAAGAAGATTTTCAAAGTTTACACTTTTAAAATCTATTTTATCTCATGTGATCTACTTATGCAACATACCTGAACCATTTATACAACTTTGAAAGGATCATTTCTGTTAAGTTTGGTCAAAATCCATTCAGGGGTATAGGAGGAGAATGTTGTAGAAAGAAAATGTTGACGCACGACGAAGGACAACGGACATTCAATGATCCTAAAAGCTCAGGTGCTAGCTTTTACTTGACACATAGGGTCAGGGTAACTTATACAATACTTGTATCAGACTCGTGAATTCCTGTGCAGCTAAGTGACAACGCAGTGTTGTTGAGTAAATCTGTATGAAGGCATTTACTACCGATTTTCTCATATTTACAACCAAGCCTATTTTGATAAAAAATCAAGGCCTTGTACCTTTGATATAAACAACGAGTAAATTCTCAATGAATGAACCAGTTGCATGACAAATCTCAACTGATATCTGCCTAACAACCAATCAAACTTAGACATGTATCAGGTGATAGAATACATAGATAACAAGGATGAAATCTGGCATGTATATCAGATTGAGGCATTCTTGCATCACCACCAAATATAGACAGGTCAACTATAAGGCTTTCAGTGCATATGAATTGAAATACTAATAATCGACAAGAAAAATCTGAGAAATTTGTTACTAAATATGATTGTTCTGAATAGCTACATTTAGTCGGAAAAAATCACAGGACATGTACAACTTGAACGTCCTCCATAACAATATTTCAAGCACATGATTTTTCTACTCTTTCTCACCTCTCGATTAATTTCCAAATTATCTTTATGAGTGTCACACCTTAAGACAGGAAATAAAACATACCAAACTTATGACCCTACTTGTAAAGCAAATATCAGTACAAAACATTTCATACTTCATAAAACTAGATGTTAAAGCATTTCAAAAGTGAACTTTTACAAAATTAAAACAACCGAACAGCTAGGGTTTAAAAAAAATACGCATGTCAATGAACATGTAGCCTGGAATCCTGGCCAAACCTCCTAGTGCTCCGCGTCGGTAAGGCCAGGCGTAATAGAATCCACGTGACTATGTTTCAGCGCTGATCAGGACTGACGTTTATCACGTGATCAAGATACCGGATAAAGAAAATGCGCGCGCATAAGGCAACATTTCAAATCCACTCCTTACATACTGCGAAGAAGAGCTATCCAGAATATTCACATATTTAAGTATACTGAAAACCCTCATTTTTAAAGACCACCTCAGTAATTAGACCACCTCTCTATTAAGAACACAATTTTCAAGTCCATTTTCTCCGATTTTCTCTGTATTCAATCTCAATATTAAGACCACCTCAATATTAAGACCAGTTTTCAAGGATCCTAAGGATGGTCGTATTATCGAGGTTTTCATGCACATTTATAACTTTAAAAAGTTACTCGCATACTTAGTGTCCCATTAAACACGGATATATCTTAAGATCTGTGGATTTGCCTACACTGTTTCGAATTCTTATAATCATGATAGATTAAGATTGTTGTTTTTACGTGAAACATAACAAAAATCAACAATTCTTTTTTCGCAATTTCACAGCTCTTGTTGCATCAAATTAACCGATAGCGTGAAATTCGCCAAACTACACATTAAGGGAGAGCACTTCAGCTATTTTACAAGCATAAGTAAATCACAATGGGGGCCCTTGGCTAAATTTTGGTTAGACTCGAGTAAATAATTTGTCGGCAATATCTGAACTGTCTAAAACCACGGACTAATAAACCATGACTAACAATACTCAAAAGTATACAACGTTATATTCATAACCATATCAACGATAAATGTTTGTTTTCTGATTTGCAAAAAAAGTATAATATAAAATATAACGCTATTTTGACATTTATTGATAATAATATTTAAATTTTGTTTTGTTACGATTAAAATAAGAACATGTCATATTTCCAAGCCCAGATCCAAAAATTCTCGACTGGGGGCCAAACATAGGGACTCCCCCGGAACAATTTTGCAATATAGATATGAAATGGTGCCTTCTGGTTCTAAATTTTGAGCACTCATTCATGAGAATTGCACTAGTATCATCTTGTAAAACTACTAACAAAACTAATAATACCAACATTTTAACAAATTTCCAGGGGACAGCCCCTCTTGTGCCTACCCCAGTCAGCCTTAGACAAACACCCTCGTCACATGTGAATTAGAAGGCATTTCGTTATGAAACTGAGTGGATTATGTTTCAATGAAACTGTGTAGACATTAAAAATTTCATGCTGATTTGGCAGAAGTTGACTATTTTTTAATGTCCAAAATGAACAAGATCAGGGAGCACACCTATAAACTACTACTTAAACTACAAACAGGTTTAGGTATGCTCCCTGAAATACAATAAATGTGTTGATCATCTCGGCCATACATGCCAACGACAATAACTGAATGGTAGAGCATCGGCCTTCAGAACAGGAGGTCAGGGTTCTTATTTTAGAGGTAACATGCCATTCCACAGGGACATAAAACAAGAGGGCCACGATAGCCCTTTATCCCTTACCCGAGTACAATATCATTTATTGATTCACGAGATGTTTCCCAACATATGTCTATATAAAACAAGAGATCCGTAGGGTGGAGCCAATTTTGAATCCACTGGGTCACCATTTGAACAATTAAACTTGGTAGAGCACCACTAGACAATGTTATGCATAAAAAGTATCTAAGATCTAGGCCTTTCGGCTTCTAAATCTCTATGTAAAACAGGCTTTGACCTCGGGGGCATAATTTGAACAATCTTGGTAGAGGACCACTAGACAATGCTACACACCAAATATCTAAGCTTTACACCTTAAGGTTTTGTTCAAGATTTTCAAAGTTTTCCCTTTCAGTTGTCATGGCAGCCAGAGTTCTGCATGGAATTCATTTCTTAAAACAATTTTGAAAGGGCACCACAACAGGAACATCCCAGTGAAGTTCCATCAAAATTGGCCTAGCGGTTTAGGAGGAGATGTTGTTTGAAGCAACTGTTGACAGGCATTGGACGGTGGGTGATGTGCTAAGGTGAGCTAAAAACACAAAAAGGCCTTCAAATCATAGAAAACAGACATTTCCTGTGGATTAAAAATAAACAAAAGAATCTTCCCTCAAACACATTTCCAGAAAAGAATGGATGATTTTCGAAATTTAGCCATTATTCCATAAATGGCCGAATAAACAAATCAACACATATGTATAGGCAATAACTTTATTCTTAATTTAAACATCATAAACATCATCAACTAGAGGCTTACATGCATTCACCCTTTGACATCATTTTAGGTTTGACATAAAAAGGCTGCATACACAATAAATATAACTTTTACAATAGTGAATACAAATGTACTATAATCCAAGTAAAGAAAACCTACACCCACATTAACATTTCATAATTAAACACTATATTATTAATTTTAAAATACAATTAAGAACAACAAGCAACATCTTATCCTGCATTAAAAGTTTGCCAAAGGATAAAAAACAACTACTTAAAAGATTTCATCTTAGTCCTATTTCTTCGTCCAAATTGCTACAAGTAAATAATAATTTTGAGAAAATTGTGTTTTAAGGCCTCCATACAGACGTAGTCTAAAACTGTACATTATTACTTTGCTTAAAAGTTCCCAGAAACTGCAAAACATGAGTCAGATACAGGTATTTCCTGTGTTAGCGCCAACTCATTTGGAAGGTAAGGACAGAAAATGTCTGTATCGGACTCATTTAGTTACGGTTTTGGGGACAATGCAAGCAATGTGACAACATAGTGTTGTTAAGTACATCTGTATGAAGGCATTTACCACTGATAATCTCAAATTTACGACAAAGCAACAACCTCTAAACAACAGTCAAAACTTTCTTTTTTCAAGGGCTGTTGTTCTGGAGACAGTGCACTGTCAATGGTTAACTCTTCCAATGATATGTCCAGCTAGTATCAGTATTATTTTTTCTATTCATACCTTATTCAGAACATGGATATGATAAAACAAAATCAATCATGCGAGGAACCAGCAATTTATGTCAGAAGGGACCAGGTTCTGAACCCACTGGATACATGTAAATACTAGTACACAAATACGACTTATTCAACCTGATCAATCCTACTGATCAGAATGTGATGCTCACACCATTCTATCAATTTTGCAGGATCTTTATACATCATAGTCCTCATAATGTTGAGTATGGTCTACAAATATCATAAAAAACTAGGGCTGTGATCGATGCAATTTTTTCCCTATCAACGACATTGATATTTCGAAAGACAAATGTTGACATATACTGCTTACATTTTTAACTTTCTTAAACATACTTTTCACTCCTCTTTTTCTGTATATTTAAATGTTCAGCTTGTGTTTTTATCATAACAATATACCATTAAGTAATTAATCCATATATTTTTAACTTCACAGTACTATATTGCCGACTTTGGAATGTACTATCCACTGTACTATTTAACTAGCTGCCAACTGCAAAGCGACATTACACTATATTTTGCACATTTTAAGACTGTACCCATTCTCCTGCAATTTCAGGCCATAATATAGAAATGTGTGAGTATCAAATATCAAACGAAAGAAAACAAGAGTGGCAAACTGTCACAAAATACGCCATAAGTCAGAGTTAAAACAAGACAAATTTTAGGTAATTTCTAAAATCAATGGGTGACAACTCCCATTAATTTGAGCGATATGGCTGGTTATCGAACTTGGCCGTGATATTATGCCCACAAACATTTTCACCAAGTAAGGTGAAGATCAGATGAAAACTGTTTGACTTAGAGAGCGGACAAGGCTAATTTGGCCAATTTTTGATAATTCAAGGGCCATAATTCAGAAGTGCCTGAGGCGATGTAGCTGGTTATAGACCTTGGCCGATATATTATGCCTATAAACATTTTCACAAAGTTTGGTAAAGATCGGATGAAAACTCTTTGACTTAGAGAGCGCACAACATGTGGAGGCCGCCCGCTGCAGGTGTTCCCAAAAATCATTGATGTATTGATTGTATAAATGAAGCCCTATAAGAAAGTTCTCCCGTCTTGCCTGTATCACTTTACTTACTCTTTAACTGTTAAATCAAGAGTTTATGAACATTTTTTACACTGCCTTTCTGCACAATTTTAATCCAATCATCACCTAAGTTTTTATTTCAATTAAACTGGGGTTATCATTGGAAGTGATTAAAACATTTCCCTTAACCCAGCCATGTTTGGGCTTATCACTGACACATAGCAACACTTCATAATTATGAAATCTCATTGAAATTCTGTGAAACAATCAGATCAACTGCCAAAAGAGAATCCTATATAAACTTGGTTTGAAGGGTATGAAATACAGACCAAAATCTGCATGCTGTTTTAATCCTCACAGAGAAATATAGACTGAGTTTCAGTAAAACTTGGATGCCACCATGGAAACACTCTGACCTCTAGGATAGGGTCAAGTATAAGCTCACACATGCTCATTTGATTTTTAGTTGAGATCGTTTGAAAGTTCGAGTCTAATACAAGTTTAAGACGATGATATCTCATACTTCCGGAGCTTACGTTGAGATAAACGCCATTCAATACAAGTCCCATCACAACAGGAAGCTTAACAAATGTTTGACAGGTTACTTCTAAAACCGAGCAGCCAGCGTCCGGATTAAATTGTAAGTCCTGATGCCATTTTAAAAACCCATTGGAATTTAAACTATGCCGTTTATTACTGCTTAAGTCCACCGAATTGCCTTTTCTGAATTTAAAATAAAATTTCCACACATTTTTTACTTTATTATGCCAGCTAAGTAAACACTTCTGTCCAATTAAAATGTGGGGTTCATTTTCAAACGGTACTGTAGTATGGGTGGTCTTGATGAACGGTGGATAAACATGATATAACATTTTGACGGTTTTCGCACGAAGTCCGTGAATACAGTCGAGCGATTCCGATCTCAATTCATCAGGAATGTTTCTGTCTGCATTGTAAAACCTACAAACATAAAGATTTAATAATCATCAAGTTTTCACAAAAGAAAGATATCTGGTCAGGATAACCTCATATTAGTTGAATTCTGAAGTGAGAATGATAACTGTTTCGTGTTAGCTTATCACTTCCTAGTCATGGAAGCCTCATACATGTATTTATTAAGTAGCGTAAAACTGAAATAAAATTGACAACTACTTTGGTTTAGCTAATACAATTTCATGTTCATACAGTAAAACCTCACTTGAAAACCACCTCAAAAATAAGATCACCTCTTAAGAAGACAATTTTCAAGTCCATTTTTACTGTTTTGCTCTTTATTCAACCTCAATATTGAGACTACCTCAATAAGAAGACCAGTTTTCAAGGATCCCAAGGGTGGTCTAATTATTGAGATTTTACTGTATTTTTGCCACACATTAGAGTTAGGAGTTGAATAAAAGTGTACAGGTAAGACAAATATCTACAGTCATATCTTCAGGTAATGAAGCAATGTATTGTGGTATATATTGTGATACACTGCTGAAGTATGCAATATATTGGGGTACAGAATGTCTGTTCTAGGCTTATTGTAACATCCCTAGAAACATTTCAATGATCATTGAGAATAGTAAAGATGTGTAGAGTGTACATATTAATTTTTGGAACTATTTGATAATAAAAATCCAGAGATTGGCACAAGTCTGTTGTAAGTTGTAACCGTCCTGATAATAGAGCCTTTACAATAGTTTTGCACCAGTTCCTAGAATTCTCAACCAGAATTATCAGTTCTATGTAAACAAATTAACAAGTGATAACATGGTAGCTGGTACAGCTATAAGTATCCCCCCCCCCTGTTTGTCATCATAATTTCTCCTTAATTGTTCTTTATGGTCGACCAGGCCATTCCTTAAGCCACTCTTCCATGGCGTATTTACCCTTGTACCTCCTCAAATGCCTTATGTTTTATGGACTGTTGTTTTCCCGGAGGTCAGTGTGGGGAGGAATTGTCCTATGTATGTGGCGTTCCATGTAGCAACTTATTCTCTCTTGTTTGTTATTTTGGCATTGCTGAATGTAACCATATTACACCTACCTGAGATATAACGTTTTCCAGAACAATACTGTCTGTATGACAGCTCTTGTGCCCCTACACAGCTGAGCAAACACACGGACAGTCTCTGGATAAATATAATGAGACAGCTGGAACCAGAGATCAACCGTATACACATCGCCGCTATCGTCACATAGCCCCTTCTGCTTCTCTTTCTTTCTACAGACTGGTTTCCTGGCTTGTTCTGTAGAAACAACACACAAAATAAGTGAAGTTATAGCAAAAATACTAATGCATCATCTATTGTCATCTTTACTTAAACCCACTAGCCAAAAGCCCAGGGTTAGTAACTAGGATCTTGGGCTAGCAGAAATTATTGAGCATTTGCCCAAACTGGCAAGTGTTTAAGTTAAATGTTTAGTGAATATACTTTCCTCAATAAATCCATCCATGATTTAAATCAATTGTACAGATACATATTATGACTTTCTGTTTTTTATGAATTAGTGTTATACATGTTTATACGATTGGGCTAGTAAGAATGATTTGGGGCTAGTAGTTTGGCTCTGCAACTTGCCCAAACAATCAAGTGATCTGAAAGGTAAGTCTGCATCAACATTAAAAAATATATATACAAGTCACAGAAACAACCAGGGTCATGCAGCGGGTATTCCAGCTTTAAGGAGAAAGAAGATCCTAGGTGCCCCTTTCAGCATCATCATAGAACCATCGACCTTCCACAAGCAAGCTGGATAGCTTCATCACATACAAATTCTACATCCAGTGGGATTTGAACATACAGCAGAGAAGGGCAATTCATTTGAAGTCAGTAACCATAACCACATGGCCATAGAGGACCCTATACACAGGGGCTGCATTTGACCCTGGAGTTGACCCCTGGATTTCCAAATGCTATATTTTGTCCCTCAGGATTGTGGCTTAAGCTTCTTCTTTTTTTCAAAAATTATAGGTAATTTGAAATAAAATAGTAAAATCCGGTCAAAAGTTTTCAAAATGATCCTCGAGATTCAGCACCTAGCGGAACCCCTGATATGAATATATATGTTTCATCTAACACTGATCGCAACAGTATTTGAGTAATAATTTTTTTTTTTATACAGCAACCAGTTGACATACTCCATACAGTAACAACTTGATAGTCTTCAAGCAACTGACACTGAAGTTCAAAATGAATTTGCTGTGTATCACAAAATCTTTTGGTCTCCAAGCAACAATCTTATAACCATGGATCCTGGTTGTTCAAATGCTGACCACCAGTTTATGCATTTTAGCACATGATCAAACCTGGCACGCCAAAAACATCAATGGTCTTACCAGTATCATCATCAGAGTCTTCTATCATATTCTCTGGTTTGTCAATAGTAATATCAAAGTCATCAAGGTCTTTTTCAAACCAGGACACTTCTTCTTGCACAGCCATATTGTCAGCTTCTGAAATCGAACAGTAATAATTCTTAAACAAAGATATGCATGTATATTGGTAATTATGTAATAATGTTAAATATAATAATAAATGTGGATTTGAAATACAGAGATACATCTTTGAGACTAGTGACGATATGTAGTAAACAATGTAATTGTAAGACAGTTATTGTTTGGTTAAGCTTACAAGCCTGAAATCACAGGGTAGGGTAGGCTCAGTTGTATAAATCATAATTATTAAGATTAAATATATATAAAAGTACATATAATTAGAGTATTTATAAGTGGAATACTGTGATAAACCATTGTCAGACCTTTTTTGTTAAGTTTCTTTGATACTTCACTTTTCTTCAGTCGCAATCCAGAAAAACGTCCAGGTGTAGTATCTGCATAGTCTTGAATAGTAAAATCTGAAAATTGCAAATATTTTGTCAGCACCAACCTAAGAGCATGATTAATCCCATTGTCATTTCATTCGAAATTTATGTCACATGTTTTCAAGGGTATTGTTTTTTTTTATTGAAACTTTGTTCTACTGATAATAGTGATTATACAATGAATACAGATTACTATTTGTCATAATTGTAATAAAATAAAGTGAAAACTACCTAATTGACCATCATTTTTTGAATACAATGTTCCCACATCTACAACATCCCTTGTTCTTAACTGTCGGACTTGTCACTATGTAGTGGTTTCAAAGGCAACTGTGTATTTCAGTGTTTTCCCAATAGTTAATTGATATATGGTGTGAAAATGTATGGTGTTGATATGTTTAATTGATACAAACTGCTAATATCTATCCTGCTTATTGGGTGACTGACAACCAACAAGGGTGATTAACTTGATTAACAAATTCTGATTTTAAGTGGATAGTCTGAAACTATTAGTAAAGGCGGCTAGTTTTTTACAGCATCACCCTGAAATGGTATAATATGATAATTGCTTTTACTCTAGAAAACCTGCAAACAAAAATAAATTCTGTAGAATTCGAATGTCTTAAAAATGCTAAGATGGATAAACCAAATCAACCTCATGACTTAAATTTTCATTAACGTTGTTTGGTAAAAAGGCACCAGAACAGCGTTCATTTAAGGCAGTATGGTTTCAGAATTTCTCGTGGCTTCAATATGATGAGGTATGATAAAGACTTGCCGGCTTATTGCTTGTTCACCGAGACTATTTGAACTATCAAACATAATTTGGTCATCAAGTAACACTGTGTTGATTCAATGTAGATGTATTCTGCTATTGCAGATAACTAGTATATTCATGAACTGCATCCTGTTTACCTGTTTGTAATTTCTTTACATTATTTTCCCCTAATTTTACAAAACTCAAGATGTCATAATTCAAGAATTTCATTCAACAGAATAAAGATCTCAAAGGTCAAGAGGCCTAGAAATAGCTCCATTTTCATCACTATTTAAAAAAAATCTCATAGTTAGGAGGGGATACCCCGCCCATACCCTCCCCATCTCCGCCCCAATGTTCAAGACCGCGTGACGCACCTGGTCACATACCAACTTTTTTTCAACTAACTCAGCATACTGTTCGCATCGCTAACAAGTGTATTGACCGCCTCGTTTTTATTCTTGTTCCCTGCCTCAATATCGTAATAGTATTTACTTATTTGCGGCTCACGTTTCGTAACATTTTGCAATTTGGTTCCCTGTGTGCAGTCTATGTTATACGGTGGGCCAGGGATACAAAACATAACTTCAGCGACTGTTAGCCGTACTAATTCGCTTGCTACCTCGGAGTTGCGTTAGCGAGTGGGGGCTGCGGGACAACTCGACCCCTGAACAATTCGATCCCCTACCAAATCGGCCCCTAAGTCAATTCGACCCACGTCAACTCGACCCCTAAGTCAACTCGACCCCTAATTTTGCTAAGTCAATTCGACCCCTCTGTATTGTTATCGGGTGTAGTGTAAAATATTATCTACTCAAAATAAGTTATAATTATTATTTTTTTGCAGTAATGTTTTAATGGATAAATGTAACACATGTAATTGCCGTTGTCTGACCCGATTGGGTTTATGTTTGGTTGGTTTATCCATTGTTCTTCATTCGAGGTGTTAATTTCTTCTTTTATATAAGTCATTTAGTGTGTGTGTGTAATTGTCGAAACATTTTAAGACTGAATCTCAGAGTTATGCTTTGAAATTTAAAACATCATAATTGGCAATTTACATAAAAAATGCCATCATTAAGGCAAACTGTCGCTAACATCAAAAGCCCGTGTCTTTTGATTGCTGGATAAAGTTTTAACGCGTCATAATTTGCCAAATATTTTACAGAACAATCAATTTCTTGATTTCATTAAGTGGGCCAGTTAATTGATAATTAACGTGTTTGAAGCAAACATTCTCATTACTTATATTTTTATGCATGCCGTACAATAGAGATGAAATAATGAGTATATAACACCTGCAATACAAAGGAATTGGTAGATTCAAATAGTTTATCAATGTACATTTAAAAGTCTAAATTTGTACAGTTATTACTTTAATTTATTTAATTTAAAACACCAAAATGCCTTAAGAATACACAAACACAAAAACTAACAGTTTTAATACTTTTATTTCGATTTTATATTACAACATAAGTCATATTCGGCGTTTATAAATCATTATTTTTTATTAAAATTTCATAATTGACGTACAATAATTAAAATATTTCCATATCATCTGAGGGGTCGAATTGACATGCCGAATAATCGGAAAGTAGGGGTCGAATTGTACAGGGGTCGAATTGACTTTGTTTATTTTCGGGGGTCGAATTGGTCAGGGGTCGAGTCATCTTGATACCGCGAGTGGGCTAGTCCAAAATATCAGATGTTTACATACCCATTTAACCATTAACATTCATTATTTTGTTATTTTACTTTCACTTTGTATGTACATACCCGGAAAATGTCAAAATGTGAAATAAGGTATTGTAGGGTCTTATTTATAGGACCAGCGAGTGGGCGTACTGTGCGCTTACTCTTTGGCAAACAGTGCGTTTAGTAGCAAAACGGTGCACAGTTTCGTAACGTTAGTTACTGTTAGCCTTTACTGAACGCAGGGCAGTGCGTTTTGTCGGGACCCTGCAGTGTGACTATGAACCAATGGTTGATATTAGGAATAGGATAGCTCAGTCACAGGCCGAGCATTCCGAGGCCCCAAATATTCCATTATTATGATTCTAATATCTATACAGTTTCACAAAATGATAGCGAAATATATAAAAAAAACATATTCACCTTTACGTAGGCATTTGTGCTTTCCATTTTTAGACATTCGTTAATTAAAAAGAGTTTGTTTCGAAATGAACGTCTGTGCTGGTGCAACTTTGTAAGGGGAGGTCACTACGAATTGGTCGGTAAAAATATTTACGAACTATGAAAGTGTCGTCGTTATCATCACAGAGTTCGCCTGTAAAAAGTTGTCATACGCTTTTAATTGATTTCTTCATTTCAAACTACATAGGGGTTAGATAAATCAAATTGCTGTATTATTTTTTGTAAAAATGGTTAGTAAAATATAAGTTTAAACTGTAATACACAATACATTTTATTTGTAGACTACAACGACATTTTGCTTGAAGTTTAGTCATTGCCTTACATTGCGGAAGTAACTCTTCAATAAAAATGGCAAATTAATTTCCAATTATTTTTCATTTTTTGTCGCATCTAAGGTCTGAATCATGTCTCGGGCTATGATTCCAAGCCAACAGAAGTTGGCGGAAAAGCTGACGATCCTAAATGAAAGGGGACAAGGAATGCTAACCCGGATTTACAACATAAAAAAGGTTGTTATTGTTATGATGACATCTTCCTGTTTTGCTAACTTTTATTTTGACATAAAGCCTCACTTTTGCTGAAATGCAGGGCTCAAGAAATTTGAACCTTTAAAATCAGACTTGTGCGGAACTAACTTCAAGTTAACTGTTGGTAGCCCGATTCAGCATAAGACTAATCTGCGACATCGGGCTAGTGAATTTCTAGAGCTCTGCATAAATGTGATAATTTGTCAATGTATGTTTCCTTTACATGTGCACAGGAGCACACTCAGTGTTTTTTCCCACCCTTTTGTGAATGGGGCTGGGGACCCGTCGAATTGTGCAAAATAGTGAATATCACAGTTTGCTTAAAAGATTTCTGAAGTCTTAATACATTTTTAAATCACTATAGGATTGTGGGTGAATTATTTTTTGTTATTGTTTCACCGATATCAGCCAGTTTCTAATCCATGGTTTATATGTCTGTGATTGTCGAGATCTTTTGCATTAAGGTTTAGTTAAGGTATATTTATGTGGCAAAATATCAATTCAATGTTCCCAGTTACGGACAAGACCAATGCAATGTAATTCTATATGTTCATTGAATTATTTCTTAAGATAAAAATGTTAGTTTTCATGTTTAGCAGTTTGTTTTTTCGTGCAGGACTGGACAACCGTATGTACTTGTGTAGTTGTTTTATTTGACATGCTCTTACAGCGGGGGTGGTGTTAGTATTAGGTGTTTGAAGGTTGAATATTAATTAACACAGTAGTATGATATATGTTGGTGTTTACATGACTAGTAAGTTGTACGATCATAATGTAGGAAGGGCCTGATGCATGGGAAAGTGTTATATTACAGAATGAAGCTATGGAAGGTACAATTATGTTATATCAATCACTAATTGAGCGCCGCTGTACGATTTCCAATCTCTTCTATAAGTGACGTCATTTCCAGAAAATGTCACGTGACATCACCATGTACTGACAGTAAGCAGTATTTGCCCCATATGGCATTATGAAAACAAAGTGACCATATGGAGTAAATATTGTCTCAATCATGCTTGCAAATAGTGACATCACATGTTGCCTTTTCTGGAAAAGACGTCACTTACAGTTCTAAGAGGTTGTAAATCCCACACCAGTGCTCAATTATTCTTTGTTGATTCATATATTGGTCCTTTCAAATTATGTGATATTAAATGACTAAATGACTGACTAAATTAGCATGTCCAATGTAAGAACATATACAATGAAGCAGTATCATTTCAATTGAGTTAGAAAGAAAGTACAAATATATTTATTTACTCTAAGGCAATCTCTTCTCTATTTGGATATACACGTATCTGTAATATTTGCTGTATTTCTTTGTCATCCATTCAGCATAACTATTAAATTCAAAAGTAGTTACAGTTGTTTTTGGTAAGACCTCAACATAATGGTTCAGTTATTGACATCGGTAATTGTGTCTTGCTTAATTAGTTATTGGTTATTATGAAATTGGTTTGGTAGAAAATGGCATGTTACAATGTACAGTAAGCATGATTACTTATAGAATAATGAAGTATTTGTAAACCTTTCATATTTATATATAAAAAGATTGTAATTAATCTAATCATATAATACATGCATGTCCAGCCCTTTTTATGGCAAATTTGGGGCTGATATTAAGCTCCATTCCACAAAGAAACAAGTATATATTTTCCCCTACTTAGAAAGAAAATTTCCTTCAGTAAAATTATTTAAAATTTTAGCCTTATAATTAAATACCCAAATTTGGAGATTCATGATGCAAATTTCCCCTATCAAAAGCGGTCAAAAGGACCCGTCATACTTCCCCAAAAACTGACAAAAATGACATTTTAATTCTTAAAGGCAATTAAAATACTAGTTGATATAATGGATATTTATGGTTCATAGCAATTAGCATTGTCTGTTTAGCTAATACATTTGTGAGCTCAGGTGCCAATCTAGCTCTTAGTCTTCAGTTGGAGACCCCGGGTGAGATGTAATTGGTGTATGGTTATACTCAGTGTGAATACTCTATAAGTGGATAACAATGCCTGGCGAAAAATTTGCGTGTGGAAATGTTTGCGATTCGACGAAATCGGTTTGTTTAAAATATCTACACATCGTAAATTTATCAATTTCTTAATTTTATTTAATTCTCCAAAAGTATTTTCGGCCACGCAGTGCTTTAGATATGACTCCATGGAATACTGGACTCCAAGTAGTGGCTACACAGTGCAAAGTAAAAATATACTTACATGGAAGTTGAAATTTACACTGTGGAAATTGTTGGCGAATTTTATGCATTCGCGAAATTCGCAAAATTTACCTTTCGCAAACTTGACCACACTTGACACATTTGTACATACAATGTTATTCGAGACTCCCACCTTTAAACGTCAAGGGAAAGTTAACAGTTGTATTGTAGGAGTAGGTTAGTACTGGTTGGTATTGTAGGAGTAGGTTAGTACTGGTTGGTATTGTAGGAGTAGGTTAGTACTGGTTGGTATTGTAGGAGTAGGTTAGTACTGGTTGGTATTGTTGGAGTAGGTTAGTACTGGTTGGTATTGTAAGAGTAGGTTAGTACTGGTTGGTATTGTAGGAGTAGGTTAGTACTGTTTGGTATTGTAGAAGTAGGTTAGTACTGGTTGGTATTGTAGGAGTAGGTTAGTACTGGTTGGTATTGTTGGAGTAGGTTAGTACTGGTTGGTATTGTTGGAGTATGTTAGTACTGTTTGGTATTGTAGAAGTAGGTTAGTACTGGTTGGTATTGTAGGAGTAGGTTAGTACTGGTTGGTATTGTAGGAGTAGGTTAGTACTGGTTGGTATTGTATGAGTAGGTTAGTACTGGTTGGTATTGTAAGAGTAGGTTTGTACTGGTTGGTATTGTAGGCGTAGGTTAGTACTGGTTGGTATTGTAAGAGTAGGTTAGTACTGGTTGGTATTGTAGGAGTAGGTTAGTACTGGTTGGTATTGTTGGAGTAGGTTAGTACTGGTTGGTATTGTTGGAGTAGGTTAGTACTGTTTGGTATTGTAGAAGTAGGTTAGTACTGGTTGGTATTGTAGAAGTAGGTTAGTACTGGTTGGTATTGTAGAAGTAGGTTAGTACTGGTTGGTATTGCAGGAGTAGGTTAGTACTGGTTGGTATTGTTGGAGTAGGTTAGTACTGGTTGGTATTGTAAGAGTATGTTAGTACTGGTTGGTATTGTTGGAGTAGGTTAGTACTGGTTGGTATTGTTGGAGTAGGTTAGTACTGGTTGGTATTGTTGGAGTAGGTTAGTACTGGTTGGTATTGTTGGAGTAGGTTAGTACTGGTTGGTATTGTTGGAGTAGGTTAGTACTGGTTGGTATTGTAAGAGTATGTTAGTACTGGTTGATATTGTAAGAGTATGTTAGTACTGGTTGGTATTGTAGGAGTATGTTAGTACTGGTTGGTATTGTTGGATTATGTTAGTACTGGTTGGTATTGTTGGAGTAGGTTAGTACTGGTTGGTATTGTTGGAGTAGGTTAGTACTGGTTGGTATTGTTGGAGTAGGTTAGTACTGGTTGGTATTGTTGGAGTATGTTAGTACTGGTTGGTATTGTAAGAGTATGTTAGTACTGGTTGATATTGTAAGAGTATGTTAGTACTGGTTGGTATTGTAGGAGTATGTTAGTACTGGTTGGTATTGTTGGATTATGTTAGTACTGGTTGGTATTGTAGGAGTAGGTTAGTACTGGTTGGTATTGTTGGAGTATGTTAGTACTGGTTGGTATTGTAGAAGTAGGTTAGTACTGGTTGGTATTGTAGGAGTAGGTTAGTACTGGTTGGTATTGTTGGAGTAGGTTAGTACTGGTTGGTATTGTAGGAGTAGGTTAGTACTGGTTGGTATTGTTGGAGTATGTTAGTACTGGTTGGTATTGTAGGAGTAGGTTAGTACTGGTTGGTATTGTTGGAGTATGTTAGTACTGGTTGGTATTGTAGGAGTATGTTAGTACTGGTTGGTATTGTTGGAGTATGTTAGTACTGGTTGGTATTGTAGGAGTATGTTAGTACTGGTTGGTATTGTAGAAGTAGGTTAGTACTGGTTGGTATTGTTGGAGTAGGTTAGTACTGGTTGGTTTTGTAGGCGTAGGTCAGATCAACGTTGTATTGTAGAGAAATGGTGAAATAATGTAAATCTATTGATAAATTGTTTTATATAATTATAATGATGATATATATTACACAATGTTACCTTTTTGTTTTTCTATGGTGCTTGGCATACTTTGGCTTAGCAGCTTTTCTGTGACATGCATACAATTAGTGTTATATTTAGCTTTTTTCCACGTTTTAGTGACTATAGCAATTTATTGAACTTTCTCCTTTATCTTAATATGTCATAATTAATGAGTAATTAACTTTCTTTCAGTTATTTTTCTGATTCAAGATATTTACATGTAGATACTAATACATGTCTCTTATTTTTGCTGTTAATAAAGATGTGTGTAAGTACTAAATATGAGTGTTGTAATATTTTTTTCTCAGTTTCGGGAATATTGTTGGATGTTTTACTGTCTTCACATTTTTTCTTCAAAGTTCATGTCTTCCTGTTTTACAAATCTCGTAGGAAGTCTTTAGGTGTAATTTTAATTTTTCAGAATGCGTGTTATGTTGTACGTGTATTGATTAACTGTGCACTCATAAGCTTATAAATCTCTTCCTGTTTCTCACTGTAGTTTATTAGTCAAACCGAGGGCTCAGTGCAAGACAGTGCAAGACTGTGATAACTCCTACATATAGATACATAAGAGTTACGATAGTTTGCACTGAACCCTCGAAACGATTCTGTTGCCTTGTTTAGAATATGTTTATCGTTTTGCTTATATGCTTGATTATCCTTAGTTCTTATTGTATTGCTTTTGATTACGATGTATAAGTAACTTTGTGCTGTGTTCAGACATAAAAACATTCCCTCGGTGTTATGTAACAGAACAGTCGATGTTAAGTTTATAAATACAGGCATTACGATATTTTTTGACATACAGACAAATACATTGGTTGTGTTCATATTTTAGCTTAGAAATTCTACTTCAGTGATCAAATCCTTCCCTTTTTGGTTCCTTAAACACGGTAAGAAGTTCCCTGGGTTATGAAATGCAATAGAACAGGCAGTACCTTAATTAAATGGGGATAATCAAACCACTTATGGATGAATTTTATTTGAAGCATTGTGTGGATTAAACTAGGGAATTTTATCCAGAAACGAGGAAAAATCAGAGAAACCAAGAAAATTTCTTAAAAAAATAAAGATAATTTTCTCCTGCGCATCTTTATTATTAGGTTATGGGGCCAGTTTTGTAATTTTGATCAGTCAGTCAGTTCTTCTTGATGGTTAAATTTAGCAACAACAATGCTACCATTGCCTGTCATCGCTTATGTTCGCTCACTGCCAGAAATATAATCCTTGTTGCTTATGTGTTATTAATCGCTTGTATTGTATTTGTCTTGTACAGTTCAAAATTTCTCTCATAATCCTTTATTCCTTTGATTTCTATTTATGTGTTTTATACTTATCTACAGTCTGATATATGTGTATGTACCACTTGGCATCTTAGCTTTGTTATTCTTCTTATCTTTATTTCTTTTTTGTTGGTAATGGGTTTATCATTTATGATTATATGTTTATCTAACTTATCTGATTTGTGTGTTTATCAATCACGACTACCTGTTTATTTTATTAGTGTTTTTTTGTTTATCATGATTTCAGTATGTTTATCAAACATTAATAATTTGGTTTATCACTACTATACAATGTAGTATGTTTATCTTATTTATGTTCTGTGGTTTATCACTACTATAGTATATTAATCTAACTTATGTCATTTTGGTGGTCATGTATTTCTATGTATTTATCTAACTTATGTGATTTTGTGTATCACTACTACAATATGTTTATCTAACTTTTCGATTATGTGGTTGGTGGTTTTTCATTTTGTGTATGAAAACTTAAATTATCACCCCATTTTGGAGCATGTGCAGGGAATACATAGGTTTTACTAGGCTGGAGGTGGTTTTCAAAACTTGTAACAAGATTTGATAAAAAATAATTAGTTTGATAAACTCAAAATTAATAAATAAGTAATTAATGTGATACCCATGGAAACGATTTGACTGGAATTATCGATGCCAGATCTTGTGTGCCTCCCCAAGTAGGGGGCACTTACATTTACCCTTGTCTGTCCGTCAGTCATTCCAACTTAGGTTTGTGAAGCTCTTATCTAAAGAAGTATTTGACCTAGAGTACTGAAATTTCATAGCCATCACATGAAATTGTGCACCTGAAGTTTTTCTATTGGATTTATTGAGTAGGAGCAGAGTTATGCCCCTTGATTTAGTGTAGTGGGGGCACCTGTGTCCAATGGATACATTTCTAGTTATATATAACACATAATTTAGCTGTTTTTAATATGTATGTCACCCATGTGTAAGATTTTAGTAAATACAATGCATGTCTAAATCAAACACTTCCAAAGACAATTTTGTGTACAATTGAAATTATGTATTACGGGTTAGCACATTTTGAAGTTGCACTTACGTATAAACATAATATGTAGAATTTTGTAGATTACGATGATTTTCACACATTTATTATATGTCCAATACAAATATCTGTAATTTTTATATAGCGACACTTGTATTTCACAATACACTCATATTTGTATGATTTCTGCTAACGGTGAAAGACATTGGCGTCACCTACTCTGTCTTTTCTGTAATTAATTTATAAAAAATGTATTTTGTATTTGCAGATGCTGGGTTCAACAGAGAATAAGCCAGCATTTCTGTCAGACAAATCACAGGAACCGGCCCTTAAATACCTTGTTAGGAGATTTCCTCAGATTGATACTAAATCAAATGCAGTAAGTATCATCTGAATAAGGTGTAAAAACCGTCATGGCCAACCCCCTGACAATTTTTTTTAAAGCTACAAATTCTGGAGTTTTCAAAATATGATAGAAATGTGCCAAACCGTTGTTTATGTCGTTTTCAGAAAAGTTGTCCAATAAACATCATAACTGCGCTCATGCAATATCATTTCTTTATTTGTTGTAGTTCCATTGATTGACATTTCTTCCATTATGACCACATGAGTTTTTAAGAGTTATCTTCCTTTATCTTAAAGGGAGAGAACTCATGATATTTCCCCTGTGATTATGACATAGCGCATTCACTCCATAGACCATGAAACAGCCATGAACAAATACAGAGGCCCGTCTGTTTAGCTCAGTTGGTAGAGCACTTGGCTGTTGCCCGAAAGGTCTGGGTTTGATTCCTTTGTTGGACGGGTCATGTCCTTATGTGACATTTGTCCTCCACCTCTGCTCATGTTGAGTAGTTGCCAGCAGCTTGCGTCTGGGCTGCTAAGAACTGGTTGATAATAAATTCCAGGAAAACTAGTTAAGTCAACTGATTGGTATGTATAACTGAAGTAGCTGATACGTGGTGTTAAACCCAATAAAAAACAAATAAATATGGTCTAGTCTTTATATTTATACATGTAAGTATTCTCTCATGAATGTTTAAACTATGAATGAATAGTGATCCGTTTTATATTCTGTCTGTTTACAGCTTGTTCCTGTCAACAATATAAAGACTGAGGTAGTGAAATCTCTGTCGTTGTATTACTATACATTCGTGGATATCATGGATTTCAAGGTAAGTCAGCTTGTAGTCACTTGTGAGGGTTGAAGGCAGCCTTGGTCCAAGTCTGTTGTCTGCTTATTTTGCTTATGACGTAATATTACAGGGGTTCCGCTAGGGGCTGAATCTCAAGGGTCATTTTGATAATTTTTTGCCGTATTTTCCATTTTATATCCAATTTACCTGTAATTGGAGACAAAGTGACCCTTCTGCTAGAATCCTAAGGGTAAAAAAAATGTGGCTTTTTGGAAATTCCATGGGTCGAAATGGCAACTCCTGGTCAAATGGAACCCCTGCATTATCTTCTTTCATCAAATCCTGTGCCTGGGGAAACCTGAAAACTGCCTGGTAGGGCTATTTCAGTTTCCCCTGCAAATTGAGGAGAGGGGATTTTAGACTTTCCTTTTTATTCGCTCTTTCTGGGCTTGCGGGCTGCGTACAGAAAGTTGGCTTATCAATAACTTTAGAAGCATTTGTCCAATCATCACCAAATATGTGTATGAGCATGATATCTCGGACAAGTTTGATAACCAGCCATACTGCTCTAGTCACTCGGGAGTTATCACCCTTTATTTATAGAAATTACCTAAAATTTGTCATAACCGTAGAACGGGCGTATTTTGCGATAGTCAGCGCTCTTGTTGTTTGAATATATAGATAAGGTATTCCCATGAAAATATTGCCAAGTGATAGCGCAACTACTTGTACCTTTTTGTCTTACGCATTTTAAATACATGTAATCTGGAATAATAAGTTTGTTCATGCATTGTACCAAATTTGATTAATGGCCTCAAAATTGTATTGTTGGTACATTTTGAAACTCTATTTATGTTCGATCATGTGATGCTCATTACAAATGTTACCTGATAATGTTCTGATCTCAAATATGACTTTGAGTACATCAGCAAATACTCATTATTTAGCACTGCATGAGTTTGTTGCAATACTATTGTACCTGCACCAGAACAGAGTTACAATAGTTTTGTACCCTTGGCTAATTGATTGGTTGGTTATATTTCAGGACCATGTTGCAGATCTGCTGACCACCATAGATGCTTGCCAAGTTTATCTAGATATTGTAAGTGGAAACATTCAAAAGTCATAATGAAATCACACCAGAATTTTGACGTTTTGTCTCAAAACTCAACTAGTACCTCAGACTGTTCAACTTTCAATGCAAGGTAGACCAGCTGTGATTTAGGTGTGCACAGGACTGTCAGACTGGTGTTAGTGTCGAACCCTGACTATGTTTGTTTATAAGTAATACATGTATCTTATCATAGCTTTGGCACCTTGCTAATCTTCTCTGCTGGATGTTTTGAGTATGGAAGTAGTAGAATCATGTGTATATTGTATTACAGTTTGTTTCTGTTCGTTAGCATATATAAGTTTCTCTGTTTGTTTTTCAAGAAGTATTACATGAATTCTCTTTTTCAGACTATGAACTTTGACCTTTGCAAGAATTACCTTGACCTTGTTACGACATATGTATCAATTATGATACTTGTGTCGAAAGTAGATGACAGAAAGACGGTGCTGGCCCTGTATAACGTTGCTCACGAATATCTACATGGATCTGGGTAGGCAACTTCTATTTATTGAAGCATGTTGCGTTTAATAGTATAACAATATGTTAATCTGAATATGATTGTACTGTTTGCTTGTATTTTTGTGGTACTAATGAAATAATGTAAGGGAAGAAAAACTTACTTAGATTGTCTATCGTGTTCAGTTTCTTCTTTCACATATTTTACAGTATTTTTCCTATTACGCCAAATTGTTTCAATGTATGTTTTGTTGTCAAAATAGCAAACTACAGCGAAACCGGAAGTAACGCGACAATACCAGCAAACACTATACGTGTACAGAAAAACCTCACATAAAGACCACCTCAATAATAAGACCACCTGACAGATAAGAACGCAATTTTTATGTCCAATTTCACTGTTTTGATCTTTATTCCACCTCAATAATAAAGGGAAAGAACTTGTGAAAAACAGCAATCATTTTCAATATTCGTTGTTCTTTCAGAGATCCATCATTTCCACGACTCGGTCAGATGATAATTGATTATGAGATTCCAATGAAGAAAATGTCAGAGGAGTTTGTGCCTCATTCCAGGGTAATCTTGTTGCTGTGAATTTTTTTTTATTTAAATTTCTAGTTTTTGCCTTCCTTAAAATTTTGTTTTGTTTAGGTTGCCTTTAACCACTTGTTTCAGTAGGAAGAGTTTACACATTTTTAGACCATTCCGACAGGTCAGATTGGATAATGTAAACAATCAATATCGTATACATGTGTGACCTTTTTTCCATTTTGGGTAAAATATTTTGAAACATTTATAAAAATATATTGATGTCTGATCAAAACTGATTATCAAATAATTGATTTGGAAATAAGGCCAGTGTTAATTGGGGCCACCAATTTGCCTTCCTGTCCTGACATATTTCATTAAGCCTTGTGTCAGGGAATATTTTTAATTTTTGAAGACGAAAAATACAAAAACAATAATTTCCTTATGTTAGTTTGAAGACAAAAATGGATGATAATCTACTGAAGTTGCTATTATGCTGTAAATTTAACATAAATAAGTTTCTATTAATGTCATAAATTTAACATCATTTCTGGCAATGTTTATTTTTATATATATATTTTTAAACCATGTATATTTCAGGTACTTGTACCAGCTATTTTATCTCTACACGACATCTACAGTAAGAAGACATCACCGGCAGAACAGATGAGAGCCATGCAAGTTCTAAGCCTTCTGGCAGAGCCGCAGAAGATCAGCACTGTGCCAGCCACCACAACGGTAAGATAGGATATGTCTGGTCTGTCACACCTAGTGATTGAGACAACTTTTGAAATTTAGAAAGTTTGTGTTTTGAGTTATACATTGTATAAAGTGAGTAATGAGACCAGTCTCAAAATGCAGACCTGTGATCAGTTGGTTCTGGGCTCAGTCTTAAAATTGACCAATGACAAGGCTGCATTCTGAGACTGGTTCTCAAACACAGTTTATAACTAGGGCCTTTTAGGTCATAGTTGACAGGTGGCCTGTATGAACAGTATACATAGAAACAGTGTATAATGAAGGGATATTTAATCTCGTGTCTCACATTGGTTGTAAATATTAGTATATGGCTCTCTCTTCATTACAACTGCTACATGATCTCAAATGAAGTAATAAAGTCATGTTTTGAGGAACTCGCACAATCGGTCAATGGCGTTTCAGGGATTTGACCCCGGGTCTACGGATTGCCGGTCCGTTATGCTCACCACTACACCACAGCGACCTAAGTCATTTTCGTGTAAATTTAACTTATAAAAGTTGATTAAGGATAACTACACTTTGGACGAAGTACGGGGCATTTTTTTACATCCGCCACACAGCACTTAACAACAGCTGTAGTAATATTGAAATAAAGTCATGTTTTGAGGAACACAAAAAATCGGTCAATGGTGCTACCGGATTCGAACCCGGGACTACGGATTGACGGTCCGTTATACTAACCATTACCCCACAGCAACCTAACGTCATTTTCGTGTAAATTTAACCTATATCAAGTTGATTACGGATAACTACACTTCGGACAAAGTATAAGTCTCATTCTAAAATTGAAGTGACATCACATCTTGTCACTCACATACCTCAAATAGCTATTATTTTTATCTGCAGATTCAATGTGAATATTTGTCTCAAGATACATTAGAAAGATGGATTATTTGTAAGTATGACAAATGTTAAACTTTTTGTGTATATGATTTTTGCTATACAGTCGGACCTCATTCATTCGAATTCATCAAAATTTTATTCAACTTAAATTCTCTTTCATGCAATAATGCTCAGTATTTTAGCTTATTAGTTTGTCTGTTTTGAAAAATTAAGATCTGTTGTCATAGCTTGATTGTCTTTGTTTTCTGCGTCCAGAGAAATGTTAAGTATTGCATTTAGTTTGTGAGATAGTATCTATCCCAACGATAATATTGCTGGTAGACGATTGCGACTGCGTCCACTAACTGTGCTCTTGTTGTGTTAAATTGAATTCTGTGTAAATTTGATTCCAGTTGGACTGTTGCTATGTCACCAGTATCTAACGGAAGCGAAGGCTTGGGATCTTTGGAAGACGGCCTTACAGTCAGGTTACATCGTACAACTCTGTAGAGATGAGATACTTCATATACACAGTTATAGCGTTAACTTCTTTGAAAGTCTAAGAGGGTAAGTTGAGTTGATCTATCACTTGATGTTTCAATTACCATTTCTTATTTTGCACAAGGCAAGACACCATTGTCTTGGCCTGAAGTGTAAATTTTCTAGCTTTCTAATGATTTATCATCATAGCATGACTAACAAATTTAAAAATATGACATGATTATTAATTATTTTTCAATATAAAAATTATCCCAAAACTTTGGTATACTAATTAACTACAGCGAGTGACGACTGCCATATTATCCTTATAACGATGGTCTTATTATTATTGAGGTTTTACTGTACAATACTTACATATTCTCAATATACAGTTTCCTCAAAAACATGACTTGATTTTAATTTAAAATCTAATGTAAATGTATAATGTAAGGTAAATTGAGGTGCAGTACTTTTGCACCGACCCTTAGTATGTAGTCTGTCTTAATTTAAATGTTGTGATAATGGGAGGGTACCTGTTACAGTAATCTTCTGTTATGACTTGAAATTCTATATTTGTAGACAAACAAACATGAGCAAGAGAGTGAAGGAAGTAAATGAGTTACAGCATCAAGCTTTACAGACATCGTAAGTGCAGACAGTGTATCTATCATTTTTGTGAGGGTTGACCCAAAAGTAGGCAGGATGATTGTGACAGTTTATTTTGTCTTATTGGTTGGACAGGCCTTGAAGCTTACTTGAACCACTGTCAACTCATCCCCTCCCTGCTTTAGGAAAATAGGAACTGGCCTCTTATGAAGGGTGTGACAGTTGTGAGATTTAAACCTATGACCTCCAGGACCTGGTTTTATCAATTCTCAGATATTTATGCACTCACCATTCAAACATTCAAAGAAAGAGCATAAAGTGTTACTCATATCCGTCCATGCAAAATTGGGTTTAACTTTTGAAAGGATGATATACTAAAAAGCATAGGATAATAAAATACAGGTGAAGTTCAATTTTATTTACAATTCACCAATTATTCAAGGGCCCATTTTTGCTTAAAATTTCTGCAGATGCCAGTAACCCATTGTGATTAGTGTTGTTAATTGCTCTGTGAATTGTGTTTGGTCATTTTGACTGGTATTTATCAATTTAATGGCTATCATACATAAGCCTCTTTGAATCCATTTAGTGCTCAGTTGTCTCTGTTTTACCTGTTTTTATACGCACGGAACGGGATGTATTATAGTTTCACCTGCGGCGGGTGATTGTGCTGGCAGCCGGTGGTTGGCGCCCAGTAAGTTGTCCAATCATCACCAAATTTGGTCAGAAAGTGTATTGGCATAATATCTCGGACAAGTTCGATAACCAACCATATCGCTCGAGTCACTCGAGAGTTATCCCCCTTTAAATATAGAAATTACCTAAAATAGGTCTTGTCCGGCGTATTTTGCGATGGTCAGCGCACTTGTTGACCTTCATTTAACATAATTTTTCTCAAATCTTTTGAGGGCTTTAAAATGAAGGTTCAAACTTGTTTATTTGCATGGTTTTACAGACCAGGGCTGCACAGGGAACGTCGGAAATTTCTGCGTACTGCATTAAAGGAGCTGACACTGATTTACACTGACCAACCAGGCCTGCTGGGACCAAAGGCCCTGTATGTGTTACAGGGTCTCTCGATGGCACAGAATGAAGTTCATTGGTTGTTACGTCACTTCCAGAACCCACCAGGACGAAGACATAATGTGAAAATGAATCAAGAAGATTTTGTTGATAGGTTGGTTGTCATGGAGATAAAACTGTTTGTTTCCATCTTGCAATATCAATTCAAAGTTAACTATATGCGACGAGTTTCCATGCTTGAGAATATTCATCCAGATAGGTTGATAACCTATATCATTATTGTTTTCTAGTCTAATGATTTTTTATTGAAAGAGTTATGGCCCTTCTTTATATGTGATAGTATGAAGAAACATCTGATTTTAATAGAAGCTGTCTGTTGTTTTCATTGTTTTTGATTTGTGTGCTCTTCACAATTTCATCAAGTCTGAATCAATTTGATGGTTATTGATTGTTTCTTAAATAATGTTTACGTTATGTATGTATGGTTATAGATTGATTATCCTTCAATTTCATATAATACTTAAAAACAGGATTTGCTTTTTCGTAATTGTTGCATTTCTCACAGATCATATCATACATAGATTTAATGTTGTTTATTTCAGACAAATTCCAGAGCTGCTGTTCTACATTGAAGAACTTAAAAGTAAGTTGCCAGTAAGGCCATTCCTAAAAACATAGTACGTCACATCTGCCCACAATTGTTGGGATGGGTTGATACATCAATATTTTGTGGATTTTTTTATAGACTTTCAGATTTTTGGACAAGAAAAATGTATTGAAAGTAAGATCGATAATACATTAAGTTGGAACCAAATTCGTTTGTCAGTCAGGGTAACACAAACAGTCACATGAGGTAGGGGTATATAGGGATACTCCTGTCTGGTCTTTACGTCTCTCTGTGCAAAAAAATTGATCTGTGATCAATAATTCTTGAAAGGATGGATGGATTCAATTCATATACAGGTCAAGTTCTATTCCGGTTACAATCCAGGGATGACACTTTTGAAAGAGATTTGTGTTGTATGGACATCTAGTTTGTGGAGGGCCATATTTATTTTGTTGCATCTAGTCTGATACATTTCCTGGTAATCTCGTTGTTTTGAGTTTAATAATTGAAGATTTATTTGTATTATATCCACTGTGTTTCAGTTTTGGTGAAAAAGTATGCACAAGTGATGCAGAGATATTACGTTGCCTACCTAGCAGGTTACGATGCTGTTCTTTTGAATCAACTTATACAGGTAATGTTTCCATGGTTACAATTTTATCAAAAACAGTTTTTGTCCTAAATGTTCTATATCCAGGGTTTGTTGATTTTTGATTTTCAATTTTTATCTTGCATTCAAAAATAAAATTGGATTAAAACGGTCCACGGAAGATGAACATTGATAATTTAGGCTTAATGAAGATTGTGATATTTGGTATATTACTATGGCCATTGTTAAAAATTGTTTGTTTGGCAAAGGTTTAGATGGGTAGGTGATTAATTTTTGCTTATTATTCTGTATGGTCCTTCAAGGATGCTATCTTTTTTAAAATAGGGAACATTTTCAGGAGTAGATAGAATAATGCCAAACAATCAGTTTTTGAGGATGACCATACCTGGGCCTTGAGGATGACCATACCTGGGCCTTGAGGATGACCATACCTGGGCCTTGAGGATGACCATACCTGGGCCTTGAGGATGACCATACCTGGGCCTTGAGGATGACCATACCTGGGCCTGGCATTATAATTGAAAATTACACCCAAGTCGAAATTTACTCTTTATTGTCTAATAGTGGAAATTTTAGTGTGGAAAATGCATGAACATATCAAAAGAGTGTTTAATATTCTATTTGGTCCATTATCTTTTCGATTTTTAAATTTAAGCAGGAGTAATTATTGGGTTTGAGTGCCGCACTCCACACTTGAACTTAATAATTACTCCAAGACCTCGTATTACATTCACATCTCTCTGAGAATGGACCACAGAGTGGAATCAACACTCATTTAACATTACCTTACATTTTTCACACTCATTATCAGTCACTATCAAACTCAGAAGTGTATTTTTTGTGATTTGAGATTTGAGTGCTGAGCGTAAGTATCCATTATAAGCCAAGGTCCTGGTCAAAACTTTGAAAATAAGCAAGTGTAGCGATGATATTACAATTTAAATCATATTGTTGTTTTTCAGAATTTGAACATGTGTCCCGAAGATGAGTCTGTTATCTTGTCGTCATTCTCCAACTCAATATCAGCCCTGACTGTCAAACAAGGTATGTTCACTAGAAAATTTTCCATATTATATAGAAGTTGTGTCAACTTGTATTTCTCACTCAGTTATGATGGAGACAATAGGATTTTTAGGGCCTCATAGTACAGTGCGGGTGCCCTATGGTAATCACCGTTTCTGTCTATCCATCTGGGTGGGCGTCTGTCTTTACTTTTTTGGTTTCCGCCAAATAACTCAAGAACGCTTGGGCCTATGATTCTCATACTTGATAGGCATGCTGGATAGGACATGGAGATGACCCTTTTTGATTTTGAGATCGGTTGGTCAGACGTCAAGGTTACGGTGTCCTTGACTTGAAAAACTATTTGCGCTCAATTACTCGAGAACGCTAAGTCTTGGCCTATGGTCTGATTAAAATATTCCCTGAATTGTTGAAATTAGTGATTTTATTAGTGGTAGTCGATTCAAAGCTAAAATGGACTGCATAATATGTGTTTACATTAATCTGTTCATAGTGTGTATGATTGATTCAAATGTCCGAATGTTGTTGACCATATTTTTGTAAATGCGTTATATTTCAGTTGAAGACAATGAAATGTTTGACTTCCGTGGGCTCAGATTGGACTGGTTTAGACTACAGGTAAGGGTTTATGTAATGTACGATCTACCTACTGTGTATAGGATAGACAAGAAGTGGTTTTGTATATGGGATGTAGACATGACGGACATCAAGTGTGGCTCTGGTCTGTGTACCATATGCCATGCTATGACTTACATGGTGTGAACTGCATTGGCATTGCATAGATGTTTTAGACACTTAAAATGGAGGTCCCTGATTGATAGAAATTATGTGAGTGTGGTCTTATATAAGCTTGTGTTAATATTGTAAATACGTACCCCAGATAAATAATGTACTCAACAAGGAATGAAAGTAAAATGAGTGTAGGTGCTTGTCAGTTTACACACTCCCAGACTGGTTGTGTCAGTTTACACACACCTAGACTGGTTGTGTCAGTTTACACACTCCTAGACTGGTTGTGTCAGTTTACACACTCCTAGACTGGTTGTGTCAGTTTACACACTACTAGACTGGTTGTGTCAGTTTACACACACCTTGACTGGTTGTGTCAGTTTACACACTCCTAGACTGGTTGTGTCAGTTTACACACTCCTAGACTGGTTGTGTCAGTTTACACACACCTAGACTGGTTGTGTCAGTTTACACACTCCTAGACTGGTTGTACTTTCATGCCTTAATATGTACGTGAAATATATATTTTTCAGGCATACACAAGCGTAAATAAAGCAGGACTGATACTGAAAGATCACCAAGATCTTGCAAAACATATGAACACAATTATATTCCATACAAAAATGGTGGACTTTTTAGATGAAGTGCTGAATGAGGTGTCAGATCTCTCCATATACTGGTCAGTATTATACTATGTGAGTGGTGAATGGTAAACTAGTCTATCAACAAGGAAGTAAAGAAGCAGATAGACTGTTTTACTTTCTCCTTTTGATGTGTGTAAGAGGAATTTTGTTCTTGACTATGTTGGCTGTCTAACTTTTGTTTGCAAAATCGCATCTGCTGTATATTGGCTCTACTGTTTGTCATAATGTCGAATGTTCTCAAGTTTCATAACCTCGAACATGGTTACCAAGTGCTAGAAAAGTGGTAGAGTGTTGTAAAATCTTTTTTTTTTTCAAAATATGTAGTAATGTGCATTGAACTGTTGTAATATTTTACGTTCAGGCCTAAAAATATTGTGTGTCTTATTGCTGAAACTTGTATGACTTTACATATCATATACATGTTTATCACAGATCCAAATATTTCTTTGGCTTTACATACTGTGTGTCAGTTACAGTAAGTTTGGTCCTATGCCAATGCTTGTAATAAATGTTAAAAAATATTCTCTTGTTGAGATCTAACAATTTTTCAGCATATCACGGGAAACCAACATTTTTCTCTCGCTCTCATATAAATGGTGCAAAGTAATGGATATATAGGTGTTACAGTCAAAATTGTCTTTTTGTTTATTGTAGTTTTTACACAACAATATTTGAGCACCAGTTCAAACAATGTATGGAGTTTCCAGCACAGCATAGATTCTGTGTGGTGTTTCCTATGATTTGTGGACATTTTATGAATGCCACCCATACTCTGTGTCCTGAAGAGGTAAGCCTATCAAAAAACATGGCCACCAGGGGGCATTGCCTTGTTGTCTATATGTATATAGTGAAAACAATTTACGACATCTCCTCCTAACTTGCTGGATGGATCTTTATTGAACCTATACCAATCTATTGGCACATTAGTCTTATTCAGTCAGAATGGCAGTGTACTCAGGTGAGCGACATAGGGCCATGTTTGATATAGGGCCAACATGGCCCTGTTGTTAGTATTGCTTCTTCCTAATAATAATGATGATGTTGAATATGGTAGTGGTGTGTGTCTGTAGAAAGAACGATGACGGTGATAATGATTGATCATCTATCTCGTATAATGTGGAATGAAGTCTTGTCCCACTGGACTGACTGTAGGCGAGTTGATCATTTGTTGATCAGAAGCACTCTATGTGTTGGTGATAACTATTTTAAACAATACAGCAGATTCCAGTAAAACTTTTATATACAGGGTGTTAAAAAAGTTTGTTCTCAAAGTTTGAATTTTAGTATAATTTTGAATGCTCTTTCCATCTATGTCCCTATGGACCAAGAGTTTTTCTTCTGCGCGAGAGTTCTAAATAAAACAGAAATTCGTGAAAAACAGTATCTTTCATTATGCAAAATAAAGCCAGTGTTCACAGCATTATTCTCATTTTACCCAAATTCAAACTTTGTGAACAAACATTTTTAACACCCTGTATATAAGCATGATTAGAAAGTGTGTCACACACAATAGTCCGGCCTCTACCTGATCAACGTCTATTTTTCAACATTTCAGAGACACTCTATTGGGACGACAAGCGTGCAATATGCTCATTGGTTTTTGAAGGATATGGCGGATGAAGTGAATCAAGTAATCACAGCTATATGTGAGGAACAGTGTCTTCTCAGCTATAAGGTATCAGTCTTAGCTTGTAAATATTAAGTTTGGAGACTAACATATGTTTAAATTTTATTGATTTTCATTTTTTCAGGCGTGAGAATTTTCCGCCGGAAATCCGCTGATTTGACTCTTGCAAGGGCCGTTTTGGAGACAATTTAAGTCATCTGAGATGCTTAGAGGCCAAGAGCTTCAGTGGCCCCCCTGGACCCCTTGCTAAATTTTCAGCTGATTTTGTAATTTTGCATTCTCATGCCTGATTTTTAAGGTAAAAATTAAGCATAATGTCTGATTCCGTAAGTTTTACATTTCAAACTACATATTGAAGTCACTGGCTTAGTACAAATCTTTCAATGTATTTATTTCAGTTATTACCAAAACATAGTGTTCAGTTCAGTCACAAGAAGAAGACGGGGAAAGAAAAGAAGAAGGACAAGGATAAGGAGAAAGAGCCAGAAAAACCAGGACATGAAAGTGCTAGAAAAAACAGAGAAAACTTCACTAGGTTTGATTCATTTGTTCATCCTGTTATTCAGGTTTATCCTGTTTTCCCCATGTTTATCCTTTTTTCCCATGTTTATCCTGTTTTATCAGATTGATCCTGCTAGGTTTATCAGGATTATTCTATTTTATCAGTTTTATCCTGTTAGGTTTGCCTTGTTTATCAAGTTTATCCTGGTAGGTTTATCCTGGTAGGTTTATCATGTTTTATCAGGTTTATCCGTGTAGGTTTATCTTGGTAGGTTTATCAGGTTTATCCTGGTAGGTTATCCTGTTAGGTTTATCCTATTAGGTATATCATATTTAAAAGTTTTATCCTGTGAGGTTTATCGTATTAGGTTAATCATGTTTTATCAGGTTTATCATGTTTTATCAGGTTTATCAGGTTTATCCTGGTAGGTTATCCTGTTAGGTTTATCCTATTAGGTATATCATATTTTATCAGGTTTATCCTGTTAAGTTTATCCTATTAGGTTTATCATGTTTAAAAGGTTTATCCTGTTAGGTTTATCCTATTAGGTTAATCATGTTTTATCAGGTTTATTCTGATAGGTTTATCCGGTTTATCCTGACTTCCTGTACCATTTGTATTTCAGAATGGACAAGTTACATATGGCTCTGACAGAGTTGTGTTTTGCTATCAATCATAGTGCTGTTATACAGGTATGGGAGCACGGATTTGTTCCCAGAGAATTCTTCCACCAGCAACTGGAGACCCGTTTCAACAAGTAAGTCAAGCACAACGATAAGCTTATATCTTATACATTTCAAGAGCTGCTTTGTCATGTTAAGAATGTTTGAATATTGTATTTTACTTAACATGTTTTACTAAATTCTTCTGTGTCTGAGATTCATCTCCATTTATTGCTGTTAAGATTAGAACTGCAGTGACGAATAATTCAATGTTTCATATCTGTCTAGTCTACGCCTTTGATATCATGTGTTGCTTTTAAAATCATATTTAGAAAAAAATGATCTGAAACATTCGCCTTATTTTGGAAGCAGTTTTGATAGTTTGTAAATTTCCTAGCATTATTTGGCATTAACTTTCAAATTTGTAACAGTAAGTTGCTGTTGTTGTTGTTGAGTGATTTGACTCCCTTTTATTGACCCATTTTTTCACCATGAAAATTCTCCTGTTGTTGCCATGGTAACCTTTATCTTTATATGTATTTTGTTTGACATGCGATTTACATTTCTATGTTTTGTTTTAAGAATGTTCACTTTCAAAGATGTATTTAAGGATAAGTAAGTGTTTCAAGGGCTATGGCGATTTATAATACATTTTATTTGCTTCAACGTAAAGAAAGAAAAATATGGTTTGCGATATCCTGGTTCAATGTGATTTATTGGCTTATACGCACCATAACTACAACTTACGTTACTTCTGGTGTACTCAACGTGGGGGGACAGTTAACATACATTTTGTGAAACAAGATGTGTTTATTTTAAACTGTAAAACCTAAATACTAGTTATGTAGCTTTTACTAGACAAGAAAATCCTTCTGATGCCCCGCAATTGAGACGTATGTATACTTATAGCCACTACAAATGCAACTGAAAAATTGTCTGCTTCAAAAGATGACATCAAGAAGAAATAATTCTACATTAAACGTAATTTCCTAAACTTATTCAATCATGAAATATGAATTATTGGTCCATAGTTTCAACACATTTTGAACAAAATTTTAAGCATTGGTAACAGTTGGTAGCTTTTAACACCTTGTACAAAATGAAGCCTGCTTAAAATGGTTGCTTTTTTAATGATTTTAAGTATAATATCAGCACTGCTGGTCTCTCATTCGTAGGTTCAATGGTTAGTCTAGTCGTCGGACACTGCTCGGAAATTCGTCATGTCTCCGTTTAAACGTTAACTTAAACGTAACTTAGGATTCCAGTGAAACTTGACACACATGTTGCACATAATGAGAAAGTGTGTGGTATATCAGAGTGAATTTTGTACCTCTAAGGTCAAGGACACAGATAAGGGGACTCTACTTTGTCACTTACTAGTGCCATCTCTTGTTCCCAGAAAAGTGAAAACAAATCGTGATCCTTGAATAGATTTCTCACAAATTATGTTTGGGCAGACAAACATGTTTTGTAGACTGTATTAAAAATCATATAAACACCATGGCTTGAATCATTTTGCACTGTTGCTTGGTGACTGGTATTTATGATTTTATTATTCAGAAAATACTATTGCTTTTAATAAAAATGTTTGGCCTTCAAATTTTGTTCGAAATTTTCAAAATTTCTTTTTCTGGAAAATGTTTTTGCAGGAATACTCAATGAACAGATTCATAAAAATATGAAATGAATCAATAATCTCATTATTTGAAATAAAAAAAAGGGCCGTTCTATTTCATTGTTTTTTTTCGGACTAAAATCTCGTTTCTAATACTCATTTTTCATGAACTGAAGATGAGTCCAGTTGCTTAAAAATTTATATTTGTTGTACATCATGGGGAAGTTTTTTTTAGTATGTAAGGTGCATACCTCTCCATAGCAACACCTTTAAGACAAAACATTTGACTGTTGTTGAGAGGTTGTCGGTCTAGAGAGGTTGACTGATAGAATGTTCTTATTAGGGGGATGATGTGTTGTATAAGAGAGGTTGTTACTCAAGAGAGGGCTGCTTTGGAGAGGTTGCACTGTATCAACATATGGCATTGAATCATTAATTTATAACACTTACATTGCTGCCTGTTTTGGGAGATCTGTTTGTTATAGAATGACTACTGAAGTCTGACGTAATCCACTTATCTGAAGCTTAGTTCTAGTAAAAATTGTTTATTTAATAATTGGATTTTACTATTGAAATTAGTTTTTACCATTTGGAACAACCTGCCTACTAACTTGAATTTATGCCCTGTACTGTTATTTGAATGAGCAATGAATAGTGTTAGTCTGTTTGTCAGCTTTCAGTCTTTATTTGCTGCTTATACCCATCCAAGATTCAGCTGAATTTGCATATTAAATCAGTTTCATGCTTAGTTTTTAACATTAGCTTCGTGTGTTTATGTGCCCGAAGGGTGGCTTACAGTCATCACACTTTCCATCATTCTGTATGTTGGTTCGTTCATCCGTCCGTCTGTAGCACTTAGTGTGTCAGAAATACCTCTGAAATTATCAAACGATTTCAAGGAAACTACACAAATGCGAAGTGTGAGGAGGAGGTGTGTTGAAGGTCAGAACCACGAAGGTCAAAGTCACTACGGAGGATGTGCAACTTCGGCGCATATATCTTTTACTAATGACATCTAGTTTTTATAAAAGCTTCAATTTTTACAAGCCATAGTAGTATTTGCTGGTATCAGATTATTTTCATGTTAATTTTAGAAGCGAATGTCATGTGACTTTTATTTGACATTTTGTTAGATGATTCAATATTGGATATTGTGTAGTTAAGAAATTGAATATTATATGATCGCCTTAGCCCGAGATTCTTTGCCTGAATTTTTTAGATTTCTAGAAATGTACAAACTCTTAAGAAGGCCATAATGAATCCCTTTAATTGATTTAGCAATAAAAAGTTGTCAGGAGATTTTGTGGGTAATTTTAACATCCAAGTTTCTGTGAAGCCGTTCAGAAGCTGACACTGAATCCTTCAGCTTTAATTCTGGTTTCATGGTCCATGAAAATTTAGGGAAACAACTCAGGGAGGGCTGTTAAGAAAGGACAGAACTAAGGGAATAGTGGGAATGCATTATCGATGGCCCCAATATTTCCCTGGCTGAAATGTTCAGAATGTAGATCTTTGTGGCATTGCCAACCTTTTCAATAAGATGGGATTTATGATGGCCTTATTAAAACTTGCATGAATGGAATGTTAGAATTCTTTACTTGTTCTCAAATAAACACTCTTTACTTGTTCTCAAATAAACACTTTCATCTCCATTGCAAAACGACAAATAAAACATAGAACTCAATTCTACACATGGCTGTTACGTATCATAGATGTTAGGAGATACAGCAATGTTGCTATTCTTTCTCACTTCTGTTCAACAAAATCAGGAATCTTGTAGTTGGTATGTAAATATTGGTGTGTGGGATGAATGCTTACAAGCATTCCCCATGATAGACACAAATAAGTAAATAAGCACAAAGCTTCTGATCATAATGAGAAAATTGGATCTTTGATCAGCTAGAGATACAACACTTAAAGTGGCATTACATTACATTTTCTTTTCTCTTCTCAGATGGCTACATGGTAGTATCCAACCACTCATTTCATGAAAAGATCTGTTTGTTGGATATTGACATGTTTCCTAACTGAAAGTAGCCTATTTGAGACATTAGAAAGTAGGGATTTTGACAAATCATACAGGATGTGCTAATTTATCAGATTTCGAACAGGGAATAACATTTTGTTTCATTACATCAAAAAGGTTTTTCGTGTCAGAAGCAGTTTGTGTATTGAGTTATTCAGAAGTTCGAAGTGGAATGTCCTGTTTGTTGAAAATTCTGTCAAATTCAGTGAAATAAACTTTTTTCTTCGCCATGAATGACATTCCTTACCAGACGTATAAAAAAGTTTTTTACATACATATGTTAAATACGTAAGGCTGCTGTAATTATTTCCATTGAGAATCATCAAGTATGTACAACCTCAATAATAAGACCACCATTGGGACCCTTGAAAACTGATCTTATTGTTGAGGTGGTTGTAATACTGAGGTGGTCTTAAAGTGAGGTTTTACTGTGATATTGAACTACATAGTTATGTTGTGAAGTTGTATTGGCTGTTGAAGGTTTGACTACTGAGAGGTTATTTAAGTGTTGGATCATTATATAGCAGGCTATATTCCACTTCAAAGTCTATATGGAACCAGTGTTACAAACATCATTGCGAAATATCTTCAACTTTATTTTGAAAACAGGTTCTACCATATTGTTGAAAGCATGCAGTTATGGAATAAGATAATAGTTTACAGATATAGACTGGTTAAATTCATTGTTGTAGATTAAGATACACAACAATGTTAATACCAGTGTATTTGAACAGTATGACGTAAAACCTCAATAATAAGACCACCCTTTGGACACTTGAAAAGTGATATTCTTATTGAGATGGTCTAATACTGAGGTTGAATAAAGAGGAAACCAGTGAAATTGGACTTGAAAATTGTTTTCTTATTATTGAGGTGGTCTTACTATTAATGTGATCTTATTATTGAGGTGGTTTTTATGTGAGCTTTAACTGTACATAGCTCGTCTGAAATTGCATTTTACTTAAATCTAACTTTCTGATGTTTCTGATGTTTCTATGATTATTACGCTGCCACTTCAACATTATCTCCAGGCTTTGGCTCAAGGCACATGTAACTGAATTGTACATTGTAGTTACATATGTTTTGCTCTAAATCTTTGTATTGATATATAAACATGCATGTTAAAATATGTCTGTGATTATGTAAGAAATCTGTCCAAATGAAAAATATTGATATACATGTAGATTTCCATAACAATAACTTCACTTCACTGAGTTCTCTCCTTTTAACCCTTCAAGAGTACTCTCCCTTTATTCCTTCTAGAGATCTGTCCCCTTATCCCTTCTATAGTATATTCATATACATGTATATGTACTATATTATATTTACATATACTATAGAAGGGATAATGGGAGATAACTCCTGACATGTTAAAGGGAGAGAACTCTAGACATATATAAGGGCAAGAACTCTAGATATGATAAAAGGAGAGAACTTGAGACAGGTTAAAGGGAGAGAACTTGTGACAATCTCGTGTGTATCAATCTTACACAAACTTAATTAAACTTATAGTCATTTCTATGATATGCTTGATAAATTTTCCATCTTTCTGCATGGGTCTCAAACAATAATGATATGAGCATGATGTACGGTAGTTTAAAACTAGTCTATTCACATCATTATTCTTGCAGATTCACCAATCAATAACCAAATACTCTTGGCATTTTGCCATTTCTAGAAAATTTAGGGAAATTTAACGATTGTGTTAATTTACTTTGTTTTAGATATTTTTAGTTATTTGAAATGTAAGATACGTTTTACATTGTATTCTGAATTTCAAATATCCAAGCGTTTAATATCAGAATACAATTTTGATGAAATATTTTTTTAAATGCAGGTTGAACTAATATGTATTGATGACTATAATTGCTTACATTTCGTCTCATCATGCTTATGGTACTAATATTAAGGTATTGTTTACAACCTTGCATAATATTATTTAGCAATTTTGTTTAATAAGAAGTTTTCTGTGCGAACAGTTGAGCTTTTCCGTTTTGCAATAACTTAGGGAACAACAGTTTACATGACATTGTATTTCATTTGACCTGAAAATATGACATATACCTGTATCCTTACAATGATACTGTTTTACAGGTGACTTTTTAGCGCAGCCATTAATCTATTTATAATCTTGTTCGTTAGTGGAATGAATTTCTTGGAACTTCACAATTACCTGTTTTACGTTATATGATGAAAATACCCTACTCTAAGCTGTATTTCAATTTTAGCAGTTGTTGTTGCATTCCTATCTCAAGGGTTTGACACAAAACTAATGTAGCCCAGTATTGATAAAGAAACAGTTTATAACATAATTGCACCAAACCTTTGAGTTCTATACTTCTAGAATAAGGTGTGAAGATGTTCCAGTGAGGTCAGATTGTTAGAATTTAGAATTACACATAAACCAGTCTTTTCGGACCCCATTTTTGCTCAAGATGTAGAATGTGTATAGAGTTATAGGGTGATGGGTAAATGTGTGATGTATGTTTTATATAGTTCCTGGTTTGTTGTATTCCCTCTGATATACTGCTGTCATGTTTTCAGGGCATTGGTCGGGATGATGATGTACAACCCAGATACGAGTGAGATTGCCAAGCCATCTGAACTCCTCTGTAGCGTTAAAGCTATCATGAGCGTTCTACAGTCTATTGAGAATTATGGTAAGTTGGGTTTGTTAAAGTTTGTTTTATTAGTCATATGTGAAATCCTGTTGTGACCATTGTAGCTAAACAGTTATCTACTGACGGCTGTTTGGGCCGTCGTAGCATTGTCTTTTCAATAAGTATGACATGATAATTTATGTGGTGTAGTACGTCTTGTATGACACATCATGCTGCAGCACAGCATGAAGCATGATATGAGATAGTCTAGAACTTGTAAACTGAAGATCAGTTGGGAAGGTCAAGGTAAAATAGGGAAGCATTATATTGAGTTAACACAACAAAAGTCATTTGTTGACCACCTCTGATTTACGTGGGAAAGTTGTCAGTTGCGATGTGAACACTGGCTAGGTCAGCTGACTGTCACACATAACTAAATGACTGTTGTAGTACACATATAACAGCACAAACACAAATAGTTTTAATCTTGTATGTCCCCCTTAAAGTAACAATACAACTATCTCTTCCACATAGTTTGCATTTGTTCATTAATTTTATGTTTACATTACATATTAATATTGCCCGTATCAAATTTCGTCTACATATTATAGTACATGTATACCATTTACATTATGTTTACAGTTCATATTGACATTGCCCGTGTTTTCAACAATGTCTTGCCACAGCAGACTCAACCATTAGACAGCTTCAGTGGAGAGAAGACAATTACTGCCAACTATACAAACTGGTAAGTCACTTAACATTTATTTGTGTTTTTATTTGCTTAGCATTTATTCATAATTGGTTAAGATGGATTTTCTGAAAATGCCATGAAAAATAAACTGAGACTTGAATATGGTTGTTATACAGTTAAAAACTAAAATTAATCTTTCACTGGCTTCTGGTATGGATAAAAATATCCAGCTTGAAGGTTACTGTAAAGGTGGGAACGAGGCTAGCACATGTAGCCAATGATTGATACTTTTTCTTGTGCACCTTCGGTAAGAAAAAAGGAACAATATTAAACAAAATGAAAAGAATTTGAAAAGTATGAACAACTTACCTGAATATTGCATTGTATAAATGATACATGCATGATTACCTTTGCTCTGACTATGAAATAATTTCTGTGTTCAGATTTTGATTGACATCAGTATATCAGTGTTTCTATACTTTCCAGGTATTTAGAAGTGTTCCTTCGACGAGTCACATGTAACATAGGACAGATTGTATACTCACCGAGTCACAAAGCATTCGTTAGTTTAACACAAGATGGTCAACAGGCTCCATTTGCTGCAGAGGAATATGCTGATCTGACAGGTCAGATTTTGTTTCTGTACTATAATAATGGTAAAACAGGGGTTCTACTTGGTGTTGAATCTATAGGGTCATAAATTTTGGTAATTTTTAACTGGATTTTACCAATTTATAGTCAAATTACCTATAATTTATTGAATAATTGACTCTTCAGTCAGAATCCTGAGGGTCAAAATGTAGCTTTTTGGAAATTCAAGCCACACAATTGATGGCACTTCACCGTCCTTGAATTTGGCTCAAGATCAGCTTAGTAAAAGAGGAAACAATCATCAAGAGTGATTAGTATGAGTTGTACCCAAACATATCCAATAGTGTAGTGGATTTTCTGTGTGAAAACAACCATCATTTATGCTATGTAGCATATTTACCAAATTGTTTGTTTGAAGATTTGACTTGCCCTTTGTTATTTCAGAGCTGAAAGCCTTAGCTGAGTTGATTGGACCTTATGGAATGAAGTTTATGGGAGAGAAGCTGATGTTTCACATTGCTAACCAGATACAGGAACTCCAGGTATTCACATTTGGTTTGATGTTTTGAGTTCAGCATCGAGGCCATAGGTTTCAATATTTGAAATGTTATACATTCAACAATGTTATGTCTTGTGATTGTGGTGTAGTAATCACATAGACAATGGGGGCTTACTGTTACTGTTTATATTTTACTAGCAAAATAGTTTTTGCTTATAACACTTATACAAATATATCTTTGTTACTTATTTGTCTTATACAAATACTTTACATTAAATGGTAACTGTTTGATTGTGCAATTTCAGAAAGAGGAAAATGTCCATGATAGATTATTAAAAATCTGAGTTCATGTTTATGTATTAACCTAACAATTGGTCAAAGATCAGTGATAATGAATATTCATTATGAGTAATTATAATAAATATATATATGAATTATAATGAATATATATATGAAGACTTACAATGAGTATTTATTCAGAAAAATTATAATGAATATATTTATATGAAGAAATATAATGAATATTCAATAAGAGGACATATTATGAATATTCAATAAGAGGAATTATAATGAATATTCAATAAAAGGAGTTATAATGAATAAGAATTATAATGAATATTCAATAAGAGGAATATATTGACACAAGTTTGTGTTGTTGTGTGTTTTTCAGAAACTGGTTATCAGTAATAAGGATGTACTTAGTCAGCTAAGGACCAGTTTTGACAAACCAGATGTTATGAGAGACCTTTTTAGGAAACTAGTCAGTAAGTATCGTTTGTAGAGCATATTGATTACACTCCTATTTTAACAATCATTGGCATAGATTTGGTTGTTTGTGAATCTCCATCATTCGTAATTAAGGTTTTCAGAGTATATTGGGTGGAATCTTGAATGCATTATAATCTTTGTGAGGATTGTTCTGCATTTAACAATGTGAAACTTGACAGCTAATCTAGAGGTAAAACGTCAGATGGGGCGTATATTCTCTGTGACAATTTGATCATTTTTTCTTCCACCTCTGATTCATTTGGAGAAGTTGTCAGTTGCTTGTGGAAGAACATATAAGTACTGGTTGGTAACCCAGGAACTCTGGTACGATCAACTGACTGCCGTACTGGTTGGTAACCCAGGAACACTGGTATGATCAACTGACTGCCGTACTGGTTGGTAACCCAGGAACTCTGGTACGATCAACTGACTGCCGTACTGGTTGGTAACCCAGGAACTCTGGTACGATCAACTGACTGCCGTACTGGTTGGTAACCCAGGAACACTGGTATGATCAACTGACTGCCGTACTGGTTGGTAACCCAGGAACTCTGGTACGATCAACTGACTGCCGTACTGGTTGGTAACCCAGGAACACTGGTATGATCAACTGACTGCCGTACTGGTTGGTAACCCAGGAACTCTGGTACGATCAACTGACTGCCGTACTGGTTGGTAACCCAGGAACTCTGGTACGATCAACTGACTGCCGTACTGGTTGGTAACCCAGGAACTCTGGTACGATCAACTGACTGCCGTACTGGTTGGTAACCCAGGAACTCTGGTACGATCAACTGACTGCCGTACATAACTGGCCGTACATATCTGAAATACTGTTGAAAAATTGTATACACATCCTCCAACCCAATGTACAATATGAAATTAAGCAGTCATTGTCTGTCAACTAAAATACAGTTGAACAGCCAGAATGTGCTGATGACACATGGGTAAATCACTACATGCTTGGTTGAGTTGTTTCCCAATTGAGTGTTTATAAACCCTTATAATGAACTTGGCCAATCATGCTGTCTAACCTTTTATGATATAGTACATTGATTATTTATTTAAGCAGTTCTGTCTAAGCACTTTGAAACAACTTTAAGATCGGACAACTGCAAAGTTTACGACTTTTTTTAATTTATTATTCTACATCATGTGGTAAATTTTCTATCTTTTATACAAATATCCCTATCTCCATAGTGATATAATATGCAGTACATAATTTCTGCAATATCTGTTCATTGTCATGTGATAAGATCAGTGGTCAGAAAAGCTGTTTTGGTGTACGGGCCTTCATATATTTATACCACAAAGGGAGGCTTAGTGATTACACTGCCATGTTGTCTCTATGTCGGTCTGACCATCGGAAAATACTGTATGTCTCAGCTATAGTTGTTCAATGATTTAAGGGATTCAGTCAGTCTTATTCTTGTCACAAGAGTTGATTTGATAGTTATATTCTAAAGATGAATAGTTTATGATATGCTACTGAATACTGTATAAGTGGATATTTTTGCAAGTCGAAAAGTTCAGATATTTTGACAGTTTTACTTGTGGAAATGTTTTCAAATCACTGAAATGAATATTGTTACATTGAATAGCCAATTGTGTATGAAATATACTTCTGTGAAGGTGGAAATTTACGTGGGCTGGTATTTTCGAGACTTTCTTGAATTTACAAAATTCGGACCTTTCCACGTTGTGAACTTTACCACTTATACAGCATTGTTTTGTGATTATTTGAGAGTTGTTAGTGATCATATTGATGTCAGGAATGGACTTTACAAGTTCATGCAAGCCAGTGATTGGTCTAAAGCCATAAAAATGGGATTGGAGGTGTGTCTCTAAACTCAAGCATCTGATTGGTTGTTTCTGGACTCAGTCTTAAAATTGACCAATGGTAAGGCTCCATTCTGATAAGTCTCCGAAACTCAATTTTATACTTTCACATCAAAGTTGTACTTGTGTATTCAGTATCGTAGGTCATTATTCAGTGAAAATAGATTTATAATGTAAGTATTAGGCAGATGTTTTTATATAAGTTGTTTTACAGATTTTTCTACCAAAAATACCCATTCGGTGGTCAAAAAATGCAAATAATAATAATTTGTTTTTCAAGACCGCACTATAGTCGAGGCAGCCATTAAGTACTTTGGTGACTTTGGTATTACCGAACAGCCAGAAACAGAGATGGTCATTTTTCAACTATATATTTTTTTTTAAACGCCAAAATCGGAAGCGGAACTGTAAAGCAACTTATAAAAAAACATTTGCCTTAGCTCTGTTAATTAGAAAATTGTGAATTTTGATGAATATGTTTAGAGGTATCAAACAGATTATATATGTGTGTGTGTATGGACGGAATATGGAGATAGTGATGAATATTGGTTAAATTTTAGGCACCAAGACTAATACAACCGGTGAGTGAGGGGAACATTTGAATGCAAACTTAAAGTTATATGTGGATTTGTTAATAAACAGCTCACAAAAATGTCATAGCACAAAATGTATTCAGAATTGTGATGTTCATTAGATAATTAATTTTAGTAACGATTTATTAACACTGGATTCTGCAACCATTGAAGATGTGTGTGTTGGTAAATGTATTTTGTCTCAGCCAGTTATTATAAATATTTGATAATGGCTGATAAATAAATGTTCTCTTTTTCTGAATTAAAAGCATGTATGTTTGTCTATTAATTGGATAAATCTGCTTGAATTTTGCGTTGTGCACCTTTGCTCAAGATTTTTCCTGAAACTCAATTTGATTAGGTATATTTGCTAAAACTCTTTGAGCTCTAAATGCTGGTGAGATTTGTTACCCTGTAGAACCGTTCTAAATAGACTAAACTCCAAATCCACAAAGACGTAAGATGATAAAGTTATTGACCCTTCAATCTTGTACACGTTTATTTCTCAAAACTAATAAAATGCTACTTACGTCAGTGTAGAATTAAGCCAACGACATGTGTATGTAATATATGAGCTGTTTGTTATACAAAACATAAGCGGATACTGTTCATTGATTCAATGTATGTTATGTGGTATGGAAACTCAACTTATACAGGGGGTGAAAATATTCTGTTTTTCAGCCAATTCCGTCTTCTTTGATATTTGTGAAGTATAATGCGATGCATCGTATTTGTTATTATTTCGTAATATTTTAAAACGTGAAGGGCTGTTTTGTGGGGGGGGGGGGTTTGTCTACCTGTCATGATGGGTATTTTCCACCCCTGATATTAGGCTAGAAAGAAACTGCTGTCAAACGTGATGGTCAGTCATGTTATGGTAGCATTCTAATCATGATATAATCCCGTCTGTGATATGGCTCATCTAGAAAACGAAGCAAGTTTGTCATTGATAATTGCTTTTGGCAGAAAGTTTAGACAGTACAAAGAATTGTTTATTGACTCTTGATCCAAGGTTTTGAGTTTGAATCCCCTTTTAGGTGAGGTTGAATTTATGATTTCACAAAACCTTGAATGCGAGCCATGGTTAGTAATCCATGAAACAGTCACGCAGACTGATTTATAAAATGTATAATTATGAGGTCATTATTTGCTTCAAATTGATGTAAAATTACTTCGATGAAACTTCAGCATTTTGATTATTCTGTAAAACAATTAGCACATACAAAAATCACATGATAATATGACTGGCTCATGCACTGAAGTTTGTCATGAGTGCTCTCCCTTTAACCCTTCTGTAAGTATATAGTACTACAATGTATATACATGTATACATATACTGTAGAACAGATAAAGGGAGAGAACTCTAAAAGAGATAAAGGGGCAGAACTCGTGACATTCTCCTGTGGGCTCGTGCAAGCTTGACTGTATGTTTCCATTTTACTGCCGCATTGATGCCTTTTTGATCTACATGTATGTGTATTGTTTTTTTTCAGGACTTGAATGATTAATTTTGTTTTTATTTTTATACTTTATTTTTTATTTTATTTAGTTCTGTGTCTTTTGTTGCATGTATTTAAAATTCTCACAAATAGGAATACTTAACTCTGTTGAATCATATATCTGGGTGAAGATGTGTGTTTTACTGTTAGTGAACAAGACCATGAACTGAACATGATTTTTATTAACAGCCATTATTTGTTTATGTTTTCTTTTGCTTTTTTTGCCTGTCCTTGTTTCCATTGCATATCATTATACTTGAACATTTCAAATACTGTTTATAATTTTTGATAACAATTTTTGATGTATTTTAACCCATCAAGTTGCTAGTTAGATTGGCATTGTCGCTGAATATTTATAGCTTTGCCAGATGGTTGCTTGTATGCCTGGCAATGCTCAGCTGATACATTTTACTTCAATTTTTATCACTATTGACAATATACTGATTTAAAGCAAGCTCATTGGTTGAAATATTGGTCTGAATTTGCATATTGGCAGATGTGAATATTTCAGTTGATTTGATTGGTAAGAGATGCAGGCATTGATATTCATTAGCCAATAAAAATCTGTGTTGCTGTTGAATAATTTTCCAGCCAATAGCAGCACTTCTTTTCATGTGTGTAGTATAATTTCTCCAATTGTTCATGAAAAAAAGAAATATTTTATGTCTAATTGGAAAAGAACTAATTAACTAACAATAATTGTCACATTTGCTTATAAATATTTAGCATCTTCCATGTGTTTGAATGTTTAAGCTTTCTATTTAAATTTGAATAGTGTTTTATAGCATCTTTTTTATCTTCTACAAATTAATTTTTTCTATGTATTACATGTATTTGACAACAATTTATTCTATAAAGATCTAGTATGAACCAGTTATTTTCTTTTATTTCTCTGAACCTTTTCTTTTACGTAATTATGATTAGTATATGGATCCATGTTTGACACTGGCCCCTTAGTTTAAGGGTCAGGGTCACATATTGCACACTGTGTCAGTGACAGCTCATGCATAATTATCAGACATATTTCAATGATGCCAGTCCATGCAGTTAAATTGGGAATTTGATTGTGTGTCATAGGGACTTGACAGGATCAATTATAAATAAGGAAATATTGTATCAAGGTCCTGTGGTTTGCATCATACATATATATTTACTGTTACAGGAAAAGCCCGACACTACACTCTAAAATAGGGGTGTTAGGGTTGGACTACGTGGTTGTTGAATCAATTCTTCATGTTTGCTTATGGTAAACTTTCTCATGTGGTTATGTTTGGTCAAACACAACTGTCTTAATCAGGGACGTCACTAAGTCTTGAAATAACATTGAATCTCCACAAGTAGCTGGGGGGTCTGGGGTGCACTCCTCTTAATTATGATCACTTTCATGCAAGAAAAGTAGCTGGTGATGATGCTAAGTTACTGGGTAATTTGACCAGCCCTAATTGACGCCCCTGCTTGACGTTGAGCCTGTTGGAACCCTGACAAGATAGCATTTGATTGCTTTCTGGACTTGGTCATCATCAGCCCTGTGTTCAGTAAAGGTATTTGCGGCTCACGTTTTGTAATGTTTTGCAATTTGTTTCCCTGTGTGCAGTCAGTGTGATACGGTGGGCAAGGGATACAATACAAAACGTTTGTAATTGTTAGCCGTAACTGAATGCAGGGCAGTTTTGTCACGCAATTTTCATGACACAGTCTGCTTATCAAAGAATATATTACTTGATAATTGATTTCGCTGTTAACTTTATACAACAAAACCTTAATAATAAGACCACCATTTTGTTCTGAAAAGGTCAGTCTTAGTTGTGATGTGGTCGGAATATTGATATAAAATGTGGAAGGAAAGTGAAAAACTGGCTATGGAAATATGGTCTAATTAATAAGGCGGTCTGAATTTTGAGGTGGTCTTTATGTGAGGTTTTACTGTACATATAACTGTTTGTTTGTATTTCAGATGTCGACAGTGTACTGCTTCGTATGACGATCATTGGAGTATTGTTGTCATTTAGAAGTCTTGCCCAGGAAGCTTTACATGATGTAAGTTACATTTGTGCTTATTTGTTTCAAACTTGGTGCACAGGATATTAAGTCAGCTGACTGTGCTGTTTTTGAAATGCTTATCATGCCTGCTGCATTTACTAAAAACTTTGATAACAATCAGGAGAATCAAAGAGGGTTGTATATCAGGAACAATATCTGGCCATTGTCAGTGCAGATTGTGCTTCTTGTTCAAGGTTTGAAGTCCCCTTATAATGTTATACAGAAGACCTTATAGGCCCAATAAGGGTAATTTGTGTTCATTTAAACTGCAACAATTGTAACATTTACTTGTATGAGAAACAAGCGTATGGTCATTGGCTGAATGTTATCAGTAATGTCCCTTTCTTTTTTGAAAAAACCTATAAAAGACATCTTGTTTACAATATATGTCATGTTTAACCTTGTTGTGATTTCCGTAAAATGCCAATATGCTTGACTTTCTGTATGCGATGTAAATATGTGTCCGAACATAAAGCATTGACTACAACTCCACTACAACCAATCATATTTGAAATTGCCATCATGTGATGAGATGTCACTGATTTATGTACACCTGAGAAACTAGGTTACATTTAATTGGTTGACAAGATATGAAATATCTGCTGATTGCATTGATATTGAATCTTCTGAAATTTGATGGGACATTATTAGTATGTGAATAACTCAATTTAAGGACATACCGGGGTACTTAAATTTGTGAATATTCTGGATAATGCAGATATTTCGAAAGAAATGTATTTATGACACTTAATGGGGCTCTAAGTTGGCCCTCTGTCTCTAACGGATGGCAAAACCTGAACCATTTGACTGCAAGCAAAGAGTTTAATGCCAGAATGGTAACTCAGTTTTGATAGGGAAGGATTTGTAATAGTTTTTGCTGTAAACCTTTGATTTTGTCGAGTGAATCATATTTAATAAAGTTAAGTATCTCAGGGAATGATTTTGTAGTGAGATACTATGATACAGTATGTAAGCTTTCTGGTTTACAGGTACTGGAAGACAGGGTACCATTTCTGATAGCTTCTGTCAAAGATATTCATCATTACGTGCCAAAATCAAAGGACTCAATGGTGTGTATATTATATTGATATTAATGTATATACTATATGTATGGATTATTTTATACTTACGTCTTATATTTATAGTATACTGGTCAAAAGAGCTAACCCCCCATTTTGTATTTTTCGCGTCTTCATCGCAAAAGGAAAAAGTGATAAATGTGATTTATGACAGGTTTACATTGACGTTTTTCAAGAGTTTAATTCATTTGAATCATAAATGGTATAGCTTACTGTAATCAAATTCAACCGAATAAATATTTTTGGAAACTATTTGAACTTTGACCGGTAGGTTAGCACTTTTGACCAGTTTATATATATGTATATGTGTGTATTTAGTATGTATATGTAGGTTATATTATATGACATTATATTATATATTGTATTATTTTGTATAAAATATTATATTAAACTATAAATACATTTATTATATATCCTAATTATCTGACATTATGATTAATTGCTGAATATTGGTTTTCATCCTTTAACATATTAGTTCCACACCTACAAATTGTTTCTAATTGTCTTGTTCACTAATTCCTCATGTTAAATTTGTTATGCCCCTGTCCATCTGTTCAAAAAATTGGTTTATGATCTATAACTCTTCAGAGGATGGCTGGATTCGATTTATATTGGGAAAACAAACATTAGATGATTAAATACAAGTCAAGAGCAATTTCATTTACAATCCACTAGTGTTTGGAGGAGTTATGGCCCTTTTTCGATGTAAAATAACCCTTGAAAAACCTTAGTGGGGGCATCCGTGTCCTATGGACTTTTCTTGTTCGTGTTATTCTGTATACTAATATAAACTTGTTTTGAAATTTGCTTAAAAATCACTTATCTTGCTTTGCTTTTTTCCTGCCATTCAAACGGGAATATCTGTTAACAAGCAAATGTTATATAATCTTGTTTCATTTGAAAGAATGGGTTTCTTCACCATTGAATAATGATATGATCTCAAGACAAAAATATCTTCTGTTAGAACTTCACTTGTGTTTTTGCTCTGTGACAATAAATGTGTAGTCAATCAGTAGCATCTTTCATTAAATAAATCTTTAGATTATTTCTATGCAAATTCATTTATTTGCTTTTTAGATATCTTTGTTTGCATTTACATTTTCCATTTTTTGTTCACCATGTAGCATATTGATTGATATATTGATTGATTCAGAAATGAATTTTATTAGAACAATTTTACCATGAATTTGTCTATCATTCGTCAATCATTTAATCGGCGAGTCGGTCAATCAGTGAGTCAGTCGGCCAGTGATTGAATAAGTCAATCAGTCGAACAGTCTGTCAGTTGGTCAGAGTCAGTCAAGCAATCAAGCAATTATTCAATCAATTAATATTTCTATCATTCATCAATCAATCAGTCAATCAATAAATTAGTCTATCAATTATTGTTTTTATGAACTAACAAGCCATATCTTTTCTTTATAAACTTCACCATTATGTTTGCTAAATCTTGCTTTCTCTCTGGACAGCATTCAACTATCCGCAGCAAGGTTAGGTCTTGTTATATTATAGACGTTGTGGTTTGTGTCGTTAAAATTATTGCTGTAAACTTGTGCTTGTTAAATCTTGTGTGAGCTGTAGCAGCTAGCAAGTTGAGGTTGAGGCTTTTTGCTTGCTTGACAGAGAATTTACTGGAGCCAGCTTGATTTAACATGCCACTAAGCTTTGGGGGATGCCAGTACTGTTTTCCTTCATTGTATGTTTTAAGAGGTTGAGTTCATTTTGCAGTTTAATGTAAATCTTGAGTCTGGCGTAAATCTTGAATTTTCTTTATGTAGTCAAAGAAGTCTTAACATAGTCATCAGAATGTTGAGTAATCGAAGAAACGTTGAATAAAGTTATGAACATTTGAATGAAAGAACATTTTTGAATTAGGAAAGAAAATTTGAATAGTAATTTATCTTAATAATTTATAAGATCTTGAATAATGATAGGAAATGTCTGTTGAAAATATGATATGATTTCATCCAGGGAGCTTGGCATGGTGATTAATGGGTTTCACTCCTTCGAGCTGATTATTTTCTGCAGGAATTTTAACAATTTAAAGGTGCCTGATCATAGAAGAAAATTTGCACCTTAGGCAAAAATTAAAAATATAATCGTTTGCTGTCTCCTGTCTGACACAATAAACCCACTCTGTTTCAAAAATTGTATTGACTCAAGTCTAGCTTTATCATCTTAAAGTTACATAGTCCTATTTTTTGACAAGATATCTTTAGTGTCGAATATAAGAAAATTAGTGGTAATTTACATCATACAGAATGTACCCTACAACACTGCTCTGTCACTTTTCTTACATGTTTGCCAAAACTACAAATACAGGTGTCCGATACCGGTAGTTTCTAACCTGACCTACCCGCCGAGTTAGTGCAAGCATAGGAATTACCAGTATCGGACTCATGTTTTGCAGTTCCAGGAAACTTTTAAGAATGTTTTGGAGTACAGTAAAACTTCGAAACCTCGAACTGCCATCGGACCGAGCAATTAGTTCAAGCCATCTACCTGTTCGAGCCATCTACCGTATACATGTATATGTACAAACTGACTGTCACCGGTGCAAGTGTACTAAGCATGCTGAACGCATGGCATTTGTGTGTTGTTAGTGTTTTCATACTGAATGCACGTCGATCAATAGTCACAGCATTATTCATAATAATAATAATTAAAAAAGAAATGAAAGAAAACTAAAACATATTTAAGTAAATGATTCGTTTATTCTTACACACATGTAAACAATTAGGCAGACATACAAAATAAGCCTATGTAAACATGAATAAACTAGAACAAACAAACTCTCACATTCGAACGTTTAATGTTTCGTAAGATATTTAATAGATCCATTAAGTGATTTGTTTGTCACATAAGTACATGTACACTGTATTGTTTATAGTGCAACCATCAAGTAATTATCACTACGTGCGAATAACACATGTCACCAATCTTACCTGTCAACAAATAATAGAATATCGCTCGGTCCATGAAAGGTGTGAATTATTGTATTGTTCGACCTATCTGGGGTGAACAATGAATGAAATGGTATCTAGGGACCGCAAAACCTGTTCGAGTATTTGACCTATCTCCGTTCGAGTGATCTACTGTTCGTAAACAGGCGCGTAGCTAGGCTTACCCACGTACGCACGTGCGTAAAATAATTTTAGACAGGTCGAAAAAATAAAAATGAAATAAATGCGAAAAACGCAATATAAATGTACACTGGGAGTTAAGGGGGTGAGGTGCAGACTACCGGAAAAGACACCATAGACTGTTCCAATTACAAAAATAATCCCGGGGAGCACGCCCCCGGACCCCCCTACGCGCCTGGTTAATATGAAATAAGAAGGGGTTTTGCCGAGACCTAAGAACCTGTTGGACCCAAAACTGTTCGAGGTTTCAAATTTTTGCTGTATGTCTGTATGAAGGCATTAACATGCCATTTTCTCAAAATTATTTCTTAGCACATTTTGATAGAAAAATGGGACTATCTACGTAAAAAAAAAGAATTTTACCAACTTATCGACCCAACTTGACGAAGTAGTATCAGGAGTCAGCAAACATTGGGTTTATAGTGTGGCCTTTGAATGATATAATAATATCTCAGCTGGTTCTGCAATGTGCTACACTCATAGGAAGGTTTAACAAGTACAAGTCTCTGTGTTGTGTAAAACTTGAGTTTGGTCTGTGATTCTCTAAATTTCTGTATACTGCAGATCACTTTTTATTAAGTTTTGCGAAATCAGCCTATTTTACATAGTGAGCTATTCTGATTTTTTTTTGGTTCTGTTCCAAAATGTACATATTTTGCAGATATTGTTGAAATTTTACACCATTTTCAGCTTTATATTCAGGAAAATATTGAATTTCATGCTAAAAATGATTTCCTGAAATTCAGCAAAAAAAGTTAGTCTGCTGCAAAATAATAGTGATCTACAGTATTTTGTTTAAGAAATATCCTTAATGTGGTAAAGTAAGCAGATTCACATGGGTATTTTTGTAAATTTCCTCTGAATAAGATATTAATAATGATTTATGATTCAATTTTGAACAAACAAAGAATACATCAGTTCATCTCAAGTTTTCTTATCAGCTAAAAATCATTGTTTAAGTGTTTCTGATTACGTAATCCTGTGATATGTGCTGAGATACTATATCTTAGCCCCAATACGGAGCACAGGGGCTCCAAGTCTGTAAAAACATCAGAGTCGTTATATTACCTTGATCATGTGACTTCCAACCCCGTCAAATGAACGGATGAACTATCACTTGAATCTGGTCTGGTTTCACAAAATTTCTGAAATTGAGATTTTTCTTAGGCCACACCAAATTGATCAGTAGTTCTTCGGATTTTTTGAAGAAAAAGATGGGGCGAGCGAGCAAATTTTTTATTTTTATTTTATTTTTTACTTCTCAGAATTTCACAGGCGGCGAGGTTTTTTTTTACAATTTTATTTTTCTTATATTTCTCAATATTTAACTGGCGGCGCTTTTTTCCCAATTCTATTCTTTTTAATGAGTAGCAAATACAAAAACATTGAGCAATGCTGGTTGCAAACTTAAAACTAGACATCAGGCAACTACATAAGCTTGCATTAAGCACCTTGTGCGTATGTGAGCTGCCCACTTTGACTTGAATGTTACCATGAGATGCACAACTAGTTTCTGTTTAATGGGTCATAAATTCTCCTAAAAGTACCTTCATGGATAATATGCATTAGATGTCTTATACATCCACACATCTGATTGCTATGTTTGCCAAGTTACTTTCCTTGAGAACTGAGTATGTCTTGCCTTAAACTAAATATTAAATACCTGGACACACCGACTGACAGGGCGATTCTTAACCATGTGAAAAATGTATAGCTAGTCTTCTTATGGCATTTCAAGTTTAAAAGTATTATGTTCAATAGCACCATGTTAGTCTTGGCTGAATTTCAACAGCCAACTTCAGAATTTCAGTTCCATCTGATTTCCTCTGTTTTGGACAAAATAATGGTTATATTGTAAAGCCTCAGAGTAAGGGGGCTTACCATTTTGTTTTCTAATTTCTAGTTGTGAGGCTTTTCTTCTTACCTATATTAATGCATTTTTCCAATCAAGATGTTTATAACGAAGCATCGAATCGTACACATATGTGTTGATCAGAATTATAGACTGACCAAACACATATTATACAGCTCCATGCTCGCTTTATTCTATCCGAATTCGTTTACATTTTCTATTGTCATCTGTTTTCGCGACTGCATGAATTTTCCAGTATTCGTATGATTTTCCAAGCTTGTCACGAGTATTTCATGTTACACAAGTATCCCAAACCTTTAAATGTCTGTGTGTGTATCAACGTTCATTTAGCCTATAAAGTTTTGATGCATTGAATATAAATTTCCTCCACATTGTCTACGATCCTTGTAGGTACTCCCATGTTTACAATGCATTGTGGGAGTGTTAACTACGGTTGCTAGGCATATATTTAATATCGTTGTCATCTTTAAGGATGTACAGATGTGATTTTAATGACAGATTATATCATCGATGTTAATTGTGGGCCAGTTAAGAGGAGCTAACTGTAATATTATCACGACACCATGTGTGAAATGCAAAGCGACTTATTTAATGAATTTGGAAGCCAATGAAAAGATGTTACAAACGACATTTAAGAACGACTACTCTTGAAAGCTTTAAATATTGGACAGACGATTTTCGGAAATCGTGGGATCTCCCGAACGCTTCAGCAAACGGTAGCATTTGTTCCAAAAGGTAATTAATTGAATGAGAGTAACTTTAAATGCGAAAAGTAGCCTTTATTAGCGCCGAATTTCGCGCACAGCAAAAAATAAAATTTGATTTTTGACGGAGGTGCGAGCGGGTAAATTTTTATTTTATTTTCTACTCTTGCATTTTAAAGGAGTGGTAAATCCGACGAACTATAAATCAATTTGGTGTGGCCTTAGCTCAAGTATTTCGTGTCTTGCATATTGTCCCGCCACCAATTGTGTGGCTAGTAGATCTATGTTTTTCACCATCCTCAGTACCCAGGCTATTCATAACATACATGTATATGATACCCTGGGCAAATTGGCTAGCGAAACTTCGTAATGCATGAATATTCATTAGCATTTCTCGACCAATGAAATGGACGATAACAAAACAGAAGGAATCTCCTTTATGAAGAGCTATCGCTCACATTGTCCTGCTAACGTTTGTGTGGCTAATAGTTCTAAATCTAAGCCTTCTTTCATTGTACAAGCTCTTTTGAGTTTACTACCTGTGCATTCTTTAAGGTAGATACATGTAGTCTCGATGTTCTGTCAAAATATGCTCCGTCATAAATATGAGAAAATTGGTGGTCTTCCTACTGATGTATTCTACAATACTGCACTGTCATTTTTGGTACATGTTTCCCATAGCTACAAATGCACGACTCTGATACAGGCGTTTTCTATCCTGAGCTACGTGCTGAGTCGGCATTAGCATAGGAAAAATGTACCTGCAACAGACTCGTGTTTTGTAGTTTTAGGAAAGTTTTACGAAAAAGTATGTTGTTTACAGCAGATCTGTATGAAGGAATTAACATGTAATTTAAATTAAATGCTCAGAATTATTATTTAGAACATTTTGATAAAGAAATAAGACTACATGTATCTACCTTTAACTGGAAATGCAAGTTCTTGAAATATAAGTTTGAGGCTGATCTCAAGTGAGATTTTTTGTGAAATTGCTGCCAGACATATGCACCTTAAATTTTAACTCTTTGCATGGAAGCAATTGTATTTGTGTTGTTTCTGTTGTGTTGTTGATGTTCTTGAAGTTCTTGATGTATTTCTTGAAAATGCTCAATGACATTTTCGCATGCAAAATAAATTAACAAGAACAGATTGAAAAGGAAATAGAACAGAAATTAAATGGAAATGAGATTCAAGTATTTGGAATGATCTTAAAGATGTATCTGGCTCTTCTGAGCATTAAATGTTTGAATGGGCTTCATTCAGTATTGCTGTTACATGGGCTAAAACATCCTTAATAAGAACTATAGTAATGTATAACCATTTGAAATTGTCTTGATTTGTCATATTACTCACAGACAAAACTAGAAAAAAAACCCTGCCTGATATAACAATACAAACTTCTATTTTCGATAAATATGGATTAATACATAATGAGTTTATTCTTTGTTAATGCATATTTATTGACATTTGAATGACATGAAATATATTTTTCATGCTTGTTTAGTTAATGACGCCCAAACATGGGTATAATATTACTTTAGATTTATAACAGTCTTAGACAATTTGTGGATGACTGTTGTTGAATAGTTTACATGTTATGTTGTGTCAAGATGCTGTAGTGAGAAAAAAACATCATTATCTGTTGAGATTTAGTGCTAGTGTTTAGGTCACTCCTAACAATGTATTTGATTGCTGTGCTCAACCCAGGTATTTTTATTTGGGTAGGGTGGTCGAATAAATTTCTTTTGAAACGGGTCTGGCATATTATGGAAGAAAAACATACAACATTAAAGTTGATTTAGCAGTACACATTTACATAATAGTTATCATTTACTGGTGTAAATGGTGTCCTTCTTGGAATGGACAAGGACTGAGAAAACTGGAATTATGCAAACATTCAGCCTAGAGAGTTAGGGATGTACAGTAAAACCTCAATAATACGACCACCCTTGAGACCCTTGAAAACTGGTCTTAATATTGAGTTGGTCTTAATATTGAGGTTGAATAAAGAGGAAAATGGACTTGTGTTCTTTATATTGAGTTGGTGTTATTATTGAGGTGGTCTTTAAGTGAGGTTTTACTGTAGTATGTTTTGGTCTTTGGAATAAAGGTGAATTGATCAGAGTGCAGTGAACAAATTCATTTTACGGATGCCTTAGTGCTTAATGTAGTTTAATAGTCAAGTTGTTGAACTCAATTATGGTAACTTGTAAAACATTGGGAGCTATGGAGCCTGGCCCCCTAATTTTTATAGAGATACAAATGTCAACTGATGTTGAGAGTTTTTTGCTCTGGAAAGGTTAAATTGGTACTAAATTTTTAACTATGGAAAATAGATATTGCTATAGAAGAGTGGTTGATGCTGAAGAGATGGCCACTCTGGAGAGGTTGATGCTGAAGAGAGGGTCACTCTGGACATTAAAATGATGATAAAATATTTTAGATAATAATGCTTACTTTTCTGAGTAAAATTAGAGTACACTTGGGTACTTTTGCTGAAGGTCATGTCAGCACAATGGTTTAAGCCTTGCACTATTGTTGTGGTGGTCTAGCACAGCCCACTGTGTGTTGTTTGACACCAATTTCACGTAAACATCTCATCTGACGTGTGTTTTTTCTCAAACTTTGTTTGAGCTATAGAGTGCAATAATGCATTTCCTTGCATACCAGACTGGAGTTTCCCTTGCTTACATCGGTGCTGGAAACCCCCATCCCTCGCAGTTTACACCCTCCTTATGTAGGATTAGTTGGTGGCTAATGATGTCAACTTTTTGATGCCACATAATAATGATGAATAATAACTTGAATGGATTTTATAAAGATTCTTATAATTGATAATCAAAAAAGTTGGTATGCATATTAAATTTAGACATACAAGCACCAATATATAAGATAAGACTGTTACATTACCTTAAACTCATCATAAGAATGTTAGATAAGATTTCATCGGACAGGTTCGAGTATGGAGGGGGAAGAGAGCTTGTGTAAGCCGTACATTCAAGCCAAGTGTTTTACTGTGTTCATTGTTCAGAGAGTTTATGTATTGTAACGTGTTGTACATAGCCTCTGTTACTGTAACTGGGACTACAATACAACCTCGCCAGAGCAACACTCTTTGGCAGATGCAAAATGTGACTGTTGTTGAGAGGTTGTTGCTCTAGAGAGGTTGATTTGTTTGTAAGATTTTACTACATAAAATTGGTTATGTGGTTGAAGAGAGGTTGTTGCTCAAGTGGGGGCAGCTCTGGAGAGGTTGCACTGTATATATATAAATCCAAATTTTACCCATGTTTGAATGTGTACACTTGATGATTGATGAAATTCATTATTACATTGAACTGCATTAAATTTATTGCTAACATGTTACTGATGTTAATTAATGAAAACTTTGTTTCATATGCAAAAAAATCATATTTACCTGGGAGGTATTACCGGTATGTTATGAATTAAAATACAAAAGAAAATATTTATGTATACTCATTTATATTTTTGATAAGTGATCACATTTATTTGTAAAAATGATAAAAACTAATAAATTAATAAAATAATTTTTTATGGTTTGTTAGTCCAAATACTGCCCTGTACTGCATATACAGTGCATGTTGTATATACACAAGTATTACATCAGTTTGCTGGCAAGGGAGATAAATGACTTCTATTTTCAGTGAGGTGTAGTCTCCCCTTTATGATTAAATTGCTGCAATGTATATATTTTGTATGTTATGTATTATTTTTTCTCTATAGATGGTAAGTGAATTGGCTTCATCGGCTGGTTTACCTTGCAGTATTGATCCTATACTTGTACAAGTGCTACGACAACAGAAAATTGGTAAGTTATAACCTCTATATTGTATTATACTCAGTTGGGAGACCAGTCTCTGATTGCAGCCTTTTCATTGGTCGATTTTAAAACTGCACTCAAAAACAGACCAATCAGATGCTTGAGTTTTGAATCTGGTCTCTCAGTTTGGACTTGGAGATCCACTTTTAGAAGTTACTTTCAATATTTTTTTGTTTCTTAAATTTCTGAATGCTGCAAAATAGGTGTATAAAACAGCATCAAATTTGACAGTAGATACGAATATAAAATCACTTTCTCAGTATGTTTAAGTGTGTATGAAACACTTTCCTCCTATTACTAATCCTCTTAATTTACTTAGTTGTAGTAAATTTGAAGTAAGATATACATGTTTAAAGTGAAACCCCAATAACTAGACCACCATTAGTTCTGAAGAAAGTTGGTATTGGCTACCAGATTGTTAGATTGATGAGTTAAAATATGGAAAATAAATTAAAAATGCTGTATAAATATATTGTCATATCAATGAGGTGGTCTCAATTCTGAGGAGAGTTCTAGATGAGAGGTTTTACTGTATTGTGTGTGTTAAATTGTTCATCTTTGTTTCCCCGATTTATTTCAGAACATGCTGAATCTGAATATGATGTTGCTTGTTTACTGATGGTGTTTGTGGCGGTGTCTATACCGAAACTTGCTCGAAGTGATGCTTCCTTCTTTAAGGCATCAGTAGAAGGTATTTATGTTGTATATATTTCACAGAGATTTGTTTACTAAATTGTTGCTAGGAGACAAATATAGGGATGTAGTTAATCTGAAGTCAGTGCTGGCACACCTGAGTTTATGATAATGTTCTGACAGAGGATCAACTTAAATGGCTGGATGGATTGCAAAATATATTCATGCAATTTTTCTTGGGTTAATTCTCTAATACAATTGTTAAAGTCATCAACTTTTGTTAAAAACATGGCTGCTAGTGAGTGGGTAGTTCTATAAGTTGCACAGTGAAACTCGAATGAAAGATCTAGGGCCATGATGACCCTTTTGTATTTCGAGTATCGATAAATGTTGATTATACCCTGTTTTCAGGTCATTTGAATAATACACATTGTTTAGCTAAAGCAATTAACCAGCTTGCAGGTGCACTGTTCTATCTACATGGTCCAGGCGACACTGAACAAAGATTGCAGGAATTCTTGGCTGTAAGTATACATTGATTTTACACATAGGCTGAACTGCTTTTATACAGATCAAAAGCCTTGTGTTAAGTGGGGTTTGATCATGAATTTCACAATCCCTAAATTTACCTCGAGTACAGGATTGTAACCAAGGCAGCAGTCATCAAGAGTGAATACATGTAGTATAAAATTCGCAAATAAATATGTACAAACTAAATAAGGTTAGCAACAGTTTTGAGACTTGTGTCAGAATGCGGCTTTTTCATTGGTCATATTATGGCTGTTGTCAGATGCCACCAATCAGATGCTTTAGCTTTGATGACTGCTTTATTTGCCTGACTGGATTGCAGATTTTTATAAAAACATAGTTATAGTGGTTTTTTTTTAGAGTATAATAATGAAATTGAATGGTTTAATTTGATTGAATATGGTAAGTTGACAATTTATTCAAACGTGACTAATTACTTACATTACAGCTTGCATCGTCCAGCTTACTGAGACTGGGACAGGAGAGCGAGAAAGATGCCGTGAAGAATCGGGAATCTGTCTACTTACTGCTGGATAAGGTATGCATTTGTGTGATTAGTTTAATGATCATGTGGCTTTTATTGTTATTTTATCTCTTCTACTAAAAAGTTATGAGTTATGAATAAGTCTATTTTGCGCTGAGGTTTTGAGATTGAGAGTGGTCTCTATTTTTTGTGTTTTAAGATCTCTAGTTAGTTGTGATATGACTGATAATTATTCTGTTGATGACATAATAAATCTGGATAGCTGCTTAAACATCTAACAAAGGATATATTGAACCAAAATAAGTTGATAATGACAAATGATTTGAACATGGCGGTTGCTCTCAAGTTTATAACCTCAAAACCTGGTTCAGAAGCCACCAAATTTCTCAAATTGAGATCTATATATCTCCAAGTTAAATATTGCATTTTAAGTAGAATGAAAATTATGTAAGGTGATGTCTCACTTTTGGTTGTGGGACTAGTATGTGTGAGTCTACTTTATATACTAGCTCTCTGATTGGTTATGCATATTTAGCTTAAAATAAATGTTCTAAAAAATTTAATTTTGTGACAGATCAGAACCAAATGCTTTTATGAAATCAGTGCCAGATTCTGATATTGTAGCAATTTTAATCCATTATCCTGGTATAGGCCTCAAATTTATTCTGTATTTGTTTTATAATTTCAGATTGTGCAAGAATCACCGTTCTTGACGATGGATTTGCTGGAATCGTGTTTCCCGTATGCGTTACTTAGAAATGCTTACCATTCTGTGTATAAACATGCGGCCGAAACGTAAATCAGTGTGACTAGTTTACAGTACAGTGCAACCTCTGAACAGTAACACATTGAAGGAGATGGACATTTTGACTGTTGTTGAGAGGTTGTTGCTCTAGAGAGGTTAAATTGGTGGAGAACTTGACTACAGGAAAACTTGATACCGTTGTTGAAGACAGATTATTGCTCAGGACAGGGTCGACAGGTTGCACTGTATGTACTGGTATCAAACTATTGGAAGAAGAATCTGACTTGATAGATGAAGATTTCAAAAGTATTATGTGCAATCTACATAGTTTTATGTGAAAATATAACATTGAACTGCATTTTAAACTTTTCGACTTTGCAACCATTCACATCGATTTTTGATGAATCAGCATAAAATCTGCAGCATGGATGATGTTATGTCAATATTACATTGTGTTAGCGTGTGTGTTACTGGGGCTGCAGATCTGGATTTACACCAACGTTTTTATTGAAAACCCTGTTTTGTCATCTATTGTATTGATATATACTATTTGGAAAAGTGACTTTGTATTTAGTTCCAGACAAAATGTATGTTAGAACGTTGCTTTATAATATATACAGGAAATATTATGTCATCCCTTTACAAATAGGTTACAATTACAAAATGTATAACAGGTGGAATTTGGTCCGTTTTTTTCCAAATATTTCGAGCTAGCAAACTGAATGTTCATCTATTCATGATTTTAATAATCTTTGCAAAATACCTGTTAAAATTTGATAATAATTTTTCCATCAATTTGTAGACAGGATCTGAGGTTAAAGATTTGAGTTTGGAGGCCTCTGATTGGTTGTTTCTGAGCACAGTGTTAACATTGACCAATGGCATTAGTGCATTCTAAGACTGGTCTGCTTATTCTGTGTTATAACCTTGAACTCTGAATTTAAATTAATGGGCATTGTGAACAATAGAGATCTGAGATGGTTTTCAGATTTGATGGGTGTAAATTAAAGAGATTTAAGATGTAGAATTGTATAATAATTTAGATAGCATTTGTACTCTACAGCACAGCAAAACTGCAGCTTTTTTGTGTTTCTCATTGTCTTCCCATGTGCTTCAAGAAGCAACATATACAGTAAAACCTCACTAGTAAGACCATGATCATGGGTTCCATTTGACCCTTAAATTGACCCTTTAACCACTGGATCTTCCTAAAGGCCACATGTGGACCCTTAGGAGTATACAGTAGAAGGGATAAAGGGAGAGAACGCATGACAATCTCCAGTGAATTTAAGTGCATTTTTCATTCAATCAGTCTTTTTTTGTTACAAATCTGTTGAAATCTATGTCAGTGAAACACTTATGCTGTAGTGATGTCAGAAATACTAGTATAGTTTTGAATTGGTGCAATAAATTCAATAATCTCTTGCTATGTAATCAAGTTTTATATAATATTTGGCCAAACATTATTCAGCTTTTTTGGTGAATTCAGCTTCTTGCAAATTTTATGTATAATGCCTTTGCTGTATAATTCACAGTTAATCACCCATTTATTCCCAGAAAACCCTTTGTACTGGACATCTTCCTGGTCCAGGACTTATCTGTTCAAAGGGGATCCAGTGAATGTTTTATAAATAACTATTGTTGAAAAACAAATGCTGAAATAAGCATTATCAAGAAATGCTCTAGTCACTGTTATTTTTTTAGAAATGTTAACAGATCTAAGTGCAAGACTTGACTAGCATTATGATGCCGTTTGTATTTGTATGCAAGGTAATTTGTAGGCTCAGTCCATAATCAAGTATTCATTTATATTAAATCTATGCCTTTGTCATATATTTCACTCAATCATGTTATTTCATTGTTTCAAAACTTCATTATATAGAATAATCAATTTATTGTCATTTCTTTTCTATTAAATTATCTTGGTCAGTGTATTTCAAAATACCATGCAAATATGATGAAACCTTAATAATAAGACCACCATTGGTTCTAAAGAAAATCAGTCTTGTAAATGGAATAACTGTCTGATTTATACAGGGTTAACATGTTGAAGAAAAGTGAAAGACGGATCCATCAAAATATGGTCTTATTACATATACTAAGGTAACGGTAGTTATATATAATTTCAAGGTGGTCTTGAAATGAGGTTTCCCTGTTCTTCGCAAATATGGTCCAGCAATTATAAATACATCAATTATTTTTATCTTAAGGTATATGTATGGCATGTACAGGGAAGCGTGGATGCATTGTGTCTGTTGTTAATTTATAGCAAATTAATGACACTACTATTTTAGGTGTAGATCCAAATATGCTCATAAATATATTCCCTTGCTTGTAGAACTTATAGCGATTCATATATTGCATATTTATAACTATTGAATTTATATGTAAACTACACAAAATGATGATTTTGTACCATATAAAAACTTTTTTACAAGAATCTATCTTTGTGGTTTGTTTCGTCCCCTCATCTCCGTACTGAAGGCCGAATATATGCATACTTGTATACTGGTCAGAATAGCTAACCCACCATTGTGTGTGTCTTCACTACATTACACAATATGATGATATGAAACAATGTTGGACCCAAGGGAGCAGGTATGCCATTTATGTTAGAGACAATCCATGCACAAGAAACTGACAAAAATTTATTATACAGACTAATAAGAAACTGGGGTAAATATAACTTTATTGTCGATAGAAAATTGTAAATAGAAGGCACAACCTTGGAAGGCATGACATTCGGCAAGAAAATGAAATATTTCATAAAACAAAAATGATACACGGCATGGTAATGCTCACAAGTACATGTATAATCAAAATATAGGCCATATACAACAGTGTGATTATCACCCTTTTTCCATATCATTTTTTATTTTCTAGCAAAGGACATCACACACCTTGCGCCAGTGATGGTCAATTTGCAGGGGAAAAATTCACACAAATATGGATAATATTCAATTCATTCTTAATGGCATAACAGAAATACTACCCTCAAACAAGCAAAGTTATTACAATATATTTTTTGTCAAAGGTACTAGATGTATATTTTGTTAGTATTAAACATAGGTCAAATATATGTTATGCAATGGACCAATGTTGAAATCTGAAGTGACGGAGAAAACGCCATACACTCGGCCTCTTTATTGTTCAAGAATTGGTTATTGTGAACTTAATACATAGAAACATATATATACAAGTGTTACCATTTCAGATTCTACTACATGCAGTAAGCAAATTCTTAAGTTATAGATTGCAAAATAAAATGACTTGAATATAATATACAATATCACTATTATATAAAAATGTATATAAAAAAGTTCAATGATTTGTTTAACAAATTAGTAACACATTATTCCAAATATTCTCTATGAGAAATTGATTTTCAAAAGGACAAATCACAGGACAGCATAGACAAGTTGACATTTTTATATAACAAACAGTATTACTTTTTGACATCTGTAATATATAATCTTAACAATAAATGCATACATGTATATATGTATTAATGTCATTCCAGGGCCATCCATTAGTGGTCAGCCAGAACATCTTGACCGACTATAATCTATCTGACCAGGTTAGACCCTGGCTCCGTGTTCACAAAGGACCAAATGATCCTGATTAATATAAGCAACTTTCCGAAAGCAATTCATAAACTAACAAAAAATACCTAAAAATCTTCTGCCGGTAATTACCATGGTGAAAACATTCAAAACTGTACCTTTTGTTAATTAATCATAGTTATAACTGAAATTGGTCCTGATCAGATCAGGCTCAATTTTAAAGAATTGATTTTAATTTATAAATCATAATCTTTTTCCAAATAATCATGAAACCTTAAGTAAGTTAATGTCTTAAAAATATTGCAAAACGATCATATCTATCACAGTATGTAAAACAATTTAAATTTCAGTAACAAATTTTTCGAAGTATGACAGAAATTATATTTGATCTTGACTCTGATCCTGAAAACAAATTCTTTGTGACCACATGCCCTGGGGCGTATGCTTACAACTGTTACCACTCTTCACTCAAGTCCCTCGTGTGGTCATTTGAGTGTGTGACAGTGAAGGGCATGCAAATACTTCTGAGGGTCGAGTATTCTTTCTGATCCACCATCTTTAAGATCCGAGTGTGAATCTAAGATTGTGCATTTACTATTGATTATACCCTTTATACTCGGTATGCGGCACGAGGTACTTGCACTCAATCTCAGATTCACACACAAAAAAGCTGGATCACAAAGAATACGTCACAAGAGAAGGTCATGAGTTCTCTCCCTTGCATATCTATATACATGTACTACAGAAGAGATAATGGGAGAGAACTCTAAAAGGTGTAAAGGGAGAGAAATCGGGACAATCTCCTGGAGACTACTCAGCACTCTGTGAGCTCGGTAATCCACCCCGACTCAGCAGTGTAAATTTTTATGTCCAAGTGCCAAGTAGTGCGAATTGGGAAGTCTTGAGTGCAGAGTGGCAGGTATAATCCTGGGCCCTGGTATCAGAGAATGGTGTCATTCTTTAACAAATTAATTCAACAAAACATCAAATGCAAAAAACAATAAAGCATAAGCAAGCCCTGAGTAAAAAATCACAGCATAATATTACAAAAATATCTGATTTCTATACATTCAATAGCAAATTTTCTATATAAAACAACACAACTATAATATCTTGTATGACTAGCAATAAAGTACACATCATAACATCTATATTCATCAAATATGCCACTCAGATCTACAGAACAGAAACAAAAGGAAGACGACATTGCGGGAAATATACTCAACGCCATTAAAAACGCAACTATTTGACCTAGTGGCGTCAGTTTGTAGTGCCAACTGTCAAAAGCGTGTGACAGTCATCTATGTGTTAATTCTTGTTCAAAACTTTATTAAACGCTCGAACAATTATTTCATTATTGATTAATTTTATGAAATTATGTTTGAGAAATAAAGAATACTTTTGCCTTTGTAATGTCACTTTATCTATGTACACAATATTTGGTTGCGTTTTTATTGGCGTTAAGTATAATTGCATAAATACATTGCATCTAAACTTTGATTTATCTATGAATTTTTATTGCGTAGTTGGATAACAATTATACGTAATAAGTAAGATGCTCCTGTAACAAGCCAACACTATGTACACTAAATGCAAATCTGGATATGCAAGCATCTTTGTTGTGAAGCCAAACTTCCACCTTAATATACACAATAAACAAACATCTCAGGATTTCTGGAGACGGTTGCCAGGAAGTGCCTGGGAGGTGATATCTAAAGATGAACTAATGTCGCTGTAAAATATTATTTGAGTCAAAGTCAAAAGTTAATTAACAGATATTCTTACTTAGATAGAAGGTGAAGCAATCATACCTTCTTTCTGGTATCAATCTATTTCATGAGTGGTGATTGTCTTATGTCCTTAAAAACATTCATTTATCAAAAATATAACAAAAACTATCACATTCTACAGTATATGAATGGTTACGACACATTGTACAAATATTTGTAGGTAACATACACTGTCATTCACAACCCAATTACCAACCTTGAATATCAACGAGATGTAAAAATCTAGAATAAAAGCCATTCTTGCTACATTTTTAAATCTTTGAATGACTGAATATTGAATGATTGAATTGACCTGAGTATAGCGTATACTGTTATTTAAATTCAATTACTCATGGTTTACAATTTACATATTTATCTGAATATCAATGGCCTAAATAAAATGCAGCAATAAATCAGATAATGAATTGTTTACACATTCATCAAAACTTGTCCGACTACAGCCACCTCAAATCCAAGTGTTTATTACTGCAACTTGGGCGTCTTACCTATCCTCCACAACCACCACATCCACCGCCATCACCACCTCCTCCTCCTCCGTCCCCTCCTCCACCCCCATCACCCCACCCACCGCCTCCATCCCCTCCTCCACCTCCATCTCCCCATCCACCACCCCCACCACTATCACCACCCATACCCTCAAATGCTCCACCCCCTCCACTGTCAAATGCACCACCACTAAATGCGCCACCACCAAATCCACCCCCTCCTCCAGCATCCCCACCCCCACCTCCACTATCTCCAAACACTCCCCCACCTCCACATGCTGCCCCACAGCCCCCGCACCCTCCAGCATCTCCGTCATCATACCCGAAACTCCACCCACTGTCTCCACCTGTACCTTCATTATCACCAGCTCCAGACTGACCAAAATCCATGTCCCCAAGAAATGTGTTAAAATCCTCGCCATAGTAATTCCCCATCATATCTTCATGCAATGTGTCGTAATCGTCTCTCCCATCTGTTAGACCATCGTTGTTACCAACATGTACATCAGCAGCAAACTCATCATCTCTGTACAAGTCATCCATAACATTATCATGATTTTCATTAACTGCATCTTCATTTTCATCACCCATAAGATGAGTCATGATATCTTCTGGTTTGGCCTGATCGTCCTCTCCTCCATGGCTTGAGAAGACTGACTCAGAAAACCCTTCCTGTTCAACATGCCTAGGTTCGTCGTGACCATCATCTCCAGCACCAATAAAACCTCCACCACCAAATATGTGGCTTTTATCCTTCATCTTCTGCCTGATGAAATGATTGGAAGGTGTAGCAATAAGCAGGCCAGCTGCTAAAAGCAATGCTAGTTTATCAGTTTTGATGCACCTGACTAGACGTGTACCTCTTTTATTAACTTCTGGCTCAAGGCTCTCTCCTGGCTGCCAGTCAGCTGGGCGTGGTTGTAAAAACACATGTAAGAGAGAGACACAAAATGTCAAGGCCAAATGCTCGGCAATTTGATTCTTTTCACCTTGAATGCTAATCTTTCCAACCTTAAGGTCCACCTTAGCATCCCCTAATGTGAACCTGAACTCTTCTGTTGCATAAGGGTCCTCCAAAGATAAAAGTTCCCACTTTTTTGTCCTGATTTTGTAGAGCAACAAGGTCAGGTATCCAGGGCAACCTTGACTCCCAGGTCTGCCTGGCTGAGTGCGAGTTCCTGAAATAAGTATAAAATATGATTCTTTCACAAATATCTTAAGGCAGAACTATACGTACAAGACTCCTCGTTATTTTACAAGTACAGGAGGTTGTCACAAGTTCTCTCCCTTTATCCCTTCTAGAGTTCCCTCCCTTCATCTCATTTAAGCATAGTTGTAACATCCATGACAACCTGTCACAGTCAAGTTCCGCATGAAATTATAGCAATCAACACTGTGACAAAGTTTGTCGAAGTTAGGGCAAAATATGAATATGGTACATTGTACTGATATTATGATAATGCATTAAGAAATATACACACAATCAAATCATCAATATACATTTAAACTTCGATAACTCGAGGACGGTGGGGTCCATCCGAAAAGCTCGAGTTATCCGATGGCATAACAAAAATAAAATAATAAATACAAAAAATGATACCAAAATTGTAACTAATTAAATTAATTACTAACCTCGTTTAGCAGGAACTCCCCTTTTATAACCGTCCCATCTTCCAATGATAATTCCCCAGTCACCGTCATGGTTTTTTATTATCATGGCTCGCTCTCCTTTCTTTGGATCTAGATTTACACATGTCTGTAGATCATCCACCTGAAAGGTATTACATAAAAGAGAAGGAATAAGTTGCAGGGAACGCCACATACATTAGACAGTGCCTCACCACACAGACCTCCAGGAAAACAGCAATATTAATAAAACATAAGGCATTTGATGAGGTTAAAGGTTACATTGGTTAGGGAACAGAGGCCCAAGGAATGGCCTGGCAGACTATAAGTAATAACTAGGAGAATTAAAGGACAAACAGTGAAGGGGGGAAATTAATGGATGGAAAAGATCACATGACAAGTCCAGACAGCTGGCAACAATAGGCTGTAACTGGCAGAAAATAACCTGAACACTATTTAAAGTGAAAGATTAAGTCATAGATTACAATTTCAAGTAACAATTGATTAAACTAGAACTGTGTCAACAGGAAACAGGTGCCCCCCCCCAATCCCCTTTAATATCTTTACAAAAACTAACATTGTCCGTGCAATGTAAAAAAAGCATTTCTCATCTAAATAAGCCATCCAGACTTGATATTACTCGGACAAATGAACCCAGGGGTGGTATTCACAAAGCATCTAAGATAAAAATATTTCTCTTATCTACTAGAAAATTCTCAAATTTGACAAAATTTGACTTAAAATTAAAATATTTCTTAAAAGCTATTCACAAAACATCTTAGAATTATTTTGGTCTTAAATAGCCCATTTTAGTCTTAAATATTCGTGTTTCATCTAAGATTTTTTTCAATAAATAAAGTATCTTATCTACTTGAGAAATTTCTTAAAAATGGCGACGGTACATTATGTGATTTTAAACACGGTTATTTCTGGCTCTCTCAACGTATACAAGGTAAGTTTATCATATTTTACAAACATATTTATGCAAAGATTCCGTTTAGATTAAATCTGTATATTTTACATTATTACACGCACGGAAATCAGTTGTCAAAAAATCGAATCGAGAGGGCGAAAATGATGTCTAGTTTTTTGTCTTGTTAAAGTGTATTACTGAATACAGGTACTAGTAAACTTCGTTTTTGAACTGACATTAATCATAGTTGGTCGTTTTACCATATGCTTTGACTACAGGAAGCGTTTACTAAATGCCATAAACTGTGTGTTTGTCACATGTATTCGCGATGCGGAAGTAATCTTTTGCTTACTTATTTATGTATTTTGCATACATATTAGTTTCTGTTTGTTGATATGAGTTCTTTGAATGGACGCTGTTGTAATGATTATGATCATTCCTACCTGAGGCACAGGAATAAAATCGCTCTCTGTTTTGTCAGAAAACAGTAATTTATTTAGAGCTGTGATAAGATGTTTTATGAACCACATTCAATTGTTTTAGTTAATAGGTAACTTTTAGTATGTGTAATGTACATGTTTAATAATTTTGTTAAATCTTTTTCGGCCTTACAAATCTATTTGTTTAAATATCTTTTCAGGAAAAACATCATCTTATTACTTGAATCATTTTGATGTTATGGTATGAGATGTATAGAACTATCCATGGTACAACAGTTGACTGTAACATGAGATTCACTGTGCAGTGCCACAATGAAGATATGAAGATCCAATATATTACAAAACATTACTGAAACATCATTATTTGAAACAAAGATGTGTACTAAAAGACAAAAAACCTTGGAAGTTTGTGTAATACATATTTAGTTTTGTCAGCAATTTATTAGCACATGTGGAAAATACAGTGTCATTATTTTCTGATCAGCTCATATCATCTGGTTGCTGATAACACACATGACATTTTGGTAGTTATTGTGGAAAAACAACATAAACCTATGAAAAATCAGTTGTATGGCAAGCAGAGCTTGTATGTCATTAGTTCATGATTTATTGTTGTATGTAACCTGAATAAAAAATGTGGATCCTGAATTGATTTGTTTTTGCTTTTATTAGTCCTGGAGATCTTTGCACACACATGAGTATTATAGTCTTCTTATAACCCACACCAAAATTATACAACATGTACATCATATCTTAAAATGATATTATTATTTAAGCACTCCATATTTACTTGCAAATGAACAATATTATATTTTTTCTGTAATCACTTAAAACTAGGAATAGTTATCATAATAAAAAATGCCCATTTGCATTTGAGATGGACATAATTGTACAAAGTACCAGACTATAATATCAGCAATATATTGACCACTTGAAGAATATAATAACAGTAAACTTTAATGTGTGTATTGAAATAATCCTTTAAAGGTTTGTTGCAAGGTTGTTTATTTACACATCCATCAACCATGGAAGTGTCACTGTGGATGCTGATTAAAATCACAACTTTGTGAGTCACTTCAGTCACATATTAGCTGTATATATGTGTATTAAATGTCCCTTCAGTAATAGTTTAGTATACATTAAATAAATATTCATGACTAGCCTGACTACTTTCAAACAAACATATTACTTTGGGTGTTTAAAAAGTACAGAAACCAAATTTATTTAGATACATGAAATGAATCATGCACTCCCTACTGCTTTATATGTATGCTGCAGAATTTTATCCCAAATCTTCATTTACAAGAGTGCTAAACATTTCTGTTTAACATATTCTATTTGGTACAATGTTTTCATATTCCATCCTGAAAATGATGTAATTCTAATTCCATTTCATGTAATTGTGCAATGGTGTAATTATTATATTGCAAATCATTTTGCATGAACACTTACTCAGCTAGGGATAATGCAAATATTATTCATTTTAATGGAAACTACACATGAGTCAAAAAATAGGTTTGATACATTAACATTATTTAATTGCTGTATATTTATGCACAGTTAATAAGTATTAACTGAATATCAAACATTTAAGTAGAACATTATTTCAATTTTGTCTGTCTGATTAATTATTAAGACAACATGTGTCCTGTAAACAATGCTTGGGTAATTGTTATTTAAGTTATAATTGAAGGACTTTCCCTAGTACACCCTAGTAACAGAACATTTTATTGTGTTATATTACAGCATGCAACACATTTATAGTGTACAAATGCCAATAAATTGACAGCAACACAAAACCAAGTAATTGATAAGTGCATTCTAAAATGGATCATCATGTACTTGCCTCAATGTATGTTTATATATATCTTTTATTAAAGTCTCATTCTTGCATATATAACACAATATTTCAGTAACACAATGCATACATACTCATGCAAGACTCTTCTATAAAAAATATAAGAGACTATGGCAAACTAATTATAGACATTCTATTCACAATCTGAATAGAATTACACTGCTATACAAATAGATAAATTAAAAATTGAGGTTGTGAAACACAGACTCAGGAAATCTCATTTATGTCAAATGATCGCAAGTATTGAAGTATCGCTATCAATTTTGTTATTGATAACATATCAATTGATGACATCATTATTATACAACATGTTGAGTAAATTAAGTAAAATGCTGCTTCAAGACAATGTAATGCATGGTACATTTATGCAAATTGTAAGTATCTTGTTCTTTAATGTATATAATTAAAACATGCAGGAACGACAACTCTGGATAGAGATTGTCATATATGTACTGCTGTGTTTACTTCCGTTACTATTTTAAGGTTGGGAAATTCCACTTTTACATAGCAACAACTTTAAGAAATTTCTTGGGACAAAATTGTAACGCAAGATATTTCTCAAGTTTAGGATAATATTTTATCTAAGATATTTCCTACGAGGCTTCTTGAATAGTACTTACGAGTAAAAGATATTTTACTCTTAGCTAAGAAATTTCTTAGAGTTTACGAAATTTCTTACGAAAAAATCTAAGATGCTTTGTGAATACCACCCCTGATCCTCATGAACTCTATAGCAAATGTTCACAGTAGACTGGTTATCTAAATTTGTTGTTGTCTCTAATCCGATTAACTTCGGCTCTCGTCATTTGATGTACACATTTGGTCATTTAATAATATATAATGAAAGAAATCAGCAAATGCAATGATTTCCATAACTGCAACATAAAATACAGATGACGCACGTTTCTCTCACAGAAAATTATATAGTCAGCATAATCGATGAATAATATATTCATGCATAAAGGTCAGGATCAGGTAATATATTCATGCATAAAGGTCAGGATCAGGTTAATATGTTCGGACTATACTAATTATATTTATACTTCAGTAAAACTAGTATTGAACTCTTTTTTTTTCGGCACAGCCGTACTAACATGGTTTTGCTATTTGCATATCAGTGTTTTGTAAACCAATCAAATCTGACATTTAAGGCAATTTGTCTTCAACCGAAAAATATTTGTAACCTTAACGCAGATTCGTTAACATTGTGTATAGTGTATTTCAAGATTTATCCAGTAAGTAGTGTTGTTAGTCATCACCATGGGGAAATTTCCGGTGTTGGAATTAAGAAGACTTTCTTGGTTTTATGTACCAGTCACGAACATTTATATTGTTTTAATCAGATAAATCGCTGTGTAACAAGTGATGAATTATATTGAAACAGACTATACTGTGTATATAACTTATCACAATATTTTATCCAGTCTCAATCGTAACTACTCTGCGTTATCCAGCAGAGCTCGGAATAAAAAAAAGGTTATTTATGCCAATAATCGCTGAGGTGTTCCGAATGATCCAGTCTCCTACGCAGTGATCTTCCCTTACAGGTATCGGTCGTGTCGTGTGACAATCTTTGTAACATAATTATCAAGTATTGAAACAAACATTATGAAGACTCACATAGCTATACGTGTATAAATAAATCAGCCAATACTGTTACAGTATCACTAAAAGAATTATATAAACTAAAAAAATGCAAAACATGGATGGGCTAATAATGGATCTGGGTGTATAGATAAATCGATAACCAGAGGTCCTCCGGTCCACCACTAAAATGGTATAGACTGGAGTTAATATATATAGTCAAAATTTGTAGCAAAACTATGCAACTGGTTCATTTTACGCATACACCGTCAAAATCTTGTTCTCAGTTTTGCTATATTTATTGAAAGTTTACACTACATTAAACTAAATATATGAAACGTATAATTATAACTACAAAGAATGCTAATCGTAAAAATCAATAATTGAGAAGAAATGAATTACTGGACATGTCTATAAATTATAAGCTGTCATAAAAACGTTGAACATTGCAGTCATGTTATGTTGGGTTTTTCCCATTCAGTTACTAAAAATAGAACGGCTCAATAGCTGTAAAGCCATGATTTACAAATAGGCCGACTCAATCTACAAAGATAGTTGCACACACAAAATATAACAGAAATGAGCTTTAGGTAAACTGCAAGGTTTTCTGCACATATTTTACACAATGGAATATCCACTATAAGATATTGATTATCTGTCATGAAGAATGTAATAAAACAGAGATCATCATTGCTTAGTAGTACATTATTACCCACTTGAGTTAAACCAGCATGAACACAATGGTACGGTATTTACGGCATTTAATGCAGATATTTTGAAAACAAATGATGGAGTGTGTTCAGAAAACTTGTTTATTATAATGGAATTATACATACATGTATATAAACTAGCGATGTAGCCAGTACAAGTTTCTTGTTGTAACGAGATTTTACACTTCCTCCAATCATGTGAGAAAAGGGGTACTTTTTTATTTTTTTTAAATGACCTGTATGTCGGCTTTCTTGAATGAAGATTGTAGAATTATTGGCCAAAATCACATAAATTTGGGAAACTTATTTCAAAACGTATACTTCCAATAAAAGTGGGTTTTCTTACCACAGTCAGTCGTTCATACTTAAATATCTCTACTAAATGCCGTACTTTCCATAGACAGTGGCCACAGTGTAAACTGATGTTTGAATGATACAAACAAATAATACTGACTGTTGACTGTTGTGTAAATCTGGTTAAAAGGTACATTATTTTCAATCAAAATGCCAACTAATAATTTTGAGAAAACGGCATGTTAATGCCTTCATACAGACATACTCTAAAACATTGTATTGTAGCTTTTCTTATAAGTTTCCTGTCACTGCGAAACATGAACCCTATACAGGTGTTTCTTATGCTAGCGCTAACTCGGTGTGTAGGTCAGTATAGAAAATACCGGTATTGGACACTTGTATTTGTGGTTTTGGGAATCATACAAGAAAAGTGGCAATGCAGTGTTGTAAAGTACATCTGTTTGAAAGCAATTACCAGCAATTCTCTCATATTTATCGCTTAGGATATTTTGTAAAATAAACTAGACAGGGGCAGATCCAGGATTTGGTCTTAGGGGAGTAATTCATTACTAAAGGCGTGTGCCCCCCTAAAATTCCCCAACCATACATGTATGTCGGAGTATAAATACGAATATATAAAGAGATCTTTAATTGTAAGATTTTCAAATAAGCGATTTTGATTTATTGTAGCATTATATTCTATCATGATGATGTTTATACACAAAGAATAAAACACAGTCATTGCCGTTTTATAAGGCTAGAGCAAAACCAAAAAGTTACTCCCCCCCCAAGACCAAATCCTGGATCTGCCCTGCAAATTATTCTGAAACGAGTTAAGAGCAACCTCCCAAGAGCAAAAACCCTTTGAGAGATGCAAATTTTTCCTGTTTAAGTGAGGTTGTTGCTTCAAAGAAATTAAATTGATGTAGCTAAATGGAGAATTGAGTAGTTTTACTGTGGAAAAACTGACATGATGTTGAAAAGAGGTTGATGCTCAAGAGATGGCCACTCTGGAGAGGTCATGATTTATTTAATTGGAATAGCATGAAAATTAAATTGTCCAGAGCAAACTTAGGTTGAGGTCTAAATAATGAACAAACAAGAAATTACTTTAATAACAGACAATGCAAAATGTGGGTGGGCTAATGATGGAAACTGGATGTATACTTAATACGTGAGTAACCAGTAGTCCTCCGGTCCACCCCTACCATTAGTAAAGTTGACCATGTATATATAGTCAAGCTTTGAAGTACAACTGAGAAACTGGTCAACTTTGTGCATAAATGAATTGATACCTTTATATTTTGTTCCCGGTTGTTACTACATTGTATATGGATAATGAACAAAGCGTCTAATAGCAGATAGATAAAATGTAAAATAAAATTTATGTGCAAAGCAATTATCAAAATTGAATAATGATAAATAAATGAATTACTATACATGATAACGAAGTAATATACGCTAATTCCGTGTATTATGTGAACACGATTCGACTGCATGTTTTCCTCTAACAAACAACTTTGGTTTTCCCAGATAGTTACTATAAATAGATATGATATGAATAGAATGATAATTTACAACCAGAGTAGCCCCATGTTGGTCAATTTGATTGTTAGGTCATAGATATCAGTACCTATTTTTAATGAATGGAAATACAAGGGTTTACACCACGTCATTTATTGTATTATTACAGACAGGCTACAATCTGTCATTAATACTAATAATTGTGAGAAGTCTACTGGCTGCTTCATACTGCTAATTAAGAAAAGTCTGAAATGCCTTTAATAAATGCCTCTAAATAATTTAGTTACTGAGTGCAAGTTCAGTATAAGGCTGCTTGTTTCTTCGTATTGGAGTATATACAGTGTATATGTTATTGTATAAGGCTGCTTGTTTCTTCGTATTGGAGTATATACAGTGTATATGTTATTGTATAAGGCTGCTTGTTTCTTCGTATTGGAGTATATACAGTGTATATGTTATTGTATAAGGCTGCTTGTTTCTTCGTATTGGAGTATATACAGTGTATATGTTATTGTATAAGGCTGCTTGTTTCTTCGTATTGGAGTATATACAGTGTATATGTTATTGTATAAGGCTGCTTGTTTCTTCGTATTGGAGTATATACAGTGTATATGTTATTGTATAAGGCTGCTTGTTTCTTCGTATTGGAGTATATACAGTGTATATGTTATTGTATAAGGCTGCTTGTTTCTTCGTATTGGAGTATATACAGTGTATATGTTATTGTATAAGGCTGCTTGTTTCTTCGTATTGGAGTATATACAGTGTATATGTTATTGTATAAGGCTGCTTGTTTCTTCGTATTGGAGTATATACAGTGTATATGTTATTGTATAAGGCTGCTTGTTTCTTCGTATTGGAGTATATACAGTGTATATGTTATTGTATAAGGCTGCTTGTTTCTTCGTATTGGAGTATATACAGTGTATATGTTATTGTATAAGGCTGCTTGTTTCTTCGTATTGGAGTATATACAGTGTATATGTTATTGTATAAGGCTGCTTGTTTCTTCATATTGGAGTATATACAGTGTATATGTTATTGTATAAGGCTGCTTGTTTCTTCATATTGGAGTATATACAGTGTATATGTTATTGTATAAGTAATGGTTAATTCTGCTTTTAATGTTTAGTTACTGCCTACTTAGTCAATTCATGTGTATAGGTTGAAAATCAATGATCATATAATGGTTAAGTATGAGTTTAGCTAGCTGTTAAATCGATTTAAATGGATTTAAACCCCTGGTAACTTTACTGACAGTTCCAGTTCAAGGCCATCCTGCCCCCTCCCACCCCAGAGGCAAAATATTGATAGGTGCATTATATTATAAGGATATGACCAAACAAGTCCTTTTAATTACAACATATGTATTGATAGATTATCATTACTGACCTATTGCAAGAAACATATCACATCTCTACTGTCTCTGACTAGCCTGTCATTATACAATATATAACTGTATTCACAGGAGACTAATTCATAAAACAATTCATTGCAGAATTCCGCGGACTATGGGTGTGCCGCGGCCGGTGATGGATACAATATGTGTACATTACAACATGTACAAATGCTCCTGAACCCTCTCTTTGAAAGTTCCGCTGATTTAAAAAGTCCATTTTTATGCCTGGATTCTAGAGAAATAATTAATCACAGGAGATTGTCACGAGTTCTCTCCCTTCACCCCTTCTAGAGTTTTCTATATACTACATGTATATAGAAGGGATAAAGGGAGAGAACTTGTGACAATCTCCTGTGTTATTTATCAGTTCAAAATGTGATCTAGTGCTTGGTATCATAGGTAAAATACATTAATGAATAGCTTTTTCTATTGAAATACCGATGCTATGTTGATAATTTTGCTAACAAAATGTAGTACATGTACTATAATTAGGATTATGCGTGACAAGTTTCGTCAAAATGGTGCAATATATAATCAGTGCAGCAACTTTCTGACTGCACCTCGCAGATCAGTGACTTATCTTTTACTGAAATCTTTTACTGTATATCTTTAACACAATAAGGGAGGATCACAAAAGCTGGAGGGAACTTTTGAGAATTGAGTTCATTCTCTATTTATGACATTTTGTTCTTACTCTGAACAATGTTAAGCACGGTGCAATCAGAGTGGTTCTCTCTGGAGCAACAATCTCTCTTCAACAACATAACATAGCAAAAATTGCTATCAAATTAACTTGACTAGAGCAACAACCTCTCTACATCAGCCAAAATTTGCATATCCCATGTAGAGAGGTTGCGTTGTATGTATATATCACCTACATCGTCTGGTTTTGGTAACTGATCCGAGCCGATCACGTGAGCAACTGAAGCCATCTTGTCATGGTAGAACACCTGAACTGATGACATCATCAACGGAAGACTGTGAACTACGCGGCAGGTGAACTCTACTCGTCCTTTGAAGTTTTTTAACCTGAAACAATAATGTACGAACATATAGAAACATAAAATAAAACTTACACTTCAGCAAATAAGTTGAAAAGTTGAATCCCTGACAGTAAAAAATGACTTTGTATAAATGGCCATAATATTAATAAATTGTTCAATAATCCTTCTGTGGCTGACATTGCCTATGTCTTAATGATTCCAATCCTATTTCAAGGAATAATATAGAAAGCGGTCGTAGGAAATTTATTTAAGGATTTTATTATACCTCTGTGTTTTGTCAAAAACAAGATGAAATTGTAATAAGAGCTGTCCATGTTAAAGCTGTACAATAATATTAGTTATACAGGTTGTTGACAGGGTATATGGGGGAATATAACCAGTTTGTGTGCCATATAACCCGAGGCGTTAGCCGAGGGTTATATGAATCGCAGACTGGTTATATTCCCCCCATATACCCTGTCAACAACCTGTATAACGAATTTATAATACTGCAATTCCATGTTTTCATACGAATTTAGTTAAACAAGCAATGTTTCGATGCCTAGCTCTCTATATCTAATAATTAGATCTGTGTATTTTTGGTGTTTTTGGTTTATAAAATTGTTTAGAGTATTTTAGTTTTGTAAAATATCAGTTATTAAAACGTATTCCTTTAAAAATATATCGGGAATTACTTGTTGTAGATCAAATTTCTTTTATTTCACTCACACGTTATAATGCCTGAAAATTAATTGCATTATCCCGTAAGGTACCTCAATACACATGGTTAAGCGCGCGCTTGCACTCTAATTTTTATTTTCAAGCGTCTGATCTCATGGACTTTATCGAACTGAATTTGGCTCGAACCTTAAAAAATCTATCGTTTTGAATAATAATACTAGCACACATGTACTCTGTTCAATATTTATTGAATCATGTGTGAAAATCAATTGTCAATTTCTAGTAACTTGCGGATATCAAGAGATGAAAGTTTTCGAGTCGAGCTGTCAGCGAAAATTGTCGCGAGGCGCATGAAGGGAAAAACGTCATATACCCTGTCAGCGCCGTGTATATAGAATCCTATACGCGAGCCTTTAACCAATGAAATTACTGGATTTTTCTTTGCAGTATTATAATACACCATATACATGTATTTTGATAATATATTTCTGATAAATAGCATGATATGACATCTCAGCTAAGCTCCATCCTATTGATATGATTGGAAATCGAATAAACCAATCAGAGTCATTACAGAGACTGGTCACACAGTATAATTCTAGCTAGCTTTGATTCAGCAACAATTGATTAAATTCCTTCATCATAGTAAAGCTCAAAGCAAAATTTTATTATCAGACATAAATTTTTTTATGTCCTGCTACAAAAAATGATTAACAATTTCAATGGATGGTTATTTTTATCACTGCCATTTTGAATATTAAAAATGTAAAACTTTTTTATTCTCACCTATGAGAGGCTACAGAACAATTATTAGTAACTCCTGGTGGTAACCTTGGCAATGGAACTGGTCCCCATAGTTGTTCAATTTGCTCTGGCATAACACACTCCTCATAGGTCCCTGGAACCAGCCATAAATCACATTGACCTAGTTTTGTCAAAGTCAAGGTCATATTCATGGCTACAAATAAGTCAGAATCGATGACAACTTTAACTTCTTCAGTCAAACTTTCCTTCACCTTAGTAAACTTAGGCAACAATGAGTCAAGGTCGAGTTTCCCATCACCAACTTCACTAGTACCACTTGTGCAACACATCAATGACTGTGACTGAGCAATTTGTAGGCGTAGATTGTCTGATTTCAAACAATGTAGAAACCTTCTTATACTTCCTGCGTCGTCCCACGTCAGTTGCGGACCTTTTAGTGTAATAAGTTTCTCAGAAATGTCAACTGTTTCTTTTTCACCATGGTAACGACCAGACATGATTACTTCGTCCTTGTCAGTAATATACAGCTTGAATTTGCCAAGACTGTTCCGACCTTGACCTTGAACTTCGACCTTGTTGAATTTGACTAAAGCATGTTTAGACACAAGAGAAAAGCAATCATCTTTAGATACTTCAATCAATCTACCTCTGGGTGGGTCCCCACGCCACATAGCACCATAAGATGAAAAATGTTCATTATATTCTTGTTTCCATAGCGACCGTGTAATAGCATCAGATCTATTCAGTTTTGATCCTTCGCTCCTATCATTAACAGAGTCATCATGATTGAGGACTTTGCCTAATAACAACTTAGTGACTGTCCTGTAAATAACAGAAAAGTGCATATGGGTGTGCCACATTAAATCCATGTCATAACAAGGCACCAAAAACTGGTCAGGATGTTTGTGTCGTAAGAACAAGAATTTTTTATACCGTGCAAGAGCGTTGCGCAGAAATTTGCTATCCTTGTAATGTGGTAATGAAACTTGATAGTAAAACATTCTCTGTCTTGAAGCGGCATCTATAAGGTCATATGAAAAATCAAATGACCTTGACCCTGCGTGTTGACCTCTTTCATCATCTGACCCAGACAGATTCACAGAAAATGGTATATCAGGATATTTTTGCATCCAGTATCGTTCGGCAAAGGCTGATGATTGCCCACGGTTTCCGTCCTTTGGGATAACATGGTCAATGGTACGGCCATAATTTGTCGTACAGTAAGTGTCATAAGCCACAGGGGCAAGTAAGTGACAGTGCCACACCCATTCTACGTCCAAAGGAGCAACTAATATCTGAAATATGAAATAAATAAAAATTGCTGACTATCAAAATGGTTAAACATTTAAATTAGCACACATTTTTTTATCTTTCTCAGAAAATTCAAAAGTAAATTGTGAGTAAAATTATATTGAACAAGAGACTGTACTAGTAATTTACAAATACTCTCAAAAAAGGCAGCCCCTTGTCTGTGTCCTTGATGGTACAGACCTGATTTTTGTCTACTGCACACAATCTTATCAAGCTTCAGATATGTGAATGCGTTCATTAATAACCCTTGAATCACTTTGAAGTTATAGCTGGGACACTAAGTGCAAGGACAAACAAACAAGGAAATACCAGTGGTGACATTCACACTTCATTATTTTTCACTGAGGAAATATTTAATTCGGGAAGTTGAAATTTTGAATTTGTGAAGGTGAATTCACAATTTCACAAAGTTGAAATCATGTATTTGTGTTTTCAACTTAACAAATTCCCAATTTCAACTTCCTGAATTAAATCTTTCCTAGGAGAGAAATAGTGAAGTATGTATGTCCAGCAGACTTACGTAGATTATCATGTTTTTTCCTTCTGTGGCATAAAACAGAAATGGATGAATACGTTTAATTTTGATTGTTCAAATGCTTATTTAAATCTTATCAAAGATAACTCACCTCATCTACATGCTCTGCTACAAGTGGCAACCACAGCTGACCATATCTCCATATCGCTCTCTCCAGCACTGGTCCTGCATAGAGCCCAGGGAATTTGTCTACCTCTGTGAGGAACTCTACATGAGCAACTGCAGCTGTTAGTAGGTCACCTCCAACATCGATGTCAGAATAACTTGACACCTCCATCGTTGCTGTATAAATTATCAGGTTTTATTTAAGCCATTTCTGATGAACCTGAAAGGAAATTTATATCAATAAGGTTGCAATAAGATATTGCCATCAACCAACAAAAACAACAGCTGGTTATTAAACTAAACACACCTTGAACTTACTGTGTAAGAGTAAATCGAGTAGTGCATTTATCTATGTAATCTACAGCTCAAGTATAATTATAATGGTTGGGTATCTATGAAGACGATCGATACAATGCACAATTTCTTAATTTTTATTTAATTCTCCAAAAGTTGAGGTAGGATTCCAAGAAGTATAAGCCATGCAGTGCTTTTGATATGACTCCATGGAGTACCGGACTCCAAGTACCTACACTGTGTGTATGTAAGAATATACTTTGTTGGAATTTATGCTGTGGGAAATGTTTGCGAATTTTGTGCATTCACAAACTTTTCCACCTTGAAACTTTACCACTTATACAGTATTAGCACCTTGCTCTTATTACAACTACAGTAAGAAAATCAAGGCTCCAAACATTATGCTCTCAACTGTGAAACTGATGTTTATCATTGGTGGCGAGATGAAAAATGTTTGGTTGACTGAGGCAAGAATCGATCCATATCGAATTAAAATTGAACTCTCTTGGCTGTACAGTCCGACACACAAGCCATCAAAACTTCAGTAACTGTTAGAGAACCCAACACATATTGTTTCAAAACAGGTAATTTTATAATGATGTTGCTGAACCATCAAGTTAACCACAATGTTCTATCTGACCAGCAGCATGGCTTCCGAAAGCGAAGATCAACAGAAAGCCAACTCCTGCAAACACTTCAAGACCTATCCTCAGCCTTAGATGAAGGTGAGCAAGTCGATGCCATTCTCCTATACTTCAGCAAGGCATTTGATGTGGTCCCACATCAATGACTCCTTGCTAAGGTAGACCATTATGGCATCTGAGGCACCATCTTAAGATGGATTAACAGCTTCCTCTCCAACCACAGTCAGCAGGTTGTTGTAGAAGGTCATACCTCTGACCCATCACCGGTCACCTCTTGGGTTCCCCAAGGGTCTGTACTTGGGCTTCTGATATATATTAATGACCTACCACAGAGTGTCACTTCACCTAGTCGCCTCTTTGCTGATGACAGCCTGGTTTATCGGAAGATAGGATCACTTGCAGACTCTATTGCTCTACAAGAGGACCTGAACCGATTGCAGGAATGGGAAAGAAAATGGAGGATGTCATTTAATCCCAGCAAATGTGAGGTGATCCGCATCACAAGAAGGAGGAACCCTGTACAACACACCTACAAATTCATGGTCATGATCTGCACCAAGCGAAAGGTGGTAGATATCTCGGTGTCACCATATCACACAACCTGTCCTGGAATAGTCACATTGAGACCACAACCAAGAAAGCAAGTAACTTCCTGGCGTTCCTCAGGAGAAATCTAGCGTGCTGCCCTCAGGACATCAGGGCCCAGTCATACAAGGTGCTTGTCAGACCGATCCTTGAGTATGCCAGCACAGTATGGGATCTATACACAAGGACCAACATAACTCAGCTTGAAGCAGTAAAGCGACATGCAGCCCGTTTCGCTACCGGAAACTACAAGACGACAAGCACTACCAGCCAAATGATCAACAAACTTGAATGGCAGACCCTACAGCAACGCCGATCCAAAGCCAAGATGGTAATGGTTTATCGGATCACTCACAGCCTCATTGGGACACCAACAGCCCAATTTTTCCATCAACTGATATTGGGTGGACATGGTTACGGACACAGATTCCACCTACCATTCTGCCGAACCGATGTCAAGAAGACTCCTTTTTTCCTTCGACGATCAAAATGTGGAACCAGCTACCTGAGCAATTAGCCACTTTTTACAGCCTGGAGGCCTTCAACTTCAAGGGGGTGTTGCTGTGTGCTACTAACTAAAGAGACATACTGTTTTTATCGTTTCTTTTTTATCTACACATTTGTACGCTGCACAACACCTTAAGAAATACACCTTGTACGACGATGCCCCAGAGTGGGATATTTAAAATATATTAAAAAGAAGAAGAATTACTTATATATTGTGGTGTGGGGATTAAATGACCACCTAGTTAACTCAGTGGGTACAGCGCCATGCTGTTTACTGTTTAGGGGGTTGTGGGTTGGAGCCCCACACCTGTCACACTTTTTCCCCTTGATTTACTTTAATGGTGGCAGCAGTGTTTGGCAGGTGGTTGAAAGAGAGATAAGTTGTTATAGGGAACGCCACATACATGAGAGTATTAAGACAATGCCTCCCCATACAGACCTAAATGCTGGAAGGGAAAGATATGTGATGTGGTGTGTGGTTAGACTGCTGCTTGTTTAGCCGAGTTGGTACAGCCCCACACTAGTGTTTAGAGGGTTGTGGGTTCAAGTGCACCCTTCCCGTGCACTAGTTTACTTATTTACCAAATCTGGCAACCAACTTTTGAAAACTATGCCCGACTATAGATATAACTACGGGTAAAGTTTATAAAGTATTGAAGAAAAATGAGTGATTTATGATAACCTGATAGTAAATTATTTAAGTGGTAACTGGGTAAATATTACACAAAGGTAGCACTTGAGTTAAAAATTGAATATCCGAAAACTACTACACTTCAGTTTTTACCGCAACACGTCTAAATCAATTACCAAATCCTGCTGTTTTTCGGAGTTAAGTATAAACCGTTGTGTGAAGGGGTATACGGACGTTTCGCGACCTGGACGTTCCGCCCCTAGACGTTTCGCCCGTGTCGTTTCGCGCCCAAAATGGGCGCGAAACGTCCTCATGAAATGGGTGCGAAACGTCCTCAGACCCCATTTGATATAATAGATATATAATGAACAAATAATCAATTTTCTAACAAATTATTCATGTATAAATGAATATTGAGTATATTTAATATGTTTGCTGTACGTAATTGATAATAATAAAAAAATGTGTGATGTTGTATGTAGTTAGGCAAATGTTTCATGTTTCATGTACGTAATTTATGACAGAAATATGTTGATTGTTTTGATTATCTTTCGTGATGTTGTATATATATTTGAGTTGTTGATAACTGTTGGAAATTGTTTGTAAATAAATTTTAATGTATAATAAAGATTAAAAAAATGTAATGTTGTTTGTTGTAAAATACCAACAAAATAACGGTTGGTCTACATCAAACGGTAAGTTAATTATTTAATTAAAAGTTAGTTTGCCATCATTATTATCAACTGTCTTTAATGTTAAACATTAAAGAGAAGCTTTTCACACTTTGAAGCAACATTGGTATTCTGAAATGAATGATTAAATAATTGCCGGCCCAAATTATATACAATTAAAATGGAATGTGGTACAAACAAGCATACATTTTTGTATATAATTCATTATTTTTTAATGCAACCTCAAACTAAAGTGTTTATTTAAAGTGTCTTGTGCTTATTTATGTGATAATATTTTTGATAATTGACTGGATTTTACTGGTGTAATATTATGACTTTTGAGTGCATTGAGTGTGGGCTTGAGGTACGTCCTCGTCAGGAAGCCGTATCCTGTGATTGGTGTGAGAAATGGAATCACAGAACATGCGGAACAGGTAAGACACATTTTTATAGACGAATACTTTACTCAGAACATAAAAAAACATCACATTGTCTATTGATAGGTTCATCTTAATAATCACAACCGTATGTATAAAAATTGCTGAAGACATAGTACAAGTCCATTAAAAACGTTCAATTATTACTTAGTAGATCTAACAGAACAATGTTTGTACATCGATCTTAATGCATATATATCTATTAATTATAAAATGGCATTCTTATTTTATCGACACAAATATCTAAAACTGAAAAAAGGTGTTAATTATTGTATGTGTGTCACACAATGATACTTATTGATACAGATAACTAGAAAATGCATGTATTGATAATCAAAGCCGCCGATTGTGACACGTGCCGTGATACTTAGTTTATGTTTAGTCGGATAAATGTATCTTTTATCGTATATTTGCATTATTTATATATAAGTTATGTTAAAGGTTGTGATTCTTACTTTATGGTAAAATATATCAAATTATTTACAAATATGCAATTTGCCTAGAATAATGTCAGATTTATCATTTGAATATCGATATTTGATATTTAATCAAGTCTGTTAAATCGTAGGTCATTGTTATTAGGTTGTTTAGATGGTTTTATTAACCAAGAATTAGTTGAAGTTGTAGATAGTTTCTGTTATCTTGGAATTAAATTTTACTACACTGGTAACTTAATATATGTGGCTAAAGCATTACAAGAACAAGCTCTTAAAGCATATAATCACCTTTTATATGTATTCAGTAGGGTTAATCTAGGTATTAAAACGAATTTGATTCACTAGTTGTACCTATTCTTCTTTACAGTTGTGAAATATGGACAGACATGGATTAATCGATTAAAGTAATTTGATCGATTATTAATCTATTAATATTTTCCATTAATCGTTAATCAAGCATTTTTAGGAATAATGATTATTAATTTAATCGATTACTGGAAAAAAAATGGCTGTAATCATGATTATCACGCTTTTTTGAAAGCATGCGCACGTATTTACTCTCCCTGCGACGTAATCGAGACGATCGAGGAAGTTGAGAGAGTCACACTCTCAACTAGATTGTAGAAAATAAGTGTTACGATATATTTTGGAAAATTGTGTTACAATCGTACTTACATTTATTGATATCATTATATTTAAAGTGTGAATAAATAAACTTTAATTCGCATTAAACGTTGTTCTTTTCTTTACTTTCTATGCTATACTATTGACTAAAGACATGCTTCAAAGGGTTCACATTACGTTATATAATATATACACTGAGGTGGGCGAAACGACTAGAGGCGAAACGTCTAGGTGCGAAACGTCCTGGTCGCGAAAAGACTTGGGGTGCGAAACGTCCAGGTCGCGAATCGACCCGTAACCGTGTGAAGGTACTTATGTCAGAAACTTAAGTCGTATTTTACACATAATTACCTCAGAGTAAACGTTTTAAGCTTTTCTCATATTGTTTACCATTTCCTGGTCAGGGGAGGCTACTCTAGATGTAGCAGGTGCGCGAATCTAATAGATTGTTTCTAGATTTTGACCTAGGGCTGTGACCTAGATTTTTGACAGAAGCGTACTCTTCACATATCGGTTTCTGGGTCGTGTGACAGATTTTAACCAATCAGAAACAAGAATAGTGGAGGCGCGCCTACTACGTCATTCACCAGTGTGTGTCGTGTCGACCAAATCAAAACAGTCTGTCTTCGCGTAGTGGTTCGACGTATTTTTTTTTGGATTGTATGGAATTTAGACTGAGAAAATCGTGATAAACAAGATTAATTAGTGAATACAGACGACATTTCGACACCCTGTTAAGGGTTGTAAGCGTGGTTTCGGAGCATATTCACCGAACTTTAGGATGAATTTCTCGTTCGCAGGTTGTGGATTTTTGGGAATTTACCACATCGGTGTTTCAAGTTGTCTTCGACAGCACGCTCCACACCTGATTGACGGCTGTAAATTTGCTGGTGCGTCTGCTGGTGCTATTGTCTCGTGTTGTCTCATATCCGGGTGCGATTTAGGTAATGTATTTCTTAGTGTTTAACGTTATTTTACTGTTGACATTTTTATGTTTACGTAATAAGTTGTCATTGACACTGCTCAAGTTTTCATTGATCATTAAATGCGCCATTTACGTTTGGTATTTTGACTATACTCTTTTTGATATTTGTTGACATGAAATATTAAGTGTCCATTTGGCCACAGTATATAGGTCCGTGATTTGGCTGGTGCTTGTTGATTTCACCTAAAGTTCGGTGAACTGTGAACAACATTTGGTAGTGTATTGTGAAGGAAATATTGATTTTGTAGATAGCATTGTTGGATTATTTTGCTGAATGCTCTGTCATGCAGCCTTTGTTGTGACTAATTAGATAAAGATCTTAGCTACTGTGTTCCTATTGATACATACCTGATGGGCTGACAGCTGCAGTCTTAGATATCAACACCTGATTGGTTGAAAGGATTCACGCCTTCACGCATTGGTTATGTAACAACTGGTGAGTGGTGAGACCACTGGTTGCATATCATTACAACATTTGTTTATTGGGCCATTCTGTCTGAGTGTATATAGTTACTGTCATGTTAATTCAGTGTGTAACAATAGAAATATTTTGGAAGGGTAACATTAATAATTGCATGAGTGTGCATTCTCCCTTTTCTTTTGTCTGGGGAAATTCTCAGGGGTTCCATTTTACCCTGTAGTTGTACCCATATTGACCCCTGGAATTTCTTAATAGTCATATTTTGATCATAAGGATGCTGGCTGAAGAAAGTCATTTTTTGGAATCACTCGTATTTTAGCTGAATTTCAAATTATCATAATTACCCTTGAGATTCAGGCACTTAGTGGAACATCTGTAGACTTATTCATTTATGACAGGCTTTTGTTACAGTAAAATGTTATTCATATATATTACTCCATGTAAACGCTGAATCACGTCTCTGACTTTCTAATGCCAATTTATTCTAATGAAAAGATCACTCTTGTTAAAGTTAAAGCATATAAAAAAATATCGGGTTAATATTTTATAATATAGTATAGAAAGTTTTTGCATTAACAGCGTTTTAAATTCAAAGGTAGCGATTTTACGCTGCTTTTGAAGGAGTGTAATTTCTTCACATACTCGCAGTTGCTTTCCTATAAATTCTTGGATTTTCACAATAAATAAAAATTTCAGGGTTAGTTTTGAAAGTTATTCCAAAAACGGCGATCAAACAATTATAGATCAAGAAATTGACAGGGTACGTTTAAAGTGTTTAATTGTACTTATACACTTCCATGTCAATTAAATAATTTAAAAGGCCGGTGTGAAAAATAATCTGAGTTTAATAATCTTTAAAATTTGTTAAGATTGACTGAACAAAGGATCCAGTGAGCATGTCATGTTTGTGTAGGGAAGTCCGCTATTTCCCCCTGCACAAGCTGTGATAAATCAATAAGTAGGTCAAATCAAGGTATTTATTGTCTGTGTAACAAGGGTTGTGACATCAATTAAATTCTGAACAAGAATTAACATTAAAAAAATGTTGACCAGTAGACCTTATCTGGAGAGGGCGTGGTTAATGAATTTCAAAACAATAGGCATCTTCCAAATAAATTCATTAAATCACTAGAAAATTCATTAACTAATGTCAATTATCAATTCATATGACAACACTGAAATTGTTTAAACATTCATTAAGTGTTTAGGCACTCTCATAAACCCAATTGCACCATAAACGTTTTTTAGAAATACAGTTTATGTATGTATCTCAAATTATTATTCCTGTATCTTCTATTTTTTTAAACCCACAATAATACAAGTTACATCACAGAAAAAATAATTCCTACAACTTTCATATTAATATAAAAATTATTAGACATTAATATATAGAAAAATTAATTCCTACAACTTTCATATTCATGTAAAATGATTAAACAAATACTTTACACTGTTATTTCATGTTGAAGTATATATGTGTCAATCACTGCTTATTTTCCAATAACCTGTATAGAGAAGGCTGTGACCAGTCAATTAGAATTATAAGGATGCAGTAGGTTAGAGGTCTATGCAGTAGGGTTAAAACAATTTAAATTTTAATGTTAAATCTGCCCCAAAAATATGTAAGAAGCAAAGTCACAAGCTAAAGCAGTGTTTTATTGATAATGATAACAAGAAACAGTGGCCATATATGAATGTTATATAGTGTGTTCCTGCAAGAACTTATTTTAACACAATTATTACAAAATTAATTAGACTAGTTGTTTTCACCTACATGCCATCATTGGCTTAATGCTACGATGAACAAGTCAAGCTTGAGATTTCTCCGCAAATTTCAGGTTTGCTAGAGCCATTTTTAGATCAATGTAAAACTACATTACAACATGTACATATTGCCCCTTGGACCCCCCCCCCCATAGTGTGAAAAGTTCAGTGTATTTTAAAATTTTCCAAATCACATGCCTGATTAGTGTTGTTTACATTTTGTGGTCACAATAGTCCAGTTGATAAATTTTACTGATTTGCCATGTCAGAACTATGCTGTTACTGTAGCAATGCAGACTTGATACTAGCATGACACAGTAGGTCTGTTGCTGCATTATTTTAAACGATATTTCAAACACACTAGTTAGAAATAGCTGGGGAATTGTGAAAATTCAGTCACATTGTCTATTCATATTAAGTCCAATGTATTGATACATGTACAATAGCTGACCTTGAATATATGTTTTTTTCATTCAGGTGACTGCACGAAATTCACCCTTCGTCTCGCGACCAAAGCAAGATCTTTCTCTATTGGACCATTGCATCCAAGCTTTAAGATCACTAAGATTTTACGTGATGCTCTACGAGAGGTATTGCCAGACAACGCCCATGAAATTGCTACTGGAAGATTGTTCATTTCTCTCACACGTGTCAGTGACCGACAAAATGTGGTTGTGTCCGAATATAGCTCGAAAGAAGAGTTGATTCAGGTAAAGAAATAATTTATTCAGTGAGTCAAGTATGTTAGTAACTGGGCTAAGAGTGAACCCTTGAGGAATTGCTTAAGATACTTTACCCGGGAAGCGTAGTAGTAGAGGGGTGTAGTGTCTGACCTATGAATTTGATCAGTTTAGGAAGGTTGTGTGTTTAAGCATTGAGAGGGCTTAAATCACTAATTTCACAGTGCTTGCATTAATTAGACATTAGTACTGTTCAGTAAACCAGGAGATTTTGTCGGGAGAGGATTTTGTCCGTATACATGTTAATCTTGATATACTAGCACGGTGTCAATATCTTAAAAAGATAAACCTTTGAACGTCCTCATCAAGTGGTGATGTGTTTGACATAAGAGGCTGTTTTTAGATGCCTTGGTCTTATTTCTGCTTTATTTTAAGTAAACCTTCCAAGTGTTAGTACTTAAGACTTTGAACTTTCCTGTGTTAACTATAAGCAAGTATTATAAATTATATAATAAAAAATGAATCTTATTATTGTATTTATAGACATTAACTTACATCATGATTTGTAAATACAGTCAAACCTCAGTGAAGACCACCTCACATAATTTAGTGTTTTACTGACAAGTTTTTAATTTTTCTTATTTTATCACGATAATCAGACCACCTCTCAACTAAGATCGCCTTTCAGAACCAATGGTGGTACATGTATCATTATCAAGATTTCACTGTATGTTTTGTTTTTACAACACTTTATTGATGTTTTTCAGGCTTTGATGTGTAGTGCCCACGTACCTTTGTATTCAGGTCTCGTTCCTCCATTGTTCCGCGGAGTGGTAAGTTATATACTTTTTAAGGGGTTCCACTAGGTACTGAATCTGAAGGGTCATTTCATTTTAACTGTACAGTCTGGATATACCCATGAAAGAACCAATCAAGAAGTGTTGGAGGCATGGATTTTGCAGTTCAAAAATCATTTTTACATGAGTGCATTTAACCCTGCTGCTAAACGTAATAAAACAATACACACGTTTGTCCGAAACCATTAGCATCAAATTGCTGATTGTCAAGTTTTTCTCAGCTGTGTCAGTGCATTCCTGGCTTCCTTCTATTTTCTAATTATTTCTGCAATGATGTTTCTCACTAGACTCCTGATTATGGTTCTTGGACTCGTACTTTTCCCCAAAATTTCTTTAAATTTCACTGAAGGACTTCAACTTTTTCTTATTTTTTGCTATTTGTGCATGTTTGATTTAATACAAAACAAACATCCTGAAATGTCTGTGTACTTAATGACATAAGATAGAGACTTAGCCCATAGTTTGGAATGAATCATATCATGACATTGCATTTTCAGAGGTATGTAGACGGAGGATTAAGCGACAACATTCCAGCGATAAACGACGAGACAATATCGATATCTCCATTTGCTGGTGAGAGTGATATATGTCCGACAGACAGAACCGCTAATACACTGCATATCTACCTTGCAAATACAAGCATGCAATGTTCCATGGACAACTTGTATCGGATGTCACGTGCGCTATTTCCGCCTCACCCAGAGATTCTCAGCGACATGTGTCAGCAAGGTTTCGATGATACATTAAAGTACTTGCAACATAACAGTGAGTTGTTCACTTCTATTAGAACAGTCCTAAAGTATTTAATTGTTCTGTTTTTCTGTTCACAATATCTTTGTGTTGAATATAACACACAATTTACACTGATATTTCACAATATCTTTGTGTTGAATATAACACACAATTTACACTGAATCTCAATGATCATTTTGATCACTTTTTACCAGATTTTACCATTTTTTCACCAAAACACCAAAAAAAATTGACCTTCGGCTAGAATCATGTGGGTCAAAATGTCACTCTGTCTTATGCATGTGGCTTTCCCTGTAGTTACGTATTCTCTCTCTTTTGGAAATTCCAGTGGTCAAAGGGTCAACTTCAGGGCCAGTTGGCTCCTGTGGTTGGGTCTCTTTTGATTATACATATTTTCCAAGGTACATACATTTCCTGAACAAGATCAGAGGGAAATTATTGAAAAAACATTCTTGATACTGAGAACCATTGGTTTCGAAGTATTTCTGTGAATGTATTTCTCAACCTTTGCAAGTAAAAATGTGTAATGTTTTAATAAATTACATTTCTTTAGAATGATGCGTCCATTTATCATTGTACATGTATAATGTAATTTATTTCAGAATTATTGTCCTGTGTTAGACATCTCAGCATACGTAGTGTGATCACACCAATACCAATCGAGGAAACAGAAAATGATAACGAACAGACAGAGCAATGCGATGAACACAGTTGTTACGATTGCAAAAAAAAGAAACAGATCGCCTTAATTGACAAATTGCCGTATGCTGTTGGATCTGGTAAATGCTTAAGTTACTTATACCCATTGTTATGCTTACCTCAAACAGGGCTTTCAATAGACTCTTGAAAAGGCATAGATTATAATTTGAAAAAAACTTTTGACATTTGAAACTTTCCCTAAAGGGTCACATTTACATTAATGTTTATAGGAAGTATTGTCAGTTCTTTAAAATTTAATCGCCAAGGGTCATTTTTGACCCTCAACATTTGAGGATAATTCATGAGTGAGAGAGAAATTGTTATGTTATGCTGTTATGCACTGACTGAGAAATAGTGCAATATGGGGTTATTTGGAAAAAAAATTACGCCTTATGTTAGTAATTGCTGTAAAATAATGGATGTGCTTTGCTAAATTTTGTAGCAGTAACATGATATACAACGTATATTGTGATGCTCAATAATTATTGTTGTAAATACCGAAGAATATCTTTTAATACTTCCAATCTCATTGATGTTGTTTTTGTGAATTTTTAGCTCTTCAAGATGCTGTGGATGAAATGAACAAGGGTGTACGGGGATATATACACAGACACAGATCATTAAAGGTCCTCTCCTTCCTTGCTACACCATGGTTCCTACCTGTAGATATCAGTTACACATATGCAATGAGGTAAATACTACAGTATTTGTGTTTATTCTTGCCATGTAAGTGTTCATTTATGGATCATTACCCTGAATGCATATCTAGGCTGGTGCTAGTGTTCATACCTGGGGTGCAGATAGGATAAATAAGTAATTAATTGGATAAAATCATGCAACTTTATTATAAAATTTAGAAATGCTCATATTATTTTCCATAAGAATTCTGATTCAGAGATTGATGACCAGGTAAAACTGTGGTGTATTTGTAACAATAGTAAATCTTTAGACAGTATTGATCAGCTTATTGACTTTAACACGGGACTGGTAGCTAGGTTTGCCGTCAAGTTATCACTTGAAAATTCTGTTTGGTTATTTACTGCATATATCGCCTGTACAGTACTCGAACAACTGACAGTCTTTCAGAGGAGGTTTAAAACCAATCTCCTATGTCAGTGCTTTACTTGGCATGATAATTGAGAACCAGAGATGTTTGTGGAATGGGAGCATCTTCTGCATTTTGCTTTACCTGTCAAAACATCAGTGATAACTTGCACTTTTCCGAGAACCTCGGCAATGTTGGTCACCTGGTGGTGATGATAAATAAACACATGAAACCGTTTGACTGTATTCATTGTATTGTGTCAGTGTGTAATGACTGTATTCATTGTATTGTGTCAGTGTGTAATGACTGTATTCATTGTATTGTGTCAGTGTGTAATGACTGTATTCATTGTATTGTGTCAGTGTGTAATGACTGTATTCATTGTATTGTGTCAGTGTGTAATGACTGTATTCATTGTATTGTGTCAGTGTGTAATGACTGTATTCATTGTATTGTGTCAGTGTGTAATGACTGCATTCATTGTATTGTGTCAGTGTGTAATGACTGCATTCATTGTATTGTGTCAGTGTGTAATGACTGCATTCATTGTATTTTGTCAGTGTGTAATGACTGCATTCATTGTATTGTGTCAGTGTGTAATGACTGCATTCATTGTATTGTGTCAGTGTGTAATGACTGTATTCATTGTATTGTGTCAGTGTGTAATGACTGTATTCATTGTATTGTGTCAGTGTGTAATGACTGTATTCATTGTATTGTGTCAGTGTGTAATGACTGTATTCATTGTATTGTGTCAGTGTGTAATGACTGTATACATTGTATTGTGTCAGTGTGTAATGACTGTATTCATTGTATTGTGTCAGTGTGTAATGACTGTATTCATTGTATTGTGTCAGTGTGTAATGACTGTATTCATTGTATTGTGTCAGTGTGTAATGACTGTATTCATTGTATTGTGTCAGTGTGTAATGACTGTATTCATTGTATTGTGTCAGTGTGTAATGACTGTATTCATTGTATTGTGTCAGTGTGTAATGACTGTATTCATTGTATTGTGTCAGAGTGTAATGACTGCATTCATTGTATTGTGTCAGTGTGTAATGACTGTATTCATTGTATTTTGTCAGTGTGTAATGACTGCATTCATTGTATTGTGTCAGTGTGTAATGACTGTATTCATTGTATTTTGTCAGTGTGTAATGACTGTATTCATTGTATTGTGTCAGTGTGTAATGACTGTATTCATTGTATTTTGTCAGTGTGTAATGACTGTATTCATTGTATTTTGTCAGTGTGTAATGACTGTATTCATTGTATTTTGTCAGTGTGTAATGACTGCATTCATTGTATTGTGTCAGTGTGTAAATGATGATAAAACAAAGTCTCATTGTTTTCTACTCGTTTGTTTTTCAGGTTTTTGGAATATCTTCCCCAATTACCGCATGATTGCCAGATCATGTACCGGGAGACTGCTGACCTGTTGCGATACTTGCTGACAAATATACGACATCAACGGAGTAGATACACGGCTAGGTAGGTGCCCCTTACATTATCATGACCAAGTATCAAATACGTGAACCTCTGTCATGTTATGATAACTTATCGGTGATTAGGATAGATAATAATGATTAAGTGGTCAGTATCATTCATATTTTGTTTATTCTACTGAAGCCTGTCACGTTGTAACACCTTGTTGTTGTTCACTTGTTAGTTTAACGAATTTTTGAGCAATTGTTTAAACTTTGAATACAAAGGTCATGTAACATTCATCAAACTGAAAACAATAAAGGTTGATGACCGTCGTTAAAGTGGTGCAGGTTAAGGTCTGCTTTGAAAATAATGTAGGACAACATGACTGACATAAGTGTCCATATGATTGCCATTTATTTTAACACGAAATTAAAAAATCCTCAACATTAAGTTACTTGTTGAATCCTTGTCTTAGCCCTTCTTGACAGATTTTGAATTATGACTTAGAGTTGTTGTCACATTGTCCTGTTAGGAATGACTGAATTGACTGAACAAAGCTATCTTCTCTGCGGGAAATGTCTAAAATAATATTGTTTAGTGGAATTAAAAAAGAAAATCATTATTATTTGATTGACATCTATGTAAATCTCTGAATGATATAACCAAACTTGTGATCTATCTGAAATAAGCTGTGTGTTGTGATAAACTGCATTTGTGACCTCTCTGTGATTTGAACTTTGAACCTTTGCATTCAGTGATCAAGTCCTTATCTACTAGATTGTCACTTCGTTTATTACTATTACTTTAACTACTGGTTTTATGATACTTCAAGGTACATAGTCTTATTTTTTGACAAAATGAGCTTGCTCATAAATGTGAGAAGATCAAAAGTAAATGCATTCATACAGAATTATCTACAACACTGTATTGTCACTTTTCTTACATGTTTCCCAAAACAACCAATACAAGTGTCTGATACAGGTATTTACTGTCCTGACCTATGCACAGAGTTGAGTTGATACAGGTACATTTGTATTTACTGTCCTGACCTATGCACAGAGTTGAGTTGATACAGGTATTTACTGTCCTGACCTATGCACAGAGTTGGGAATAGCGTAGGAAATACCTGTATCAACTCCTGTTTTTGCATTGCCAAGAAACTTCTAACTAAAGTAACAATGCAATGTTTAGAGTAGGTCTGTAAATTATTACTTAGCACATTTTGATAGAAAATAAGACTATGTACCTTTAAGGCCAATACAAACACTAGTTATATTAATCTAAAAACTTTCTGAAATGTTTCAGTAATAAAAAATTCTCTGTTTTATATTGTACATGTCGTATTCTAGAACCATGAATATATACTAACTAATATTCATTTTATGCTGTGAATACCAAAAGTATCAAATTTCTAAACTAGTGTATTATTATTTTTGTGATTATTACTATTTAGTGACATATGTTTAACAACTTGACACATATTTTCAGGTTTACCTGTCAGCTAGCTATCACAGAAGTGAATTACAGTCAGATTGATTCGGACATTTATCCAACGACTCATCATACCACACACACTTACAATGTTCCGCAACTACCTCAAAATATACGAAATCTCAATTTCGAGTTTGCAATGGATCTCGACAGTGATCTTCGGAACCAGAGGAAGCGTCACGCCAAACCACATTATAGTGTTGATGACCTTCACCTGACATGTAAAACGCGTCCGAGAAGTGATAGTGCTAATGCAAGGCTTGTGTCGAGAGATTTTAGTAAAACACTTTCGAGAGAGCCGACGAGTTACACGGACGTGTTTGACAGTCTTGAACAGTGTTTACATGTGACAAATCAAATGGAATCTATAATGGCGTATCATTATTGGGACGAGAATGATATGGAGAGTTGCAGATTTGAGGAGATTTATACGTTTCATGAAGGTGATATAAACATTTCTAAACTATTCAACAACAACAGTGAAGTTGATGTTCAGTTCGAAACAAAAACTCGCATTCGTACTCGTAGTCACTCTTTAGGGCACGTAATGAAGAAGCCAAAATGTCACCTTGAAGATGACCTTGAGGAGTTTGCTGGACAAAGGTTAGAGGTCGTCATGAAGGAGAAAGACCACATGGATGCATTGTAGCATTCATAGTAGTACCAAACCCCTGTGGTGCTATCAAGACAGTTCATGTGGTGTCACCAAACCCCTGTGGTGCTATCAAGACAGTTCATGTGGTGTCACCAAACCAAATGTGATAGAGCTGTGTCTCGCAATCCTAGTCTCTTCCATGTTTATAGCGATGCCAGAAGTCATAAGGACAGATATGTACACAGAAAAAGATCCATTTTCTTGCTTCCTGCATATATGTAATCCTGAAATATCATAACTGTTATCTGCAAAACTGCTCTTCCTTTTTCTTACAAACACATTATTAGTATTACACTCATTTCAAGGTTATCAGAGTTAAGGATTTTAAAAGGTTTCTGGGAAAAAGTATTAGTGCTTCTTTGTATAATTAACCGATAATTGAAAGGAGGAGTCCGTAGAACAAATGTAGATGTGGTGGACTTCAAATTAGGGGTTCCCGAAACCCCTGATAGACATATAATCCTCAAGATACTTTATTATCTGCTATATTGGAGTGATTTTATTGAGCGAGGTTTCTCAATATGTATACGGTCCATTTTCTATGGACTTCTGGTTGAATCGCCCTCAAATGATTGTTTCATTTTGGAAGGATTATTTAATTTGTTTGTTGATGTTTTCAGACATATTGCCAGACATTGGAGCTGATGTCTGGAATGCAGAAAAGCATGGCCTTTTATTTATTATTCATTTTCATTATGTATATATTCATACATACACTTTAAGGCTATTAATTTTGTATTCAATTACTTAACTGTGTAATAAATAACCATATAAATCTTTTACAACCCTATAGGATTGTGTTAGTTTATTATACCAGTATTTGATTGGCATTTAATTGATAACCTTGTTCATCCATTTTAAAATCATGTCAATGCATCAATGTGCTATTTTTTGCTAATTTCTTACGTGTATTCGTGTATTTATATTAAGTTTTGGTTATGTAAGATATTTGAAAACAATAACTATTTTCAGTAATAATTTAAGAAACATTGCAAGTGCTTGGTTATTAAAGTACTAATACTCTAGTATGACTCTCTGTTGATTAGCATCTTAGATTTTCATGTAGTAAATATTGTTTGTTAGAGATCTAAACATCTAATGATTATAATACAACATCTCAAACTTTTTCCGAAACTCTAATTATCTTGATACTCAAGATGACTTAGTTGGTTGTTTTAGTACTTTTACTGACTTAAAATGTTGCTAGGATACAGTTTGTATTTTTGTTGAATTATCTGGTATTGTTACCAGTTTCATCATTGTTAAAATCAGTGATAATTTTTTTTTCCAGAACCATTTTTAATTTAAGATTTTTAACTTTATTTAAATTGTCTGAATGTTTTATACCTTTTAAGATGTCGGTGACTGTGTTGATCTTATGAAACCATTTTACTTTAATACTGCTCTTAAAGTGTAGATTGTGGTATTTAGTATTTATACTAACAATTACACCACTTAATATTGTTTTGTAATAATCCGGGAGTGGTAGTGTTAGCTCAGCAATGAACTCGTGGGTTCAAACCTCGGATAGTCACGATCACACTTCGGCACATGACACCAGTACTGATTTTTTTCAGACAGTGTGCTTCAAAGTGACTCAAATAGACAGGAGATGCTTTCATCATATTTGAGTTAAAAATAGTATTGTATACTTAAATAACATGTGATGCCATTCAATGCAATGGTTTTTGAACAAAATACTAGTTTTAGATATAAATTGGTATCTAGTTAATGTCTGTTCTGTTTTTGATGTTTAAATCACGGTATGTCACAAACATGTATTGATGTACCATTAATACTGAAAATATTCTGTTGGTTTCATTTGTTACGATCTTTATAATCTTTTATCTGATCATCAGTTAATGTTTGATTCAATAAAAAATTTAATCTTTTAATTTTTAGTTCTGTCATTTCATTTATCACAATCATGACTAGGGCTGCGTACCTTGAGCCAGATCACAGTACAGTACGTACCTAGATAGGATAGTCAATGTTCAAGGTACAAACCTAGGTTCGTCTTTATACTGTAACTTGTTTTATTGCAGTATATATTTAGCTCATTTCTGTTATGACATATTAATGTAATGGAGGCAGACAATTTAATGTTATTATAGCTTGTATTTTTCAAGAAGACAAACATAAAACTGACAAAATACAAACAGTAGCATATCGTAAAGGTATAGAGTAGCACAAAGATATACCGAGTATGAATTCTGCCTAACGTCACAAACAAGTTTTACTTTAAGTTATTTAATGTTTAAGGTGAATACTATGTCAAGGTGTTATAAGAAAGTTTCAACTAAGAACAAAACTTAGTTCCATGGCTGGCATTTTCAAGAAAACATACATTTTAATAAATGAAAAAGTCAAACACAAGTCAAACTGTGTTAGCTCTGCTAGCCAGTGCTAGGCCCAATCACTGTAACATGTGTACTTGACTCAAGATTTTTGTGATGTCTGCTTAAATATGTGTTCATATTCGATGTTCCACCATCATATTTTATTCCTGTCGGGCAATGTTTGTAAACAACTTTCTTCTCCTTGCTTTTGGAAAATCCAAAGTGTTGCCAGACTTTGGACTTGTTTTTGGCAGGAGCGTTTCTGTATGGCAATTCGTCTGCCTTTTAAGTAAAATCAGCGCAGAGCTGAAGCGAGAAGAACTCGTAGTTTCGAATTGACTATATTTCACGAAAGCGTATCGTATACGCCACTAAATATGTTTTTATATTTTTATTTCATTAATTGAGTGGGTGTATTGTTAAATATGGACTTTCAGAAAAAATCTTTGCATTTTTCGAAAATCGGGTAACGAGCATTTCCCCTGTCACGCTAGCTCTGTATGTCAAATCATACATGATGTAAACAAACAGCCTTGGTATGTTATAATGCTATTTAATCATGGATCTTCTGTGTTAGACCGTAGCAACAGCAGTTAATTGTGGCACATGGTTTTATTAATTGATTTTTACTAAACTAGCATAAAATATTTTGGTACGCACGGCATTCTAGGTCGCGGTACGGTATAATTGAACCATAGCCATTCGGTTACGGTTCCACGGTGATTCGGTGAACCGTTACAGCCCTAATCATGACCATCATTTTAACTGTACAATATAACAGCCTGTTTATATAGATAATGTGTCCGTATTTGTATGAAAGTGTTAAATAAAATAGAAATATACAAATGCGGTCAAACCATGGTAAGTGGATGAAAAACTTAGTCAACATTTATACTTATGTTGTCCGAGGGGGGTAAAAAATCTAAAGTCTTGATGGTCCCTTATTGGACTGTAGTTCTTAAGCCCCCCCCCCCCCCCCCCAGGGAGATACTCATGGATAGCCTGTACATGAAAACACTGGCTGCAGTACATATGACAAACAGTGTGTACACAAATATTTGTAACATAGGAGCAGATCTTCATGAACATGGACAATTTCTGAAAAAAAATTGCAACATAGACACCGAAACACCGTGTTCTTGAGGATACCTAAATTTCCTCTGTATTGTCATATCAAGGTCTTGATGCAAAACTCTTGTAACTGATTCTTGATTCATTCTTAGTACTGCTCCAAACCATATACATGTATATACTCAGTACATTTAGAAACGCACACCTTTTCACCAACTATACTTCTTAAATTTCATTTTCTTACTTTGGAAACTCATTTTTTATGAAAATATTTGTTGATTGTCATGAAATTTAGCACATGTTGCGTACACGTGCAATAATATTGTGTCAAGTTCTTTGATTGTATCCTAAAAGTCGGTCAATGAAAATGTAATTATATGCTATTGGTAAATAAGAAGTATTTTAATATTTCCATCGAGTGAATGAACAGTTTTTCACTGCACTTTAATAAGCCTGTGTCCATTAAACATGCCCATTGACTTATGATAACGCCGTGTTGACGATAGTGCTGTGTTTACTGATGAAATATTTTTTAAATCTGATAAAATATGATATCATGCTGGTACATTGAAATATCTGTAAGTTCAGCTACAATAGGTTATCTTGTTACTATGTCAAATACGTGAATTGGTATTCTATTTTTCTACATTTTAAAACTGTACTGGGTTTGCTCATAATTAGTGTTACATCTTACATTTTTATGCCCCCCCCACTCTGAAAAGGGGGGCATATAGATTTGAGCTTACTGGTATTAGGGTTAGGGGCTTTTTTGTTCTGTTTTCTATATGAAAAGCTCATAATATAACCTTCTTATGGGCTTTTTTTTAAAGAAGGAAAAAGCTCATAAACAATAAATTTTGGTATGTCCAACCTTCTGTCCGTCACAAAATCTTGTCACTCATATCTCCAAAACAATATGAGCCAGAGTCATTAAACTTTACAGGAATGTTCACCAGCATGTGTAGTTGTGCACCTGGGGTTTCATGTTTAGCTGTGCCCAGTAATTGCAAAGTTATAGCCCTTGACTTAGTTAAAATATAGCCTAAAGAGTATACAATCTTGTGTCACTCATATCTCCAAAAGTATATAAGCCAGAGTCATTAAACTTTACAGGAATGTTAACAAGCATGTGTATTTGTGCACCTGGGGTTTCATGTTTGGCTGTGCCCAGTAAGTGCAAAGTTATGGCCCTTGACTTAGTTTAGATATAGCCTACAGGGTATGCAATATTGTGTCGCACATGTCTCCAAAGGTATATGAGCCAGAGTTATAAGACTTTACAGAAATGTTCACATGCATGTGTTTTATTGCACCTGGGGATTCATAATTCGGTGAGCCCAGGAAGTGCAAAGTTATGGCCCTTGATTTATTGAAAATATATCAAACAGAGCGTGCAATTTTGTGTCGCGCATATCTCCAACAGTATATCAGCTACACTCACCAAACTGTACAGGAATGTTAACCAACCTGTATAGTTGTGCACCTGGGGGTTCGTGTTTGCCTGTGTCCAGTAAGTGCAAAGTTATGGCCCTTGACTTATCACCATAATTAGTACAGTTGTTGACTTTGTAATTTTGATATCCATTCACAAACTATGAGCAGAATAATAGCATTTGCTTTTGTGACAAAGGCTGCAAGTGGGGGCATCTGTGTCCTATGGACGCATTCAAGTTGAAATATAATTTTGGACATCAAGCTATAACTTTACTCTGGTAGTACAGTACAGTCTCTCTTTGTTTATTGTCATCCCTGGAGACACACATGTTCATTGTCGTTGTGAGGTTGTTGCTTAATAGAGGTTAAATCTGAAGGAAATTATCACTGCCGGGGAAATTGAAATTATCATTGAAGTGAGCTTGTTGCTTAAGAAAGGGTTGCTCTGGAGAGGTTGTTGTTTAAGATAGTGTGCTCTGAGAGGTTGTTGTTTAAGATAGTGTGCCCTGGAGAGGTTGTTGTTTAAGATAGTGTGCTCTGAGAGGTTGTTGTTTAAGATAGTGTGCCCTGGAGAGGTTGTTTTTTAAGATAGTGTGCCCTGGAGAGGTTGTTGTTTAAGATAGTGTGCCCTGGAGAGATTGTTGTTTAAGATAGTGTGCCCTGGAGAGGTTGTTGTTTAAGATAGTGTGCCCTGGAGAGGTTGTTGTTTAAGATAGTGTGCTCTGGAGAGGTTGGTTGTTTAAGATAGTGTGCTCTGGAGAGGTTGTTGTTTAAGATAGTGTGCTCTGGAGAGGTTGTTGTTTAAGATAGTGTGCTCTGGAGAGGTTGTTGTTTAAGATATTGTGCTCTGGAGAGGTTGTTGTTTAAGATAGTGTGCTCTGGAGAGGTTGTTGTTTAAGATAGTGTGCCCTGGAGTGGCTGTTGTTTAAGATAGCGTTGCTCTGGAGAGGTTGTTGTTTAAGATATCGTTGCTCTGGAGAGGTTGTTGCTTAAGATAGTGTTGCTCTGGAGAGGTTGTTGTTTAAGATAGTGTTCTCTGGAGAGGTTGTTGATTAAGATAGTGTTGCTCTGGAGAGGTTGTTGTTTAAGATAGTGTGCTCTGGAGAGGTTGTTTATTAAGATACCATTGCTCTGGAGAGGTTGTTGCTTAAGAGAGTGCTGCTCTGGAGATGTTGTTGTTTAAGATAGTGTGCCCTGGAGAGGTTGTTGTTAAAGTTTAAGATAGCGTTGCTCTGGAGAGGTTGTTGCTTAAGATAGCGATGCTCTGGAGAGGTTGTTGTTAAAGTTTAAGATGACGTTGCTCTGGAGAGGTTGTTGTTAAAGTTTAAGATAGCGTTGCTCTGGAGAGGTTGTTGCTTAAGATAGCGTTGCTCTGGAGAGGTTGTTGTTAAAGTTTAAGATAGCGTTGCTCTGGAGAGGTTGTTGTTAAAGTTTAAGATAGCGTTGCTCTGGAGAGGTTGTTGTTAAAGTTTAAGATAGTGTTGCTCTGGAGAGGCTGTTGTTTAAGATAGTGTTGCTCTGGAGAGGTTGTTGTTTAAGATAGTGTTGCTCTGGAGAGGCTGTTGTTAAAGTTTAAGATAGTGTTGCTCTGGAGAGGTTGTTGTTAAAGTTTAAGATAGAATTGCTCTGGAGAGGTTGTTGTTTAAGTTTAAGATAGTGTTGCTCTGGAGAGGTTGTTGTTAAAGTTTAAGATAGTGTTGCTCTGGAGAGGTTGTTGTTTAAGTTTAAGATAGCATTGCTCTGGAGAGGTTGTTGTTAAAGTTTAAGATAGCATTGCTCTGGAGAGGTTGTTGTTAAAGTTTAAGATAGTGTTGCTCTGGAGAGGTTGTTGTTAAAGTTTAAGATAGCATTGCTCTGGAGAGGTTGTTGTTTAAGTTTAAGATAGTGTTGCTCTGGAGAGGTTGTTGCTTAAGATAGTGTTGCTCTGGAGAGGTTGTTGTTTAAGATAGTGTTGCTCTGGAGAGGCTGTTGTTTAAGTTTAAGATAGCGTTGCTCTGGAGAGGTTGTTGTTTAAGTTTAAGATAGTGTTGCTCTGGAGAGGTTGTTGTTAGAGTTTAAGATAGTGTTGCTCTGGAGAGGCTGTTGTTTAAGATAGTATTGCTCTGGAGAGGTTGTTGTTTAAGATAGTGTTGCTCTGGAGAGGCTGTTGTTTAAGTTTAAGATAGCGTTGCTCTGGAGAGGCTGTTGTTTAAGATAGTGTTGCTCTGGAGAGGTTGTTGTTTAAGATAGTGTTCCTCTGGAGAGGCTGTTGTTTAAGTTTAAGATAGTGTTGCTCTGGAGAGGTTGTTGTTTAAGATAGCATTGCTCTGGAGAGGTTGTTGTTTAAGTTTAAGATAGTGTTGCTCTGGAGAGGTTGTTGTTAAAGTTTAAGATAGTGTTGCTCTGGAGAGGTTGTTGTTAAAGTTTAAGATAGTGTTGCTCTGGAGAGGTTGTTGTTTAAGATAGTGTTGCTCTGGAGAGGTTGTTGTTTAAGATAGCGTTGCTCTGGAGAGGTTGTTGTTTAAGATAGTGTTGCTCTGGAGAGGTTGTTGTTTAAGAAAGCGTTGCTCTGGAGAGGTTGTTGTTTAAGATAGTGTGCTCTGGAGAGGTTGTTGTTAAAGTTTAAGATAGTGTTGCTCTGGAGAGGTTGTTGTTTAAGATAGCGTTGCTCTGGAGAGGTTGTTGCTTAAGATAGCGTTGCTCTGGAGAGGTTGTTGTTTAAGTTGCTCTGGAGAGGTTGTTGCTTAAGATAGCATTGCTCTGGAGAGGTTGTTGTTTAAGTTGCCCTGGAGAGGTTGTTGCTTAAGATAGCGTTGCTCTGGAGAGGTTGTTGTTTAAGTTGCTCTGGAGAGGTTGTTGCTTAAGATAGCGATGCTCTGGAGAGGTTGTTGTTTAAGTTGCTCTGGAGAGGTTGTTGCTTAAGATAGCGTTGCTCTGGAGAGGTTGTTGTTAAAGTTTAAGATAGTGTTGCTCTGGAGAGGTTGTTGTTTAAGATAGTGTTGCTCTGGAGAGGTTGTTGTTTAAGATAGTGTTGCTCTGGAGAGGTTGTTGTTTAAGATAGTGTGCTCTGGAGAGGTTGTTGTTTAAGATAGCGTTGCTCTGGAGAGGTTGTTGCTTAAGATAGCGATGCTCTGGAGAGGTTGTTGCTTAAGATAGCGTTGCTCTGGAGAGGTTGTTGCTTAAGATAGCGATGCTCTGGAGAGGTTGTTGCTTAAGATAGCGATGCTCTGGAGAGGTTGTTGTTAAAGTTTAAGATAGTGTTGCTCTGGAGAGGTTGTTGTTTAAGATAGCGTTGCTCTGGAGAGGTTGTTGCTTAAGATAGCGTTGCTCTGGAGAGGTTGTTGCTTAAGATAGCGATGCTCTGGAGAGGTTGTTGCTTAAGATAGCGTTGCTCTGGAGAGGTTGTTGCTTAAGATAGCATTGCTCTGGAGAGGTTGTTGTTAAAGTTTAAGATAGTGTTGCTCTGGAGAGGTTGTTGTTAAAGTTTAAGATAGCGTTGCTCTGGAGAGGTTGTTGTTTAAGATAGTGTTGCTCTGGAGAGGTTGTTGTTTAAGATAGCATTGCTCTGGAGAGGTTGTTGCTTAAGACAGCGTTGCTCTGGAGAGGTTGTTGCTTAAGATAGCGTTGCTCTGGAGAGGTTGTTGTTAAAGTTTAAGATAGTGTTGCTCTGGAGAGGTTGTTGTTTAAGATAGTGTTGCTCTGGAGAGGTTGTTGTTTAAGATAGCGTTGCTCTGGAGAGGTTGTTGCTTAAGATAGTGTTGCTCTGGAGAGGTTGTTGCTTAAGATAGTGTTGCTCTGGAGAGGTTGTTGTTTAAGATAGTGTTGCTCTGGAGAGGTTGTTGTTTAAGATAGCGTTGCTCTGGAGAGGTTGTTGCTTAAGATAGCGATGCTCTGGAGAGGTTGTTGCTTAAGATAGCGATGCTCTGGAGAGGTTGTTGTTTAAGTTGCTCTGGAGAGGTTGTTGTTAAAGTTTAAGATAGCGTTGCTCTGGAGAGGTTGTTGCTTAAGATAGCGTTGCTCTGGAGAGGTTGTTGTTAAAGTTTAAGATAGTGTTGCTCTGGAGAGGTTGTTGCTTAAGATAGCGTTGCTCTGGAGAGTTTGTTGTTTAAGATAGCGTTGCTCTGGAGAGGTTGTTGTTAAAGTTTAAGATAGCGTTGCTCTGGAGAGGTTGTTGTTTAAGATAGCGATGCTCTGGAGAGGTTGTTGTTTAAGTTTAAGATAGTGTTGCTCCGGAGAGGTTGTTGCTTAAGATAGCGTTGCTCTGGAGAGGTTGTTGTTAAAGTTTAAGATAGTGTTGCTCTGGAGAGGTTGTTGTTAAAGTTTAAGATAGTGTTGCTCTGGAGAGGTTGTTGTTAAAGTTTAAGATAGTGTTGCTCTGGAGAGGTTGTTGTTAAAGTTTAAGATAGTGTTGCTCTGGAGAGGTTGTTGCTTAAGATAGCATTGCTCTGGAGAGGTTGTTGTTAAAGTTTAAGATAGTGTTGCTCTGGAGAGGTTGTTGTTAAAGTTTAAGATAGCGTGCGCTGGAGAGGTTGTTGCTTAAGATAGCGATGCTCCGGAGAGGTTGTTGTTAAAGTTTAAGATAGCGATGTTCCGGAGAGGTTGTTGTTAAAGTTTAAGATAGTGTTGCTCCGGAGAGGTTGTTGTTAAAGTTTAAGATAGCGATGCTCCGGAGAGGTTGTTGTTAAAGTTTAAGATAGCGATGCTCCGGAGAGGTTGTTGTTAAAGTTTAAGATAGCGTTGCTCCGGAGAGGTTGTTGTTAAAGTTTAAGATAGCGATGCTCCGGAGAGGTTGTTGTTAAAGATAGCATTGCTCTGGAGAGGTTGTTGTTTAAGATAGCATTGCTCTGGAGAGGTTGTTGCTTAAGAGATGACTGCTATGGAGCCATTGTAATGTGAACCCAAATTGACTGGGTCATGTGGTCACCAGGATCTGAGGTTGTACACACTTTGGAAGTGTTGCAGTGCTCAAATGTTGTTACGGTCTAGTTGAAATTATGTGTACTTGCTGCTTGTGTAAAAGAGAGAGAATATGTAACTACAGGGAACGCCACATACACAAGACAGTGCCTCCCCACGCAGACCTCCGGAAAAACAACAATCCACAAAACATAAGGCATAAAGGAGGTCAAACGGTACACATATTAAGGAACTGAGGCACAAGGAATGGCCCGGCAGACCACAAGGAATAACTAGGAGAATCTAAGTGGTCAGTGAAGGGATGGGGAGGGGGGAATTAATGGATGGAAAAGATCACAGGAAAAGTCAAGACAACTGGCCACAATAGGCCAAAAATGGGCAGGAAAAAATCTGAACACTATATAAAATGACAGAATTGCACAGGGGAAAGGGAAATATAAAATACATTCAAACACAGAGTACGCTGGGTACCAGACTAGGTTTTAAGCTGTAGGTGTAAGTTGTTTTGTAAGCGCACATGGTATGAAGTACTTATTAGAATTAAAGGATTACCTGGTGACCAAGTGATTTGAAAAGAAATCAAGATTATAATACTTTGTCTCAAAACACAATACGTCATCATGTACGTAAAACAACATTGATAAGTTGTTGCCAACTTTTAAAAGGTAATCTTCATTCTAAAAATAAACTAACGGTAAAAAGACAGGTCAGTGTAGAGTCACGATGAAAACAACCCATGGTTAGAAGCAAGACGCGTATCCAGGCATACGCACGAACGCAAATGCGTACAATTCGTCAGATAAAAGTGAAATAATAAACGTTACAAAAATGCAATAAAAATGAAGGTTGAGGGGGGATGGGGTTACGGGCAAATTCGCTTGAATATATCAGTTGTTTGACACAGTAATTTACCTTAATCTTTCGCAGGAGCATGAAAACGCACCATTTGCCTCCTAATTTTCAAACTTTTCCCACCGACGGGAGAGGGCCCCCTCATACACCTACCCTCGCAGCGTTGCTACTCGTTTCGCACCTTCAACACTCACAGTTGGCGTACACGTCAAAATCGTCCAGGTACGCCCCTGGAAACTATAGGTACAAGTTTATCGAGCTATACAATCCATATTCCGGTCAGCATACGATAATTGCGGGTCAAATTAATGTCAAGGATCGGACTGACCGCGCATGTGTGACATTTATTGGTATGAAGGTTGTTAATGTAAAAGAGTGTGTCTGCTAATGAGGACATGACCTGACCTAAGTGAAGTTATAACATTCCAATGGCTATTAGATTATTTCTATATAATCTCATTGAATATGTGCCAATGTTTGGCATTGCCAAGTACTTAGTGACTTGATGTAACAGATGTAAGCTTAGTTTGTGTTTTGTTTTATAGTTAACATTTGATAGTTTGTTTGATCAACTCTGGAATGATCACTATTTCGTATCGCAGATAAGAACACGTTGAATTCCAAATGCTTGTGTCCAGCAGTTCAACACTATTCATGGAAAGTTTAAACACAATTGAGGGAAAATGCCGGCCTTCGATATATAAAAGTACATCTGTTGTCTGCCAAATAATTGTGTATTCACAATAAAGTCTTTAAACAAACCAAAGTCATTATTTTTTGTTCTACCAACAGGAACAATTATAACACTATGGACTTACTGTTACAAGGAGATGGCCGTTTCATAACGTTAGCAGAATGTTCGACTGGTTCTATTACTATAGTCCTATAAATTTATGCATCACCGTATATGCCTTACAAATACAAAAAAAAATTAACAGTCGGATGAAATGTTAAATGAGCTACGACTTTTCCCCAACCACTCAGTGACCTATCAGTGTTTAACCAGTAGTTCGTCAATATATACGTAATATAGCAACTCAAATTTAGGTGGTGGGAGTTTTTACAACTACTTACACATTTAAATCAAGTATTGTAGATATGTTTGGAACATGTACAATGTATGTTCACTTTCTTCGTTTGCTGTTTGCAAATATATGAACATAAATTAGCCGCGCTTTCCGTCTATAATAATTAATGAAGCGACGACTTTTCACGTCGTGGATAAGCCGACGTATCTTTAAAATGCATGCAGTCTACATTGAGTATTTACGAAATATTTTTGAGGGAGTTTGTAATCAAATATCTCGTGAGTTTGTTAATCAGACATTATAGCGTACATCTTTATCGTATTAGATGTCCATAAAACTGTTAAAATAGTGTTTATCAAGTTAAGTTGCTAGGCATCTATCTGACTTAGGACAGACTCTCCGCCATGGATCATTCTGTCTGTATGTATTTGCACTTATTACACTGAATTATTTTTAAAAACGACTTCAAGCAAACTACTGATAACGAATTTTAGACAACCTGTATGCACCCGCTAATATTGAAGGTGATATTGAAACGCCTGACGAATATGAAAACATCTTAACCGACTGACATTCCTATGTATCACACCGGGCTGTAGTAAATTTATCTTCATACAATGTTACGTAACAAACAGTTTGTGGAAAACATATTTTTAATCTATTTAAATGACAAATGATGAATTGGTCTGAAGAGTTAGTACGTTATGTTTACTAAGCTTGTGACGAAACATATGTGTGACCGAGTTATCTGGCGTACAGATGTACTACAAAATGTACGACTAAAATAATTTTAAACATTCAGAAATTAAGGCCATACGAATATGGATCCATGTTTAGCGTCCTCGTGTAGTTAGCTTCTCGGCAGTGTGATCGAAAACAAAAAAGTATAAAAATGTAAAAAAATCTCAACACATAATGTATTTTACATAACGGCATTTGCACATTTGTAAATAAACTTAAAATACATTTGGCCGATAACAATGTGTCAGGTAACGAATAACATGTTCAAACGGTGCCAAAATAATTAAATCTAGTCATTTACTTATTTACTTTGTGTTGAAATTCTGTTAACTTGTCGTTTGCATTTTATGTATTGATGTATTATGTCTTTGTTTGTGGCAAGAAAGATGTTGTAAATACAAAAGATAAATTTTGTTTTTATCGGCACTTTGTCTGTTTTTTCCTGACTGGTAGGTATTGAAAAATGAACCTGGCGCTAAACGTAGATAGAATTTGGTATGACCAAAAATACTGAATATCTGGTCTAGAAGTAAACTTATGAATGGAAAATAGGTGATTAGCTTCCTTTTCGTAGTAGACATATAAATGTATGTATTCTATAAAGTCGCAACACAACTGTGTTAGTAAATAAACACACTTTGATTTAACTAAATATGTGTTACGAATTGTTGAATTAGTTGATATGGTACTGGACTCTTATGTTGGGGATTTTGAGCAGCGGGGATTGTTTTACATATGCACTGTTCATTTTATTTTGGTGATTGTAATTGCTATAGCTATCTTATCCATTTTATTATCAAACTACCATTCTTTATCACCAACCTCTCCGGATAATACTCTTCATATTACTTTGAGTCTACGCAATCAATTCGTAGACATCGCATTCGGTCCATTCCGACATTGTTCGAGTTGGTCTTCATGTGTTTCCGGGAATTTCCGTAGACAAAACATAATTAAAAAGCATTTTCTTTTAGAAATACATGTATATCACCACCAAATCGCAATTTACTGTGTGTATGAGGTCAACACTCGCCGCGTACATTTTTCCAAATGGACTTTTTGAAGCCGAAGGGGGGAATTTACCTGCCAGTAGAGCAGTATAGGCCAAACAGACAATTTTGACAATACTTTCCTGGTTACATACCAGTACTAGGTTAGGTGGGAAACACAGAACATATATAGATATCACGTGTTGAATGTTGTATTATATTCAGATAAATAACGAAAATGACAAAAATGGCAATTTGGGGGAAACATGACGTCATCAGCGTAAAATTTACCGTGTTTATTGTGGAAAAAGACAACATCACGGATTGTATAAATTTCATGACGGAATATTCATTAATTACGGCTATAACAACATGCAACTTTGTTTAACGTCCTCGGGCGGGTAGGTTTTCGGCAGTCTGAAAAAACAACAAATGAATCTGAAAATATCTCCGGTAATGATGCTAAAACATAAAGACATTGGTTAAATTAGCCGATAATAATGTGTCAGGAAGCCAATAACCATGCATGTTCCAAAGGTGAAATTATAGTTATTTACTTGGTACTTTGTGCTGTTTTTGTTAACTAAGAGTTTTCTTTTATGTCTTGATGCACAGTGTCTTTGTTGATCGACAGAGTGGTGTTGTAGATACAAAATACACTTACAGGTATTTAACCGACAAGTTGATTTTTCCTGACTGGTAGATAAGTTTCGAAAAATGAACCTGACGCAAAACATTGATAGACTTTGGTATGGCCTAATTGTTACAATGACGACAGCAATCATTATATTTAATGTAAATTTAGATAGACGGTAAATTTAGCTTAAAAACTATAATTGATGTATGTTCCAAAAATATATCTGTACGTGTACAATGTCTCGTCAGTGGGCATAGCTAGTGATCAGCACATCATGTGACGCACGTGTAAGTGTACAATGTCTCGTCAGCGGGCATAGCTAGTGATCAGCACATCATGTGACGCACGTGTAAGTGTACAATGTCTCGTCAGTGGGCATAGCTAGTGATCAGCACATCATGTGACGCACGTGTAAGTGTACAATGTCTCGTCAGTGGGCATAGCTAGTGATCAGCACATCATGTGACGCACGTGTAAGTGTACAATGTATCGTCAGTGGACATAGCTAGTGATCAGCACATCATGTGACGCACGTGTAAGTGTACAATGTCTCGTCAGTGGGCATAGCTAGTGATCAGCACATCATGTGACGCACGTGTAAGTGTACAATGTCTCGTCAGCGGGCATAGCTAGTGATCAGCACATCATGTGACGCACGTGTAAGTGTACAATGTCTCGTCAGTGGGCATAGCTAGTGGTCAGCTCATCATGTGACGCACGTGTAAGTGTACAATGTCTCGTCAGCGGGCATAGCTAGTGATCAGCACATCATGTGACGCACGTGTAAGTGTACAATGTCTCGTCAGCGGGCATAGCTAGTGATCAGCACATCATGTGACGCACGTGTAAGTGTACAATGTCTCGTCAGTGGGCATAGCTAGTGATCAGCTCATCATGTGACGCACGTGTAAGTGTACAATGTATCGTCAGCGGGCATAGCTAGTGATCAGCACATCATGTGACGCACGTGTAAGTGTACAATGTCTCGTCAGTGGACATAGCTAGTGATCAGCACATCATGTGACGCACGTGTGGATTTGTCCAGTATATAACTATGTAAGACAATATCTATATTCAAAAAAGCATAAAGAGGCCTACCTATAATATAATTTTTAACCATTTGTCAGATTCTGATAAATATCGTATTCTGTTTTCCTGCCCAGACGTGATAAGTAGTTATGCCAAAACCTGTTTCGTTATTCTCCAAAGACGTCAACTTTTACTTTGTTTATATGTGTTTATATTGTAGATAATGTGTTTCTTTGTTGGACTATAATATTTTGATAAATACTTTTATATCACCTAGAGAAACTCTGCTAAAACGTTTCTTCTGGCGTGTTATCACATTTTTAGAGCAATAGTTATATTCCCATTTATTATTTCAGTTTTTTATTATATATACAGTAATTATGACAAACATTTTGGTGGTTTCTCTTATAACTCCACTACGGAGTGTAATTGTACTTTTGAATTGATGCTGTGTTCTGTGATATTTGTAAGTAATATATGTACAATGATGATATGTAAATAAAGACTTCTACTACTACGATGCTTTTGACGGTGCTCCTGGAACTGGGGCATCCTCCTGTATCATGCACTATCCTCCAAAACATCTAAAATGGCTAGGACTCTTCCGGAGGCGTCGGCCATATGGGAAACCAGTGGCGACGTTAAATGAACGCAAATACACACTCGTAACATCAGTTGATAACATAATTTTGCCAGAAATTGTTCTAATTTCCGAATGGTAAAGGGGTGATCTTAAAAGGTTTCAGCATGACAAAATAAGCTAAACTTTGTACCTGTTTATATGTTCATGTCCCCCTGGTGCTTGCGGAGTAGGTTGTGCACTTTTTATGTGGCATTTTGTTGCTCGACTTTATAAAATATTTTTAATCGAGATAAATACATGTAGAAAGTTCAGTGTAATTATCGAGATTGTGAAAAAAATGTTGAAACTGCTTTTATTTGCGCTACAGAAAACTCTCATGGAAGAGAGACAACTCTAGTGATCGTTCTGTAGACATATTAAATCGAGTTATCTCCCTTAGTAACAAAATAAGTTTGCCTTATGGCACGGACATATGTCTGTGCGTATAGTCACGAATAAAGCGTCTCATTGGCACCAAACTAACTGTATTGTTATGATCCAGTTGTTTGCATTTTTATAATTTTTCAAGTCAAATTCAACGACAACTTGGATATCTCCACGTTGCCAATTTATATGTGTCTGACCTACCAATTTATGGTACTCTCATCTTCCGGTGTTAGTCAATGTCAAAAAATAAAAACGTGAATGATGTTTGGCTATTTATAGTTTTTATTTACAGAAATATATTTAACTCGAATCATATATAATTTCACTTCAAATTGAGACATTGTGTTGAAGATGTCATCGGAACAGAACGGAACCAGGTAAACGCAAACTGTCACATGTTTTCGCGTTCATTTGACTTTCGCGTGTTGACAAGTGTTTTAGTCAAAACCACTGATATGCAAAGTTTAAGTCGATATTCAATAGAAATATGTTTTTTTTTATGTAAAGTGAGAAATATTTATTGTGAGGACATATATTTCAACTTTGAACAATTTTATAAATATTTTTTGTTGGAAGTTAAGTTATGGGTTTAGATAGTGAGATAAGTACTAAAGGAGGTGTTCAGTAAATGCTTAAATTACAGCTCTAGATATAACGGAAGGTTTTGAAGATGTAATAAATAACTCAAGTCGCTTGTTGATCATTTCGTTTATGAGAGCGACTTCAAGTTTGGAATCCAGAAATTGTTGTAATAATTTTGACTGGTACTTCCTGTCGGGGAAATCTCGTATCTCATTTTAAATAGCGTATTATTATTAACAACAATTTTCACTGTTAAATTGCTATTGTTTTTATTCAAATTATTCAGGCTTGCTAATGGTGCAATTCCTGACAATACCAGTAATGGCAAAAAACTAAAGATGACCTCTGAGCTTGATCAATTTGATGAAATATTCCCAGAACTGGTTTCTCACCTCATCAACTCTGGACTCAAAGATTCACAGACAGCAGATGCTTGCAGGTGGTTTAAAGAGGTATTGCGTCAAATTTATTCATTCGCGGCCGTGGTCCAGTGGTTACTGCGTTGGACTTGTAACCCGGCGATCTGGGTTTGATTCCCGGTCATGGCAGGTCATACCCTTCCATGAAAATTTAACAAAAAATGTCAATTTTCCTCCACATGTGGAGAAGTTGCCGGCTCCTTGTGGAAGGGTAAGTTAGTACCGGTAAGAATTCAGTCCAGGAAAAACTGGTTAGGTGAACCGGCCGCCGTATATAACTGAAATATCGTTGAGAAACGGCGTTAAACCTGATGAAACAAACAAACAAATCATTAATATTCCATCCTCGGTACCCAGGCTAACATAACATACATTATGATATATACATAATGTTATGAATAGCCTGGGTACCGAGGATGTTAATATTCATGCAATCAGAGGTTTCTACTGGCAGTAAATCTTCACCAGACTGAGATTTACAAACTGCCAAAGTTGAATAGGAAGAGGTTCATCTGTACGGGCCTACTGTTCAAAGGTATAATGTTTGACATTCTGGTCAGTGAGTGACGCTATTATACACAGATTTGCATAGCATAGCCTCATCACAAGCTGTGTTAATATTTCACATAGTATCATATTCTTTGTACAATTTTCTTTCAGGTATTGGAATACAACGTTCCTCATGGGAAAAAGAATCGTGGAATGTTTGTTGCGATGGCGTACAAATTCCTTGTGAAGGACCCCAAGTATGAAGACATTAGAACAGCTAGAATTTTAGGATGGTGTATAGAATTGGTAAACTGCTAAATATTTTCTCCTTTATCAGAAGGTAGCTTATCAAAGACAAGAATTGTAAGTTTCTCTTAGCAATCTGTGAAACAAGATCTTGTTAACTTTTTTCATAATGCTTTAGAGTATGGTTTATTCATGCAGTATGTAAATGGTAAAGTTTGCAATGTGAATATGTTTGTGAATTTAAGATTCATTCACAGAACTTGAGAAGTCAAACATGGTTTTGAATTGACTATTCGTTATAGCAATTCTTATTTCGGCAACTCACAAACATTTCCGTTAGTAAAACATGTGATGCACAGATTTTTGGAGTCGAGAAAATATTCACTTATTCTGTATATATCTATAGTTACAGGCATTCTTTCTTGTTGCCGATGATGTTATGGATGACTCGTATACGAGAAGAGGAAAACCATGCTGGTTTAGAAAGGTTAGATAACCCTTGTGTACTTAGATTGGTTGAACGAAGATTTTCAATATAAAAAATTCTTACGGATCACTAATATTCCAGAACTATGGCAGGTCCTGTTCCGTGATATGTTTTTTATTCAGAATTAGTAAAAAATGATTGCAAATTCACCAAAAACATTAGTTTGGTTGAGGAGTGTTTCATATTTTCTTCTTTGTAACAAACAATTTTGTTTGAAGGGCTCAATATATCTTTTTATTTCAGGACAATGTTGGGATGGAGGCAGTGAATGATTCCATTTACCTTGAAGCCTGTATATATAAAATACTCAAACATTATATCAGAGATAAACCGTACTATGTTAGCATTATGGAGTTATTTCACGAGGTAAGCTTTATGATTTTAAACTATTTTAAAACATGTCTACAATGTGGTTTGTAATTTAATGGAAAGCTTGCTTACCATTGGCTGAGTTGGTAAATTGATGTTTTTATGAATTAATGTCTGTTCCAATAGGGTTTGGTGGTATCAACATTCATTTGGTGAACATTTGAGTCTTTAAAGTTTTTGAATGATGGCATCAATTGTGTGCTATCTCACATGGGTGGCAAATTTGGACTCAATCAGTGAAAAAGTCCCTGCATTGTCTTAGGGACAATCAATTTTATGGTTTCATTTGAGCTGTAACAAGTAATCAAACATGAATATTTATATTAGTGACAGCTTCTCGTGATTTTAAGTTGTGTATGAGTTTTGCACTAACCATTTTTCCTGGGTTACCAGCCAGCGCTAACCTGTCCTGCGAGCAAATGACAATATCCTGCATGTAACAGAGATAGAGGGCAAATGACTTAAAATGTTTTATCTTTGGCCAGATTGTCTCAGATAACATTTGTCCCACCTGGGGTTGAACCTATCACAGTTGGCAGTCCAGTGACCACCTTAGCTAAGAGGCAGGCTCTTTACATTAAGATATTGCTTTCTTATGTCTGCATTCTTTAAGGCCATTCATACAGCTGTCAGAGCGGAATCTGGGTATATTTTAAAATGCGTCATCCTGTGACTCAGGATTTGATATTTATAATATGTGTCAGTACAATCCTCGTTGAAAGAACTGCCACTGTAAATGAATGCTAAATGACATGAAAAACAACGATTAGCTAGACTGTGTGAATGTAAAGGCAGTGGAATCAAAGCGCTGTGTGGGAGTGTAAGGATTTCGATACTGTATGAGAATAAGGACTGCAATGTACGTACGTTATTTTTCAGATTACAATGTGTACACTGACTGGTCAGTGCTTGGACATGACAGTGGCTCCACCACCAGGGACTGTAGATTTCACCAAATACACGGATGACAAATATTGTGCAATTGTGAAGTGGAAGACAGCCTTTTACTCATTTTATCTTCCTGTTGCTATAGCTATGTATATGGTAGGTTTTAATATTAGGCCATGTTGTATTTGATCTATGTTTAGGAACTTTTGGAGGGTATGTTTTTGGCCTTCCATTCTAGTGGTATAATTGCTGAATGTGTTTCAGCCATTAACGACGTATAGAGCTTGACAATGCACATTCAAGTTTCATAAGATTTATTTGAAGTTTGCAGTGCTACATCTTGCGAGGTGGATCTATGTTCAGTATTAACTGAAGGGGAGGGACTTTATTATCAAAGGACTGAGTGCATTGACTAACAGTGAATTTGAATGGTTAACTTTTGGGCTTTTTAAATTTCACAATCTTGGTACATGTCATGTCTACTTATTTGCATATATCACATGATAAAGAGAAATGCCTGTTTGCACACACACTATTTGTGATAAGTCATGATACAAATCAGATAGACACGCCTCCCTCGACTATATTAGGTAAGATACTCCATGTGTTTTCATACTCTATTATATATTGCGCATATCATTACATTACTGTACATTTATATTCATATTTTCACTATCGAGATCAATCTGTCTGTGAATAGCCATTTGTAAATATTGGAGTAATCTCCCTTTGACTGTTAAAGTATGTTAAATGTTGGTTCTTGTAAGTGTAGTTTACTAAGTTCCATAAATCCTAATCATAGATTGAAAATAAGTTTATATTTATGTGTTGTTCAGTATATTTATGTGTTGTTCAGTATATTTATGTGTTCCTCAGTATATTTATGTGTTCTTCATTTGCTTATTCTTTAAAACGCCACTGCTGCAATTTCCATGCAAACATCTGTTAACTAGTACAGTTGGACCTCCTTTATTTGACAACCTTCGATTTGAAACTTGGTATCATCCGAAATAAATTTCCGGTCCCGACATATCTTCTTAGACATGTCATTTTGAAATGGCAATTCAAATATTATATATATGTTATAAATTGACAGACATTTTGTGACTTATTTATAACTTCTGAATAGGCTGCACACTTGATATGGCATTTCTTGCTTGACTTCCATAGTTACTTTTACTGAAAATATTGGTGTTTTAAATGAAAGTTCAAGTTTATTTTATTTGTTGAGAGATGAATCAGTCCATATGTTTGTTGTTTAAGATATCCTTGTCACTCTGTTTATGAGTCTAGAATTCATACCAAGAAACTACTGTGTTTTACCGAGTTGGAGTTACAGATTTAAATAGCATGCACATTCACTGGTATTGTTTTCTTTCAGTCTGGGATCTCGGATGATTTTAATCATAATTGTGCCAAGACAATCTTACTGAAGATGGGAGAATACTTTCAAGTACAGGTAAATTGTTCAATATTTCTCTTGTAATACTTAGCATAGGGACTAGAAAGTCTGTGAACAAACACAAATCCACTGCCACCTGTCTAGCTCAGATATTCTGGTTATGATATGACCAGGAGACACAAACACCAAGTCATTTACTTCTTTTTGTTCTTGTTTTTTTTAAAAATCTGTTAATGAGAAGACTGTTCTGATCTTTTGAATAAATGCCATTGCCTGCATTTTTAATCAATCTTCATCATATGCTCTCTAATTTTTTACTTATTCCAAATAAAAAACTTACCACGGAACAGGACCTGCCATGGTTTTGGAATATATGTGATCCGCAAAGAAACATTTATTTAACCAATCAGCCAATCTAAATACATAGAGGTTATCTAACCTTTCTAAACCAGCATGGCTTTCCTCTTCTCGTATATGAGTCATCCATTACACTATCAGCAACAAGAGAGAATGTCTGGATGTTTGAACCTGGTTCTAATTTGTCTGTCAACAATACTGGGATTGACATTTTTGCCTTTTTTTGGCACCAAATCTTATTTTACTGCAACTGTTTGAAGATGTTTAATATCAGTTCTATTCTTAGACTACATTATTTTATTGCAGGTTAGTTTCATCTTTGCCAGATTGTGACGTACTGTTATCTTGAAGAGATTAATTTCAAGATCTGTGTTTCATTTATGTTGCCAGCAAAAATAATCAGGCTGTATTATATAATTTCAGGATGATTACTTAGATTGCTATGGCGACGAGGAAGTTATTGGTAAAATAGGAACTGATATACAAGATAATAAATGTAGTTGGTTGATTGTTAAAGCTTTACAAAAATCTAGTCCAAAGCAACATCAAGTGTTGAAGGTAAATTTTCTATGAATATAAATGACTCGTGAGTGTGTTTATTAATATTTATGAAGTGAGCGTGTCTTGAAATATCTCGGCAAGTGATTGGAAGTCAGCCACCATAACCAATTGACCACACAGAGGCCTCCTAAATAATAAATTAAGTACCGGTCTTTTGAATGCAATTAAAGATTTTTTTTCAATATACAGGCTTGTATCTGAAGGTATTTACTTCATGTTGGTGCAGCTTTTTTATCACCCCGTCGTACTTCGAAGAATGTCAAAGGGACATAAAGTGTTACCCCTGTCTGTTTATGGGTCGGTTTGTCTGTCCATGCAAAAAATTGGTTTCTCATCAAATCACTTCAAAAAAAAAAAAAAATCTCTTGAAAGGATTGGTGCAATTCATATTTGGCACATAAGCATAGAATAATAAAATACAGGTCAAGTTTGATTTCAATCCACCAATGTTTGGAGGAGTTATGGTCCTTTTTTCGACTTAAAAATTCAATAATACAAAAAATAGCTGATCAATAATACATAAAAAAGCTAATACAGACACTCCTAGTTTAATTCTAAGCAATAATTTACCTTTGGTGGTTGAAAATTTGCCATGTTAAGCAAACTATTTTGTCATTGAAATGTTTTTTGTTTTTTTTCAGATTAATTATGGCAGCTCGGATGCAGAAAAAGTTGCAAGCGTTAAAGCTTTGTATAAGGAATTAGAACTTGAACAAACATTTAAAGACTTTGAGGAGAAAAGTTACGTGGAGATAAATACATTGATAGAAAAGTGTAGTGGAAGTTTGCCACAAGAAATGTTTAGAGCTTTCGTCCAGAAAATTTACAAGAGAAACAAGTGATTTGAAAAAAACTAGTTTTTGTGTGGTTTAACGATTACAGAAATTTGCTGTGCGAATACCAGATAGTTTTAACTTCACTGCCATTACTTTGTTAGCATGCGTGCTACCAACTTATGACATTATGTCATGATCTGTCATCAGTTGTCATGACAACTCCCCCAATGTTTGGGGAAGCATTCTGCTTACATTTAGTGACATTATCAGCATGATACACATCTTACACATAGTGGGATGTAAGAAAGACTGCTCAAGCACTGATGTCAACACAGGACATTCCAGTTTGGTGATCAAGAATGTGCGTCTTAAACCGAGATCATGTATTGTCCTGCCTCTTATAGCCTGAACAAATAGATCAATTTATGAGTATCACCAGGGTCTTGTGGTATTTTTTATATTCACTCATGGGAAGATGGGCAATCCACTGGTGGGTCTGTATGGCAAACCCAGGGGAAATTTCAATGAGCAACTTATTAATTGTTGAAATTCATAGAATTACATTTGATACATGCAAGTGTATTGTAATATGCCGAGGTATATTCCAGGGTAGCAGTCATGGCGAATACCCATTGGACAGTCAAACCTGACAGATAAAAAACGACCAAGTCAGATGTAGAAGGCCTGTGAGTCGGTCCATATGTCTGAAACGGTACGGATCGGACGGGTCTTTCAACATCCATTGCTGTTTACACAATGCGATATTCTTATGCGCACCGATTGTCTTCACATTCGCTTGTCTTTCAGACATTTATACTTTGATTGTGTCGTCAAAAAGGCATTTCAGAAGTAAATGTTAAAGTTAATCATAACTTTTAAATGTTATTTATCGAAACATGCCAAATATTTGCCCATTTCTGTTTGATTTGTTAATTTTCACTTTGAAACGAGCGGTCCTATAGCTGCATGAAATCCTGTCAGAAAATGTAAAAAACGGTTCTTTTCTTGGAAAAATTTTGCGTTGTAAAGGATTGATAGAGTTGTCAAAATGGACATTTATGGAAGATTTTTCTTTTTCGAATTCAATGCGCCATGACTGGGGTAGGACTTATTGCTTAAAAAGACTATTAAGGATAATGAATTTAAATATTTAATTTTGATGAGGCATTTATCCAGTTTTGGCATCAAGTGCCGTGGCATCTTCTCACTTTTACGTTGTAATTTTTGCGATGGAAATACGTTGGTACATGTATGATGTAGGATGTGCCTATTGGATTTCTTCAAATTTCTTTATTGCAATGTATAATTTTATTGTTTGATTATGAAATGACACATCATATAATGTTATAACAAATATCTGCATGATTAGGATACCCCTTTTTTGTACTTTTGTTACACAAATCAACCTGTGTACAAGAGCTACTGCATGGCCCTTCTTATTATTTATACTTTTTATTATACTTCCTTGAAATGTTGTTTGGTTGCTATAATCTGGCTGAGTTAGAGAAATACACCTGTTAACACTTTCAACACTACACAACGAACATATCAGGAGCATATCCAGTGAAACTAAGAGTTACCTAACCTTAATGGCAGTAAAGCCAATGTGCTACGATAGCAATTGATAGGAAATTCTGTTTTTTAAAACGGTCGTCAATTTCTTGTTTGATTTTCTTAAACAATATGTAGTTTGAAAATTTATGATCTAAAGTTTCCAAAAAGTAAACAATTTAATATATTTGATGTAACCACAAATATTGCATCAATTGTTAAATCTGACCATATCGGGAATTTTCCATACAAGTGATATGAAGAGATAAGCAGTGAGTAATGTTAACTCACTAAAAATCGAAAAAATTGGGGGAATGTTGGGCATTTTGAAACTGTTAATTGGTGTATTGACCCAGACTTGTGTCTGATTTAGATTTGTTCATGTAAAAAAGTGCTTGACCTACAGACCAAGCCTAAAGGGTGACATTAGGGTCACTGCATACATACATTTTTATAAGAATTACCTTGTATGCTATTTATTTATATTATTAGAAAACAGCTGTTTTTATGCATTTGTTTGAAGATTTGTTTACATATGTACTATTTATTAAAATAAATGGCGTAATTTACTTTTATATGTCCTGTTATTATTTTATTTTGTGTCCAGTTAGCTCTGACAGTGGCACACACAAATGTGAAACTGTAGGTCATAAGTTTGATACCCAAGTGAGATGTACCAGTGAGGACTCTGTGATGATAACAGCCAAAGACAGATACAGGTTCATGACCATCATAAATTGTGAAATACTTTCATGAAAAGAGTCCATTGACCATACACCAGACTCTACCAACATTGTAAATGTTGATGTATTCTGTCACAAATAGATATAATAATGGTTTTGTTACCTACACGTGTTCAAATGTACGTGCTACATTACCTACACACGTACTTGTATTCAATCGTGCTACGTTGCCTTCCCTGGTTCAAATTTTTACGTTACCTACACGACACGTGTTCAAATGTACGTGCTACATTACCTACACACGTACTTGTATTCAATCGTGCTACGTTGCCTTCCCTGGTTCAAATTGCTACGTTACCTACTTTACACGTGTTCAAATGTTTGTGCTACATTACCTACACACATATGTGTATTCAATTGTGCTACGTTGCCTTCCCTGGTTCAAATTCCTACGTTACCTACATGACACGTGTTCAAATGTTTGTGCTACATTACCTACACACATACTTTTATTAAATCGTGCTACGTTGCCTTCCCTGGTTCAAATTCCTACGTTACCTACTTTACACGTGTTCAAATGTTTGTGCTACATTACCTACACACTACTTGTATTCAATTGTGCTACGTTGCGTTCCCTGGTTCAAATTGCTACGTTACCTACTTTACACGTGTTCAAATGTTTGTGCTACATTACCTACACACATACTTTTATTAAATCGTGCTACGTTGCCTTCCCTGGTTCAAATTGCTACGTTACCTACTTTACACGTGTTCAAATGTACGTGCTACATTACCTACACACTACTTGTATTCAATCGTGCTACGTTGCCTTCCCTGGTTCAAATTGCTACGTTACCTACACGACACGTGTTCAAATGTGCAAATGTTTCCAATGCTCGTGCCCATTGCAATTATTGTAAAGATTATTACAATAAAAAGCGCCCACTTGGTAGAGCCTTGTGGTGTAGCTTGGTATGTCTGGGTTCGATTCCCGGGCTGGGCAAGTCATGTCTTTGTGTGAAATTTGGCTACGGTAATTTGTCTTCCAGTTTAAATTCGTATAGGGTAATTTATAGCTGCTTGCGGAAGGGCAAGTTAGTACTGGTTTATAATTTAATTTCAGGAAAACTGGTTAGGTCAAATGACCGCCATGCATTACTGAAGTGTTGAAAAAAATGGTGTAAACACAATTAACAAATAAAACAGTCAATAAATTATGAGAATTGTGGAGAAGAGCACAAACAAATTAAGCAGTAATTATCGTCCTAGCGTAATGGTAATTAATATATTTTGCTAACCCTTTCCACTGCTAATGTTAATTGGATGAAACCTAAAACTTATGCCATTTCATGCATGTAATTATACAAGCGTGTGTTACTGTTTTCTGTTGAAAATTGTGTCTAATTGCCGAACATCCCAAGCGCAGTGTTACCCTATCCATCCATAAATACAACAAATCACCGAACTAAGCAATATCTTCCAGCACGCAAGTTGTTACGGAACAGTAAATTGATCTGTCGCCGCTGTAGTTTTCCTGTAAATTGTTTCGTAAATCGAAACTGACACTTTTTTGAGAATTTCATAATTACCTCCGCTTTCCTGACTATCATCATATTTTTGTGTAAATGCACGTGTAGAGATTTACTCTGTTTTATCGAACATTAAATGTTCCTTGGATGCCTTTCCACTCGATCCCCGATGACACCAGAGTTATATAAACAAATTCAACAAAATTCGTCTACGCTACCACCTTTCATGTTTAACTCAATATATACCTTTTGATAGTAACCGTCTGTTATTGTCTTTGCGCAACAAATATTAACCTTCAAATTGCGCGGACCATCTTTTTTCAAGATATTTCTTGTATTCAAGTCATCTTGTGCTTTTAGGGTGGCTAAGCACTTTGTATGCAGCATTTCCCGGTCGACTTCTTTATAAATTCATTTTTATCGAGAGAAAATACATTATTATTGTCAAGATTGAATTTGAGCCAAGAAGATTACCGATGTTTATTTTTGAGCGAACGGCGTAATGGAATAGGACTTAAAAGAAACAAAACGCTATCCAAGCCAAAATATCGAGCTGGAGTGATAATTTGATTTTCGTATTTATACTTACGATTCCCTGTGGAAATATTTTTCAACATTGTGTGAATGGTTGGAAAATACAGTAGACCATTGTGGTCAAGTTTGATTATATTCTAACCCTAAGTGATGGACCAAGTGTGAGTCATAAGCCGACATTACCTCACCAGTAAATTCCAATCATCAAGAAATCTGGCTGACAGGTGGCAACACTTACAGATTTACCGTACCCCGACTTGATAAACAAAGGGTCATCTGCATCAACTTATAAGCGTTCAGTAGGGTCAGGTTGGTCAGTGAAAAAAACGAAATGCCTTAATCTGACATTTTATCAAGTCTATCAACCATGTTTATATCAAACATGGAACTTTACAATTGTACATTTGGTTTGGCTAAAAGATAATCAAAACTCGATTTGATTGGTTGAAATGTTGTTTGGTCAAGTAATGAGCCAATCAAATTGGTTGAAATTACAGGTAACATCAGGTTAAAATAAGCCTATATATACAATTGGCTACTTATGTTTCAATTTTAAATGTACGTCGGATTGCGGACATTGTCATTGTAACAAATAACCTTCAAAACAAAATTCGTCACAACTGTGCCACAACAATAACGTGATTCCCGCGCAAAAAGTCGGACGCGTCCATTTAATGAAAACTGACAAGACAGTACTTTCCAATAATTTCATTTGACCAGTAATCGTGGTGATAAGAGATAGCTTGTAAAACGAAAATGCTTAGCATCGAAAAATACTGAAAACGAAACAAAAATAATATTGAGACAGCGTAAACCTTGCACGCCCTAAATTTTTTTATTGACTTGTCCATAATCTATTTATAGTCATGATTGTAAATATCACATTATCGTTGGTTGGGAAACTTTATTGTGTTAGTCTTGTGTCAGTGCTTCCCGGTCCTACATCGGTTAAGAATTATTTTGTAATGAGATGTGTTAAAACCTGTAAAACAGTAATAGTAACACTAAACATTCCAATTAACAATCTAATTAATCCATTTTATCCGCGCTCTTCTGGCTCCACTGTCGTTCTTGTCATTGGGGCACTTATATTCTCACATACAGAAAGTCGCTCTTTGTATTGACAGACTCGTAAGTACTTTGTGAGTGTCATGTTTTGTCGGAATGGAAGAAAACGTTCGAATGTGTAACTAGCGGTTCAAAATAACGTTGTGTAAACCAATCACACCTGACCATAACCATTAAGCCAACTTCTCTTCAACCAAACAACGTTTGTAACCTTGACGCGGATTGGTTAATCTCTCGATAATGGGTACGTTACATTACCTAAATCCACTAGTAAAATTACGGAAATCAATTTTCTGAAAGTAGAGATTTATCTGGTGAGACTCTTCGGGAAATTGTGCGGCGTTGGAATTAAGAAGATTCTAGGTTTTATGTATCAGTCACGAATATTTGCATGGTTTTAATCAGATAAATCGGCGTGTATATGTATGAATATCCAGTATTATGTGAACGTCTTCACAGAGATCTATATAAATTTAACATAATCTGTGACAGAACGTAGTGATTGTGGGATTGTGTTCGGGGAGATATATCCGTATTGTAACGCCACATGGGTAACAGTCACGCACATGGTATTTACTATTTAGTGATTAACAAAGAATCTAAGCGTACATATTGTACGTAACTTCGACATTGAAAGTAGAATATGCCCGATTTATATATGTGTACCGATTTGAATACAAGAAATATCTTGAAAATAGATGGTCGGCGCTATCAGAAGCAAGCAAATTAGTTGCAATCTGAAGGTTAAAAAATGCCGATAACGGTTACGATTGCTGGTCACTCAATTATGCTACACTATAGTAACTCCGATACCTGTAAAGGGAGATGACGTCGTAAGAGACAGGATAAAAATTAATCCGTTGTGAGATTAGTCATAGACAGTATAGTCTATTTCAATATAATTCATCAGTACTTATCATATCAGTCGTGAAATAACACATGTCAGTAAACGTGTTACATGCCGATTTATCTGATTAAAACAATGCAAATATTCGTGACTGGTACATAACACCTATAATCTACTTAATTCCAACGCCGGGCAATTTCCCGAAGGATTAACTAACAACACCACTCATTAGATAAATATTGAACTATACTATATATCTACTTTCAGAAAATTCGGTATTTTTAGCGTTATTTCAGTGGATTTCGGTAATGTAACGTACCCATTAACCAAGCCGCGTCAAGGTTTCAAACGTTGTTCGGTTGAAGAGAAGTTGGCTTAACGGTTAAGGTAAGGTGTGCTTGGTTTACACAACACTGATATGCAAATAGCAAAACCTAGTTGGTATGGCTGCGCCGGAAAAAAAGAGACGTGAAAAATGTACGCAATGTAAACGTCTTTTTATTTGATATTTATTTATCAACAATGATCTCATACATGCATACTGAATATTAATCATAAAACAGAATATTAAGTACAATGTATTGGCAAAGAACGTTTATTTCAAACTTCATGTCCGGTGTCACAATACATAACGATATAATAACACACGGCTAATTTTACTAACGATTTTATCACGAAGGATGTATCGCTGTGCGACGTAAATAATTGTCGTTGATGAACGTTTCACAAATAGAATAAGGCACTGCAGACGAAAAAGACAAACTAATTCTGATTTGTAATTTATATCACTTGTATATAATGCAGACTCCATCAATAGGCAAAGATTAATTTTGATTACTGCGAGTGGTGGTTGGAATATACAATCATATTTTCACTCTCTAGATCTGTAGACCAACCATTTATTATATGGAATGTCTCGCAGATTAATTCTCGTAAAAGGCGTGTTGTATTGCCCATTGACGATGGTTAGGATGTTTTGTTTAGACATTCCCCAAAATAAACGAAATTGTGAATTACCTAGCATCGCATTAGACTTGAGTTTTGGTACTTTTGAGACAGGAATCAAACAGTTTATCTCGACGTCTGGCGAGTGAGAATATATTGACGCAAAATTATAAGTCAGTTATATCTTTATATAAAAAACGTAGTTGCAAAATGATAGTCGAGTGTTTTGACCTTCGTATTGATCAAATACTTTGCGCGCCATTGTAAAACAATATCTATCCCTAACGATTTTACAGAACAGTTTTGCCATTCACGAAAGTCGCCTGTTTCAGTTTATTTTTGATCAGTGACGAGGTGTAGTGTCTTTTCGTTTTGATGTCGCGAAATATTTAGATGGTGTGGCAAGGTTGGAAGATGTAGTCGGGCAGTACATGCCATAGACAAAGTACAAATCCAATTCGAAAGTACACGAAGCCATGAAACTATACTCAAACTAGTAAACAAACACAAGGGCAAAAAGGACAAGACATAAGCATATATACGTGTGAAAATAGGAGTAGCCCCAAGGGACAGTCCATTGCAAAAACACAGCTGTGGGTTTAAACCTGCTTTACACCTCAAGAAGAGCTCCAGAAGAGTAAAATACACCACATGAGACAACATTACGTATTGTAAAGACTTCGAAGAGCCGCACAAAAACTAAAGAGTGTTTTTGTTATAATCAGATAATAACGACTTCCAATTCGGTAAAACTAGATTGAGCACAAGAATAACAACAAGGCCATTATTTCTAAATTTCTAAAACCAATTAAACGGAATAAGGAATGTTTTCAAATGCTATTTTTTTAGCAGTCCCTTACGACTGTCCATCAGTTTTCACCCAAATATGTTAGCATCTCTCTTCGCAGCAAATTAATTTATAGCACCGACATTGTCAACACATTTGATGTCAAAACAATAACAGAGATATCATATTCCGATGCAATTTTTATTTTTGAAATATGCGACCACAATATATCTTTTTTGTAAAAACAAATAAAATTTATCGGTAAGGAGTCATACAAGTAGGGTGTTTTCATAGACCGAAAAATTACAAGTCAAGTTATCTTACTATAAACGCCAATCATACTTGGTTTCCAATTCCGTTCCGGGTGCTGTGTCAATTACCAAACATTGCAAATATTTGATTCCCGTCATCTGTCATACTGCAACAACATTATTTGAATTAATATTGTTCGAACACGAGGACAAAACGAATTTTTTGCTTGTAATTAAGATTAGTCTGCAGGGATATAATAGTCGGGAGAGATTTCTATGATCGGCTTTCCAGAAGAAACAAATAATTGTTTCTGCGAAGACAAAAGTATCAGATTCGCTATAACAGAAATAATAATGTATAGTAACCATGCATTGTCTCAACATTTTAAGTTTTAATCAATTCCTGCCATCTTATACTGATTACGATTTTTTCACCAAAATACCGAGCATCAGTTGAGCATGAAATTGGACGTTTTGTCATTCTGTCATTTTATGAACAATAAACAGACAGGAATGGTTACAAATTGGAAAAGAACGACTTTGTCGTTGCCGCATTTAACCCTCAATTAAATCGAATTTTATTTTTGTTTGTATTTTGTTGAATTAAGACAAGAGTTCGGCTTTAAAGGGAACAAAAATGGAACTAAATTGAGAGAGTAGCTAAGGAAAGCTACATACACAAAACAACGCTATCCCATATATATCCTTTGGGTACAAAATAAATAAATAGGGAGATGTATTAAAAATAACAAATAAGAACAGGGATTAGGAACATAAACACAATTCGGAAGGCTGTATGATATAAAACATGAGAGTTGAATGAGATTATGTATAAAACTTAAGAGGATGAATGCGGGGTACATTTGAAACAAACGTAGACAGGTGTATAACATGATACTTAAATGCAGGAGAATGGGGGAAAACACACAACCGCACAACAATGAAATATTTGGAGACACATAGCAACACAATGATTGCAAAGTCTTGATAGTCTTAGTATAAATAATAGAGGCCTACATCAGTCAACCAATATATTGCTAAAATGGCTCTCATTTGCACATGGACTCAGCTGGTAGAACAAACCCAAGCTACAGACAGTAAACAATACTAGAGATTACAAAATTACAATTGATTTAATCAAATAAAACACTCATTTAAAATACCTAGCAAATAAAAGAACAACTAAATTCAATCATTGAATGAAAACCTAGATGAAATATGCGTGCAACCAAGAACTATACAAAACACAAACATGATATTTCATACAAAAATGGCAACACATTTCCACAAACACACAAAGTCTAAATGTTTTTAGATGTATGTTAAGTTCCACTTTCCCCATGTGCAGTTCCTTAACTTGATATGATATTTATGTTTTTTGTCACCCCTTTCGATCTAGTATAACTGACTTTCTTGGCTTGTTCCGTGATGCATTCCTTCCTTTAAACGTTTTTGTTGCACCCCTAGTCTCCTTTGTTGATTTTAAGGTCGACCAGATCATTCTTTGCTCCTCTTTTCCTATACATGTTTACTATTGCACATCCTCAATGCCTTATGTTTGTAGACTGTTGTTTTCCCGCAAATCTCTTTGTGGAGGCATTGTCTTATGTATGTGGCGTTCCCTGTAACAACTTAAGTTCTCTTAGAAAAACGAATAATGCAATGAACACCACATTCATAACACACAGCTTGTCCACGCAGGTCATTCCGAGGCACAATAAGATAAACGCGACTGTGTCTCAAACGTTGTGGTTAATAGGATTCTGACTAAATGTTAATAATGGACATTTTACTTAATTATTTGGACAAGGACAAACTATTCATTTATGGGAAGGTACCAGTCGGCGTCGTCGGAAAAGTATCAATATGGGAATAAAAAGTAAGATGACGTCAGATGTTGTGGCATAAAGTTGAATTAACTACCTTACCAGCTGATGTCTGAGGTATCAGACGATGCTCCTTTATTTTTATAAACTCACAATTAGGAATGATCTCCGTCGGGTCTATTCATCTGCAATCAGACGCAATTCAGTTTTGCGTTGTTAACGAAAGGAGTGATTCGCTTGTATTTTCACCAGCTTATGCAGCTGAACTTTTTTTATAAAACTAAATCTGTATTTTACTATTTTTATCATTGAACATACTGCTCAAATAATTCAACAATACGTTGGCAATATCAATTTTGATTAACTACTCGTTTTTTGCGTAAACATAACAATCAACAAATAGCTTAATTGGTAATACCAATGACTTACTTACGTTTGTGCCTTTTGTCTTTGTATTTGTTTTTTTGTATGTGTATATTTTCGCGTCTCCTGATGCTTTGGGGGCGGATTCGCTCCTGATTTGTGGCAATTTCTGTACCCACTTCAAAAGTATTTTTTTATGATTGAAAATGCAGTAAACAAACAAATACATGTGATTGAAAATGCAGTAAACAAACAAATACATGTATATCTTTAAAATTGAAATTGGAGTTATATCACGAACACATGTTAGCATAAATAAAAGCAACGAAATGATAAAACTTTCTTTCATTTGTTTTAAGTTTTAACTTATATAAATATTTAACAATAAAAGCATGCACAATAGAAATTTTTTTAACATGTTCAATAAAGTTTTATAAAGTGCGTAAATAAATGTACACCAAAACACAATTACAGGACCATTGTGGCATTGTCCATTGACCTTTCACGGATTTCCATAAAATCACTACTTGGATATTTATATTTTAAAATCATGTTCATAAATACATTCACTTCCCTGTTATGAGTTTTTCACTTTTCGTTCCCAGCTGTGGATCCATTGACGCTTTAACGACATAATGGAAGCATGTTATACAACAATATTCACCATCTTCTTCAGATATAATTCGTGTGAGAAAATGGTAGAAAAATATATTGCCTTCTTTTTTCAGGCAATATACGAGGGATAGCCGTATTTGATTCTGGTATGATAAATGATGTCTATCTACTTGTATATTGGAACACGTGAATGATGAAGCCAAACAGGAAATGCCACAAACAAAGATCACTGTTATTGTTGTCTTTATATCCTCCAATAGCGGACAGCATTTGTAACAAAATGGCATAACATATATACAGCAAAACATAAAAGGAAACATTGCATACATATATACAAATATACTATGCAATATTACACACATACAGACAACACATTATATTACATTACATACATATAAGTCGCTAAAAAGGCCGCTGCCATTCCAAAAGCACATCTGAAAGATATAAATATATGGAAATATCTGAAAGTATATAGAACAGAACAATGTCATACATTTTATTTAGGATTTAAACAATGTTTCTCATCCATTACATAAATAAATACAAATACATACAAATACATACAAATATATACAAATACATATAAATACATATAATTACATATAATTACATATAAAGTCATATAAAGTCAAAGTCATATTTACATGGTAAACAATCAAGGAAAGTGATTGTATAAATATAACATAGAAAGTTGTTTAAAACACCAATTGTACAAGAACGGTACAGCAAAAATATTAGCATACATTCTAGAAGAAAAACATTACATAGACATGAACTGATAAGTATCATCTAAGCACATTGTCAGGTACTTTAAAGGCACAGTGACCAAATTTATAATTATTTATTAAAAGAGGTACATTTCTAGAGTTCAACAGCTCAACATTTCATCGTATTTTGTATTACGATATACTATTCAAGAATATATACCTGGATGTACAATGTACTTGTAAACAAGTACAAAAGGGACACAATGCAAAAAGAAACTATTGATGAAGAAGAAGAACCGCTTTGGAACCATCAATGTATGAGACAACAAAATACCAGAAACTATTCTCGAAGGTCAATCACTAAACATACTAGACGGACGTATTGCTCACACGGTACAGCTATGTATAAGATTTGATTCCAACCGATGGTCAGTTCATTTAATTACCGTTACATTGATGGAAAGTCCTTTGAGGAGGCGATGCTGGGCAGAAACATAAAAAAGGTATCACCTCAACGTCTCGCTTGTGTACTCTATTTGTTTCTCCGGTGATATTTCTGTATTGGTATTGGTAATATTGATGTTGCAGTATCGATAGAATTCTTCCACTTTACGGGTTTATCCGTTTTGATAAAATAGGGGCCATGTACTAAACAGCATTTCAAGCTTGTCATTATAATAATACTTTCTTTATTTATAGAATGTAACATATAAAGATGTATACAAAAACAGTCACACAATCTTAAATGAAACATGGTCTTTCAACAGATAACAACATAATTAAACAACACAATAACGCCGTAATTCTTTTTGCAAGTGCTATTTTTGAACTAACATGAGCATATATTTTTGGCAGATGTGTATTCCATGATAAGGTGTAATCAATGAAAATATCAAGTACCTTTTGTACATTTACATTTTTGCATTTTAGTTTTATTTATATACTGCGTTAGGTCAGTGTCAAGGTTTCTGAGACGGTTATACGACGATAGTATCATACATGTAATTAACTAGGATGTAAAGTCATGTTATTTAATTGGAACCAAGAATGATTGCATTTATAATTGTTTGAAGAGTGGACTGTATAGAAATATCGTCTCCATGAGAGTGGTATATGTAGGAACATTTTTCTTGATGTTATCAATTTATGCTGTTTATTTTTCATTATCCACATTTGCTATAAATGTTGTTAAATATGACACGGTGCTTCATCTTCAGCCAATATTTTTATCCGGAAGTAAACATGTAATTTTATATGTATCTGTTTCATTTGACTTTGTACATGTAGTTATAACAGTCCAAAGAAGGTACGCCCAAATAAAAGCACGCACGCACCCAAAATAAACGGAGGGGGACATGAACATAATTATACGCAAAACAATTACAAAGCGAACTAGGGTAAATGGGACACAAGACACGAACATAAATGATGGGGATGTGTTTGATATACATCGCCTTGTGATCGCCGTCTTGTATATCTGGTTGTCCAGCGGAGATTTTCTTATTTACACGTTTTATTTTGTTAAGGTGAAGGTAGAATAAGGTTGAAGTTGGATACATCCTTTAAACCAGGTTTCAACCCCTAGTGACATTTTGCCGCAGACCGTGCCTAACTTCACATATTGTTATGTTAATGTTTCATTCACTGTTTCAAATAGGAGAACCCTGTTACCTCTATTAATTCTAAAAACTACATGTGACAACTATTTAACGTCAGTAACGATAATTGTTAACCTATATGTACGAACACCAAAGGACATCATTATAAAAACAACAATGCGTCCATCAAAAGACCATGTAATAATTCCAAACAAATGATATTTCATCTAGTTAATTTGACAAGGATTAACTACCCATCGGGGAGATAATATCAGCCGGGCAAAATGACATGTCGAATACAATCAACAACAGATACGGCAAAGTCACGTGAGAAGGCATATAAACTTGGTCTTCCTTGCAATATACTTATCAAGATAACATTTGACACATCAGTTGATTTTTTTCTACTTTCGATCCATGTAGGAATACAAATGAGCGAGGAAGTCAAGCGGGAAAAACATTGCGCGCAACCACACCAAATCAAGAAGGAACATGAAGAGATATACAAAACAAAACAAATTACAATGGCATCAGATCAAATTTAAGAAGGTTGTAAGATGCAAAATGATTATCCGATAGAAACAAAAATGAATGAAAAAGTCGAGCAAGAAATGCAACATACGAAGGTAAAGTCATCCCAAAATCATAAGGAGACTTGTGATTGGTAGTTAGGCAGACAATTCTTTACGTGACCATTCCATAGATGTTTGCCCTTACACCTCCTCAACTCCTAGGTTGAAGATTCCATGAGATCTGAGGGGAAGCATAGTCTTGTGCATACGGCGCTCCATGTATCAACTTAATATTTCCTTAAAGGTAAACGTTTTTGTATCCCTCCCTTCGCCTTGATATGTCTAGGGAAGTTCTGATTGGTACATGTGGCTATCCCTGTTCCATTGTTTTCGCTTTTAAACGACTATTTACTATTGTTCTCTGTTGTAATTTAAATTCTCTCGGTTTAAAATGGTGTGCTAAAGAAATCGGATACACCGACTTATGAATTCCACACATCGTTCAATTCAATTTTGAAATATAAGACAGTGCCTCCCCACACAGACCTCTATTTCAAAATACACGTCGTTTTAACGAAATATTATTTCATAATTATGTTTTTCATTTTTTACGAATCATACTAGAATCTTACATTTCAGATAAAAGTGTCGAATGTCATTTTACAGGTTTCGTAATTTTGCATCCCCATTTTAAAGTTTTATTTTGTATACTAGAGATCGATATGTGAGGAGGTAATATCATGTGTACATAGTTTCGCCTCTTTCTCACTGTGTACATGATATTATTTACTAATATTTCCAGTTAGATACTCTGTGCTATCATGTATTTGTAAACAGTCATCGTCTCGTAAGCCCAATTTGGCTTTACATATTATGTTTGTACTCTTCTATTGTATGTGTGACAATATAATAAACAAACAAACTGTAAAATTGTGTGATACCTAATTGGTATTATTTCTTCCTGACACACAGAACGCTATGAAAAATGAAACAGTTTTTATATAAATGATCAACCTATAAATAAAATATGGAACCTGTGTTCAGTGAAGTTGAATTATTTTATCATAAACAACCACATTCAATAATATTAATGATAATAATACAGAGGCTTATCTCACTCGAGGCTGGTTTGAGACACCTATCAAGCAACATGAACATCACACAGAGCACGGATACATACCATGTACAAACAACACAAAACATGCTTACAATATTTAAAACATTACAGTTTCACTTCTGATTACATATGTATATTCTTCATATTTTTCGGACGTTGTTAATAGTATAATCTTGTTAAGGACAACCAAGCATGTGGCTTTCAATATGCAACGCTTCACTTCGATGAAAGAGAGAGAACAAATTGCCACAGGGAACGCCACATACATAAGACAATGCCTCACCATACAGACCTCCGAAAAAACAACAGTCAAACAAAATATAAGGCATTTAAGGTGGTGTAACAAGGGTAAATACGAAAGGGAACAGGGGCGCAAGGAATGGCCTGGTCGACAAATATCTAGAGCACAATAAAACAAGATAACCATTCGGTAAAACTTTACATAATATGGTAGATGCATTTCTATATTCACAACAACCGATTTCAAATTGTTGTTTACGGTTCGTTTGGCCAAGAAGTATTACCCAAATTTAAATATTAAATTGTTTTGCATCAACGGGCATTTTATAGAATCCCATTTCGAATAAAATACACAAACAATTGCAAGCAGATATTGTTGCATTGTGATTGATGATCGTAAGCAATTACCATCAATTGCATTTTTTCCTAATAAAAATGATACAATCTGACAATTGAGATACTGTTTCTGCATTTCAAAGTTCATTGGAATCGTGAATGCCCAACCCGATATGTCGTTTACAAATGTGATCTTTAAAGTAAAATAAAATTGACAGTGTTTTAACAAGTATACACACAAATAAACACAGAATGAGTTGGAATACTTAGGATCTTTGCAACGGCAAATTCTCCCAGTCATGAGAGTGCATAGATGGCAATAAAAACTTACACAACAACAACTTAAATATTCCCTCATTTTGTTTACAACCATTATAACTCTGACAACGGTTTGGTTTACCATATGATATATAAGACTTTGTTTTCGACGATATTTGTGGTTTCTCATTTGAATACATCAGATATATTTTGTCTGGCCATCAATTCTTGTTTGTTACTTGGTACAACCGTGGATTGCTTTCAGGAGATGTTTCTGAATTTTATTACGTTACCATCATTATCTGACGATATCTCCCGGCATGTTATTTTAAGTAGGCCGTAATCAAAGCACCACGTGTAGATAAACGTGAGCCAATGGAAAGCATAGAAGGCCACATTCAGATAAAAATTGAGAAGGGACCATAAAATGACATTGAATAGGAGACGCGCGAGACCGAGTAAAATATAAAAAAACGAAACAAAAAGACAAGGGGATTGGGAACTGATAAACAATTGGGGAGGGTGAAAAATAAAATTAGGTGAAGTTGAACGAGTGAGAGAGAGTATGAATTAAACATAAAACGAGTGAAATGGGTAGCGACAATGTGGGTATGAATATGAATATACAATGGGACTGAAAGGGGCAACAATGGAACACGGAGAGACACTTAGCAACACAACGGTTTCACAGTCTTCAACGATTCTTATATCTAATGTAAAATGATCATAGTCAATAGATAAAGAAAACCAAATATTTTATTAGGCATTTTAAGTCACAATTATAATTATTATATACATGAACGTTAATTCAATACTTTTCGTTAAAAAAATAATTACTAAATCAAATATATTTACAAACGATAAACTGATTTCGACTCAAAGCTTAGTCCATGTTTTTAAATAAAGATACAAAATAAAAGTTAACGTCCTGGCCAAACTGTTGACTGGAATAACAAAATATGCGCCGCTTATACAGATACTTTGTTCCACCCTGCAATAAACTTAAGGTCAATGTTCAGTCTACATGAAAATCCCAAAAGTTGATGATTATTCAAAACATTACCCTGCAGAAGAATCTGTCATTCTCGATTTGTTTCAAGATTTATGTTCACCCAAATATGGCGACACTCCAATTTGTGTTCTTCACTGAAGCTTGCGTGTACCAATGTACTGCGTCTCTCGGCTTCCAGCGAAGAATCCTCCAATGGATCACTTTTTAGAAATAACTTATTTCTGAATACAATTTATACCAAACCGTCACGTTAGGACTACACAATTTTAATAACAACTCTGGTAAACAATAACTTCTTGTTTTACAATCGTATCACCGTCGGGGGATGTCACAATACTTCCTAAGGTCTGTGTTTGTTTTCTCAACAAATTGGGAATAAGTCAGCTTACTAACTGCAAGAATTTACATAATGCTTGAATGGAGGAAGGATAGAACATGAAAAGCCAAATTCGCAAAATAATGTCTCCCAACACATAAAATGAGGGGAAATGGGACATAACATAAAAAATACAAAGAGGCGGAAGTAGAAAACATGTCATCACATGATTGGCGGCTTGCAAGCCTCGCACTTTACCGTTGTATCACCAAAATGTCCCTAAATCACCGAAACGAGGTAATTTTATGCTAGCAGATATTCCCAGCGTTTGAAAGTGAAAACAGTAACTGAGCGTTGTCAGTTGATGTCAGTGCAATAGAAGTTGAATTGATTTATTTTAGAGCCAAGTACATATACTATTTTGACCAATGATACAGTAGCAAGGAAGGACTAAACGTAGATATGGCTTTATACGATTTATTGAAATATATCAATAGATCTTTATGTTTGTTTGAAAGTCAGGTTTGTTTTTTGTCCCTTTTGTCTTTGTCCTTGTTCAGAATTTGTATTATTGTGCTTTTTGGTGCGACTGTGCTCTTTGTGTGCGACATTGCTTGCTTGATATCTATTCGTTTTGTACATGAAAACAACAACGCATTTCTGAATTTAAACTTATCATATAACATTGCACAGTGTGTAGTGTACTGTCTCCTGGGACCTAAGCATATATAGAGGTAAATACATGTCGCCTACGATTTTGCAAATATTTCAAAATTCCTTTCTAAATAACTTTTACAGGAATCCTTCGGTTGTTATTTACATTTTTATGTTTTGTAATTTCCACAAGTTTGTCATTTTTGTGGGCGTGTAAACGAATTACAAGAAATACCACACACAAAGTGCGGAGCCACCCAGACCGTCAGTGTAACATGAATACTTAAATATACTATATTTCAAATTTGCTCATCAAAGGATGGTAGAAAGAAAATAAAGAAAATAGTCAAAAATGATCGATTTAAACTACATATATTAATAAACCGTGTTGAAATAAGTAATGTTAGCTTTCTGCTATAAGTGCACATGATTGTTTAGTATATTCTAAAATGCAAGTTCCATATTATTTTAGTTTTAACACATAATAGTTTATAGTGATAATTATGCATCAACTTTAAGGCTGTATCTGTATCCTTACAGACACAATATATGAGGACGACAGCTAAGTTACTATATACAAGTGCAATGATACAATAATATTGAATATGTTCTAAATATGTACATGTATATACATTTGTATTTCATTTTTGTTTTACGTTTCTTTATTTTCACTTTCATAGCCCAAGTCATTCTGAACAATCGAAAACAACTCTAGTATTTCATTCAGACTTAGAACACATTCGCATTTTCATTTTCAGAAATAGCTCAATTACTGACATATAATTCACGATTTCCACATCATTTGGACATCATTATCATTTTTAATTGAATATCATTAATAAAATTTAGCTATATGCATTATTATTTTCATCCATTATTTAGGTATGTGTTGTTATCATTGTGCTTGTTAATGTAAGATAGATTAAGTTGTTACCGGGAACGTCACATACACAAGAAAAGGACTTGCCACATAAAGCCCCGGGAAAACAACAGTCTACAAAACATTAGGCACCGAGGATGTGCAAGGGTTAACATGCACTGGAACAGGGGCACGAAGAATGGTCAGATCGACCACAAAAATAACCAAGGGCAATTTAGGTGGACAACAAGAGTGGGAAAGTTTGCTGGACGGTATACGAGTACATCACTGAACAAGTCAAGAAAGTCAGTGATAATATGCCGAAATGGGGCGGGGGGGGGGTGAAGAACATATAATATTAAATAAAAGAACTGCAAACGGGGAACGTAACATGCACCTATAAACATATATAGAAATAATAACCACACAGTGATTTATAGCACGGTCAGAATATACAAGTACATCAATGTCCCTGTGCTATTGAGACGATTTCCCGCTTTGTCCGTAAATGGCGTCTTCTGCTCCATATAATTGGGATATTCTAAAATAATTCACTTTTATATAATATACAAATATCATATATTTTAGGGAAACACGATTTCGGCTTTTGGTCATCAAAATCACTCGTGGGAAATCAAAGTGTATATTTACTTTTCGTGCAAATATATGTAGTTAGGTATTTTGCACCCAGGGTATCAGAATTCCCTAGATCTGCCAAATACCATCAATTTTCCAACGGACCTCTGGGAAAGATTTTCACATAGAGAATATTTTCGGACAACGACTTGTCAGAGATAATGGTGAATTACTTATAATCGCTATAAAAACATCATTTATTTTGTTCTTAGTAGTCTTTAGATTCTTTGACAAGATATATCACTTAAATTCCAAAAGTATTAGTCATTACTTTTGGTTAAACCTTAGAAAGCTGTATTATTTTACAGGCCTCTTATCAGCTCTAAATGTACATTAAGATTTTTATGATGTAAAAGTTTTAGGGTAAAAATAAAGAGCAGACTAAGATTAATTTTACCATCTAAATTGATGGATGCGGCCGAGACGGGGCAGCAATGTACCCATCGCTGCTAGGCAACAAGATCCTGCCTGGACAATCGGAGACTTCCTTCACAAATACTCAAGATGATACAGTAAAACCTCAATAATAAGACCACCATTTGGACCCTTGAAAATTGGTCTTAATATTGAGATGATCTAAATATCGAGGTTGTATATAGACCAAAACAGTGAAAATGGACTAGACAAGTGTGTTCTTTATTTTGAGGTGGTCTTATGATTGAGGTGGTCTTTAGGTCAGGTTTTACTGTATATACAAGTAGTATCGTAAGGCTTCAGTTTTCACAAATGTAATTTTTTGTTATAATCATTGCTTCCAAAAGAGACAGCGAACGGAGAAAAAAATCTAAAGGTTTGGACAGTGAATTACAGGCTTTTATAGTTTTGTTTCAGAAACAATAAAGGTTTTATTTTTAAAAGGATTTTCCCAAAGTTAAAGGTTATTAGATGTCTTAAAGGTTTTACAAAGATGCCTGTAATATTATCATATCTATTGCAAGACTGGCACACCGACACTTTCGTTTATGAGACTGTAGGCCAATGTATTACCTTAATATTATTTTTGTTATGTCCTACAGTCCATGTTCATGGAAGTTATTTCGTTGATGATGTTGCATTGTTTAGTTTCCGTTTCGGTCTCGGGTTTGGTGTGCTCTCTCTCTCTCTGCTGTGTCTAGATCTGTCTCGGGAAGCTATGATTAATGAATGAGGCTTTCCCTGCTCCCTATTTTTTCTTTTACAGTAAAGTTCTTTATTTCCACTTACCAATACTATTATTTATCGTAAACATTTATGTCCGCGTTATTATCAATTATAATGTATTTATGCGTTTGTATAGAAGTGGTCGTTCTATTTTTATCTTTCAAAATATGACAAAAATAATGACAATTTCGAATCCATTATGTTAGCAATATGAACACATTTATAAATACTAATTAGAAAATAAACAAGCATGATCTGTCCTAGTATTTGGAAACTCAACATTCGAATTGGAGTCAAGTTACAATTAAACACAAGACCTTTTGAAATGATGTACAAAAACTATCAAAATCATCTTTGCGATGCATCAATGGATTGTTTTTGCTCATGTAAAATTATCGGATTCCCTATTACAGAAATAATGATGTGCAGTTAACATTTATCAACTTTTGCTACCTCATACTAATTAGAGTGCTTTAGCATTTTACAAATATACTTCCAGAGCACAATTTGACATGTAATTACATAATTCATCATTCTATCATTGAAAAAATCATAAACTCAGACTGAAACTGAGCGAGACATTTGTTGTCATTTTCTTTATTCATTCTTTATTTGAATGAATTTTAAAATCTGTATAATTACATATACATGGTTTTATTCGACCATGCAATGGTTTAGCAAATAAAAACACCTAGCACTTCATAATACTACCGTGATGACAAAGATAAATACATAAACATAAGGTCGAGCAGGAAATGCCACTTACACGTGATAGGCTGGTGACGTGAATGGAGAAAGTTTATCAGGCTCGGCTCCGGTATTTATCGGTTGAGCCGAATTCCTCCACCTTGCCTGATAAACTTTCTCCATCAACGTCACTAACCTATTATTCTCTACATAAAAAACATAAACAGAAACAATAACCACGCAGAGATTTACAGCCTTGGAACTGTCAACTGAATTCCAGGAGAAATGGGAAGATATTATTATTATTACAAAGGCACAGGGGATACTAGTCCTGCACATATAACTCCAAGCATTTGTATTCTTCACGTTTTACCTTCATTATTGATGATATTTTACATTTTACGTTTTCTGTCAAATGCAGAGTCATATGGGATATCGTCATTTTCCCGTAGCACTTTTTATATAGGCGCCGATTGAAATTTGGTCGGGACGATTTTATGCATATAAAATCAAATATTTCACCAATAAAAATTATGAAGCAGTAATAAATAATCAACTAGGGTACAGTTGCAACAAAAACCATGAATAGAACACTCGCCTAGATAATGCAAATTGAGTTTAAAATACGATGGGTAGTCTAACAAACATCTCTATGTAATGGCGGACGATGACATACAGCGTGTTGTTCACGTCGTGATAATTGCCATTTTATGCTTTTTTCATTGGTGTTATGCATGTCAAATTTTGGCAGCATTTGACATATCTATCCGAAAAACATGTGATAAAACAATATAATCCCAGAGAGATAAAAAAACAAATATTGAAAAATGAAGGTAAACGTGAAGGATCTAGTATGGTTGTATAATTGTTTGGACTTAGGGGATACAAAACACAAACATAAATGATCGGTGAACAAAGGAGTACCACTTTGGAACGGTTGCTGAGTAAATTGACCACAAAGGGATGCTTGTGACCACTTACCATCTATGTGATTTGGCTATTCACGAAATAAACACGCATTAGCCTAGAGGTTAATACATTTATTTATTATTTTGACAGGGATTAAACATCTATTGAGAGGGCGATGCCGCTTAGAAAATAAAAAAAAATCAAAAACAAATTCCTGGAGAATTTAAATGCTTTTTCATTGTACCTTTTTCGTGATAAACCACCTTGTTTTACGATAATTTCACAAAGCATTTTCTTTACCAGTACGAATCACAGTAATGAGTCTTATGAAATAAAACAATCTGTAGTAATCACATTAGTTCACTCTAGGCTCAGTGCACTGACGTGAACATTATTCGAACTAATTCTAAACAACATATAAGTCATATTAATATGTATTAACTATCCTAAGGGGATGAGATCAGTTGGGAAAATCGGCTTGTCAGGATCAATCCTGGAGGATGTATATAAGAGTATAACGGCGTGTGTTGGAATCATTTGCTCATCGCCAAAGTCCTGTCGAGATGACATCTGAAATATGAGCCGATACTGTCGTCCAAACATTGTAGAGTAATATAACCCATGGTAAGTATGACGCAGTCTTTTAAACTTAAACCCGAAATGGTATTTCCTTGTGATCTGTGTAGAGAGGCATTTTCAGTACCAACTTAATCCTTCATTATTTAATGCAAACGGCATTATTTCTTATGGTCTGCCAGGCCATTCTATGCGCATCTGTTCCCTAACATATGTAACCTTTAACCTTCTCAAGTGCCTTATGTTTTGGATCGTTGTTTTCCCGGAGGTCTGTTAGGGGAGGCACTATCATAATTTGTTTTATGTATGTGGCGTTCCGTGTAGCAACTTATTCTCTCTCTTTTACCAACGTTTACGTGATCAGGATTTTTATTTTATTGAAATGCTTCTTTTGACAAAGTAAACGAAAACAGCAACGCTATGCAATTCCCTGAAGTTAATTGACTATTTCGAAATAAACATCAAGACGATGAGGATTATGTTTGACTCACAATGTCAACAGCATAAGAAACAGTAACACAACGATATTACGAAAACATTTGACGATGATTAATGACGATTGTAAATATCAATCCCCAAAAAAGCAACGATTTTCTGTCGAGATGAGCATGCAGAGATATTTGTTTGTTATATTTGAAATTCCCAGAAATACATCGATTTAAAACATTGTAAAAGTGAAGATTGGTTATAGTGCACCAAACAATTTCTTGTCATTCTATCGTAAACAACAATTTGAGCGGTTTAAATTTTCCAAATAAAATAGCAATTACTTCAACATGTTTTCATGTTTCTATTGTGTTCTAAGGATTTTTGTACATGCCTAATGGAGTCCCATCATGAGTTCACCACGACGTTAAAAACTAAGAGTGGTTTCCTATAAAGAGATGTTAACGCATAATAGTATTAATAATACCCTAAGTAATAAAGGAAGGCGTGCGTTGGTACAGTGAACGCCACATTCACAAGACAACGTCTCCCCACACAGAACTCAGGGAACCATCAGCAAACAAAACAGTAAGAAGTAAGAAGGAGTAAGGACAAACACCAATGGGAATTGGCCGGTAAGGAATTGGCTGGCCGCGTATCACAAACAATTTAAAAAGATGTTCGTGTATTGTATATAAATCTAGACGTAAAGTGAAACTATCAACATGTCCCACTGCATTAACGATCACTCAACACCAACAAGGACCAAAACAATTCCTGGATTTATCACCGACGCTTAATATCACTCAACAGCGATCACTGAAGAAAATAATGTTGCTGTATGAGAGAGAATAAGTTGAGAGCCATGGCTTTTGGTGTCACTAAATGTCAACAACAACATTTCGTTACAAAATAGATTTTGAGATAATATTACTACACCACCGCCCTAAATGAAGTTGTTATATCTGAAATCAAATGCATATGAAGTCGAGCAGGAGATGCCACATACAAATGCTAAAGGAACAATGCAAATACACATACATGTAGCCAATGACAAAAGCAAAAAAGAACACAAAACAAACATAAATGATTGAAATGTAAGTACCGTACAATTGACGAACGTCAGTACATGAACTTTGAGCATTCAGTTCACTTTCTGTGTGTTGTGTTGATGATGCATAATGTGACTGTATTTTGCCGTTCTGTTTCGACATCAGAATACTGTAAACGCAATCGAAATAAACACGAAATCGAATACTATCTGAAATTTCACGAAGAACTAAATCCGTACTGGATGACATAAATTGATTTAAATTACTTGAAATGTTGAGACAACTCACGAAATATGTACATAATTATTTCAGTAACTAAGAATCTGATAGAATAATTTGTTCTCGTCACAATAACGTAACCACCAAAATCTATACCCACAATAATCTCCTTGCAGAGACGTATCGTAATTATAAGCAAAAACTAACGTTAAATGCTCTCGTGATCAAATGATATTATTTCAAATAACGCTGCTAAAGTAAGACGCATGAATGGAATCACGTACTTGCGAACAGTCGTAATTGACCCTAACATCCAGAACGGTATTTTTTTGGTCCACGAAAATATCTCACACCTCTAGTGAATGCAAACCACTTTTGCCAAAATACAGTTGGTTTGGTTACATATATCAAAGCAATGCGAGTTTCATGTGTCTGTAGTTTTATATATCTATGTTCTACATGCGTTCGTCTGTGTTTGCCGCCTCTGATGTTAGGGAGTTTTCAAGTGAAGATGTTTTTATTTACACTATTTGTTCTATTTTGGTGATTATAGGATATGTGTGAGGTTGGGTGCACCCATAAATCAGGTTTAAATCCAGTCTAGTGGCGTTTTTGCCACTGGCCGTTCAAAGGGCGATACTCATATTTTCAACTGATGTTTTTTTCTGTATTATGCCAAGTAGCAATAAACGAATTAATGCTTATTGGCGCCGCCCATGAGGGCGGGGCCTTAAATGGAATCACGAAATTTTTGAGACTATGGTAGGAGCATCTATTTATAACTGAATCTATTTTTTATTAAAGGTTAAACTGCAGTAAATATTACACGTTACTTTTTGTATTTTTATAATTTAGAAATAAAATATTTTTAATGCATTTGTATTGTCGAATAAATGTCTTTTACAAAGTTAAAACGATATGTTTATGATAAATACTTGCTGATCCCCGAAAAATAGGACGATTTTACATAAACAGCATGTGTGTTAGGTGTAGAAGATAAAATAAAAAATAATTAATTATAAAAAACTTCATTTTCAATTTACTTATATCAATATTAACACATTTGTACTATTACGTGGATATTTATGCAAGTTACGGTGTTTAAAAGGAAATACACGCCAATGAAAATGGACTATTCCAAAACATGTTTCCGCTATTACGCTATTCCAAAACATTGTGCACCAGTTTTGCGGCGCCCTTGGATGCTTTGCATCAATGCATTTCTTGTATACTTAATTGTCTTCGAATGGTCTAAGATGGTACATACATTCTATCCCCACGTCTATTTCGTTCATTTTTACCACAGTATGTAACAGATGTATTGTTTTCCAACCGAATCCTAATCGCTTTCTATTATTATCTTCTTTGTGGTCAGTCCTTGCACATGTTGTCTCTCTCTTCTCGTACATACAGGAAGGAAACTAATTTCCTCTACGTCATTCTTACTGATGTTATAATACACAAATATGAATGACTTGTTCCATCAGTGTTTTGGCTTGCACGTAAATAATCATTATCTTATTTGATGTTTTTATCTTTGATCTTTGTATTGTCGGGATAAAATGTTGCCATAAATCGTGTACAGCATTATCATTATTTCTTATTCCCTATTTCCTGTAATTTCATGTTTGTCTTATAGCTTAAGATTTTGGAGAACGTTTTGGACTTGTCATGTGGAAAAGGCATCTACTGTTTATTACTTTTCACAAACATCGTGTTAATCATTCTCACGTTTTGTTTGAAATTGTTTAAAGTTTTAGGACGCCAGAATGATTAAACCAGTTATTTTATAACTGGAAAGTAGTAAGAATACCATATATATTTGTGCCAATCTACTTTTTTGACTTCCCACGAGTGTTTGTAATAACAGAAAGACGAGAACATCTACCCTCGAATTATAGAAGTCGTGGAGGAAATGCCACTTCCATAACGCACAGACATACCAAACATAGCACAAGGAAACATGTGCACAGAACCAATGGAACGCGCAAAGGACACAAAGAGCAAATACAAATGCTCGGTGAAATTAGGAGAACATTCTTGGAATGGTCAGTGGTTAGTAATGACTTTACTCTTTGGTGAAGTATGTTAAATATATGCAAATGTCATTAAATTGTTAAAAGGAACGCTACATACATATGACAATGCTTACCCACACAGACCCCAGCAACAGCCTACAAATCATTAGGGACTGAGAATGTGCAATGGTAAGCATGTATGCGAAAAGGGGAACAAAGAATGGTCTGGCCGACCACGAATAACAAATGTGGATAATGTTGGAGAACAACAAGAGGGAAGTGTTGAATGAATGGACTACGTCACAGAGCATGCCAAGAAGATCAGTAATCATAGGTCGAAAGGGGAAACAAGATAAATTAAATTGACACAGATACTGCTCTTCAGTTGGCTATTTACATAACCACCATATCGCTTATGTATTAATTAATTAAATTTGTTTTATAGCTTTATAAGAGATTACGTTTTTACAGGGAGCGCAATAAATACAAGACACTGCCTCCCCACGCAGAACCCCGGGATATCCACAAACATCAGTCATTGCAGTGGTGCCATGTTAACACTGAGGAGGTGTCTACATGTAAGGGAATAGGGGTGTAAGAATTGGACAAGCCAACTATAAAGAACAACTAAGAAGAATTTAGAGGGGTACAACAATGGGGGGAATTTAATGGATGGAAAACACCACGAAAGTAAAGTAAGTCAGTAATAATAAACCAGAAGAGTGATACAATGAATATTATATCAAGTGAAAGAATTGCACATGGGGTAATGGGAACCTAACAAACAATATGAACATAAATAGAAACAAAATAACCATACACCGATTTGCCGCATTGGACTAGGGGTTTAAGCTGAACAATCAAATAAACAAACTGTTTAATAATTTCGCATAGAATTGACAATGCCGAAATCTTGAAATTCTTACATTACGGCTTTGATTGAAAAATATACATAAGAGTAGCATTATGTTTGGATTCTAATCCGAGCACAAATGGCGCGATGTTACGAGGTTCGTAACAGTGTTTTACCTTATATGCAGTGTGAAAAGGGCAAATAATAGATTCCACCTCTCTTACTTTAAGGCTCACTGTCATAAATGATTGCTCTTAGACATGATGGGGCAATATCATTCAAATATTCGTCTCTCTGTTTATATTTCCGGATATAATGTATGGGTATAATACAAAAAAGTAGTAATAGTTAAAACTTTAATGACCATAAAAGGTAATTAATAAAATAATTAATTACCTGCCTACCAACCTATTTAATTTTTATTTGGAAGTGTTATGCCAAACAAATATTTTTAAGATTGATCTAGTTAACTCAACGATGATTCCGGCATGTTTTAGGTTTTATTGTAAGAAAGTGGGTGCTATGCTTAAGATCTTAAGCGGTTATTGGTGACTATTTCTTGCTTCTATATTGCAGAAAGAAAAAAAATTGAAGGCAAGAGCACAGACATTAAGGATACATTTAAGCATGAAGAACAGCGCCTTATACGTATGGTTAAAAATGCAGACTCCAGTCTATGTAGTCGAGCGGAAATATGTTGTTGTGATGTCGGTACTTTCATGTCGTTTTGTGTTAAATGATATATATATTGTTTACTAAATGCTGTTGTCTGATTCTAGAAAATAAATACGTTTCAATGGGGGCGAGTATAGGAAGCAAAAACACGGCGTTCTTGCATTTTGATGATTATTCAAAACATTACCCTGCAGAAGAACCTGTCATTCTCGATTTGTTTCAAGATTTATGTTCACCCAAATATGGCGACACTCCAATTTGTGTTCTTCACTGAAGCTTGCGTGTACCAATGTATTGCGTCTCTCGGCTTCCAGCGAAGAATCCTCCAATGGATTACTTTTTAGAAATAACTTATTTCTGAATGTAATTTATACCAAACCGTCACGTTAGGACTTTACAATTGTAACAACCGTTTTTGTAAGCTATACCTTCTTCTTGTAAAATCTCACCACCATCGGGAGTTGTCGCAATGCTTACTTCGTTATGTAACCTGTGTGTACCGTGTTTATGACAAGATGACGTACACCTTGTGTAATTCCATCATTGTCTTCAGCAGATTCGGGCTGGCTACTTGCAAAAAAAAAATCTTCTTTACGGTAATAAATCCATAGCATGTGTTACAACATAGTCATGTATGTGAATTTCAACACTTTTGTGAATAATTGCATTTAATGAATGGTGTTTTAATTTAAATAGGTCACCCACCCACCATTAAATTATATCCCTTATATCGATTAAGTGATTTGGAAATGCTCTCTCTAAGTATACAACATAGAAGTAATGATACGTGCACATTTATATCGAATAATGATTATCAGAATTAAACAAAAAAGTAAAAAGAACACTCGATACGGCGGCCAGTGGACCTAATGTTCAAGTGTTACTAAAATTGAATGAAGAAGTCGAGAAGAAAATGCAACATACAAAAGAGGACAACGACTCCAAAAGCACGGGTCACGTGGAAATATACAAATACGTAAACAAGTACAAAAGCAAAAAGGACATAAGGCTAACATAAATGATGGACTACTGCCTTGACACGGTCAGGGGCAAAAACACAACCCATAGGGTTGGACCGTTCCTGCGTACTTCAAGATTGGCTGTTGAGTACCTTACCGACTGAACTAAACAGGTAGTCTCCAGGCAGTGGAAAGAAAACTATTGTTATAGGCGAGATCTAACAGTGTGTGGTTGCATTGCTATAAAAAAATCATGAATTTTATTACAAATTTATTTCGCATTCTTATGTTTCCAAAAGTCTCGCGAGACATCAAAATAAAGATTTACTGTTCGAGCGAATATGACATTGTTAGATATTTCTCAAACTGGGTATCAGTGTCCGCTACATCTGTCAAATCTGATCCATTTTCTTACAAGCCGTTGGGAAAATATTTTCATAAAGATAGGAATCAAATTTCATCTTGTCAAAGATTCTGATGTATGATTTATATCTATTTACAAAAATATACATTTACCCGTTTTCATATTAATCAACATGCGATTGTCCTGATCAGAACTGTTTGATTTTCCTGCCAAGAAAGATTAGAATTTCAATTAAAACCTGTTACACCCTATGGAATTGTTTGACATGTACTGTCTTTGTAGGAAATAAAAATATACACTGATAAGTAGGTGAAATGCCATTTTAGGAGATCTGCCGGAACTAGCGTATGTTTAGATAAAATAGTTTAACTAAAGTCATGTTTTATGGAACACGAAAACCCGGTTAATGGCGCTAAAGGGAATCCAACCGGGGTCTACGGATTGCCGATCAGTTATGCTAACCACTACACCACAGCGACCTAACGTCTTTTTCGTGTAAATTGTACTTATATAAAGTTGATTAAGGTTAACTAAAGCCATGTCGTGATAAAAGTTGATTAAGGTTAACTAAAACCATGTCGTGATAAAAGTTGAATAAGGTTAACTAAAGCCATGTCGTGATATATTGGACAATAATGAAGTAAGGCCTAAGAACAATATAATCATTTGGATTTTTCGAACTACCCTAATGTTTTACGGCCATGTTACTTTTTTATCACATAATCAGACAATCCCTTTCAAGTAGGGTTGTCAACGAATATTCGACTATTCGTTCGTACGTCCGAATATGCTAATACTGATATTCATCATTCGAATATTCGATAAAAAATATTGAAGTCTTGTATTCCAATGGATTGGTCATCATTGGATGCATGACATTATATCTAAAGGTGTTAATACATGTCAAGTTTAGGGCTAAGAGAGAAACGTTAACACTCAGGTGATGACACTTTAGCCCTGTCATTAATTGGCACCGCCCATGAGGATGGGGCCTTTAATGGAATCACGAAATGTTTGAGACTATGGTAGGAGCATCTATTTATAACTGAATCTATTTTTTTATTAAGGGTTAAACTGCAGTAAATATTACACGTTACTTTTTGTATTTTTTATGATTTAGAAATAAAATATTTTTAATGCATTTGTATTGTCGAATAAATGTCTTTTACAAAGTTAAAACGATATGTTTATGATAAATACTTGCTGATCCCCGAAAAATAGGACGATTCTACATAAACAGCATGTGTGTTAGGTGTCGAAGATAAAATAATAAAAAAAATAATTATAAAACTCTTCATTTTCACTTTACTTAAATCAATATTAACACAGTGATACTTATAACGTGGATAGTCATGCAAGTTACGGTGTTAAAAAGGATATACACACCAATGATAGTGTGAAAATGGACTATTCCAAAACGGACGATTCTACATAAACAGCATGTGTGTTAGGTGTCGAAGATAAAATAAAAAATAATTCATTATAAAAAACTTCATTTTCAATTTACTTATATCAATATTAAGACATTGGTACTTGTAACGTGGATATTTATGCAAGTTACGGTGTTTAAAAGGAAATACACGCCAATGATAGTATGAAAATGGACTATTCCAAAACATGTTTCCGCCATTACGCTATTCCAAAACATTGTGCACCAGTTTTGCGGCGCCCTTGGATGCTTTGCATCAATGCATTTCTTGTTAAGTAATTGCATAGGTTTAATAACTTGAAAAGCGACGGATTAAAATTGCTTCATGTAAACATGTAACATGATTAAAATACTTAAATGTGTTTCATCACTTTTAGCTCAACAAAAGTCTATAGCCTCAACTAAAATTTGTTTTACTTCCTTAATTCTCATCCATACGTACATGTTTGGTATGACAAAGGATTCATAATTTTGATCTGAATATTAAGACGGGTATATAGACACTTCGATTTTGCTTTCAGTCAACATAAGCAAAACTATAGTTTTCTATTTGTCGGTTACAAAGCATTTCGAGCTATGTGTATGTGCAAGAAGAAATAGTGATGATAGGCAAATATTGTTCGAATATTCGTTCTGAATGTTGGCCGTCTATTCGAATACCAAAATTACCATTCGTTAACATCCCTACTATAAAGTCACAATTGTGGCCCTTTACAGCATATGTAACACATTTGGTGCACTAAAATGTTATGCCACCTACCGACCCTATATTTTAGGGAAAAGGGTAATTAAAGACAAAACCAGTTATGTTTGCTACACCCATGAACTTAAATTAGTTCACACACCTTATACAGTTGGCCATAAATAATTGTTTATATCCACAGTGGAAAACGAACAATTGTAAATACTGTATCTGACATTTCTGCAACTAATTTAGATAGGATATCTAAGCCTTGCTTCCAATTGACATGATTAAAAATGTTTCATGGAATTTTACCCCTACACCTTCTCAGGTCCCTAGTGTTTTGGTGCGTTGTTGTTTCCGGGAATCTGTGTGATGAGGCGTTGTCTTGTGCATGTGACGATCACTGTATCAGCTTAGTCCTTCATTCAATTGCTTGTTCTAATAAATCTGCGATGTGTTGTATGTTACAACAGTGACATAACTGCAAGAAGAAACGCACTTATTTGCAGGAAACAGTATTTGGTGTTTAAGGAATGGAATGATAAAGTTGTAACAGGGAACGCCAGATTCACAAGACAATGCCTACCTACACAGAGCTCCCATGGATACATCAGCTTTCGAAACATTAAGGATGTAGGCGGTGTAAGGACAAACATCCACGGGGATGGGGGCGTAAAGAAATTGTCTGGCTGATTATCAAAACAACCAAAGAGAACCTAAGGGGATATACGCCAATTTGTGTCATATTATGTATCCATGGTAACACTGAAACACGCATATTATGTATCCATGGTAACACTGAAACACGCATATTATGTATCAATGGTAATACTGAAACACGCATATATATATAATATTAAATACCCTGCAGAAAAATGGAAACCTTAAGAAAGAGTAATTCGTTAAAGATATAGACAATTGGATAGACTTGAAATTTTGAATGTCGGATTCAAGCTACAGCTAAATAGCATGTAAGGCAGACAGATCATTCGCATTTCTCTGATTCGTGTAAACTTTGATCGAAGCAGAAGACATTCCCGAAGCAGACGTCATGGCAAACACAGAATTGAAATCCCTTGATATATTAACAAATGTAAATCATACTGGATACCATTTCTCCGTTCATTATTACAATAATGATGCATTATTTGTTTGAATTATATACGTTGATTGTGGATGACTTGCATATTTTATCCGGACAATCCAAGACGTCGTATGCTAATATTGGAGTCTGGTCTGACGAAATAACATTCGACCTTAAATCATGACAATTTTGAAATCCTTGCGGGTATCAAAGACGTAAACAGGCGTGTTACAAGATATTGCATTCCAGAGAGGACATTATTCAAAATATTAACCTTTGAGTAGAATTAATGTTGACCAAAGCCGTCACCCTCTTTGCAATACTATTTTTGCCAAAAAAATTGATCCCTCTAAATGCTATTACATATAGATTTTCATCAATTTGTTTATTGATAAGTTTATTCTTATTTGACATTTTCATTTTTATTTCAGTGCATATGAAATACAGGAAATGTAATATTTACTACTAGGTGATATGAAAACTTATTACATGCGCAGAAAAACTAAAATGACTCATTTGCGCATGTGATATGGGACTGCGCTTGATACAACAATTAAAAAAAAGATAATACTCAAATATATAATATTAATATCATTGCAATTGTATATTGTAACTCAGCCTCCGTCCTTATATATTGTTCGTATAGGGATACAGAGATAGAGTCAATGCATTCATTCACTACTATAAAATAGTATGTGTTATAAATGAAAAGATATATAACTTGCATTTAACGTATATTCTAGAAAACAATCAAGTGTACTTACAGCAGAAAGTAAACACTGTACTAATTTTCTTCATGGTAGCCTATATCAATAGCTGTTCTTTAAAACGATTACGAATCTTGTAAGTCCAGTTTCGACCTATTGTTGCCAGCTGTCTTGACTAATCTTGTGATTTTTTCCATCCATTAATCCCCCGCCCCACTTTTTGTCCTCTTTGATACTCCTAGTTATGTCTAATGGTCGGCCAGGCCATTCCTTGCGCCTCTGTTACCTTACGTATGTACCCTTGAGCCTCCTCAAGTGCCTTGGTGTTTTCCCGGAGGTCTTTGTGGGGAGGCACTGTCTTATGTATGTGGCGTTCCCTGTAGCAACTTATTCTCGTTGTCATGCTTTGATTATATGAATTAATTCATACATATTCTTTTCATCAAATCTGTTCGGTTATACCATATACCTATTTTTGAACACCACAGAAACATATTCGTATTAAACGCAATAAAAACAATCTCAAATGGAATTTAGATTTCAATAATTCGGAATCATCGTGATTTTGAAGAAACAGAATTAATACATTCTGGGAATTTAAATATTAAATCGCGAAAAAAGGCTTAACCACCAACACACCGAAATCTGAGCGGATATGCATTTTTTGTTGCTTTTTTTGTCGTTCGGCAAGCTTTGCTCATTTGATGACTCTTTCATTGAATAAGAGCGGTGAAAACGATATTTTCTAAGAAATTATGCGATTACGTTGTATCATCAATATTTATACTTCAAATGATAACTGCTTGCATATTATTTGAATAATAAAACATTCAACCAAGTCGCAGACTATGTTTATTTCAAAATGGTCCCCACTAAATGTTTTATGCATAAGAGCCAACAAACAAAATTGATTAGGCGCTTTTTGTTGAACTTTAATCAAATCATGCAAATATTGACAAAACTGGATAAAATGTTAATACGGAATCTATTTTTTTTATTTTGGGGAAAAACTTTCAAAATCTACATTCAATAGATTAGTTCTGGTCACCTTCGGATATTTCATCAACTGAATCAACATAGCGCACACAACAATTCACAACCTCTTCCAATCCACGGAAAACCTTGGACATATCGATATTGACAAATTTTTCAAAATCATCCAACACACGCTCGACAGGACAGAGGTCCTCCTTAGGTGCCAATAATAAGATTAAAAGCAATGTGTGTGATGTTGTTTGGCAGCATGTAAAGTGTTTGTTATAAGCGTACAAATCCAAATACAACACAGACATCAAACATGTAAGGGCAGACATACAAAGCCGCGATATTATGACCTCCGATAAACCTAAAAGTAGAGAGGCACATATTTCTAATGAAAGCGACTAAACCATGAATATTAAACCAAGCAGGACACATGCAAAGAGCACAACTAACCCGCAAAATGAACTATTGAAGTCAAGCACGAAATGCCTGAAAGGTACACTGCCACCCTTAATATGAATAGAGAAGTCGATAATGAAATGTCATATACAAAGTATACAAGGAGACATAAAAATATATAAAGCAACAACACCAACCTTTATTGCTCTCAATCCATGTATTACATGAATATTTGAGCGTGGTTCATCATTATTAATTAAGAACGATATTATATACCAGGGTATATAAAAGATTTTCACAGGATAATAATTGTGTTCATATCAGTTTTTAATAGAAGAGAGAGAATAATTTGTAACAGGGAACGCCACATACATAAGACAGTGCCTCCAAACACAGACCTCCGGTAAAACAACAATCCATAAAACATACCAATTTTTAATAGAGATTAGCATACTTTTCGGTAATGCTGAGATTGTGATATGACGGGGAGTCACGATAAATATAAGTGAGAGTTAGTATAATTTTACAACTACTATGACAACAATTTACAAAGCAATATTAGTTGATAGCTGTACTTTTAAATAAAATGCGTAGGCTATGTTGATAAAAAGTTAAACAATTGTAGATGGTGTTTAGGGCAATATGTTGGTTCGTGTTCATGCTGCTTTGTGTTTCTATTTGCTCTTGAATGTGTAGTTTACCTTCAAGTTTGAGAAATTATCCTTATATCTAATGTAGACATCACATAACACCCAGTCATGATTACTGTGAGCTATACGATGTAGATAGGTTCTTGGCCTTGCACAGAGGAAACATTTTTTTTCTCTCTCACACAAAACAGTAGACATGTCACGACTGTAATTTTAAATGAATTTCGTCTTTAAAAATAATTCCCACAACAACCATGGTACGTACGTCATAAAACATAACACGAGATGACTTTCTAATTAGAGACCAGTCGTCTGCGTTTTACCGCCATCACTAAAAGCTTCAAAGGGGTGTTTGACGTGAGCGTTACTGCAAATGAAGATCAATACTACCTACAGAGCAGCATAGGTATCCGTAATTTTGCAGATAAAAACAAAATTAACGCTGTTGGAAAAGAATAGTACGCAATGGCCACTCGAGAAACTACAAAACATGAACATTTTATTTTAAAAATGGAAAGCAAACAGAAAGAGGTCTTCACACACTCTCTGTGTACTTCACCTAACAAGTAAACGGCCGTAAGAAAGTAGATTCACGCAGCATGTCTATCTACGTTGTGAATATAAAAAATACTAAATTATTCTTCAGTTATTACCAACTCGAATTCTCCCACGCATAAAGCAAATTGTTTTGATTACATGATAAGCTTATATATGTAATTATAATTTCATTTTATATATGTAATTACAATGCTCCTATGGGAAAGACATTCAATAAAACCGCCCGAATTATAAATAGGACATAATTATGCCAAAACAAACACGAACTGAGAACATGGATTAAATGTGCATCGATATAACCTTTCTATTTATGGTGAACTATTTTAAACAAACGAATATTTGTCCCTCGAGAATGTGCCTGTATCGCTGTGTCTTATTTTTCGCTGTGTCTTATTTTATTTCGCTGGTATGAAAACGGCATGCAACGTACTGAGCACCATTGGGAAATAACACTTTACGTATAGTTTAGTGCACGAGCAACCATTATTTTGTGAGCACCATTATTGTTGACGGTTAAATCGTAATGGGAGATATCTCTTAAAAAAATGTTTATCGCTAACATTGGGATTCAGTTGTCTTTATGATAAATTACTCGAGTTTACTTTCTCTTTGTTTTGTTAAATGAAATTGGAATCTTTTTATCCTTGTGCAGAAGATATGTATATATACAAAATATCTGACAGTGTGTAGTTGGTTGTTTGACTAAACTGACTTGACTTTTATAGTATCTCCTTCACTATTTATATATTAAATTGAGATATATACACAAATCGAAATGTTGTTGAACGAACGCAAGATAAATAACCAAGGCTGAACATTTGAGACCGGTAATAATCTCCCTTTAATCAAATTACACTTAAATAAAGCAAACTGAAATGATATTCATTCGCAAAATATTATGTTCCCTTACGTATGTACTCTTGTGCCTCCTCAAGTGCCTTATGTTTTGTGGATTGTTGTTTTCCCGGTCTGTGTGGGGTGGCAGTGTCTTATGGGTGTGGCGTTCCCTGTAGCAACTTATGATATTTTACAGTAAAACTTCCCATAAAGACCGTCTCGAAATTAAGACCACCTCTTTTACTTACTTACTTAATCCTCTTCGTCCCTAGGATGGACATAGGGCTCCCACCATAGCTCGCCATCTGGTTCGATCCTGTGCTTCGTTCCATGATTTGAAGATGGTTCTCAGCTCAGTGATCACCTCTTTAGTAAAACCATAATTCCAATGTAGTTAATTTTTTTCCATATTTATTCAGACCATCTCTCAGCTAAAACCGACTTTCTTCAGAAGCAGTGGTGGTCTTATTATTGAGGTATAGTTCCCTTCGCAACCAATTCATTTTTTTGATGATTGCCAACTTGAGTTTCATTGTATATATACAATATGTAAGATATATGGCTTCCTTTCCTTAAGTCGTGGGTTTTCCTTAAGTCGTGGGTTTTCCTTAAGTCGTGGGTTTTCCTTAAGACGTGGGTTTTCCTTAAGACGTGGGTTTTCCTAAAGTCGTGGGTTTTCCTAAAGTAGTGGGTTTTCCTTAAGTCGTGGGTTTTCCTTAAGTCGTGGGCAAGTAAACACGTACATTGCTCAGGTTACAAGGATGGGATCATCAAACTTTCTACCCGGTCATTTGTATAGAAGTGTCGCGTTAATGATATAGCAACAAAATACGTCCGAAACATTATTTATCAGCCAATAATTGAAATAATCGTTGTTTTTGCTTGTTTTTTCCTTAACAGTCGTAATTGCCATAGTAACTTTCTTATTTAAGCTGATTTTTCTCGTTATTTACATTGTTCGTACCGGCGATGACGAATTATTTTTTTCGGAGCTTTGCGCCTGCGCGACTTTTGTTTATGTTTATTTCACCAAACTATCGTTTATGATTAGAATGGAGAATAGTATATTTCATTTCGCCAAACGTCCTGGCATATGAATATATTAAAATGGATTACAATTTATTACCAATTCCTTTCATTTCATATTTCATACATCAATAAACGTTATTCCTTTTTCCTACAGGCAAGTTTTACTCCTTAATGTAATGAACATTTTATAGTTAAGTGGACAGAGTGTACGAAGTGTGGACACTACCAGTGTCACTTTAAATATATTCTGTTATACATTGAGGGTTGACTTGTAATAAGACAGGGGGAGTTCCTTTGTCCATATTGCTGTTAATTATATACCGTTACATATCGTTAAATACAATCTATTTAACATATGCAATAAAACCTAGTGATAATGTCCATCTCGAAATTAAGACCACATCATTGATAAGATCGTATTTGCATGCCTCAGGGCCTGGGCTTATAACATATAAGATCGTATCTGCATGCCTCATGGCCTGGGCTTATAACATATAAGATCGTATCTGCATGCCTCAGGGCCTGGGCTTATAACATATAAGATCGTATCTGCATGCATCAGGGCCTGGGCTTATAACAGATAAGATCGTATCTGCATGCATCAGGGCATGGGCTTATAACAGATAAGATCGTATTTGCATGCCTCAGGGCACTCATCTGACATTTATATAAATTTTCAGCACTCAAGTGTCCACTAACAGACTAATAAGATTATACTGTGTGATTAGAGATTTGAGTATCGAGTTATTATGCCGGGCCCTGGCTTCAATTTTCTGCCGTGTTTAACTCGATAATCCGTCCACCTCACAACTAAGACCACTTGGAACTGTTGATGATCTTTGTATCAAGGTATCACTGTACATCGAAGTTAACAATCCTAGTTTTTATTAAGACATTCTTGTTTAATTAAAGTTACTCCAGTTTTGTGTGTATACTATATTGTTTCTGGGTCTCTAACGATGACTAAGAATATGTAGAAGAGATATTGAAAGGGGCACAGTCACGCTACCTTTGCAAGGACCATCGTACTTTTTATCGACATTTTCACACAGTTATGTCCCTTTGTAGTTTTTAATTCCACCCGATTCCATAAAATGAATGAGTCGAGCAGGAAATGCCACATGCAAATTACACAGCCACCCCAGTAAAAGGAAAGAAAGATTAAGTTGTTACATAGAACGCCACCTACACAAGATAATGCCTCCCCACACAAGATAATTCCTCCCCATACAGACCCCCTGGGAAAACCTACAAAACATTAGGCACTGAGGAGGTGCAAGGGTAAACATGCAGGGTAATAGGGGTAGGCGTACATGTAATGGTCTGACCGACCATAAAAATGAGTCTTGAAAATATATTCAAACAAGTAAACAAATTACAAAATCAAATTGGACACAAATATAAATATGGACGTATGGAGTACCACCATTTCAAACTATGAAGTAGCTTTCTATATCAGTAATCTGAGCAATATTCTTCAAGGACAATATCCGAAAATTCCGCATGAATGTTCCATAACAACAATGCGTAAACGTGTAACCTGTCCACGAATAGCAAACGACGAATGAGTATTTAAATACTGCACCTTAACCAGGGAGTGGAATGACTCCAATAAAAGTTCCAGAAATGTAAAGTTTAAGAGACAAGTGTAGTGCTGTTGAGGGGAGATAATTATTGGTTCCTTTTTATAGTTTCGCTGTTCACAATATTTATGTATGAGCAAGTGTGATGTCACGTTGTCGCACAAAACGTTGTTTACTTTTCTTGAGAGATGATATTTTTGCATATTTTTTCAAAAAAGTAATTTATGGCCAGTTTCCTTGTCAACAGCGTTACGGTACTGGTATGATGTCGTCTTTCAGAGTTTTGAGATGATGAAAACAGCTCTCTACATTGAAGAATTACCCTACGACCACAATAATGATACACTCTCGGTTGTTTTAGTCCGTACAGCACAGACATTCAAACCCCGAGATGTTCACCACATCTGTACCGTCTGTGGTAGTCGTCAGGCTTGCGGGGTGACCGGATAATACACGTTTTTGTTCGAAGTCTAGCAAATATAGTAAAGTCAACTGATTTCCGGTAAAGAAGACAGAGACCCATAATCGATTGAAAACGACGTTAAGCCCTCAAAGAGAGAACACACTAATGATGTTATACAGTGTCAATAAACAAAACAGAATGTATTGAAACATAACTTTACACTTATCTTATTATTTACAGTAAATAAATCCGTAGTAAAACATACAGTAAAACCTCAATAATACGACCACCCTTGGAACCCTTGAAAACTGGTCTTAATACTGAGGTGGGTCTTATTATTGAGGTTGAATAAAGAGCAAAACAGTGAAAATGGACCAGAAAAGTGTGTTCTTAATTTTGATGCGGTCTTATTATTGAGGTGGTCTTTATGTGAGGTTTAACTGTCCTACCAATCTAACCTCTCTGAAGCATAAACCTCTCAGTAACAATCGAAATTAGCATCTGTCAAAGGATGTTGCTCTGAAGATAGCGACTTGAAGAGTAAAAACCTTTCATTCGATTTGAGGATCAATAGTTTCAGTTATAGAACTGAGATAGTAAAGACGTATTCTAAGCAGTCACTAACCTAGTCTAGCGTCTCCAGTCAACTGTTTTATTTTATTTACAAACGTCTCAAGATAAACTTGACTGTATGTGTTATGAGAAGTGACATATATGTCTCGGAAATACCGTGACAGAATGTTTGTATATCTAAGTAGACAGTTTGACTGGCTTGTACGTGATAATTACAGACTAAAGGTGTAGGATGACTAAATTTGCGTACATGCTCCTTCATTTTATGTTTACTTCATACTATAGTCTTACAGGCTGTTAGCATAAAGCAGCCGCCCTCTACGTTTGCTTCAACATTGTTGTTAATTGTGTTTAAACTTTAATGCGGTTGGCCTCTACATTAACGCCCACAATACGCTATATTGTATTTAAGGCGGCTCGCTCCTAGATTTGCATGAAAAGCTTTAAATGTATACTCGTACATGTACGAAGCGACTGCCTGACATAATAATTTTAAAAAATACTCCTTCAGAAATATGTTTAAAGCGGTTGGCCAACAAATTTATTTTAAAATTAATAATGAATGTACTTAACGAAGCTGGCCTGCAGATTTGTTCAATTATTCTAGTTTTTTTTTCAAAAGCCTCTGACTCTAAATTTAAGCCAACATTACTTTTGAATGTTTTAAACAGATCGACTGCTGGGCTTGCGTCAAAATGAGTCTCGGTTTTAAAGCGGTCGTCCTCTAGGGTTTGCCTGAAATACTCATGCATATATCTGTCTCGACATATTGGTTCCAACCGGCTGAGTTACCGTCTTATATATTGTTATACCATTTTTGTGACAAGCTGAACATTCAGGTAAATATGCAGTGGATAAAATATATATTTGTGACCTTATTGCAGAGCGTTGGTATTTAGAAAAGTAACCTCTCTCACGAAATTTAATAATTCATAATCCTTTCGTGATGACAATATTTTGTACATAAACTATCGTGTATTCATATTTTATTTATCCTTTTCTTGCCGTCAGGGAAGTTTCCGTAAAAGCTTATTAATTTTGCCTAGTAAGATACCGTCAACAGTGAACATGAAAACATTTCCTTTCCACATGACATAACTCACGACGTGTTCTCTAAAGAAGATCTTAAACCAGACGTTATTCAGCATTTGGTATGATATATACATAAAAACTGAAGAGTAAAGTTGCAGCAAACGTCCAAGCAGTGGATCTCCGTGATGAAGTGGATACGGTCGCTGACTTCAAATCACATGCCCACCACCAAGGCAGTTTCGAATCAACCTGGGATGTAGACTTTTAAAGAAAGATATCCAGCTGGTATACGGAAGGTCGTTGGATGTTCCCAGATAATCGATTATGCCTAAACTAATACAGGAAGGGACTAGCTGGACAAGTCACAGCAATATCATCTCAAAGGCTTTCCACATACATTGTCATGCAGATATACCACACATGTAAGCAATCTGTCACAAAGGCACATCGAACATTTCGTTTACATGTTTGTAACGATGTTGACTCAAACATACATCACATAGTGCATCTCATAGTTAGTCATCTCACATAATGTTTGCGTAACATAGATGTTCTTTATTTTCAGTGTAGTGTCTCTCCTGTTGGTGTAAATGTAGAGACGCCTATGTGACCCCCGGGCAGCCCAGTGGCTGAACAAAGTTAACACCGCCCACCTTCCGCCAGCAAGCATGGTGATTTCCTCACACTCATCCGGTCATCCCATGACTGAACAAAGTTAACACCGCCCACCTTCCGCCAGCAAGCATGGTGATTTCCTCACACTCACCCGGTCATCCCATGACTGAACAAAGTTAACACCGCCCACCTTCCGCCAGTAAGCATGGTGATTTCCTCACACTCATCCGGTCATCCCATGACTGAAAAACTTCCAGCTGGGGGCACTATGTGCTCTCTCTCAGGCATGCAGTGACAGTGTCGTCACAAAGTAAACAATTACGAAATCGAGGGTGAAAGCGAAAGTAGACGATCTGCAAATAAATAACGAAGCGGATATATGTTTTTCGCCTTTATCGCTCGAAATGATCTTTGTTCTTAGTAATTGTGGTCATACAGATTTGATTAAACAAATGAAATATTGATTTCTGTTAATAATCATGGTTTTATGTTGTGGTATGATATTTCCTCATGAGAGATTAAGACAACACTGGTATTTCCTTGATAAAGAAATGACCCAAACTGACCGGTGGTGTTGACATTAAACATTATACATGGACTTCAGTCACTAAATGAATGCTTGTACTTAATTTAGTAGCTTAGAACAGCCCGGTGTTTGTGAATACATACGCATTCAGGTGTGTGTGTATGTGTGTGCGAATATGCGTGTGGGGGAATTCGTTATTTATTATAATACCAAAAAGTACCAAATGCACCATTTTGGCCACGAGAACATTCAGCCATTCGTATAATAAGAGCAAATATTGCTTACTGTCAATACATGGTGACGTCACATGTGACGTTTTCTTGAAATGACGAAATCGTACAGCAGTGGATATATAGGCCTATAACGTGTTACACAAATAAATATACATGTATTTGTATACCATTGAAATCTAGTGCATCGTCTTGTAATATATAAGTTTCTTCTATTTGCCGGTACAAAGTTCACATGCATCAAATCTCTCTAACCTAGTTTAGTGTCAACATATAGAAATAGCAACACTATATAAGAACATGGAAGGTGGAATTGATTGTAAACGCCTGTGCCTTATTTGCCTAACCGGAGATTATTTCCAATTAAACAAGGGTCATTTGGTCAAATATTCAATAATAATTTTCATAATTCGTCCATCAAATATTCATTCAGTAATCTATATGAACTTGATCGTACAGGGTGATATGATACAATATCGCCCGCAGAAAAACTCCGATATCATTTAACTCATTATGTTATAAATGTACAATTCGTTTGAACAGGATTATGTCGCATTTCTAGCTAAAATGTATCACCCCATCTTGATGCTTGAGGTTTCGACAGTATTCATTTCTCTGAAGAATATCACAGACAAAAACAACTTTCGAGAATGTGTTTGTCTGTCAATCTAAATCGGAATATTCTTCTGTACTGTTCAGGGTATAATTAAGCATGTCCGAATGTATTCAAGCAAGACAGCTGACTTCTCATACCAGTAACAAATGCCTAGTACTCTCTTGCAAAAATGTTGGACATTGCACCAAACATCGCTTAAGTATATCAAGAAATGCAAGCTTTGTTTGCCGAATCAAGAAATACACACACACATGTATACTCGTATAGTGAACGCTGTTGATGACATTGCTGAGTAGCGGATCTGTGTTCTAGTTGAAACGCGCTGGATTAGTAATCCGGGGATCGCTGCTCCACCACTGACAGTCTTTCGGACGAGACTTCGAAAAACGATGCTTTACATCGGGCACATAAAATAACCAGAGGTGCTTCTGGAACTGGGGCATCTTCTGTATCATACACTATCCTCAAACAATTTAAATTACAAAATGTACTAATATTCTTTCGGAGGCGTTGCCCATATGGGAAACAGGTGGCGACCATAAATAAACTCAAATACACACACATTGCTGAGATCTTATTAGACTTTGCTAAAGGGACCCTTTAGGGTATTACATTCCGTATATTTAAACGTTATGAAGAAACAAAATACCGTATTAGCTACATGCTCACGGACTTCTGCTGATAACAATCCCCTGTTGGCTGAGGCCAGTTTACAAAAATACTTATTTAAACAAACTGACAGCTCGGACAGTACTTAAGTACAAACAACTTAACATGTAACTGACATTTGACCTTCACAGACGATTTTTGTCCGGCTGGAAATCTCTCGATAGATAGTACAAAGGACAACTCCTCATCTCCTCATTATGTATTGCATAGTTAGTACACACAATCCATTCGAGTGCAATTAGAAGCTAACTGGTTAATTAACAGACTGATATCATCCGTAAACTTAATATCGTGTATTACAAATAAACATCTGAACAAATGCTCAGACCATCGTACGCTTTAAACTCTAGTAACAAAAACAGTTAATTTGAGTTTCTCTTTACAGACCGCATTAACAGTAAGTGGTGCTTCAATAGTTGTCCTACCCACCCGCGAACCCACTAACACTTATAGTTTGCCAGATTTGACCAATCCTTAGCCTGTTTGTTTCGACCCGAAATTTGAAACCAGCTGCAAAAATATCCCAAGACGCCAATTTCAGGCCTCGGATTTCAAGATGGATGCCATTACTTAAAGATACAATATCCATTTTCATATCGGTCGATTCGGCCAAAGACAAAATATGATAAATACTTTTATTTTTGTATAACAATTATTGGACTGAACTACTGATAGTTTGCGTAATATGCTCGGCTCCAGAAAATTGATTTACATTTATATGACCAGAAGTGCTATGGTTGATATACATTACAAAATCGTCTGTTTATATTATTGCAAATATTCCAAACTTAACCAGCCGAAACAGACGTCAAAAGGCGAACGAAATTATTATGAATTCTTAACAAAAAACAAAAATCTGCATTCGTTTTATTTCATTTTTGTAACATTCATTATGTTTTACCCTTTATGTTATGCAGTTCAAAAATGTACAATAAGGCCACACGCACCTATTTGTTTGTGGTACCCCACCCACTATTTGTGGAATGGGTCTGTGGATGGACAGTTTTGGATTTTTATTTTTGAAATCCCTTGAGGGGCCGCCCAATTTGTTCTCTGTATAGAGAGATCAATTGCAAATCTGGAAGTCGAACGTTCACTGGGTGAAGTATATGCTCCCTGTGACAATTTGAGTGAAAATAATGCATCTATTGTCCTCCTCCTGGCATCCATAGTCTATAGTCCTCCTCCTGGCATCCATAGTCTATAGTCCTCCTCCTGGTAGCCATAGTCTATATTCCTCCTCCTGGCATCCACAGTCTATATTCCTCCTCCTGGCAGCCATAGTCTATATTCCTCCTCCTGGCATCCATAGTCTATAGTCCTCCTCCTGGCATCCATAGTCTATAGTCCTGCTCCTGGCATCTTTTCATTTGCTTACAGAAGAAAAAATAAATACTGGTGTGTCAGCTAGGAACACTGCTTGGGTCAACATGGGAGTCTATTGAACGATGCCGTACATTTGTGTGTTTTATAATTTTTATATGCATACATTTTAACGATGACCTAATTATGGAGAAAAAGACTAGATCCCGTCAAAAACAAAATATCTAAGAAATCGATACGAGGAAACTCAATTTTGACAATAACCCGATATATTTGATTCGTAAATATTGGTTCTCTAAAATTTCTAATAAGTGTCATTTGCGTAGGTATTATCATTTGGCGCATACTTCAAGAAAGATATAAGGTCCTGTGTATCCTCTTTTATTTGATGAACTTGACACCGACACCATTTGGAGTTTAAATATTTGTTTTTATTGTTCCTTCATTTTCAGTTTTGAAACATATGACTCACTTTCTATGTCTGTTTTTGGACTACTCTGAAATTTCCTTGGCATTATCAATCACCTCCACCCCGGAGCTAAACGAATATTTACATATGCGTATAAATGAGTGAAGTTATATAATACCCGGGAAATACGGCATTATTGTATAACCAGAAGTAGAACTAATATGTTTTATATCACACTTAACGTTATAACTAATTTATGACTTCATCCCGGTAGCGCCATTGGCCGATTTTACGTGTTCCTCGAAACATGACTTTATTTCACACAATGTATTGGACACTTCTGTACAGAAGCCCGTTGGCGACATCTTTTCTTGTCGTTATTACGAAATTACCATTCGATATTACGAATTAAGAATTCGTTTATAACGAAATAATATTACTTTATTACGGAATAGAATTTTCGTTATTACGAAATACATGTAAAAAGATAGTTTGCAATGAATGTATTCTTAAGTCTAGCTTTTTCCATCTATTTACAAAAGCACTCACAAAATGTTGAAATTAATGCTTTACTGCCATTTTCATTTGATATGTTGTATGTATATACTATTTACAATATCATTGTCATACCGGTGTAAGTTATAGTATGTCCACTTTTGTTCATTTGTTTACCTAAACAAATATGAAATATATTTCCTATTGTTAAAATCTCAACTTAAACATGTATTAACACAGAATGAACTCATAATGTATTGATCCGTATTTGTTGAAGAAAGATGTTTGTTAATCAAAATTGCGAATTTTACAAGTTTTGTCTATGAGTGACCGACATGCATCTGGTAAAAATATTTTCAATCCGTTATACATTGCAATGTATAGAGATGTTTAGCCAATGTAACAACAATACTGGATGAAGTCAATTCAAACATTTTATGTTCAGATGAGCCAGAAACATCTTTAAAGATTTATTTTGGACACGTGAACACAAATGAAAACTGACATATTTAAATCTATCAAGTCAATTAATGTCATTAAATTTGAAAATCAAAATAAAATTTCGATTCATATAAAAAGGACTCGTATTTGTTTAAAACACTTATAAATCAAATAAGCGTTTTTTTATAAGAAATAGTCACGGTACGTCACATCATTATAGTTAGTTATTTCAATGCGTGACGGAAACTTCATTGCAATGTGTGTCACAGTCACCTTGCAACAAATGCAATTCCGCACAAAAACGACTACGAATGCAAACTAAGATTCGTCGTCACAAATAGCGAAATGTCCTTTGACCAAAGATTAGCCATACATCATTCTAATATGGCTTGCGAGTTGACGAATTATCTTACCCTTAGAATAACAATATGCGACTAGAAGGTATCCAAATATACAGATAAAATGTGCGTGTGTGCTAATCCTTCGAGATCTGTTGGATCGCCACGGGAGGTTTATTGTCAATAATTGCAGTAGCGACTCTTACAATATTACAATATTTCTATTGTCTTATTATTCCACCAATTTTAACCATCGTGCCGTTCTCCCCGCGAGAAAACAAATCGCTAAGTGACGTGGTGCATGCTATCGGTTTTTTGCGCATGCGTAGTACTGATTAGGATGTGCAATTCAAATGAAGCGCGTAGGTGAAAGCGGAATTTCGTTCCAAAATGTCCGATACTGGCACAAAAAGTCACGTGATCTGAGAGTATTTAAAGCCATTGGCTATTTGAGTTCTGGCAAGAAACTTTTTGAAATTAGGACCACGAAGCAACAACTATGTTTCGTTAACAATAAGGACTTTATATTGTGAAAATCTGACAGCTGAAAAAGCAAACAACGCAAAGAAACTTTTGAATTCTTTCCTTAACTACGTGAGTATTTGTTTTATATTATTATTTATTATTTTATTGTAGTTTGTAAATATCTTTTAAACAGTGTTTCTTTGATATTATTGGTTTGATTTATTTTAGTAAATAAAAAACGGCTGCTTATCGGTTCGATTTGATTGAGATACAATTATATTGGTCGGTTAAGGATTTATTCTAGGATTTTAGTAAAGGAATTGATGATATTACATACATTCAACTTATATATCGTAGCAAAGTTTTGTCAGTATGCTAGCTAGGTAAAACACGATGTACAGCGAAAGTCTTCTTTTTATCTCACAGTTCCGTTTATACAACTATTAATGTGATATTAATATTCATTGATACGTAATTACATGCGGTACCCAAGAGGGGAATGGAATATAACAGCAATTTATTACATATTTACGCAAATATCGGTCGTTTTGTATTCCAAAGCTTAATTCATGTTAGTTCAAATATACACCATTTGTCCAACTGGTAAAACTATTCAATACGGTAGTGAGTTTGTGACCGATAAGTACGGCTAATGTCATGCTTTTGATTAAAGAGCAAACATTCCTTTTTATTAATTTCAACGAACATTCGAAAGCAACAAATACTTGTTTACTATCAGAGCATAATGATAACACGGTGTTGAAAAAGGCACAGCGTAAACTGTCGGTATTTATAATACAATATACGACTTTTATTTTCGATTATTCAAGTGAAATAAGGAATGAAGAGACGTCACGATTGACTTTCAGTGACGACCGCTGTTTTTGTGTACGAAAATGTTAACATTAACGATGAAATGTTTGTCTACGATTTATGAAATATGTACAAAACACAGATTTCTATTCTTATGTATACGCTTGTAAATGACGTATGTAACGTCGTTCGGCCAGGCATAGGTGCAATTTTTAATCTCAAATATTGTTAGTAAAGTTTTCAATCTTTGCTCGAAGTCTTGCAATGCGAACATCCATTCTTGTATCAAGTATGATAACGTCATAACGTTATAAACTAATGACATTTAGTAATGAGAAGGATAAATTCAGTCAATTAAACATTTTCCGCAGACGTTGAATTGTGTAACAGATAAATCTACATTTACACAAAATATTAATGGAAACAAATTTTGTCTATGGAGAACTACACAATTACGTAATTCTATATGTACACAGCGAACATCAGCGCTTACGGGAGGGAAGCTATCTCTGATATATACCATCCTAAGCCATTATTGGTCTCAACCGGGCAATAAATGAACTAATATTTACTGTTTTGCATATGCATTTCTTTCTTTTACCACTTGAATATCTCCTAAGTAATAACAGGTTTTTGAAGCGATTGCCTTAGTACATCTGCTATGCCGATCATCACAAACAAACATGTATGGAGTAACTTATACGAACGGCTTGAAACAATTCTGATTTTGTTCAGTTCCACTTTGTTACATTAAACTAAGATTACGATTGAAGCGATGATGGTAATGGTCTTTTATTTAATATTTTTCTAAACATTTTTGCTATATATTCTAAACATTTTTGCTATATATTCTAAGAATGTAGTATGCCTTAATATTTGCCACCGTCGAAAGTCTTTTTCAAATCGATACATTCTACCATTACTATGCACAGTAGATATGAATATACGATACCAGGCTTGCTGAAATATTACTCCACTATTTATGAGGAACGCACGTGACATGTAAGCAAGTGTGTGGTATATGTTACGTTGTGTGCATTGAAACTCTTCAGTTCCTTTGGTTAGTTTTCAATGACTTTCAGTCCAGATTTTTGCCGCCACTAAAGGACCTTAGGAAAATAGTTTATGCCATTCTGACGGAAGTTTTTTAGCAATATCCAATTCCAAGATGCGTTCAGGACAAGTAGTATAAATTCTCGGGGACCGGGAGACAATTACGTGATACAGCAGGAAACAATAGTAGTATGTCTTTATTATCTAATATATGTTATAAGAAATAGGTTCTTATGCCTTTATATATATTATTAAAATTGCAAAATGAGTATATTTGATTTACAATAAGTGATGGCTTTCTGTGTGTGTTTAATTCGTTAAATTTAAAACTATGCCATTATTCAGATATTTGCAAATGAAACATTTGCCGTATTTTTCAATATTTAAGACTTGCCGGCGTGCGAATACTTTGGTTCCGTTCCTTTTCCTTATTTTTTATCTTCCGTTCATGATTAAGATTACAATAGTTTATATAAATGTCATTACGCAAATAGTTGCTTAGTTAATGATAACGCTTATAATATTGATTAGATATTCGTTTGAGTTAAACAACTCCATCCTACAATGCTTGTACTCGCATACGTCTTTGTCAAGATATTAAAGTCAGGATGGGATATTTGAGTATATTATAGATTAAATAAAATCAGTGTGCAGATATTCGCAATGTTTGTAATAACTTTTATTAAGATTTTTACGTTCTGATTACCAGTCGTAAATTATTTCAAATGCTTCGGATTTCTATTCAATCCCTTCAATCCCAATCCGGTTTTTAAGTTGAAAAAAGCCACAAATAGCGGATTGACCCTTTGAATGCTCTGTATTGCATTTTTTGCAAATGTTATGCTCAATAAATTGACATTTAAAGTGGTTCTCTCAATTTCAAAAATGACATGAACCTCGGGATGGGTCTATTTAGAAAATCACTAAACATTTAACCAGAAATGGATTTTGGTAAGATAACGTACCCTTAATCGAAAGGTTAATCAATCCGCGTCAAGTTTACAAGCGTTGTTCGATTGAAGAGAAATTGCCTTGGTTGTTAACGTAAAATGTGATTGGTTTACACCACACTGATATGCAAATAGCAAATCCATGTTAGTACGGCTGTACCGAAAAACAAAATAACTTTTGTTAACGTCAGCGACTACCTGCGTAGTAATAAATAAATAATTCCTGGATACCCTGCGTTCGTTCGAAGAGTCATAGGATACGTAGCATTGCTTAGTAAAATATCAATGTTCTCTCAGAAAGCAATGTAACGCATTTGAACATCTATTTGTCAATTGTTTCAGCAATTGGTAAGAAATTTGAATACGTAAATTTTGAATTTAAGATATTTGACATATACAATGTATATGGATTAGGTACACATTCGCGAAAGTTACTTAAATAAATGAAAAATCTGCGCGAATGGAAGAGGTTGGGGGCATTTGGCGAACATTATGAATACTAAAAAGCAAAACTGTACATATTTTGCTCCCACAATCGGTGATTTTATTTTCATGTATTGATTGCAACTTTGCTATTTCGTTGAGTCCAATTTGCCGTTCCTATGACAGAAAACAGACAGCTATGAAACACTGGATTTCTACCTAATTTTCGCAATTGAAATTTGCGGTATACTAATGCATTATACTACTTTACGTTGGCGGTTTTAAATTGCAACGTACGTGATGGTCAGATCGCTGAAATCCTGGGTAATTTGACTAGACACAAATAGCATTGTCTTTTGATAGTGCAAAAAAATGTGAAAAGAATCGCGTAAGGACACTTTGCTAAGTTATTGAAAACGGAAATTTAATACCTCTGCTACCGCGCCGCACACAATTAGACTAATGACGGAACATGCCGTTTTAAATCAGAACCCCTTGATAGTTGAGACACGAAACATTTAACAAATAAACAGCATTTATTTTGATTAAGCTGCGTGCCATTGTATGCTTCAGTTTGCGTTTAGTTTGCGGCGATATGAAATATTTTAAAACATATTTTTTTTACAAACCAGCAATTTTTAGACCGTCACGAAATGACAAGCGGTATAATATTGTTCTTGACGGCAGATTGGTAAACTATTCACCGCTTTCGTAAACATGTTTCCCAAACTTCGATGTTATTGCAAAAGGTTTGAAGTTAGCAATATATTTAATATTTTCCATTTACATACACTGTCGCGATTGAAAATATAAATGAACAATATTCATAACGCAGGATACCGGTGTTACATTAGGCCTAATGTTTTCTCCTTAAGCGTAAATCAGTCGTTGTTGGTTTCTGCAAACCAAACATATCCTGTTTTTTCTTACGATTCCGCAATTTTTCTCATTTTTTCATTCCTCAATTTATATTTTTCAATGTTCGGTCATTTCCGCGTAAAAATCATAAAGTAGATATTTAAACGATATTGTAACAGCCATTAGGAACAAGAGCAAGTTATGCGACATTATCCTACAATGACACGGACAACAACACATATCATCATCACCGTTAGCAACAGTGACATACATAAGTGTGTGTTGAGTAAAAATGGGGGAAATGCTCTCCCCATCTACTCTATTTGTTTGAAGACGTTAGTGAAAACATTGACATCTTTTGGTCTTATTGAAAATCTAATTTTGTTTCAAGTAGCAACAAAGTGGAAAATGCTGTTGATACTAACATGACGAAGTAAATGTTCAAACGTAATCCGAAATACTTATAATCAACATCGATGAGCATGAATGACTTCAAGTAGACACTTTGTGTTTAATTAATTTACTCAGCTCACGACTGAATTTGCTTTAGCCTCCTAGTCTGATATTATTAATCTAAATCCGCACATCTGATTGGTTGACTCTGAGTTCAATCGTAAAATTGACCAATGACAAGGTTGTATGCTGTGACTGGTCTCCAAAGTTTTATAACATTGGGCCGCATATAAACACACAGACAAACGCGTGTTAAACTGTCTAAACATAGAGACACAGTCTTGGAATCGTCTGCGTATAGAATCGTCTGCGTATGGAATACGCTGGAGATTTCAATAATAGTTTGTGTTTATTCAATAGACAATATTAATATATCACAATAGTTTTCATATACCGAATGGCAAATCTAAGCTGTTTTTTTAATAATTTTCCCACAAGCTTTCCAATATCTCAATTAGTTAAAATTACAATTAAATTATTTTAGTACATGGCACGGTATGAGAAATTAATTTTATTTGACATAAATGTGAGGCATCTGACTTCAACTTAAGTTGTTTTTGAAAGTGTTTTCTGTATATTCGACGCTGCAAAATCTAATAATACAATGTACTTTTATTGTAAATGTGCACGTAAAATATGTCATTGTTATATTTCTCAATACTTGGACCGTTTCTTTTCTGCACACGCTATGTGTCATGTGTATACCCTTCTGGATAGTTTGAATTAAGTTTTAAACAAATATTTTGCGAAAATGGTAATCCGCTTAGTATAAAATTCTGTCGTGAATTTCAAAGTGCTTCCCCAAGCGACAAATCCTGCGAAATCTACAGAATTCAAATAAAGCTGAGTAAATTCAAGCCGACATCAAATTGCATCTTATTTGCTACTTTTTAACAAATTTAACAACTGTTTAGTCGGCAGATCTCTCATCAACGTAATCACATTCGTTTGAATTTACTTGTAAGAATGTTTTATGTTCAGCAACATCTGTGATCTCATGTGATTCGACTCTTGTTACTATCAAGAATCATCAATATTTATGTGCGTTCCTTTCCTTAATATCCATTACTGTTGAATAATTGAGTTTTCCTTCACATTTGTCGAGACGTGGAAACTCGAGTAAGACTCTATCCACGGTAGTACATTCTTCGTCGTCTACTTCATCAAGATTTTGAAGAATTTATACTGCTAGACATGTGTAGTTAGTTCAGTGCTAGGCGCAGTGATCGTAACGGGTCGTGGGTTCGAACATCTAGGGCAAACTTATATAGTTCTTAACATTATATGAATGCTGCTGTTCTAGACAATCTGATAAGCCATGTGGCGCGTCTGTATATGAGACTTACACGCAAGCAGTAAATGTATAAAGACTCCTATATAATTTGCAATTATTTTTTTCTGCCTGGTTCTATATCTTTCTATGTGCATGTATATGTCAGGTATTTTTTTGAATCTAACCATGCTTAGAACTAGGACAAATCTGTTTACTTCCGGTTTACCTGAACGCTACTTAACTAAACATTTTCTTCTTTCGAACATGTTTGACTTATACATGTATTCCACAACATTTTATTCATTAATTTTCTACTGGGAAAAAAGAATACACGAAAATGGACCGACAACTGTTTCCGTTTCTAATATATTTGTATTTTATTTTCTCCTAACAGTGTGGCCAAACTATCTATCAATTTTCCTCCCCCATTTATTTGCATGAATAGCACATGGTTGTACTCTTAACGTCGATTAAGATGTATCTATTGAAAATTGAGATCTAAGACTTACAACATCAAAGTGACATAGTCTCTAATGTGTCGTAACAATAGCTGATAAAATACAATACAGTACATTAAAATATATTTGCACAGAATGTGTAAATACTTCGTGGTTCGTATATTCAATGGCAATGTTTACTTAAATAATTGGGGTTCAGCTTTCGTTGAAAGTTTTTTTCCAGAACAAGCGGTCGAGTAATCATAATTTCAGGCAAAGTCAGTACTTCTTTAAAACTGCGTCTGTAGACTGTGAAGCATCATTAATTTCCATTACCCAAAGTCGAGCTGTTTGCCATGAAAAAAATATTTCATTCGTTAGCGGATCTACAGAAATAAACATTTCGAATGGCTACCCAACGTGGAATTCCGTAAACAAACGACAGTTCAGAGAGCAATAAAAGAAAACTCAGAAATTTGTACATCCATCTCAACATTTAATTAAGACAATGTTGCTATGCAGAGTAATAAGATAATCATAAATCACGTGTGACCGACATACAGATTAATGATCAATTATAGTTTGATTAAATAAATCAAGGAAATACAGAAAAACATTTCTTATTCTCTGAGATGATAAATTCGTTCTATTCATTGTTTGTTGATTATTCTGTTCTGTTGTTTCCGTTCTGGCAATTGGGTTGTGGGGTTTTATTTTGAACGGAAGAGAAATATGTTTTTACTGATTAAAAACTGCTCCCTGAAGAGTAAATCGTTTCACAAGTACAAATCAACAAAAAATGAGGAGATAATTTGTCGACGTTTAGAAATTAAGCAAATCTCGGTAATACGTGTTTTGTCAGGTAATAAAACGTTAAATGAAATAATGTATTATTTTGATAGGATAAATTTCGCATCATTTGTTAATTTGTTTACCATACAATGCAATACATAATTCTTAGCAGTAAACAATGCTTGTACCATTAAAATAAGTTTTACGTTGTGTTACAGAGCGGAGTCAGAAATTAAGTTAATGCATATTTTAGACACATGAATCTGTATGGTCGATGTAAAAGATTTCGCACATGTATTTGTACTCTACATCAGCAGAAATATGTAGTTTGTTTTTAAATGAACATATTCAAGTACCACATTTTAACTGGGTTTTATGTGAATTAATTACCTATAAAATCATACGCTGACTCATGTTATCTTAACTTTAGACTGGTGTGAACATAGAAGTTATCATCCTTAAATTTCAGTAACACAAGGTAACAATCGAAATATTGCGTTCGAAACCCAATGCTCTCCGTAGAAAAGTCTGATTAAGCGTATGCTCTCTGTGATAGGATAACTCCTTGCAAATAACATTAACTAATTTCGGACCATTCCTCGCGCATTAATTACACTAAGTTTTGCGACATCCCACGCACATACGACGAATAATGTGTTCAGAATGACGTATGTGTAAACAATCATCAACACACTTGATAGTTAATATCATATGGCCAAGCTTGATGTATGTTAGACATGCCACCAACGTCCGTATGAAGCATTTCGCGTGTCTAGATACAATGTATATTTTTGGCAGTAAATGTATTTTGTCTTACAAAATTAATGTTTCTGAACGGCGTCATAAAAGTAACATGATTTCACGTTCGTTGGTTAATGCGAATGTAACACAAATCAAAGATTGTTAATAAACATTTACACGGAGTGGGTTTGAACTCATGGAACAAATTTACTTCAACAAGTTTACTTGCAAAAGTGCAAGTTCTACCAAGGATTTGCTTTTTAAATGCACGGCTTTCACAATGTTGTATGACTTGTGCTCAATCCCTTTGTACATAATGATTGCAATAACATAGTATTATATAAAACCAAGCGCGAACTATTTTAAAGTAACACAAAGTTTGAATGCAGCAGAAAGTCTCAAAAACAATAAATACGGAACATCTACATTTTTCAATTCAATTTTGACTATACATGTTTTATCAGACATTGTCAATACGGAACTTTACCAATCACCGGGCGGAAAGAACGTAAATTTGAAGAAGAATTCGCAATTCTGTACATTTATTGACTCTTGTGCCCTCGGGTATAATCTGATGGTCACCACAAGATGGCGATTTTGACAGAGGTGAATATCACATCATAACAAATGGCTCATGAGTCAACTACTGCTTTATCATATCAATTCATAAATAGGAACCTACATTAGTCAGATATATTCAAACCAGTAGCTAAGTGTTTAATGAAAGGAATACATAGTTCTATTTTAGACCGTATGCACCACAGGGATTAACTAAAACTACGTTGAATAATGCATTTATTTCGTGTGAATGGTACCGTTTTTGATCAACAGAAATTAGTTTATTTATAGATCATGTGATAAATGCAATATGACGAAGCGTCAACAATATAAAGCAGTATACGCATTTTTGAATTTTAAAATGCCATTTTGACAGGTAGCTTCATACGTATTCGTACAACACTCTGTTTCTTTTAACTGTTTAAATGTACACGTACATGACGTCGCGTCAGATGTTGGCGTCAGTTTGCGTAACGTTACGTCCAGTTTTTCCATCAATTAACGTAATTAGACAATAGGCAGATGTATGTAATTACTGAAAAGTTCGTATATTTCAGCCCGTCTTTGTTTTCTAGCTACGCACAACTCGAGGTCGTATTGTCCATTATTCTTACTAAACAAACTCTCCGTAAACTTGAATTCTTTTGCTATCTCAAACTAGTTTCAATTATACTTCAAATATAAACAGTCGCTGCCACGTGGCATTAATCTAACACTTTTGAAGCATTATTAGTAGAATTAAAGAGAATTTGTATCTAACACAGTATTTGAACCGAGTTGAATCTTTATCTGAAGCTAAGATTACTGAACTGTGGCTAGCAGAATTATTGTGTTCATAAATCGCGCTAGAATTATGCTAAACGTCCCACAGAGACCTATGCAAACACTAGAGTTAATTCAAGAGGACAGTCGATCGCTTTTAATCAAACAGCCAGCCGCCCGTACTACAAAATTTGGCAAGCTGTTGACGCTGGGGAACTAACAAAACTATCAGATAAAGTCTGCAACATTATCGCATTTCATTGCAATAAACCAGATCAACAAGTCAAATTTGCTATGACTGAAAATATTTAAGTGGACGAGGTTAAACAAAGATTATTAAGATAGACGGCTTAAATAGATACTGATGGATTTGCTTAGAACTGCGTCAACCCTTATGACTGCTTGTGGTAAAGGTAAAAAAGACGTAAGTTAACGAACACAGTCAGTGTATACGGCACTCCTTCTCACATTTCCAGAACTGAATAATTATTTTAAAAAATATGACGACAGATGGTTAACAATTCAAGTACAAACTCATATGCATGGTGACAGTCGCCTGGTGTAGTCACAAACGTACAATATCGAGTATAGTTCAGACATTCTGTGAAATAAAAAAACTAAGCAATTAAACAAAATAGCGCATTGAACTCTTCGAGGTCTGATTGATAATTCTCCCTCACAATTTTCTTACAAAGATTCTTTTTCTTACAGAGCATTGTCCTAATGTGTCATTTTATTGCCAGAAATGAGTGGCAATGGACTGTTCTATTCTTACTTGACTGATCTCTCCATTAAACATTCGCCTCTTTTCAGCGTATTTTCTTCTCTGACAGACCACTGGTCGTTTTTGAGAGAATGATTGATATTGACAATTCCTTCACTAGCATCAAATTCAATATTCAAACCGGTTGATGTTGAAGAGTATCATTAAGCACGGTATAAAAGCCAGACACATTAACGGTCCCGTGATAGACCGTAAAACTCATTGCTCGCCGTTTAGTCGACTTTATTTCACTAGAGGAGCATACAAATCAACTTTCATGTCAATTCATCGTTTGAAACATGGCATTTTGCAGTCAAACTATTATCGTATAAAGACTGTCTATTAAACTATAGGCTATTAATCAATATAAAACGATTTTAATAAATGACGTCTGAATGTAGAAATGACACGCAATGTTGTGTACATATTGTTAAATTGTGATCTTGTGAAGACGTATTCAAAACATTACAATAGTTACAATGTAATGTTAAATACAAATGTTAGCATTTGGTAAGCTCACCCTGTCAGCTCATTGGATAGAGCACTAGACCCTGTCACCTCAGTGGATAGAGCACTCGACCATGTCACCTCAGTGGATAGAGCACTCGACCCTGTCACCTCAGTGGATAGAGCACTCGACCCTGTCACCTCAGTGGATAGAGCACTCGACCCTGTCACCTCAGTGGATAGAGCACTCGACCCTGTCACCTCAGTGGATAGAGCACTCGACCCTGACATCATTTCAGTTAAAATCTGTCTCAAATTCAAAAGAACTTATAATTTAAGACATATGACGCATAGCCAATGAAAGTAACTTTGAACTTGTATGTAAATCAGACCAATGGAGAGACTGTTGTGTAGCATTATTTTCATTGTCCTAGAAATGAGGCATACTACAACCTCTCCTGAGTAACAATATCGTTCGCCATTGAGAGCTTATAACTACGTATGATAACTGACTTTCTTGGCTTGTTCCGTGATGGATTCCATCCATTCAACACCCTGTCCCCCTTTGTTGTCCCCCTAAATTCTCCATAGTTGTCTTTGATTGTCGGCCAGACCATTCCTTGCTCCCCTATTCCCATACATGTTTGCCCTTTCACCTCCTCGGTCCTTTATGTTTTGCAGACTGTTGTTTCCCTTGGGTCTGTGTGGGAATCCATTGGCATTTGTGGCGTTACAAATTACTTCTTAATCTCTCTTTAAGAAATATCGCAGCTTTATTTGACCTGCAGATGTCTGAGAATTATTATTTTATGGCAATGATAAGGATACTGCACCAATTTCGTACTTAGCAATATCTCGTTGTATGGTTATTTAGCTCCAGACACTGAGCAGATCAAATGTGCACGATTCCCAGGAGGAGCATGTTCCTTATCCGTTGCACTCGATGGGAAGTGCAGCAACTATCATTATTTCTCAAGAGATTAAATCAAACGATTTGTGAAAATTACTGAAGACACGTATTTGCACATTTATGTTCTGAGCGACTTTTCTGATTAGTGACACGATCTGTGTAAACTTATTATCAGCACGTGTTTGTCGTATGTTATTCATATTTCGTCTGTAAGTGCAGACATTGCAGTATAAAAGATGCATGGTGAAGGATAGTTTAAACTTATTTATTGTTACGGCTTATACATGTTGTAAACACCATTGATGACTTCATGCTCTACGCGTTCACACTGGGGTTATAATACGGGTATTCAGTTTATACTGGTCAAAGTGCTAACCAGCCATTAAGTTTGTCGAAATTCTCCACTATATTCTAACACATGTTATTGTTTACTGCAATATAAATAACAGGAGATGTAACCAGTTTCTATTAACAAACTGTGTGAAGTAGTTGGCACTTTTGACCAGTGTATGTTTTTTACATATGTTTGGCACGGGAAATACGTGCTTAAAGTCTCTACCGTGAGAGATAATAAATGTATGACAACTAATTCAATATATTCGTTGATACTAAAATAGACAACAGTTTTCTAGTACATGTATTTTGATTGGCTCGATTACGCCTGTGTGATCTTCATGAATTGCTACCGGAAGTCGATGCACACATTTTTTCGTGATTCTAAGTGAACAAATTGTCCGGTAAATATACTGACAGTCGACCTTTTGCATAACTAAAGTCCCGTTATGTTGCAAATTCAATCACTTTATGAATTACGTGCGACAACAGAGATAGAGCAATAGATTTCTTAACAGTAGCTGAAGATATTTCTGTTTTTTTTATTATCTCAAAAAGTGCCATGATAACTTGGATGAAAAACATCGCAGAATAATTTCTGATGCGGGCAGTTGGATTTTACCCAAAAGGACAGCTTTGGCTTCAGTATGAATTTACCGAACGAAAATCAGATTAATTTACGAAATAAATGAGTTTTACGCTAAGTACCATATCGGCTTTTGTTGGACAATACGAAAACAGAGCTTATACCGTGGAAAAAATATGGCATTAACTAAATGTAAAAGGATATACTATAATAGCCAGATGTCTGAGAATATAAAAATCAATTAAATACTGATGATATTGGTTCTGTCATCTTGTAACTTACGTTACCAAGCTACTTACAGGTTTATATATGACTGAGAAGTGCCTACAGGTCATAATAGACCCGAAATAATGATTATAAACTTCGCATGCAGGGTATAACACTAATTACACCTTTTGAAAATGATTAAAGCGGACACTCAGTGGTATTTTTTACAACATATACCTGTAGTATCAAATCTCATAATAGATTGTAACGTACGTTACTATATTATTGAGAACAATTTTAATATAAATGTTATAAATACTTATCCAACCTCCCAGTAAACAACTGCTGAGTTTGTTCTCTATATTGCACCTCTGTTATAAAAATGGATGTCAAATAAGTATTGCTTTAACTTAAGGACGTCCGTACTCCAGACGAACTTCATAATGTTTTAGTTTTATTTAGTCTTACAAAGTACATTTTCATTTCCAATCGATGATGTTTTCTTCATTTTTAATATTATTCACCAGTATGCTTCAAATACTAATTTATTGCAGTCTCAAGTTGTTTTATTTTCTGAAAAGCAATACTTTTATCGTTTAGAGCCCGACTGGATAGATTGTAGAATTGACTATGTCACCTTCGCGACGAGAACTCAACATTTTTACGATTAAACTGAAATAAGTGTACATTCTACAAGACAAAGCATAATAAATAGATTCGATAATTGGTTAGGTCACCGACAAGACGGCGGGCTCAGACAAAAGCAGTTAAACTCAAACGACAGGGAATTCTAGCATAGCTAAAATATTAGAAAAAAAATATATTGAACAAATATTCGCCGTTACTAAAACATGTTGCTGTATATTTTCGAAAAGAAGGGTAGTACATTGGTCCATTGTTAATGTTTTATTCAGTTTCTCGATCATATAACCCGTTTACCAAAACATTTGGCACGTGACTCTTAGCAACAGAAACAATAGAAACCTGACGCATGTCCCTGTGGGATAATCGGAAATTTCTGAACAAGCGCCGAAATTATCTTTATTCACTAAATTGATTAGGCCTCAGCTACTTAACAAATAAATTCATCACGGGGTGTGTACAGTAAGCCACGTGACCGATTGCTCATTTAGGCTAATTTCTCCACAGATATGTAACAAGGCTTATATCCGCATATAGACAGTAATGGTTTCCCATACATGTAAAAGTAAAGTAAGGTGTTTATTTATTATAGTGTCACCCCTATTTAACGGGCCATCCATTTGTGACTTATGAGACACCTACTTTCTGAGCATATTTACTTCCCGATCCCTATTCTTTAATGCCAGGCATCAGGCAGGTAGGTTATTTAACTAGCTGGCGGCTCAACAACAGGCCATATCAGAACGGACCCCTACCGGGATTCGAACCTTCGACCTCCCGCTCCCAGGGTGGTTGCCTTAACCTATCGGCCACGTGAGACGATACATAAACTCTTTCCTTTGTGAATCATGCATGACGGTCAGTTTTCATTTCTTAATGAATACAAACAACGTTAGATGACCATGAGTGAAATCAAGATCTTAAAATGTAATAAACTTCATCTGGTTTACAGATGGATAAAAAACAATGCCTTATGCTGAACTCTTCTGGGAAAGTTGCAATGTTGTATATTCTATCTTTTGCAGATACATGTAAATTAAAAAAAGTTTGGGTACCGCTTATTTCCGTAAAGTCGGATATATATATTTACTGAAGGAACCAAAGTATACAAAAAGAAATTGAAAATATTTGAGCCAAGCTAGATAGTACTCGCATTAGACGCTGTATACATTTTCCACAACAAACTTAGGTCCGGAAGGCTTTTTAGCAATTTCTACAGTCATCGGATGTATTTTATCTGAATTAAAACCACAATTTGTTAACATAAGGCGCTTAATTTCAACACTCGATGATAATTCAAAACAGTATTATACACTATCGTCTGAATTAAGCCAGGTCTGATGACAATTGAAAATACATCTTAGCGCATGCGCAATCAGACAGATCTGACAATTCTCACGAATCTGACGTTTCCCACGCAAAGACTTAGTAGTTGTCTGGTTAACTAGCAGTTCTATTCGTCAATTAAAAGTATAATTGATTGTTAGAGACTTCCACCGCTTGATATGGTACATCTTATATACTGTTTCAAATAGAAGTATTTCAACAGTTAGTGCCACTTAATTATCATATAATGTTTGTGTCACAAGTCGGGTTTAATTTACCTCTCCTTTCCATCTAAATGACATACTTACAGTCTTGGTAACGATGTTAGCAGTTGAAGGAAAAAATACAGTACGAAAATTTATGTCTGCCGGAAAACTATGATGCTGATAGGTACGGTTGTCTTCGTGTAGAGTGCTGTGCTCCTGAGCCGAACAATGCGGGTTCGAGTCTTACATGATTATTTCCACAATCCATGAAAAAACCGCGAATACTTGAAAACTAGAAACACATGGAAAAGTCATCGAGAGTGATAAATAAAAGTTGTAAAAACTAATTACAATCGAAGGAATATAAAGAAGTTTAAACTACGGAAGCCCGGTGGTGTATTCCTTTCCTAGGCAAGTCATGATTTCAAGATTTCCATCTGCGAATTCGTGAATTCACGAATTCAAATTATCGATTTCACGATTTCAACTTCACGAATTCGGGAAGTTGAAATCATAAAATCGTGACTTATCAAGGAGAGAAATGACGAAGTGTGAATGCCAACCCCCGTCTCCGGTATTAAACTATTAAACTATCAAAAGTATTTGATGAATTTCTTACTTATGTAGACCGAGTGATGCATTCGTCAGATGATAAAAACGAGAAGTAAAACTATACTGAAATATTTCGTAGACTTAAGACAATTGTGTATAGATCAGAGACAGATGTCGGTAGTTAATTCAGTCTTGAAGATCAGTTACACCAAACAGATGCCGTAGAATTTATTACAACTGGTATATTTGTCTTTTTGTTACATTAAAGAACATAATGTTGAAACGATCACGGAGTCGTATTTGCATCTTGTCGAATAATTTTCATCTAATATTTACTATTTATGCTATTATATATGAATATGAGCAATACTGCTCGTGGAAACTGAGTTCATATGGTAAAATAATATTACTTGATTGAAATGTTTACGATTTAGATTTGACAGAAGTCCCTACACGAACGTTTTGGATGATAAAACGATGTAATAATGAACTCAGTACACATTTCGTATCAGCAAAATAAAAACAAGAGGTGTCAGTTGTTTACAGATGTTTTAGATATTCATTACATGCTTTATGACTCTGAAACTAATTTCTCTGTGCGCCCAGTGTTGAGTCATGAAGAGAAACATTGACCATGGCGAGAATCGATCTCACGATCTTAGATTGAGTGGTAGTCACCTAACCCACTATGCGGGCTGATGTTATTAGTCTCGGTTAAGAATGGGAGTAAACAGCCGATTACCATTGCTTACATAAGAAGATCGCGTAATAATTCTGCGTATAGATAGCGATATATATATAGATAATCTAATTAACTGCTTGAAGTCAAAAATAACTCAGCAACGTATCCACACAACACCACTCCCCCATTCCTTTAGATAAGTAACAATGAATGTACGGCTGTGTGACAGTTACGAAGTGTAATGTGCAAATATAGCAGACGGTAATACATTTACAGCACATTACGTCACTTCAGCGATAGGTCATTGTCTTTGAGTTGCCAACATAGAAAGAAAACAGTCCTTTCCCAAGCTGTGTTTACATAAGTTTACCGAATGTTGCTCGTTATTTTCTTTGATAGATGAAAAAGTCTCATACATAACTTTTTTTCCGAAAGTATTTACTAAACTGTTTGGGTCAATTGTTTAAGATTTTGATATGTTGGCTCCCCTCATCGCTGATGTTATGACGTCATCTGGATAGTCATTTAGCCAGTGTAACTGTTACTTTTCATAAAAACTTGCTGTAAAATCGAAAATCTATGTATATGTCCGTAAATTGCTTTATTTTTCATCGCCCTCTCTTACAACATTATCAATTTTCCCGTTGTACATAAATACTACAAATTTAGCCTCTCTCAAGCAACAACAGCGGACATTTTCATCTTCTGAACGGTTTTGATTTAGAGAGGGTGTAGGGGATAGGAAACGCAACGATTACAATACAACGGTAAAACAAGATGCGAAAAGGTATCAAAGAAGCGCGCAAACGTCACAAAGAGCATTCCAAAAACGCAATCGATTAAACCGCAAGTGGTGTCTTAACTGTAGATGAAAGTAGTGTCGTACAGAGCTGATAGATCACAATGTGCATCTCCACTATCAGCCTTTCCTCAAAATAGCATACAAACAATATTATACATGTAATTAAGTGGGGGAAAAACAATAACTACAAAAACATGTGGATTTCATAAATCAACTACATGCATAAAAACATAAAATTATTCAAACAAAACTCTTTAATTGCACCCGCATCAACTGGACGGCGTCGCTTAGAAACACAAGAAACTCGACCTCTCAGATAATAAATAAAATTTTCAGAGCATTAATTAACGTTGTCTTAACAAGACGTAGGTTTTGAATAATAAGCTTAGAGCTGAATGCATGTCTTGTATGTAAAGTATGCTGAACATGAAATTATTATTGACATACTACCGTCACAAGAGCGTTCTTTTCGTTCATTGATAAACCCTTGGGTACGACATGTGTTCGGTCTATTTCATTCAAACGCTTGTGTTTCATACAACAGCATGTCACGTGGGATGTTTTATAGCTCCAAGTTGCATGTACATGTTTTTTATTTGTACACACAAACATGGAAATATGATAACTCGTATATTATAAAATAATACATTTGACGTTTTTTTATAATTTCGTTAAGTAACAAACTTATATTGTAAAGTAATAAAATTTGCGTCATTAAAAACAACAACAAAATATTGTTTCATGTGGCTTATACAAGAATTATTTCAATAAATGTGACTTAAAAATAACAATACGTAAGAACTCAGTCGTAGATATATGTATGTAATTGTGTCCCTGCAATAAGACCTTGCATATTCAATGTTTGTTTAAAAACCTACCTTCAACCCCAGAAATTGACCACGGCTCAATTGTATCTTGGATATCTCGAGTAGGATTATTTGCTTGCTCGAGACAATCTTCGAAACATCGAACAGAGGGACCACATATAAAGAATGGTTAAGGATGGTGTAGAAAATGATCACTGAGAATTTGACTTCTATGTTCCGGTATAAACGATTCACTGTCGAATTAGGCAAACAATTATCTACCCAAGATAAACGTGCGTTACCTTCTCAATGTCCCAGGTCAATCGTAAATTGGATTTGAAGACAAATCTACAAAGTAACGTTTTCGTGAAATATTGGTATTGTATTTAGCTACAATGTATTCGTTTCTCATTTCAGATACTAACCAAGAGGGTCGAACACGACACACAAAGGGGTTATGAGAGCTTGGACCTGTACTGGGTTATTCCTAGCCATTCTGGCGAAATGGCTGAGTGGACGAGTTTTTGCCGACGAACTGCTTGAATTGTGTTCAGAAAATCTGCCGGAATGCGAAAAACTTTGGCAAAGTAAGCACAAGTTTATCTCTCCCTCTCTCTCTCTCCCCCCTCCAATACAACATCAAATACTGACAGTAAATTATACGGCTAGTAATAACATGAAATATTGTTTTCATAACTTCATAACATCTTTCCTACTACTATCAAATACTGCACATGCGTAAAGGCGAACATACAGAAGTAATCTCAAACTCTCTGTTCACTATTGTATACGTTTGGTCATACACATAAGATACTGTAAATAAACCTTTTTACATGAGTTATGTAATCACTGTTTCATGTACGAGGGATGTTTAAATAATACCCGGAAAGTGCTCTTACTTATTAACTCATGCCGATCATTAAACTAATATCAGTATGGTTCAGAATGTAGAAAAGTTATTTTATGCAAATGTAAGAAAAGGCTAGATAAACGTCGGGTATACCGTTAAATCCATGCCCATAAGACTAAGTGACAAAGAGGGTATTCTATACTCAGTTTCAGACAAAAGTAGGCCTTTGAAGCGGAAAGAATCCTCTTTTTCACAAAGAGACCAGTCACTGAACATTTGACAATTTTCATATACATTGTACATTTTTCTTGTTCCTGATGTGAATTATTTCATGCAATGGATCAGTAGTGATTCATTTATTACTTATTCGCTTCAAACCTCAATTCAGTTAATAATAATGATAACATTTTCATGAACATTTGTATAGAGTTGGACCTCGTTTATCCGAGCTGTACGTCTATATTACAGCTCTTGTTCCATATTTCTACGAAGCAGACACATTTATATACATGTAACGTGACGACACAATCTCATACATGTAATTTGATAAGAAATGTGGTAATTTCCTACATGAAAATCGCGTATTTACGCCAATTCCTACAAATTTAGCCTCCGGATAACAGAAACTCCCACATGACCTCCAAGGTATATACGTACTCGTGGAACTTGTTCCCCACGGTGACCAGATGACGCCAGTTTTGACAGGTTCCGTGCTATCCATAGGTTGATCGATCGTCGTCAAGACCATTTGTAATTCCTCGGCTTTTAACGTTAGAGTCATACAGAAGACATATTTTCATATTATGATATGGAGATTTATCTTAGAAATACCAGGTCCTATCAGATATATAAGTCTGTATACACTTTCCTAATCATACCATAATGCTCCACAGAGTCTATGTCTTGCTTTTTACCATCGCATAGGACAAGTTAAAATACCATGAAATCATAGTTACACTCAAACTCGACTTTTTTAGAGAAAATATGGCATTTAACCTCAATGCAAGAAGTAATATTTTATGTCAGACTAAATTTAACTCAAGGGGATATAAATTTCTGTGATGATTTTTTTTCAAGCGTAAAGCATTTTTTTACAATTCGGGTAAAGTTGTGGGTAGGGTGATTTACGTAAGCAAATTTGATTTAACTCGATTAAATGCGTTCTAATTGTTCAACAAATGAAGCGAACTGGTACGTAGAACAAAATTCTTTCCCGGAGCGCTTGATACGAGGATTAACAACGACACATTCATTGTTTCTTGAATTAACTTTTATACGTCATTAATTGTCTCACAAATTAGAGCATAAATACTCAATCAGAGGGGTTAGAAATGAAATAAATTCTAACGTAATGTGTCATTACGCAATTTAACCATCATGCAGCGTGTAGTGTAGCTATTTGCAAGATCTCGTGAAATATTGTCTTGTATCGTGTGATTATCGTTGACATAAACGTGATTTTCTAGATTTTGTTACCATGGATTCCATTAATTACTCGATCAAGCTGGATGATGAAAGAGAGAATTATTTCCATGACGTAAATTTTGACACATTTCATGATTCCACGTAAAAGGTGTTACCAGCTTTGACGCCTTTCCTGTTTAAGTATAATTTATAAAACGTTCCCAGGTCCGCTTTACTGGTCTCAGTTTTGCAGATATAAATTCTTGAGAAACAATAAGAATGGTTTCCTTAGTAACATTATAATGGCTTTATGCCAAACACAAAGACAGCAACATATTCGGCCTTTTTTCAGTCGTATTTGAGAATAATTGCACAATGAACTCTAAAATAAACGAGAACCCAAATAATGCCGAAGAAATAAAAACATTAAGGATCAATAAAACTTGCGTAATAACTGTCCTCTTGGAAATTTCACTCTGTTCTAGCTAGAAAACAGTGTGGTAACGAGGGGTATTTAAAATTTAAATGAATGAAGAAGCCACAACCTAAGTACACATCGAACCCAAAGCACAAGAAGAAATGATATTCACTTAACAAAACTTATAAGTGTGCGGGTATAAATATCTTGGTCAATATTTGTCTGATCTTGCTGAACTTTTCAACAACTATAGCGTTGAAATCTGGCATAATATTTTGTTTATTTCATGGCATAAATCCACAGATTAAACAAACAAATAAAATAAATAAATGTGATCATGCGAAAAAATCAGTACTGCAGTTCCCACTTAAAGATGATCTGGTTGATTGGAAAGAGTCTACTAGCCTGTGTGCCCACCCTGACTTGACGCATAGTGTTATCTAAACCGATAATTTCGACCCGAGAATCATGATCTACACGTAACCAATAGCAAATATACAAAATTTCGTGTAGAAATGTTAATCAATAAAAAAAATATTCGACATTCAAAAAGTGCACACTTATAAGTTTTGTTTTAGTATATATATATTTATGTTCGTCTCATCCACATAACATTTAAAACAATGCATTTTAAAACATAAAACAAACAAGTTATCCTATTAAGAATTACAAGAGACTATACATAATAAAAATGTAAACTATACATATATCTATATATCAAATGAAACTAACTTGCCAATGAAAATTCAGGAATTATCCGAACTATTGTTGTATTAGTATAATTATAATACAAGAGTTGTCACATCAAGGAGTATTACTACTGATTCAATCGACTAATACTCGAATAAAGTATATGATATACTTTATTCGAGTATTAGTCGATTAAAGAGTAGATTGTATTGAAGAATAAATAGTTATATCACTTTGCCCACTTTGAAAGTGAGATTCAAATGAACCAACCTAAAATCATAAAGAATCAAACATCCGATTTTCTTGAACACTATGCTATCTCACGAACTACGTATGTTGTTTAATTATTGGGATGTCAAACTTGTGAGATGGAATTATACGCGCCAACTATTTCATTTGTTTGTGTGGGTTTTACAGATAATTTCACAATTATTCAAGACATCGAAAACTTCCAATGGGGGTCACGGTTGCTGCCATTGACTCTGAATAACAGTGACAATAATAATGATTTTCCATAGACGAATTAATTTCGAAGAGAATGACTCTGAAGAACTGTGATAATAAAGGTTAATAATGTGTTACAGACGAACTAATTTCTCTGATAGGTAATTTTGTTGATGCGTTCACAGTACGGATGACCGATCAACAGCTATTCAAAGAACACGATTTGATTTGTGTAAAGACCGCTTTCTATTCAATGCGTTTTCCTCAATAGTATTAAGGCCAATAAGAAATGCTTGTCCATGTCTTACCAGTAAACTCACAGGAATCCGTTAGCTAGCCCTTATTAGACTCCAGTCTTTGAAATCGGTTCTCTAGCCCTTAATAGAATCGAGTCCCTGGAATCAGTTCTCTAGCTCATAGTAGAATCGAGTCCCAGAAATCAGTTCTTTAGCCCTTAGTAGAATCGAGTCCCTGAAATAAGTTATCTAGCCCTTAGTAAACTCCAGTCCAAAACATCAGTTCTCTAGTTTGTTGCACATTGCATGATGGTCAGCATCCCCCGCATGGAAGTTGCCATTATGTACGATGCATGTGACACTATGATAACTGTGATAAACTTTATACTGTGATAATACTGTCAGTTCTTATGGGAAAGTAAGCGGGATAAAATAGTCCTAGGGCCATAAACATATAATAGAGATGTCAGGAAGTCTGTTTTATTCGAAAATCAGTCTAGGCAGGAATTTCCGCTGACCCGGATGGTGGAAGAATCGCTGATTTGAACAAAACAATACCCAATACTGTTTGTAATGATTATCAGTCATGATGTCTACAAACTCAAAACAACAGATGCATAAAGTCAATGGCTGTAATATAAGGCATTTTGTATTAATCAACTTTAGGTCTTGCGATAAACAGATTTGCCGAGTTTGATGTTTCCGGAATTTTTCTTCGATTCGTAATTAATTTACTATTTCCTCCAACTCGTCATAGCGCGATGGAATCCGTTTACTGGTTGAAGAATCACGTTTTAGGGTGAAATGCGACATGAAAGAAGGTCTTGAGTAAGCGTGATAACACGTGAAATCAAATTAACAATGAATACGAGAGCCAGTGTCTGAATAAAGCTGTGAAACAATACAAGTAGCGGTGAATACGTTAACAACACGGTTCAATGTTTATGGGTTTGAAAAAACCAGAATGTACCTAAAACTGATTAATGAATTTTCGGTAATAATATCAATATTTCGTCAATATTCTCAAATAATAGGGTTATAGGATATTGTAGATACTTTTTGGAAACTTCAATAAGTGAATCAAACGAATGTTTTCTCAAGTTTGCATTAAAATATAAAACAATAGAAAAATCAAAGTACTGACAGTGCAGAAAGTCTGGCGAGCATTGAATGAAATCATCGTGTGAACAATATAATATACACTGTACTTTAATGTTACATGTTCTGTATGCATACAACATGGAAAATGGATGTTGTTTCAATCTAATGCAAGTATAGAGCATCCCGTGTTGGGCTTTTCAAAATTGGTTACATATATAATCTGGTGAGAAGTATTGCATTTGCAGTTGATATAGTCTGATCAATGACTTATTTCATGATGGTGGTACGGAGATTGCAGGCGAAGAAAAAACATGCTTTGGCTACGACATGGATCTAATGTTTACGCCTCATTTTCCCTCTCTTACGTCACTTCTAGACACCGTTACTTATTTGTTCGTTCTACGAACTGTAAAATAACATGCGGCGTCCATATGGCGATTTACCTACTAACAAACGTATTCCATATTGAAACATAAATGCACAAGGACTGCGGAGTACCATTAAGATATTTATTCTACATCTATCCGTTTTGAAATACGCAAGTTCCTGATTCCATTAGCATTATTATTAGGATTATAATTTGGGGCTTACCCCTTTTTTCAACAGAATGTATACGTTTCACACGATGGTCCATTTTCTAAGCGGCTTTCATGTGTTTGCAAGCATCTTCAGCGAGCGTTGTATCAGATCATTTAAAGTCGTAAAATGTACGGATGTATATGGTGCGTACTGTCTGTGAACTACGAGTTTGTAGGAGTTATGTATGATAAGACATGTGGTTTTATATATTTGTCAGAAACTATTTAGTTGTCGAATAAGGAAGCTGAAGGCAAAAGTTTAATATTTTAGTATAACTGAATCAATAAATACCGCTAAGAATACACCGATAAAACATACGACCTCTGTAGGGAAATTTGGCAGACATGACAGGCCATAATATGATAACACAAAGAACAGAGTGATTTACGGAAGATGAGGAAATATACACGTGGTTCGGTATTGGTTCTACCACGGAAATTTATTTAATATACTCATATTTGGGATGTTTCAGTTTGTGTATAGTTTATCTGCTATTGTAAATGCAAGGTTATTTGAAAATGTTGCATTGTCATTAGAATTCGCGATCAATACAAAATCATTGTTGTTCGATCTAAATTATTATAATTTAATAAGCATATATACAAACATCACATTTAGTAGGGAAAATAAATGCAGAATTGGGATTCAGGTTCTAATATACATATGTATCATATTATTTTGATAGCAGACTCCCAATCTCCAAAGCCGCAGTGTACATAGTACAAAATGTACAGAGACCGCTAGGGGAGATAAGCGCTGTGAGGTATTTGACTCGCACCACTAATAATAAATATATTAATTGTCTCAGTGCCTTTAGAGCGTAGGAATTTAAAGAAATCTGACAGGGTACCAATCTAAACCAAAGGCATTGCGTGAAACCGGGACCCAGAGTGTTTAATCTACAATGGTAACGACGCGAGTGGCATCAGTAGGTTTTCAAGATGAATGGCAAATTTTAGACAGAGAGACGCATTTCCCTATACTGTTTGTCTTATTCTCTCGCATATACCACTCCCGGCTGACCGTAAGTCACCTACGTTGTTCTAAGAAAGATTAGCGACACTCAACGAAAAAAAAGATCGTCAGGAAATTGTAAGCAATTAAATTGTCACCGACACATTGACCACCAGCGTCAGAATGATGTACGTCAACGCATAATAATGATGACTCACTTGTTTCGTCATCAAATTCGCTCGTAATCAGATGTATGCAACATTTGTATTGAGAAAAAGTTGTATGACAAAACTTTGACATACATGCATAAGAAACGCTATGCCGTAAATTGTGGTGGGAATTCCTACTATTGATAAAACAGAAAGACATATTTATTTTACATCGATTGTCGGAAAATGTTGGTACAACTGATATGAACCATTCTCGATGACGGCTTCATTGGTTACTAACCAGTGCCGTATCCGGGGATTGTACCACCCTCCTCGACCGCTATGCCTCGCATGTAAAGTTACAAAAACTATGACATTCTCTACTTCTATGAGACAAAGTGTACTAGTCTAGAGAAATAGTGAATTGTTCAGTATACAATGTTTAGCCAAATAATGCAAATTAAACTATTTATGATTTTATTGGAATAAAAGACGTTTCTGTGTCTGTTTTCAAGATTGTTGATGGTTTGAAAACATACGTCACCAGAAGTCTGATTCCAGCCGAGACTAAATGTTGGAGAATAACACTCTTTTCACAATCATAACGGCGTTGTATTTGCCGGATTTTTGCATAGAATCTTCAAACATGTCTGTAATTGGTACTATCGTCGACTCAGAAAACGCCCGGAATTTATGTTATTTTCTCGAACCTATTCTATCTGAACCTGCTATCTGATGCAAGTATATAGGCGACAATTTAATACCGATAATGATTTACAAATCTACAAGAAATGTACCGGGGATATTAATAATAACATCGTATCAGTAATACATATCGGCCAAGAATCAATTATTGCAAAATGAATAAAGAGGTTGAATTTATTCACCCACGATACGCTAACAGAAGTCGCAGATGGCATATCTCGAAATGTAATCCTTTGTAATGAAATCAAGCGCGACACACCTCATGAATATTAATGAGATAATTCGATTGTGACGTTCTCCCAGGGGGCGTTTCGGCTGTTGGTCAACGAAGAACAACAATTCTATTGAAGTCGGGGGATACCTTGTGGCGTATATTGAAGTCCTGTTACGCGCTAAGTTAAGTAATTATGACATTTATTGTTCGATACAAATTTGTCGACACTGATAGAATAAATTATGAGGGATTTATTACAATTAATATAGCTATGTTGCCATTCCAGATAATGGTCACAAGTGCGCCTCAGTCATTTGGGACATGACACACAAAATGTGTTGTGCAACGGTGTTGTATGATACTAATAGAATCTGCGCGTTTCTGAGCAGATCAAAACAAGTGCGGGTATATTGATCTCTCTAATGATTGGTCTCCGAAACATACTCGATGGCTTAGTGACGCAGCCCTCGCCTTTGGAACGGAAGGTCGCCGATTCGTAGTTCAAACTTACGCTTCATTACAAAGCAGGGTTCGGACTCACGACCCCCACACCTGGAGTCGTGCACCCTGCTCCTCGTCCATCTTGCCTCCTATATTGTTTTCTCATAGTGGGCGCGATTCGTGTTATGAAATTGGTAGATGATGATGTTTGTATTAATATTATTTGGCAAATGCAATACTCAGAATCAGAATATGCTAGGTAATTATTTTGAGAAAATGGCATCTTAATGCCTACATGCAGATGTACTCTTAAATACTGCGCTATGACTGCGCTTAAACGTTTCCTAGAACTGCAAAACACGTGTAACAATGCAATGTTGTAGCATATACATTTGTATACACATATAACAATGCAATGTTGTAGCATATATCTGTATACATATGAAGGCAATTACCATCGATTTTCTCATATTTATAACTAAGCATACTTCGTCAGAAAATAAGACTAGGTACCTTTAACAGCGTTTAACACTAATATAGCTTAAACGGATTAGTACATTAATTCGGACTTCCTTGGTCAATACTTAGCCTGGCCAAACCTCCTATTGCTCCGCGTCGGTAAGCTGACAGCGTTAGCAATCAGTGAGCCAGGACCCCAGGCTAGGTAAATACTCTGCACCGAACACAAACTATGAAGAAGTCCAAGGTGTACAAATGTTTATATATCATGCAAAGTTAAACAAATCACATTATACAGAATGGTCGCTCTCAGTGTGGGCCGTTTATTTCAAGTGAGCCATGTTTTGCTGCATTGATTATCGAAAGCAAAACACCGTTTGTCAGCATGATTGTTTAATAAACGCCCAAAGCACGTTGTTTACAAAACATAAAATTCGTGATTGAGTGGTATACTGATGTCTCTTTCTTTCTCCTAATTTAGCGTTCGAAAAAAAACCACGGCCATGTTTATAGGAGGAAAACATTTTTTACAAGGCAACTTGTCACAAGTAATATTTCCGTGACATCGCATGATGAATAAACATATCTCTCGTGGGGGCCTCGACATCTCGTGCAGGACGAGAGCGAGAATAAGTGCGTGTCTCTCTGCAGACTTTTATAATAGGCAATTAGCATCATATTCGTTCACCTTAGGAAGTCATTACTTTTCGGGACTAAATTACCCACATCACGCAACTGGGACCTTTAGTTTGCGGTTCTGTGCTTCCAACATATAAAAAGCACAATGTTTTTTAATTTTGGAAGAAAATCGCCTACTTTGCTGGACTGAAATCCCTGGTCGATTTGACCAATTTACACGAAGCAACACGCAAGCGCGAGTTAGTATTATGCCATAACTCCCTCGTCACCAGACGGCGTCATGTAATACATAATAATTATGCTAAACGAATTACGTACAATTGTTTTGAAAATAGATATTCACGATAAATACAAAAAAGATAATGTTAAGTTATTGCTATCGGAACAAACCGACAATATGGGGCCGCGGTTAAACACGTGACCATCAATCTGTTGTCACATTATGTCCTCATTCACCCCTAGCCTAGTCATCTCGTGTTTAGAATGTTCGCAAAGGATATCACTAACCAGTATGTCCAACAAATCTCAGCTAATGTATACGACAGATAATATATAGACATATATACTGGTCAAAAGAGCTGACCCATAAGTTTATACATTGAGAATCTCTTTACATAATGACAAAGTGAACAGCAACAACGAAACGTGACTTTGACAGGTTTACATTTACGTTTTTCGATAGTTCAATTGATTCGAGTAATAAATATTCAGTTTTCTGCAATTAAAATCAGCAGAAGATGTAGCCAGACGATTTTTAAAAAGTAGGCAATTTAGAACTGGCGGGTTAGCACTTTTGACCAGTATCTGTAAAGCAACTAGGCTTAACATTAGCCAGCAGTGATTGTGAAACTGTATAGTAAAATACATGTAGGATATACATAAGGGTTTGTACTGAAAGTTGTTTATCGTGTAATGTTCTTAACTTTGATTCTGTCGCCTGATCATATATGTTATGGTAGAAAGTTTGATGCTGTCGCCTGATCATATATGTTATGGTAGAAAGTTTGATGCTGTCGCCTGATCATATATGTTATGGTAGAAAGTTTGATTCTGTCGCCTGATCATATATGTTATGGTAGAAAGTTTGATTCTGTCGCCTGGTCATATATGTTATGGTAGAAAGTTTGATGCTGTCGCCTGATCATATATGTTATGGTAGAAAGTTTGATACTGTCGCCTGATCATATATGTTATGGTAGAAAGTTTGATTCTGTCGCCTGGTCATATATGTTATGGTAGAAAGTTTGATTCTGTCGCCTGGTCATATATGTTATGGTAGAAAGTTTGATGCTGTCGCCTGATCATATATGTTATGGTAGAAAGTTTGATACTGTCGGCTGATCATATATGTTATGGTAGAAAGTTTGATTCTGTCGCCTGGTCATATATGTTATGGTAGAAAGTTTGATGCTGTCGCCTGATCATATATGTTATGGTAGAAATTTTGGCACGTCTCTGGTTTAATATGTTTCTTTACACACAGGAAAGAAAGCAAGTACTTTTCTATAATTATGATCTATCTGAAAACAACCGCCTCTCTGTCGTGAAACCATTTATTTGTAAAACAATATACGGTATTGCTGTATCGGACAGCAAACTATGGTCGTCAGAATGGTTAAAAATGTCTAAAACATTAGACTAAGACCATGTTACTTCAAATCGACACAAAATTGTCGGCCAACATTATGTCAGCAATCCGTCTTATGTCTACAAAATCATGGTATTTGGCAATCATGCAATATTTATATGTATGTTCATTGTCCCCCGAGGAAAAAGCTCAAATGTTTTCCAACAAAACAGATAAAATGGCGATAGGAGGTCGGTATTTTATTTAATGGTTATATATCGATGTTCTGCGGACCAATTCGGTGAATATATAGTTCATGTCTGTAATGATAACACACAACCTTGCATTAAAACTAGTTGTATTTCTCTAACATGCGACCGGCCAATGTCATTTACATATATAAGATAAAGATATTTATCTCCGTATCAGGTAACGAAAACATATTTTCCATTGATCATGGCAACCATTTCATGTCTAATCCAAATTAAAATACATGCACGTATTTTGCGAGAATTGCTGATACGATTTCTGTTTTAAAACTCTCATAAAAACTCAACAACCACAACAACATGAACGCTGTTCATACAGTCATCTTTACTTCAGAAACCCTTTTATTAGTTTTCACGACCTCGGTCGAATTCGTGCAGGCCTGACTCTGAAAGAATTTTTCGTAGAAAATTCTAAATATGTTTGATGGAACCTACCGAGTGCTGATCTACATTGTATACATACATGTACATTGTTTGTTGATACACTGTTTAGGTTGCAAGTACGATGATATACGAGAATTGTTTAAACGAAGATTAAAATCTAAGTTATGTTTTTTGTCTAGCTTATAAAAAAGATAGATTAAATTGTTACAGGGTACCATATTCAAAAGACAATGCTTCTCCACACATACCCCCCTCGGGAAAACAGCAGTCTACCATTATTAGGCACTGAGGCGGTGCAAGGGTAAACACGTACGGAAATAGAGGTGCAAGGAATGGTCTGACCGACCATAAAGGACAACACGAAACAACATGAAATGTATTAAACAACTGACAGAGCTAATCATAAATCAGAAAAACAACATTCCAATCAGTGCTCGCTCCAATCGTGAACATAATCCAAATATGATGTGAACTTACCCTCGAATTAAGTGAATTGAATGCCCCCGAATCTCACGCAGGACGCACTTTTAAGTCGGGAGGTTAATTACCGGCCTCATAGTAAATACATCTAGTTTCGTGTCCTGAACCAGACACATAAATTTAACTAAATGATCAGGGAACAATATCAAAGTGATATATTTTTGTTGTAAATGTTTAATATCATTGTCATTTACGATAGATTTAACAATTGCATTAAATTGTGCGGCCAGTTCCTTTAGGAACCTTGAATCCGATGATGAAGTTGGTTAAAGATTAGTCGTTCGCAGTTTTTATGCAGCCAGCATATCCGAACAGGGCTGTTATGTATTGTTAGTCGATTACATATCTTTTTTATTTATTTCAGGCGTAGAAAGTCCAAAAGACAAACGTTTCCTCAGGTTTGGTAGGGCTCTATCCGAAGATGGGTTCTTCCGATTTGGTAAAGGAGGTGCTCCAGACGCATTTCTTAGAATTGGCAGAGGTAGTGAACTTTTTCCAGTAGAAGACAAGAGGTTTTTAAGATTCGGACGCGGTGGTTCTAACAATATAGATGACTTATTAGCTTCACTCACATCTAGAATTAGAAACTATGAAATCACACATAATGTAAACTTAAAAAGAAAAAGACGTTCAGTTGATGAATCTGATGCCGCCCAAGAAAATGTTGCAGCAATTGATGACACTCCAACCGAAAGTTTAAATAATGTAGCAAAGCGCGATGCACCAGTTGACGAAACGGAAGAAACCGCCGATAAAAGATTTATGCGATTTGGAAGAAACCCTGAAGATATTAAGGAAGAAGATAAAAGGTTTATGCGCTTTGGCAGAGATCCTGAATTGATGGACGAGGCGGAAAAACGATTTATGCGATTTGGACGTGACTCAGCTGATGATAAAGAAGAAGATAAACGGTTTATGCGATTTGGCCGCGACCCATCTGAATTAACTGATGAAGAAAAGAGGTTTATGCGATTTGGAAAACGGTTTATGAGATTTGGCCGAGGTGATGATGACGAAGACGATGACATGGTGAAACGATTCATGAGATTTGGTCGCGATCCAGAAGAACAGAAGAGGTTTATGAGATTCGGACGAGACCCTTCTTCTGATGATGAGGGAATGACTGAAGACAAAAGGTTTATGCGATTCGGTAGAGGTGGAAGCGATGCAGATATTACCGAGGATAAACGATTCATGAGATTTGGTCGTGGTGGTGAAGACGAACAAGAAGCAGAAAAACGTTTTATGAGATTTGGAAGAGGTAATTGATGAACTAAATAATTCTTTAGATTGTGTTGGTTATGTGTCGCCTGCTTCTAAAAGTATAATTATTACATGTGTATTATATTCTTCTTTTGTTTTCTTCCTGTGCCTCTACCAGTTCTTGTTTTAGTTTCTGTTCTTTTGGTTATCCTTTTCATATTGATGGTGACACGAATGTTTTAAATTCAGCTTTGTTAATGTCGGTTAATAAACTAACATCAATATTTAAACTAAAACTAGTATACCATCGACATACGTATATTCTAAAAGATAAAATGATGCAAGTATTAAAAGGAAAGAGTCTAAGGTCGAAGTTAATTGCAAGAATACAAAATAAAGTAAAACAAAACAACGCGTACTGCATATACATTTCAAAAACCTAAAATACCCGCCCGGATGATTCAGTGTCGATATTTGCGTACTAAGTGAATAAACATGTAAAAGTAATTATGATTTTTTCTATTTTCTACAACAGCAAACGGTGAAGCAAATGACGAAGGCGATATGGATGAAGAAAAACGCTTCATGAGATTTGGACGAGACCCTACAGCTGATAAAAGGTTCATGAGATTCGGTAAACGGTTTATGAGATTCGGAAGAGATCCACAAGAAAACGAAACCGCTGATAAAAGGTTCATGAGATTCGGTAAACGGTTTATGAGATTCGGCAGAGACCCTCAAGAAAACGAGACCGCTGATAAAAGGTTCATGAGATTCGGCAAACGGTTTATGAGATTTGGCAGAGACCCTCAAGATATGGAAACAGCTGACAAGAGATTTATGCGTTTTGGCAGAAGTGTGGACACCGCAGACAAACGATTCATGAAAATCGTAAAGTAAAAAAACTAGACATTGAACTTAAATGAACACAAACTTGTATTTTATATTATAAAACTTGAAAGAAAATAATCATTTATTTTTATCTGAAATTCTGAACGTTATTGACAATTACGTTCAAGTAATACAGTTTTAGTAGTGGATAGGCGGAAGTTGTTATTCTGCTGATTTTCCTCCTACAGTGCGCATGCGTATACTATGTACCGGATGTTACAACATCTCTTTGTGATATTAGATTGTTTTCCTTGACGCTGTTAAGCTTAACTCCTGTCTGGTTGTGTTATTTTAAATATTTATCTGTCATCAATTATGTATACACAAATATTGTAAACAAGATCAAAATACATTAACATCTTACAATTATTACTCTTTGTATGTAACTACAGTTATCAATCGTTTCCAATGGAAACCAGAAGTCTGTTTGAATTTTGTGTATACAATCAAAGTACTGCAAGTAGAGATACAATAGAAATATTACCTAATCAAAGCACTGAAAGGACATCTACATCATTTTCTACGTTACCAATCAGAGAAATTATGGATACGTAAACTCGGTCACTTCACACGTTAAATTTAAAATTTGAATGCTGGTATCAAACATTCATCAAAAGACAAGCGACAGAGAATGAAATATGAAAACAAAACAGGTATTTGAAGAGCATTGTAAACATGGATACTCCAAAACAAATTCAATCCGTACAATCGATTCAAATACATTTTAATTCAATCAAGAACACAGAATATAATCTAATATCCACATACACGTATTCGAATGAAGTGTCACACATCATGATATGTTTCATACAGAAATGTCAACCGAAATTCAGAGGTTCCAGAATTTACGAACAACGAACAAATCGTATCATTCCGCACACATACCGAAAGCAAAATTCATTGAAAGTGTAGACAAGTAAATGCATAAGCCAACAGGAAATATTCAAACCTATATGTCTGCCTAGGCATTCAACATATCCTTTCCCGCGTTCTAAGTTGTTATAAAGCCGTATATGACAGCTCACCGAAGCACGTGAAGAAGTAACCATATCACGCCCTGTGTTTGCGCAATGTTCACAAAGTTGTTCTTTCCAATCAAGTGGAGGTACTATCAGAATTTGAAATATTCGTTTCGCTATTTTTCCAATCTGAGTTAAAATTGTGGTACGCATGTGACGCTTTTATATTACTTTCTTAAATGTCTACACCTCGACACAGTATCAAAACAAAATAAAGATATGCATAAACCTGGCAGTGGCGATAACGCTGTTTCATTAAAGGCCCATGAACCATGTAAATTGATCAGTGTATTACCAAGTACAATCAAATATCGAAAGAATATACACAGACCTATTGGTTTAAAGAACAAAGATGCAAAGCAGGAAATGGCAATATTCGTAAATCAGAACTTTACTGATTCAGACAAAACAGCGAGGTGGCAAACAACACATTTGGAAGTCTAACACGTTTATCTGGTGTGTTACAGTAACTGACCGAGTACCAGTAAATAAGGAATCAATTATCAACTGTATACATATTCATGAACATGCGAAAACCTACTTAAAATGCTTATACACACGCAATACAGCAGGCTAAGACCATTAAGCAACGGGGATGAACTATAACATAAACAACTATTTTGTCACCTTACGACGATTCCTAAATGTAATACATGTACATGTATTGATGGTTTCATAGTTTGTGTTACGGTAGTAAGTGGTATGCAACGTCACAATGCGTATTAACTCGAATTAAGCCGAAGTACAGCAAAGAAAACATATGGCGAACACTGATGTGAAGCACACTGGAAGATAAGAAACACTCTTCTCCAAATCCCCAAATGCGCATTTACCATTCAAATCATTATGAATATAGCGCACACTTTTCAAAAGGTCCCAAATACGTTCCTTGTGTACTATGAACAGACACCTCGCCAATTCAGATTGGTACTGAGAGAATGGGAAATTTTGGATGAGGTTCAAATCTAGATGATCTATCATAAATATCCAGATTTTAAGAAATACAAAGTGAGTACAGGACGTATAACATCACAAACCAGATAGTGTTGTTTACTTCGTTAACGAGTTTGAAATACTGTACGTACAGTAACTGCGTCTCAACGATAAAGTAGTTCCCGTGTAAACAGGGAGGTCGGGATTCTTTGACCAACTCTTAAGGTAAGCCATTCATCATTGGTTAAAGTAGTCCGTCCATAACGTTGGGTAGTTTCCCTTCTATATACTGTATATGGTAACTAAACACAATACAAATACATTTCTAAATTGTATAATGTATGTTCAATTGAATTTCCCAGCATTTGCAAGTTATAATATTCTAGGCAGTCCTTCAATATATATTTTTAAAAGGTGCTTTTATTGTGGGGAAAAAAAGTATGTCAGTATTGATAAATGGAGGTAACTTACTAAAATACTTCGAAATATTAAAAAAATGTTAGTTTAAGTCTTGGAAGTGACATAATTTGGCAACTTCATTTGAAATAAATTAATCATACTTTTGAAAGAAATAAGCAAAATTGCAAATTCCAACTTCACCATGCGTATGTAAAATTTAGGCAATATGGCGCCCAACTGATATTTGGGTTTTCTAACATAGTCAATATTTTTACGTTCGCATTTAATACTCCTTGTTTTGATTTTTTCAAATATTTCTGACTTTTCTTAAATGACCAAGTCTGATAAGTACATAGGTGGTTTCACTATGGTGGCATATTACTGCCACCAGTTAGCATGATAGCGTTCGCGAATTGTTTCGTGTTAACCACTTAATTTTTACGATAATTATCTAGCTATCTAGTTAATATTCGTGTTACATTTTCGGTAAGATAAATATCATAAAACTAGAAACAGGCTTGAAAGTGCCCAGAACTGCCACCTATTACCTTTTTATGATATATTACACAAGATTTAAGTGGCAACACGAATCTTATCTAGTTGACTACTTATTATGTTACTTAATAACTCAAATTCGCGAATTTCACTTAAGATTCGTGTTACCACTTATTTATAAATGCAATTTTGGTTTAAAGATGTGAGTGGTAACACGAATCTTATCTAGTTGACCACTTATTATGTTACTTAATAACTCAAATTCGCGAATTTCACTTAAGATTCGTGTTACCACTTACATCTAGAAGCCATACTTGTATTTATAAATAAGTGGTAACACGAATCTTAAGTGAAATATGCGAATTTGAGTTATTAAGTAACATGATAAGTAGTCAGCTAGATAAGATTCGTGTTGCCACTTAAATCTAGTGTAATACATCATAAAAAGGTAAGAGGTCGCAGTTCTGGGCACTTTCAAGCCTGTTTCTAGTTTTATGATATTTATCTTACCGAAACTTTATCACGAATATTAACTAGATAGCTAGATAATTATCGTAATAATTAAGTGGTTAACACGAAACAATTCGCGAACGCTATCATGCTAACTGGTGGCAGTAATATGTCACCATATTTCACTATATGAAAATAGGAAGAAATAAGAAAATAAATGTGATTTTCCAAGTTTTTGCTCAGAGAAGAAAACGGGCCGTTATTTTTTATGGAACGGTAAAAAATTATAAAATTATAAAATTTATCCGCATTATTATAAAGATTAAAACAACAACTGTTTCATCTATCGCAGAAATTAGGGCAATGTTGGATGGCTTACCTAAACACGTGGTCATTTGACAGGAAAACATGGTGAACAGGAACGCTTGTAAAGTGACAGAGCTAAGATTTGCATTTTGCCAACTCTAAAAAGAATATAGAAAGAAACATATGTTTAGGCCACACCAATATGGATCTATGTTTAGCGTCCTCAGGCAGGCAGGATCTCGGCAGTCTGATAAAAAACAAATCTGAAACTGTCAAAAAAACAAGAATTGTGTTACGACATTGTCTAATTAGCCGATAACAACGTGTCAGATAACCAATGGCCATGTTCAAAAGCTGGAAAACCCCATTACATCTAGTCATTTACTAGGCACTTTGTGTTATTTTTGTTACTTTGAAGTTTGTTTGTGGGAAGAAAGATGCTGTAGATACAAAGGGTATATTTGTTTTTATCAACACTTAAAATTAAAATTTCGTATGGCCTTATTTTGAAAACATCTTGCACACATTTGCACAGTTTTGTACTATATCACCCAAAATATATATTTCATAATCGTGTTTGTAAATAACACGTTATGGTTTGGGAATTTCAAAATAAAATACAAGATATTTTGAAACATTGCCATTACAATCAGTCGACAAAATCCTGGGGCTGTAAAGATATATGTGTCTTTCCGTTCCGTTTCCATAACTAGCCTTTCGGTTATTCGGTTCAGTTATATAAATATACGAGTACATGGTATGAAATAAATAAAGTTTCAATAACTGAGTTTTATAACTTGTAATGATCAGACATCAACATGTGTCTAGCCGTGAGTAACATTACAACAATGTACGTGTTAAAATACACAATAACGCATAGCAATGACTAGAAATAAAACTGCATGTCCCATAATAAAAGTAAACTGCCCCAAAAGCTGTATAATTAAAAGATTATGATATAATTATGATAGATTTCTAACTAGAATATTGTTTCCGGAATAAAAAAGTTACCGAACCGAACATTCATGAGATAGTACCGACCCGGATAGTACCGACCGGATAGAACCGAACATTCATGAGATAGTACCGAACCGACCCGAGAGAAACAAAAACCGAAAATAATCGAAGGTCGGTTAAACGTTGCATACCTACAAAATACTGGTTTACATCGATTAAATGAGTGTATACATGATATGTAATTAACTGTTAAACAGAAAAAGAATTTGCCATGCTGGTCGTTCCTGTTCTAGAATTCAACGCCGAACACTAAGTATTCGTTATGTAAAACTTTGTTGGTAGTTTTTGCACACTTTCAAGTACACTCAACACTTGACAAGGGAGTGGTAATCAAGGTTTTTGCGAGCGCGTAATTAATCGAAATGGAAGACTATCCCCTGTAGTCACCAGTAATTCATAGTTACGGATGGTTATACCAGGGATCGATTTCACTACAGTACTTAAGTTCATTCATATACCAAAGCACGAGAGATTGTCACGACGTCTATCCTTGTATCCCTCCTAGAGTTCATTCTCTATATCTCCTATATATTTATCTCTCTTTATCCAATCTAGAGTTATCCCCCTTAATCCATTATGTAGTATATGTATGTTTATTACTATAATGGGAGAGAACTCGTGACAATCACCTGTGTACCAAAGTACAGGTACGACCATCTGTATATTCTTATACTTCAGCCAAGTATGTTATTTTAAGTACATTTCACGAAAATTGTATTGGTAATCAGCGTGTCTTGGGCGTTTGTTTGTTTTATGGTTTACGCTGTTTCTTGACAGCATTCCACTTGTATACGACAGTCAGTAGACTAGATCAGTGCTCTTGGGTTACCAACCAGTACTAGCCTTTTCTCCACATAAATCAGAGTTGGAGGACAAATGACTTTGGATGCATTACCTTCAGTCAAATTGTCACGGAAGATCATACGCCTCGGACGGGCTCGAATCTACGATCTCCTGGTTAGTGCTTTACCGACTGAGCTTACCGAGCAGGCTTTTGGGGAGTTATTGAACAAAGAAGCGGTAAGTGGCAGCAAGATAAACTCCATAGTTTGCTTAACCAAGTATCTGTAGTTACTAAATAAGTTCGAAAAATACGTATTTTACATTTTTAAATTCTCAGCTTAGAACAAGAACATACTTAAGCATAATGTTATTTTTTCCTCGTATTTTAGAGTTCCTTCCAGCGGACGAAAAAAAGAACGTTTGTTTTAAAAGAAATTTGTCGGGGTAGAGTGTGGAATGTGAAAGAAATAATGACTGAAAAAAATTAAATGAATTGGTGATATAAAATTGTGTTCTGAATTATAGGATTGTGTTTTGGCAAGTTGGGGACCCCAGCAGGCACAACCACTGTGGAACAACGTTGAATAATGGTTGGATTTGAAAGTTGAATAGACGTTGAGATCATTACGTTCAAATAACGTTGCCAATCCAACGATGACTGTTGCGTAAACAATATGTGAATAGTTCGCTAATTAAGAGTATCTTCTTATTCCAATACTCAATTTTGCTTTAATGTAACATGTAGCATACATGTATACAACATGTGACGCTCATATAGTTTATTTTTTACACAAACTATGTGAACTTATGTGAAAATGTTCAATATCAGAACATTGTAAAACACCTTTCATATATAATATTATAACGTCACTATGTTACATATGCGAGTGTCATGTGACTACTATTTCCGCAGAAATAAGCTTATTTTGGCATCGGCTAAATGACCGGCAAACAGTATCATCATTGATTCAAAATATGAATATTCAACGAAGCATAACAGTAAAGCATGCATGAATGATCAGAAATTTTAAGGCAGAACATGTTACATTTTGCTATTATGAAACAGCGACGATATTTCGACGTTAAAACAACCTCAACATAACAACATTTTTTGTACTTGTATTCTGACGTCGGAACAACACCGAAATGTCGACCGTATTTCAACGTTGTATAGTAACTTCGACGTTGTTTTGTTTTTCGACTTCACGACCAGTTCCACGTCTATATTTCAACGTTGAAACAACGTTGTGTGCCTGCTGGGCCAATATATAACATTTTAATCGAACTCTTCAGGTAAGAAGTGTGGGGTGCAAGCATGGGGATACCGATAACTATGTTTTATCATCAATGTATGTAGAGCTACATGTCCACGCACAATAATAATGGCCATTCCCCGACTTTTCAACGGGTATTAATTAGCCCTTCTTGTCAACAATGATTGAGATACCGTTTTCAAGATAAATACGTATAGCAAATAAGACCATACCAATATGGATCTATGTTTAGCGTCCTCAGGTGGGTAAGTTTTCGGCTGTCTGATCGAAAGAAAATCCAAAAAATGTCAAAAATCCCAACAATGATGTTAAAACATATCGACATTGGTCCATTTAGCCGATAACAATGTGTAAGGTAACCAATGACCATGTTAAAAAGCTGGAGAAAATAAATCTAGTCATTTAATTGGTACTTAGTGTTTTTTTGTTAACTAGTTGATATGTTATGTCTTGATGTATTCAGTTGTTTGTAGGAAGAAAGATGTTGTAGATACAAAAGATAAATTCTAATTTTTAATGACACTTTGTATTTTCCTGTAGGTGGGTAGGTTTTGAAAAATGAACCTGACGCTAAACATGGATAGAATTTGGTATGGTCCAACTCTTTGGCTGAATAAGACAACGATGTGCGCTAGTTGCTTTGTAATTCTTGTTAGAATATGTGCTAACTTCGCACATCCTTGAGAATAATTCCACATTTTGATGAAATCACATTAAAATGATTGGCAGTAACAGTAAAAACATTTGTACTCCAAAGAATATTTCAAAGCGAGATCGCGAAATAGTAATTAAGGGAGATAACTTTGATCGTGTTATATAGCATGTTATGGGGGTTGTTTCCCTTGATCCACACTGAAACAAATGAAGTAATAATTTACCTTCTTATTGTGCTGACGAGCATATTTTGTTTCCGTGTGGTATTAGCTTCTTTAGTTATATACAGACACACTTTCTCCACTCTGTTCTGAGCACAGGAGATTATCACCAGTTCTCTCCCTTTATACCTTCTAAAATTACCCCATTTATTCCTTCTATAGTACATGTATATATAGAGCACAAGATATGCATTATACTATAGAAGGAATAAAGAGAGAGAACTAATGAATGGATATAGGCAGAGATCACATGATAATCTCCTGTGGTTTTGAGCAACTGGTTCCGGCAGCAATCACATAATGGTACATGTACAAAATGTACATATATATAATTATGTATACATATATGTTTTTCTTTTTCAGGTAATTTGTTTTTGCCGTATTGGTGTAAAATTTCTCCTGTATGATAAAATCATTACTTTCTAGCTGGTTACAGTCTGCAAAATTCAAGGGATGTGAAAACCTTTGGCCCAACCCATCTGCATGTTTTTATCATGCAGTTATAATTTGTATGTTGTGCAAAAATGATGACTTTGTGTATCTATACAATAAAATTATCCACCCAAGCTCACATGCATGTTCGGGTATAACTTTAATTATAATATTTTCAAATAAGCAATTTTTACATTTAAATTATTGAAGCATTATATTCTAAAATAATGATGTTCATACATATGGAATATTATCCCGCTTGCCTTGGCAACCAAAAACTGACCAAGAAGTTATGTCTCCCTAAAGCCCAAATCCGGCCCTGTAAACCTTTTTTAAACATAATAATTGTATGAAATTCTCTCACCAAATATCAAGCAATCTTATTGAAGAAATTTTGGGAAGCCTGAACACTTATAACTAAAGAAATTCAACAAAATTTCAGCTTCAGTTCATAGCGTTCTTTATTAATACATTATAACATATTAATAAACACTTCAATACCAAAACAATGTATCAGTAAAAGCATATGTATACATAGAACTTTACATTTTGCACTTATACATAGAATATAACATGTAGCATTTATACAGGTATCTTGATAATAAGATTACAATAACATATGAAGGAAGTTTCATTTTACATTCTATTAATAGACACACCAGTTTTAAAAAAACCCAAGTATAGGATATAAATAAATCCACAGTCATACAAAAATTCCCAAATAAATGAATACCGCACACAACATTAAAATTACAAACTCAATATAATAAGCCTTTAACATAAGCCTTTAAAAGTCTCTTTTATCCACGGGGAACTTGTACAACAGGGGCAAACAAATGAATAAATTGGTGTACAGTAAACCTCACTTAAAGACCACTTCAACAATAAGACCACCTCAAAATTAAGAAGACCATTTTCAAGTCCATTTGCACTGTTTTGCTCTTTATTCAACCTCAGTATTAAGTCCTCCTCAATCAGAAGACCAGTTTTCAAGGCTTCCAAGGTGGTCGTATTACCAAGGGTGGTCGTATTATTGAGGTGGTCATATTATTGAGGTGGTCGTATTATTGAGGGGTTGTATTATTGAGGTGATCGTATTATGAGGTATTGCAAAAAGTGATAAAAACTTTAAATCTAGAAAAACAACTTGGAACTAAGCAAATAACAATCCTAAGGTTGAGTTTAAGTAATTTGTATGAAGTATATACTATTGTACAAATGCTTAATTGATGAAGCCTTGGGCCAATTTCACAAATCCAAGTCCAATTCTTTACCTAAAAGTCTGATGTTTCTAATTGATACTTCTTTATAAAAACAAATATTTAACCATTTTAACTTTAACTCCTAAAATAGCTATGACATTATTAGAGATATAATCCTGTAATAGAAAACAATATTCTAAACTTCTTTATTTGTGAGACTAGGTATCAGACATATACATGTATATACAATGTGCAATGGAGACAAAATATGAAATTATATTTCAATTGCTCACAAGTTCGCTTCATGCCCAAGGTCTTACAAAATGGTGTCACCTTGACCTTGCTGAGGTCCACTTTGCAACCAACTCTTTCCTGTGTTAGGACATACTTTCACCTGTTATTTCTCTTGGCAACACAAAGTAAAATCTTACTTATAGACCACCTCATCAATTATACCATATTTAAAGGATCAGTTTCTAAGTTTCTTCCATATTTCAACTTGATATTCAGACCACCTCATAAGCAAGACTGCTCTTCTCCTCAACCAATGATGGCCTTATTAGTGAGGTATCATAGTACATTCAAAACTTATCAATAACAAGCTCACAATATAGAAATACACACATACGCAGCACACAGCAATATTTCATGAATAAAAATATGTACAGTAACAATCTAATTATGTTCTGTATTAAATTTCTGTGTTCTTTTTCACCAGTAATGTTCTGTGCAGTAGTCTCCCTTTACCAAGTACAGAGACCTTCACAAATATTACTAGTACTCTATAAAACAACAGCTGTTTGTAAAATTAATTATCAGTTTTATGCTAGTTTCTCAATTATGTATCTATTATATACAACATGGACATAGGCAACCGATATTGATCTCTTGAACAGCAACAACCATCTCAATTTAGCAACAGGTGACTTAGTGATATTTAAAAAATCAAAGTTTCCGTTATATTGAAATTTGCAGCATATATTTTCCATAATTATGAAGAAAATATAATAGAATTTGGTGATTTATTTCAATCTTTCAAATAAAATTCAGTTGCACAGAGTGTTCGACAATCTGACATGTCTAGTAAAACTTCATTCAGTTGCACAGAGTGTTCGACAATCTGACATGTCTAGTAAAACTTCATTCAGTTGCACAGAGTGTTCGACAATCAGACATGTCTAGTAAAACTTCATTCAGTTGCACAGAGTGTTCGACAATCTGACATGTCTAGTAAAACTTCATTCAGTTGCACAGAGTGTTCGACAATCTGACATGTCTAGTAAAACTTCATTCAGTTGCACAGAGTGTTCGACAATCAGACATGTCTAGTAAAACTTTATTCAGTCTGGGTAAAATAACTGAAATTTTAGTTTTAAAATTACAACCAAGGAAATAATTTTTCGGCCTGGTTACCGTACTTCATCAACAGCCCTTTCACACTGTAAATTACTTAGCGTTTTGAGCACCATGCATGTATTTGAGTGGTAGACCAAAACCTTTTATAGTCGACAGATTCATTCTACCAGTTGTAGCCATACTGAAACACTTGAATGGTGGTGGAGGGTGGTGCTTCTGAATTATATTTCGCTTCTCATACGCGTGGTATGTACGTAAATAATATCCTGTTACTTCGATCATTTCGCTCGAGTCGTCGTTTTTCCCTCGTAAAATCCATATTCTTTTGCCATCTCTCGCACTGCACATGATACTCGGGCATCGAGGGTACACTTCTAAAGCATCCAAAAACTCACTTTTCTGAGATGGTTCATATCTACTAGCATCCCATGTGCGCCGTACGGATGCCATCGTAATATCAATTATTGAATCAATTTCTAGATTGTCAGTCACTAATGCTGCATAATCACTTGACACCAGCGGAGTCACTGTTCTTGTAAAAATTCCACGATAAGGTCCTTCACGTAAATCTTCCCGTTCTTTTAAGTCAAGGTACAAAGTCTCTACATGGGACACACAGCGAGTTGGTCTTGTCGGTTGTTTATAGTGTGTATTATGCCTCATATAAATAATGTTCAACTTAAAAGGGTCTTCAGCATAGAGAGTTGTTGCTAAGCAGTGTGGTTGTTTTAGACGGGGACCACTATTAAACATATGACTATGTTCTTTATCAACACGATCACGATATTTTTCGTCAATGTCGATATATTCATACTGAGAACCAGAATCCATCACTTTTTCCCATTTCATTTCATTCTTTTCACCAACCAGCTTGTACACTACATGTTTGACCTTTAAATTCTGTTTCTTGGCATCTTCAATCCTGTCCTCCATACGTTTCGTTAAGTAGTCATCTCTTGTTTCGATCAAAGCCACACGATGAACAGCATACAGTTCCTCACCCATCACAATCAGATCAAGCCCATCTACTTGATCATAATACTCTCGATCTTGCTTAGGGTTACGATATTCAATATATGAATGATGCCAGTCTTGGGTGAGCAAATCGTGGCAATACACTGTGTATAGGAATTCTTCATGAAAGAAGAACAACTTGTGAGCAAAGTATTGTACTTTCCACAACTTGTCCGTCAGGGAAGGAACTCTACTAGAAGATCGTCTACGTTCCATGTGTTCCATGCGTCCCATGTGACCAAACCGACGATGTCTCCTTGACATTTCTCTCATCATCATGTGATCATGACGGCTCTCTGGATCCATCTCCATCATGCGGTGTAACATCTTCGGTGGCATCCCAGACCTCGACATCTCTTTAATCCTTCGAAAAGAATGTGGCATTTCTCCCATCATCATCATATCAGGCATGTCCATAAACATCATATGCATCATTTCTTCATCCTCAAAGTCTTCCATCATTGGTCCACCACGTCGAGAGCCGCCACCAAATGCATTCTTAATGCTAGTTGTACAAAGATCTGTTATTTTATACCATGATTTGGTGCATGGCACATAAGCACATACCATTATCATATCATTGTCATCTTCTTCATCCTCATACTTTTTCCTGGTAGCGGTTTTCAACGTTTCAAGATAAGGACCAGAAGGAGTTAAAACAATAACAGCATCAACCAACTCATCAACCTTTGCCTGCTCTTCTTCAGACTTCTTTTTAATGTTTCTACTTCTGTGAACTGGTGGTGGAGACTCCATTCTAATCCCCCTTGGCCTTTTTGGGTCCTTGCGAGTACTTGGAGGCCATAGTTTGATAAGTCGTCTATTTTCATCCCTTTCAGCCATCGTCTTAGCAGCTTTTTTCCATTGCTCTTCTTGTGACGCAGTAAAGCCAGTTTCTTTAGTAGGTGGTCCGAAATATTCTTCTTTATCCCATTCTGGTGGGTCGGGAAACATTTCAAATTCAGGTTCCATTTCCACATCTGAGTCACTACCATCATGTGACAAGGGAATGTTCTGGGCATAATTATTTGGCTTTAGACGAAGCAACACCAGTTTCAGCTCTGATCTCGATTCCTCTGACATATCAGTGTTCACATCATCTAAATGATTGAGAATATCTTCTAACTGGTCTTTATATTCTACATAAGAATGTCTTGTCAATTTGAACTTTATTCCTTTGATTGCTCTCAACAAGAGCTGAGCTCTCTCCTCAGACTCACAAAGACTAAACCATTTGAAGAGGAACAGCACATACTTCTCTCTACGTGTTATGAAGCTTGTATCAATAACGTCCAGTAAACAATCGAAGCCTTCAACACTTAAATGATACACATCATCTTGGAAAAGAATATAGTCATGAAAACGTGCCGTAATAATTGGTTCAACTTTCTCACGAAGATCATGAATCTCGTAGTTAATAGCCAGTTGCAACATCTCAGCAGCATTGTGCAGGCTCAAAACTCCATAGAGAACTTTAATACATTCTGTTTTCAAATCTTCCAATAACAGCATGGTAGCAAGGTTCAGTGCGTCGCTCACGTTACCTTCATTGACTTCAAAACTGCGTCCATAGAAAGTATCTATAACCATTTCCAGTACGTCTGATCTGTCACACATGTGGCTCAGATCCACTACCTCGCTTGTAGCTTCCATGAACGAACTGGAAAACATGCCCTCAAAGTATGGACTACATATGGCCAACAGAGACTTGTGGGCGTAAACTGTCTTCATGGAGGATATTTGTAACTGAACATCACAAAATTCACCATGTTCTCGGCTAGCATGTAATTTGTCCAGTATATCATCACTCTTACCTGGTGATGGGTACGTTATTGTTTTCACCACCTCTTCTTTCGGCGGTTCCTCTGGAGTTTTTGTCAATTCAGACTTTGACGTACCCGGCTGATTAGCCATGTTGTCTTTGCGTTCTAGTCAACTGTACTTGATTCTCTTCATATCATGTGGTTAAACTGAAAGTTAAAAAACGCAGAATGAATTATAACGATCATTTCTCTATTGTATAACATAAATATTCTCTGTGACAATTTGTCAGTAGAAGATGCATCCAAAGTCTCATGCTTTGTCCTCCAATGATTCATGTGGGGAAGTTATCAGTTGCTTGCAGAAGAACAGGTAAGTATTGATTGGTAACTATGAATTGGTCAAGTGACTGCTGTACATTAATAACAGAAATACTGAATGGCGTAAACACCAACCTAACTTTTTTTCAACAGTTGCTTCATCATCGATTATGTTCACCTCTTCTCATATAATGTAAGAGACAGTAAGTTGCTACAGGGAACACCAGATACACAAGACAATGCCTCCCCACAAAGACCCATGGGAAAACAACAGCCTCTAAAACATAGGCACTGAGGAGGTGCAACCGTGAACATGTATGGGAAAAGGGGTGCAAGGAATGGTCTCGGCGACCGTAAAGAACAACAAAGGAGAATTTAGGGGGGAAAACAAGGGGAAAATGGGGGAAATGGATGGAATACATCACTGAACAAGTCAAGAAAGTCAAACTTGCAAACCAGTATTGATCGAATCATAGCTTTCAACAGTTGGTCAACTTTTATTAGAATCGGAAATTTAGACATACTAAAAACAAGAAATATCTTTAAACAATAGGGCCACGGTGGCCTGATATCACTCACCTGAGTACATTGCCATGTTGGCTTCAAGAGAGTCCAAGAGAATTTTTCAATAATTTGACCTTGTGACCTACTTTTTGACCCAACATGAGCCAGTACCACACTGGACTTGCATTTTATTAAGACAAACATTCTGATCAAGTATTATGTAATTCCGGTAGAAAATGCAGCCTCCTGAGAATCCACAAGGATTTTCAATCATTTGATCCCGTGACCTAGTTTTTGACCTTAGATGACCCAGTTTCAATCTTGACCTAGATTATATGAAGACAAACATTTTGACCAAGTCTCATGTAGATAACCTAATAAATATAACAAGTTTCATGCAGATCAGGTAAAAGATGTTACCTCTAGAATGTTAACAGTCTAAATTGTTGACGATGACGGACTACGGACATAGGGCAATCCCAATAGCTCACCTTAAGTACTTCGTTCTCAGTTGAGCTAGAAAGATGATCACCACAAGTTGAAATAAGCAAACATGTTGTAGTTATATTGGTTATGTTTTTGAATTATTACATGAGCACATGTTAATAGAATCAATAAATAAAGACACCAGAAAAATAAAATTCTGCTTCCAAATGTTTATTTGAATTTTGAACTTAAGAATATATTCAACAATAATAGAAGGTGTGGTACAAATAATTTGTTACAAGTTCAATAAAATTTATTAATTAATAACATTGTTTTATTTGATTCATAAAATACATTTATCAGTAATACTAAATTAAAAGTCTAGTTAGTCCATTCATGAGTATGTGAAACACAATCATAGATATTTATGTCATGAATTAGGAAATACAAATTGATTCATTCCCAGCCAAACGTTTACAACATTCAGATTCAAACAAATCAACATCAAGTTGACAAACAAAATTTGGCTATCCAAACTGTGCTTTGCCATTTAACTTGAGATTTGATTGGCTTATGCACCACTGTGACTCACGAGGCAAAAGTGAGCACAATACAGCTGTGTCGAACAAGTGTTTAAATTTTATTAAGAACAAGCTTGCTTTTAAATACATGTATGGATAATTGTTCAATCATCAACAATTACCACCTGGTGGAGATGATTTTTTATCTTTAACCCACAGTGTGATTTTGATGCTTTGGTCCAGCAGTGTTGGTGACCTAAAGGCTAAAAACTAATATAGGTCATCTACAGCCAAAGCCAAGTGAATGGGTATCCAAATTACCAAGTGAACAACTGTACTGATTATGGTGATAAGTCAAGGGCCATAACTTTGCACTTACTGGACACAGGCAAACACGAAACACAAGGTGCACAACTATACAGGTTGGTGAACATTCCTGTACTGTTTGGTGAGTGTAGCTGATATACTGTTGGAGATATGTGCGACAACAAATTGCACGCTATGTATGCTATATTTTCAATAAATCAAGGGCCATAACTTTGCACTTACTGGGCTCACCGATTTATGAATCCCCAGGTGCAATATAACACATGCATGTGAACATTTCTGTAAAGTCTTACACATCTGGCTCATATACTTTTGGAGATATGAGTGACACAAGATTACATACTCTGAAGGCTATATTTTAACTAAGTCAAGGGCCATAACTTTGCACTTACTGGGTACAGCCAAACATGAAACCCCAGGTGCACAACTTCACATGCTGGTGAACATTCCTGTAAAGTTAAATGAATCTGGCTCATATACTTTTGGAGATATGAGTGACACAAGATTTTGTGACGGATGGAAGGAGGGACAGATGGACGGACGGACAGACAGGGGTAAATCTATATGCCCCCCCCCCTTTTTATAACAGATGGGTGGATGACCAGCTCCATTACATGCCCCCTTCTGGTGTACAGGGGCGACCTGGACGGTTTTGAAGTGTACGCCAAGTGTGAGCATCGTAAGTACGAAACGAGCAGCAAAGCTGTAAATAGGGGGTAGGTGTGGTAGGGTGCCCCCTCCCCCAGATGGGGTTTGCCCCTAGATTAGGAGGCAAATGGTGCGCTTTCATGCTATATTTCAGTGTTAATATGGCATTTTCTTTGTCATTAGCATACAACGTAAATTACAGTGTCAAACAACTGATATATTCGGGCGAATTTGCCCATAACCCCATCCCCTTTCAGCCTTCAGTTTTTCTGCATTTTTTTAAATTTTTATTTTTTCTGACAAATTTTACGTATTGGCGAACATGCTTATGCCTGGATACACGGCTGGGCATATAATGATGCTGCTCACATGATCTTTTTCATCTTTTCACAATACAATTTAATAAGCAGCTACTGGTAGTTCACTTGATAGCTTATTCAGGTATCCAACAATAAAAGTTGTTCTATATAGGAAAGTGTGTGCAAACATTCAGAAATGTTTATAAAACTCCTATCCCCTCAACGCTAGTATGGCACTTTTCTGACTGAGTTAACTGACCGATCATGACCCCCCCCCCCCCCACAACTGGCTAAATTACAAAACTTAGTGTTTTTAACGTTTATAGTTGTAAACAAATTAAGTCATGGGAAATCACACAAAACTAATCACAATATTACTCACTGTCATGCACACACATGAAATCATACTTACATACAATTCAGGGGCAGATATAGGATTTTATGTATGGGGGGGGGGTGGATGCCTAAATTATTGTGTTCATTATTGAGTTGAGGGTTAAATGCCCCTTGTTTCAGGGGGTCTTTGGGATGACACCCCCTCAGAAGCCAATAGCACTTTCTTGCTGATTCTCATGAGAAGCTACTAATTGTTGCTCATTGTAACAGTAACGCCAGGCTTAATGGATACATCATTGGTATATGTCGAAAGATCAGGGTAAGAAAATGTTTTTTCAGGTAGATATAATTCTAAACAAGCTTGCCAGATGGAACTGAGATTTTAGGGGGGGGGTCTTCCCTCCTAAATCTGCATCTACATCTACAGGTTACATCGGCTCAGTCACACTTGATTATTACGCGATGGGTGGTTTCCCAGCTGCTTTTCACCCTTCTCCCCCAAACCTCTTCGGTTATGGTAGCCATGGCCGACACAGCCCCGGGGATCATCACAGGTTTACTTACAGCTGGGACCCTACACTTAAATAGAGATTGGACAGCCCCCGCTTAAAGGATACTAAGTAGGAGGCCTCTGCGACAGATGCAGGCAGGTTGTTCCATGGTGTTATAGATCTAGGGAAGGAGTTCTTGTAGAAGGCTGTAGATGTAGATATCGGCCTGTACTTCAGAGTGTGAAGCTCAGGTATTGGACTTGGTTGGTGTCAAGAACTGGTCTGTGGGGATGTCCACTTTGCCGTTGACTATCTTGAAGAACATGGTCAGTTGAGCCTTCCAATGTTTCCCAGCCCAATTGGTTGAGCATAGATGTGACGCTGCTGGTGTTGTGGTAGCGGTTGGTGGCGTACCTTGCAGCTCTTCTTTGCACCATTTCTAACTTGTGGGTCTGGGTTTTGTTGTAGGGATTCCATATTGTTGAGCAGTATTCAAGGCGAGTTCATGTGTCCTTTCAGGATGTAGATAAATACAGGTTTTTTTTCTGTTGACCCATAGAATAGTGCATTTTTCCGGATGAAATGACATGCCCCATTTCTTTTCCCATGGTGCAAGGTTTTTGAGGTCATTTTGTAGGATGTTGGGAGTCATCTAATGTGTTAATCTGTTGGTAAACAATACAATAATCAGCAAATTATGAAATAGTCTTGTTTTTGATGAGACATGTTGAGGAAGGTCATTGATGAAGGCCAGGAACAGTATGGGACCAAGGACACTGCCTTGTGGTACACCGCTGATGACAGACTCTGGTTCTGAGATGTCACCATCAACCACGACCCTCTGGGTCCTGTTAGAAAGGAAGGCTTTGATCCAGGCTAAAGTGCTACCTCTTACACAATAATGGTCGAGCTTTGCTAGCAGGCGGTAGCTGGTCGAAGGCCTTGGAGAAATCCAGAATAGCTAGGTTGTGTTGCTTCTCTTTATCAAGGGCTGACACCAGTTCATCCAGCAGGGTTAACAACTGTGTCTCACAGCTTCATCTTCTTCTGAACCCATGTTGGCTGTCTGTAAGAATGTTATGGTCATCAAAATGTGTCATCATCCTGCTTACTATAACATGCTCAAGGAGTTTACAGCAGATACACGTGAGGGAGACAGGTCTCGCTGCTTACTATAACATGCTCTAGGAGTTTACAGCAGATACACGTGAGGGAGTCAGGTCTCGCTGCTTACTATAACATGCTCTAGGAGTTTACAGCAGATACACGTGAGGGAGTCAGGTCTCGCTGCTTACTATAACATGCTCTAGGAGTTTACAGCAGATACACGTGAGGGAGTCAGGTCTCGCTGCTTACTATAACATGCTCTAGGAGTTTACAGCAGATACATGTGAGGGAGACAGGTCTCGCTGCTTACTATAACATGCTCTAGGAGTTTACAGCAGATACATGTGAGGGAGTCAGGTCTCGTGCATGCATATAATATTATGCATTCATCCGTTTCTGGATTCCCATTCATTCATATACACTGGTATTTGAAACAAACAATTTTAATGTTCTAAATGCCCTATTTACCATAATAAGAATATTTATATATTGTAAATAGGCCATTTAGAACATTAAAATAATTTGTTTCAAATACCAGTGTACATGAATGAATGGGAATCTAGAAACGGATGAATACATAATATTATATGCATGTAGATACACACTGTCATTTCGCTCGTAATATGCCTAGTGCGACAATGTCCAGTTGTAGTTCCACCTGATGTTAAAATGTGTGTTTTACGGTATGATTTCTTTTAAATTATTAACATACATACATTATTTAATTATATTTAATTTAATGAATTGACAGAAAATAATCATAAATCAATAGTTTTCATTCCGTAAAACGCACATTTTAACATCAGGTGGGTCTATAACCGGCATTGCCCCTCGTGTTACATTGTAAGAAGTATACGAATATTAAGAGTGAAAGGTCAGTATGCATGATCTAACACCAGTGCCTGCAGAAATACAAATTAAAATGCCCTGCACCAAAGACCTTAGTTTAGCCTGCATGAATGGCATTGACCAAACATTGCAACAGACTGCTACCAGTCGCTGTCGAAATTTAAAAAAAATACGAAAATGTTTACCTTGGATGATCACACTGGCAGATACCGTAGTCAAAGAAAATGTGTAGATGATTTGTAACCGGTAACCACGCTAGTTCTATTTTTAGAATTGGAAAATCCACCGGATCTGCCAAATATAGCGTGAGCACGAGAAGCCGATAAATTCCGTATCAATGCGGAAACTACTAAAACTGGTATTCCAGTATGCAGAGTACGCTGGGTACCAGACTAGTACTCCAGGCGCAATCTCATGTACTTTCGTTTTGTCTGCTTCGGTGAATTTTCACATGGCGATATCCATAGCGTACTTCTTCGATTGTATTGGCGTACGAATATTGCTTTCTCCTTAAAATCTTTTTTCTGTTCACATCAGCTTATTGGTCCCATATATCAGTGATAAATTAATGTATGTCTACATGCTAACGCATATGCGGCTCCGGGGGAGGGTCGCACCCAACGCTCGCCCCCCAAATTCCACAACCTTAAATGTATGTCTACATGCTAACGCATATGCGGCCCCGGGGGAGGGTCGCACCCAACGCTCGCCCCCCAAATTCCACAACCTTAAATGTATGTCTACATGCTAACGCATATGCGGCCCCGGGGGAGGGTCGCACCCAACGCTCGCCCCCCAAATTCCACAACCTTAAATGTATGTCTACATGCTAACGCATATGCGGCTACGGGGAGGGTCGCACCCGACGTGCGCCCCCCCCCCCAAATTAGTGAGTATGGACGTTGAGCAATGGGCTACTAGAGCTGCTCTGGTGATTCAGACTGAGTTGTACTTGACAAGTTGTGGTAACATTGGAAAATTAATGCATCCAGATTTTATTCCCAAATCATAGACGAGTCAGGATCCCATTATAGTGCTCAGAACCTACTTTTTAATTGAATGTTTGTTTGCAATATATTAAACAAATACCCGAATATAAACAATTCAAAAATACATAGAACAGAACATAATACATGTACTTTATTCAAACTACAGGCGTAAATGTTATACTTATTGTCCGACGTACACACTTGTACATAATATATCACAATTGTATTTATATTTACTTTCAATTAGATATTATCACAAATGCACATATGATGACGGTATAAATACTTGCATTCCATCGTCAAAAAAATACGAGATCATGTTTTTAATTGTAACATACAAAATAAGTAGTTGTATTTTGTCAGTGTCATTATAATTTCTGTTGAAAAAAGACAAATGTATCTTTACGATGATAGAAAGCTAAGTAGCTACCATCTGCAAAAAAACCCAAGGCAAAACCTTATGGTGCATAATTCAATTTATTTGTTTCGAAAGAGGCTACAATATAAGTATCATAATATAAAATGCATTCTGATAAATTAGTACAGCCCGGGGCAATTTCATTATGCTGACTCAACACAGCGGGGTGGCTAATCAAAGCGCGAACTAATATCGACCCAGTATTGATTTTTTATCCGTAACGCATTCCCCGCGATCGATGTCTAAGGGAGACAATTCAATTAGTCTCGCGCCTTGGAGAATCGGCTTACAGACTTTCAACCCCAAGACTTTTCAACCCCACTTTTCAAATGAAGACTTTTCAACCCCAGGACTTTTCGACCCCTGATTTCAAGACTTTTTAACCCCTACCTGTTGAGACTTTTCAACCCCTAGTTTGAATATTTTCAACCCCTACATTTATCTTTTTCAACCCCTACTTCTAAGACTTTTCAACCCCTATATCGAAGACTTTTCAACCCCTGTGTTTCAGATAAGTGTATTGTTTGGCATAATTTTTTTAATGTTTAAATCGTGAAATCGGCGAGATATATGGTTAAGTGTATGTGCAAGTAATTGTGACTTAATTAGAATAACAAATCACATTATCAATTAAATACCAAATAAATTCCACCTGCTGTTTTAGGCCAAATAAAATGTGATAGAATGATTGTGTGTATTTTGTGTGTACAAATGTATATATCTTTATTAGTTATGTGTATCACACATGTTGTGCAAATAGATCCTTTATTTTTTTAAATATTATTGATATTTTTTTTTTTTGTATACATGTACATGCTTCATAAGTATTAATTTTAGAATATAAATAAACTTAAAAAAATAAACTTAAACAACGTGTTTGTCAACATTTTTCCAGGTAAATGTGATAATTGTCCAATTAAAAACATATTCGAGGGGTTGAAAAGTCTTGGTTTATTAGTGGTTGAAAAGTCTTTATTTTAACGGGAGTTGAAAAGTCTTAGGCTAATTAGGGGTTGAAAATGACAGTGGGGTTGAAAAGTCTTGGATATTTTACCTTAGGGGTTGAAAAGACTTGGGGTTGAAAAGTCTTGGGGTTGAAAAGTCTCGATACCGGAGAATCAAGGATAATCAAGGGAGACTATCAAGTAAAATTCTTATTATTTTTATAGTTTAAACTTGTCATATTGGTAGGTGTAAAAATCACCTTAGTTGTAAATAATATTTATAAATTGAAGTATGAACCAAGAAAATTGGCTGCTTTAATAGATTCAAACCTAGAGGAGACAATGAACCACGTTCTGTCATTGCCAGTATGTATTTGCTTTAATAGCTTACTATTCAAGATGCCTTCTAGAATTCAATCTCTTGACAAGCGCTTCACTCTGAGCGAATCAGAGCGGCGTTTTCGAAAAGCCTGCGATCAGATAGTCATGCTCAACAATCGACTCGGCGATGTGCAGAAACGTTATAAAGCGGCCAAACGCTCCAACAACCGCTCATTTCGCTACAACCTGCGCTTGAAACAGGCCGTCATAGAAGGTGCCAGGAACATGTACTATGAGTATGCCTACGCTAAGGCTGACAAGGTCGCCGATCTGCGCCGTGAGTTATTCGACGAGTCTGTAGAGATAGTGTCGGGCTCCGATTCGGAGTATACATCGGACTCTGAGTGAGTCTACATGGATGTAAATCGTACGTCGTTTTCCACAAACGGCCCTTTTCAGAGCCAACCAAATTTTTTCCAAAGATATATTTCTTGTAAGAGTTGTCAAACACACACACGCCACACCTCGTTCACCTTCTGGTTACAAACTCAGAGAGAGCGGCATGTGCGCGCGCGCGCGGTACAATGCGCGTCTGTTCCATATTAGCATTAGTATAATTATTAACGTAATTTCGCGACTGGGGTCTTGTGACACAAATCTAATGTATACCCACAACATTCAACTACGCGCATTATGAGTGGGAACAGGCGCGACAATATTGATTATAAGTACAAGTAATATCAATAATATCCCAAAATATTTCGTAAGACACGAATTCAGCCCAAAACTGTCAGTGCGCATGTCTGATTTTCGTGTATTGAGATAGGTTGCATCGCGGTGGTTAACATTTTCCCTAGCGGTGTACATTTGTTGTCTCCAGTCATGTTTTTTATTTCACGGACATCGCAAATACAACGTTTTCACTATTTTCATTATACAGATTGGTGCAATATGGTGATTAAATTATACAAGTGCGAAATCAGCGCGATTAGTCCGTCCAATTACACTATTTATGCGATTAATGCACATTTGTTTAATTCTTGAATAACCTCTAAGTCGGCATACATTGTATGTTTGAACAACTTTAGCAAAGCACCGTACTGTGCGACTTGGCGTGTATTTTCTGTATGTCTGATTTTCGTTTATTGAGATAGGTTGCAGCGCGGTGGTTAACATTTTCCCTAGCGGTGTACATTTGTTGTCTCCAGTCTTGTTTTTTTATTTCATGGACATCGAAAATACAACGTTTTCACTATTCTCATTTTATTGATTGGTGCAATATGGCGATTAAAATTATACATGCGCGAAATCAGCGCGATTAATCCGTCCAATTACACTATTTATGCGATTAATGCACATTTGCTTAATTCTTGAATAACCTCTAAGTCGGCATACATTGTATGTTTGAACAACTTTAGCAAAGCAACGTACTGTGCGACTTGGCGTGTATTTTCTGTATGTCTGATTTTCGTTTATTGAGATAGGTTGCAGCGCGGTGGTAAACATTTTCCCTAGCGGTGTACATTTGTTGTCTCCAGTCATGTTTTTTTTATTTCACGGACATCGAAAATACAACGTTTTCACTATTCTCATTTTATTGATTGGTGCAATATGGCGATTAAAATTATACACGCGCGAAATCAGCGCGATTAATCCGTCCAATTACACAATTTATGCGATTCATGCACATTTGTTTAATTCTTCAATAACCTCTAAGTCGGCATACATTGTATTTGTATTGTTGAACAACTCTCGCAAAGCAACGTACTGTGCGACTTGGCGGCCATTTGCGAATTTGACATGTTTCTCTATTGCTGATCAGTCATGCGCGGAATGTTTGACAAATACACACTAATCTAATCAGACACGTCACGGTGATTAATCACCGATTAGCACATGCCATTGTGGTGTTAACGACACGAGTTAATTAACTAACCAACGTGTCATCTCAGTCACTCTGCGTGTCAAACACGCATTTACAACTACTCGAGTTCCTATAAAATGGCTGCAGGGCTAATCAGAAATCACATTTGTCTTGTAATAGCTTACTATTCAAGATGCCTTCTAGAATTCAATCTCTTGACAAGCGCTTCACTCTGAGCGAATCAGAGCGGCGTTTTCGAAAAGCCTGCGATCAGATAGTCATGCTCAACAATCGACTCGGCGATGTGCAGACACGTTATAAAGCGGCCAAACGCTCCAACAACCGCTCATTTCGCTACAACCTGCCCTTGAAACTGGCCGTCATAGAAGGTGCCAGGAACATGTACTATGAGTATGCCTACGCCAAGGCTGACAAGGTCGCCGATCTGCGCCGTGAGTTATTCGACGAGTCTGTAGAGATAGTGTCGGGCTCCGATTCGGAGTATACATCGGACTCTGAATGAGTCTACATGGATGTAAATCGTACGTCGTTTTCCACAAACGGCCCTTTTCAGAGCCAACCAAATTTTCTCCAAAGATATATTTCTTGTAAGAGTTGTCAAACACACACACGCCACACCTCGTTCACCTTCTGGTTACAAACTCAGAGAGAGCGCGCATGTGCGCAGGCGCACGCGGAACAATGCGCGTCTGTTCCATATTAGCATTAGTACAATTATTTACGTAATTTCGCGACTGGGGTCTTGTGACACAAATTTAATGTATACCCACAACATTCAACCACGCGCATTATGTGTGGGAACAGGCGCGACAATATTGATTATAAGTACATGTAATATCAATAATATCCCAAAATATTTCGTAAGACACGAATTCAGCCCAAAACTGTCAGTGCGCATGTCTGATTTTCGTGTATTGAGATAGGCTGCAGCGCGGTGGTTAACATTTTCCCTAGCGGTGTACATTTGTTGTCTCCAGTCATGTTTTTTATTTCACGGACATCGCAAATACAACGTTTTCACTATTTTCATTTTACAGATTGGTGCAATATGGTGATTAAATTATACAAGTGCGAAATCAGCGCGATTAGTCCGTCCAATTACACTATTTATGCGATTAATGCACATTTGTTTAATTCTTGAATAACCTCTAAGTCGGCATATTTGTATGTTTGAACAACTTTTGCAACGCAACGTACTGTGCGACTTGGCGTGTATTTTCTGTATGTCTGATTTTCGTTTATTGAGATAGGTTGCAGCGCGGTGGTTAACATTTTCCCTAGCGGTGTACATTTGTTGTCTCCAAACATGTTTTTTTTATTTCACGGACATCGAAAATACAACGTTTTCACTATTCTCATTTTATTGATTGGTGCAATATGGCGATTAAAATTATACATCCGCGAAATCAGCGCGATTAGTCCGTCCAATTACACAATTTATGCGATTCATGCACATTTGTTTAATTCTTGAATAACCTCTATGTCGGCATACATTGTATTTGTATTGTTGAACAACTTTAGCAAAGCAACGTACTGTGCGACTTGGCGTGTATTTTCTGTATGTCTGATTTTCGTTTATTGAGACAGGTTGCAGCGCGGTGGTTAACATTTTCCCTAGCGGTGTACATTTGTTGTCTCCAGTCATGTTTTTTTTATTTCACGGACATCGAAAATACAACGTTTTCACTATTCTCATTTTATTGATTGGTGCAATATGGCGATTAAAATTATACACGCGCGAAATCAGCGCGATTAATCCGTCCAATTACACAATTTATGCGATTCATGCACATTTGTTTAATTCTTCAATAACCTCTAAGTCGGCATACATTGTATTTGTATTGTTGAACAACTCTCGCAAAGCAACGTACTGTGCGACTTGGCGGCCATTTGCGAATTTGACATGTTTCTCTATTGCTGATCAGTCATGCGCGGAATGTTTGACAAATACACACTAATCTAATCAGACACGTCACGGTGATTAATCACCGATTAGCACATGCCATTGTGGTGTTAACGACACGAGTTAATTAACTAACCAACGTGTCATCTCAGTCACTCTGCGTGTCAAACACGCATTTACAACTACTCGAGTTCCTATAAAATGGCTGCAGTGCTAATCAGAAATCACATTTGTCTTGTAATAGCTTACTATTCAAGATGCCTTCTAGAATTCAATCTCTTGACAAGCGCTTCACTCTGAGCGAATCAGAGCGGCGTTTTCGAAAAGCCTGCGATCAGATAGTCATGCTCAACAATCGACTCGGCGATGTGCAGACACGTTATAAAGCGGCCAAACGCTCCAACAACCGCTCATTTCGCTACAACCTGCCCTTGAAACTGGCCGTCATAGAAGGTGCCAGGAACATGTACTATGAGTATGCCTACGCCAAGGCTGACAAGGTCGCCGATCTGCGCCGTGAGTTATTCGACGAGTCTGTAGAGATAGTGTCGGGCTCCGATTCGGAGTATACATCGGACTCTGAGTGAGTCTACATGGATGTAAATCGTACGTCGTTTTCCACAAACGGCCCTTTTCAGAGCCAACCAAATTTTCTCCAAAGATATATTTCTTGTAAGAGTTGTCAAACACACACACGCCACACCTCGTTCACCTTCTGGTTACAATCACAGAGAGAGCGCGCATGTGCGCAGGCGCGTGCGGAACAATGCGCGTCTGTTCCATATTAGCATTAGTACAATTATTAACGTAATTTCGCGACTGGGGTCTTGTGACACAAATCTAATGTATACCCACAACATTCAACCACGCGCATTATGTGTGGGAACTGGCGCGACAATATTGATTATAAGTACATGTAATATCAATAATATCCCAAAATATTTCGTAAGACACGAATTCAGCCCAAAACTGTCAGTGCGCATGTCTGATTTTCGTGTATTGAGATAGGTTGCAGCGCGGTGGTTAACATTTTCCCTAGCGGTGTACATTTGTTGTCTCCAGTCATGTTTTTTATTTCACGGACATCGCAAATACAACGTTTTCACTATTTTCATTTTATTGATTGGTGCAATATGGTGATTAAATTATACAAGTGCGAAATCAGCGCGATTAGTCCGTCCAATTACACTATTTATGCGATTAATGCACATTTGTTTAATTCTTGAATAACCTCTAAGTCGGCATATTTGTATGTTTGAACAACTTTCGCAAAGCAACGTACTGTGCGACTTGGCGTGTATTTTCAGTATGTCTGATTTTCGTTTATTTAGATAGGTTGCAGCGCGGTGGTTAACATTTTCCCTAGCGGTGTACATTTGTTGTTTCCAGTCATGTTTTTTATTTCACGGACATCGCAAATACAACGTTTTCACTATTTTCATTTTATTGATTGGTGCAATATGTTGATTAAATTATACAAGTGCGAAATCAGCGCGATTAATCCGTCCAATTACACAATTTATGCTCTTCATGCACATTTGTTTAATTCTTGAATAACCTCTAAGTCGGCATACATTGTATTTGTATTGTTGAACAACTCTCGCAAAGCAACGTACTGTGCGACTTGGCGGCCATTTGCGAATTTGACATGTTTCTCTATTGCTGATCAGTCATGCGCGGAATGTTTGACAAATACGGACTAATCTAATCAGACACGTCACGGTGATTAATCACCGATTAGCAAGTTAATTAACTAACCAACGTGTCATCTCAGTCACTCTGCGTGTCAAACACGTATTTGCAACTACTCGAGTTCCTATAAAATGGCTGCAGTGCTAATCAGAAATCACATTTGTCTTGTAATAGCTTACTATTCAAGATGCCTTCTAGAATTCAATCTCTTGACAAGCGCTTCACTCTGAGCGAATCAGAGCGGCGTTTTCGAAAAGCCTGCGATCAGATAGTCATGCTCAACAATCGACTCGGCGATGTGCAGAAACGTTATAAAGCGGCCAAACGCTCCAACAACCGCTCATTTCGCTACAACCTGCGCTTGAAACTGGCCGTCATAGAAGGTGCCAGGAACATGTACTATGAGTATGCCTACGCCAAGGCTGACAAGGTCGCCGATCTGCGCCGTGAGTTATTCGACGAGTCTGTAGAGATAGTGTCGGGCTCCGATTCGGAGTATACATCGGACTCTGAGTGAGTCTACATGGATGTAAATCGTACGACGTTTTCCACAAACGGCCCTTTTCAGAGCCAACCAAATTTTCTCCAAAGATATATTTCTTGTAAGAGTTGTCAAACACACACACGCCACACCTCGTTCACCTTCTGGTTACAAACTCAGAGAGAGCGCGCATGTGCGCAGGCGCGCGCGGAACAATGCGCGTCTGTTCCATATTAGCATTAGTACAATTATTAACGTAATTTCGCGACTGGGGTCTTGTGACACAAATCTAATGTATACCCACAACATTCAACCACGCGCATTATGTGTGGGAACAGGCGCGACAATATTGATTATAAGTACATGTAATATCAATAATATCCCAAAATATTTCGTAAGACACGAATTCAGCCCAAAACTGTCAGTGCGCATGTCTGATTTTCGTGTATTGAGATAGGTTGCAGCGCGGTGGTTAACATTTTCCCTAGCGGTGTACATTTGTTGTCTCCAGTCATGTTTTTTATTTCACGGACATCGCAAATACAACGTTTTCACTATTTTCATTTTATTGATTGGTGCAATATGGTGATTAAATTATACAAGTGCGAAATCAGCGCGATTAATCCGTCCAATAACACAATTTATGCGATGCATGCACATTTGTTTAATTCTTCAATAACCTCTGAGTCGGCATACATTGTATTTGTATTGTTGAACAACTCTCGCAAAGCAACGTACTGTGCGACTTGGCGGCCATTTGCGAATTTGACATGTTTCTCTATTGCTGATCAGTCATGCGCGGAATGTTTGACAAATACACACTAATCTAATCAGACACGTCACGGTGATTAATCACCGATTAGCACATGCCATTGTGGTGTTAACGACACGAGTTAATTAACTAACCAACGTGTCATCTCAGTCACTCTGCGTGTCAAACACGTATTTACAACTACTCGAGTTCCTATAAAATGGATGCAGTGCTAATCAGAAATCACATTTGTCTTGTAATAGCTTACTATTCAAGATGCCTTCTAGAATTCAATCTCTTGACAAGCGCTTCACTCTGAGCGAATCAGAGCGGCGTTTTCGAAAAGCCTGCGATCAGATAGTCATGCTCAACAATCGACTCGGCGATGTGCAGAAACGTTATAAAGCGGCCAAACGCTCCAACAACCGCTCATTTCGCTACAACCTGCGCTTGAAACTGGCCGTCATAGAAGGTGCCAGGAACATGTACTATGAGTATGCCTACGCCAAGGCTGACAAGGTCGCCGATCTGCGCCGTGAGTTATTCGACGAGTCTGTAGAGATAGTGTCGGGCTCCGATTCGGAGTATACATCGGACTCTGAGTGAGTCTACATGGATGTAAATCGTACGTCGTTTTCCACAAACGGCCCTTTTCAGAGCCAACCAAATTTTCTCCAAAGATATATTTCTTGTAAGAGTTGTCAAACACACACACGCCACACCTCGTTCACCTTCTGGTTACAACACAGAGAGAGCGCATGTGCGCAGGCGCGCGCGGAACAATGCGCGTCTGTTCCATATTAGCATTAGTACAATTATTAACGTAATTTCGCGACTGGGGTCTTGTGACACAAATCTAATGTATACCCACAACATTCAACCACGCGCATTATGTGTGGGAACAGGCGCGACAATATTGATTATAAGTACATGTAATATCAATAATATCCCAAAATATTTCGTAAGACACGAATTCAGCCCAAAACTGTCAGTGCGCATGTCTGATTTTCGTGTATTGAGATAGGTTGCAGCGCGGTGGTTAACATTTTCCCTAGCGGTGTACATTTGTTGTCTCCAGTCATGTTTTTTATTTCACGGACATCGCAAATACAACGTTTTCACTATTTTCATTTTATTGATTGGTGCAATATGGTGATTAAATTATACAAGTGCGAAATCAGCGCGATTAATCCGTCCAATAACACAATTTATGCGATTCATGCACATTTGTTTAATTCTTCAATAACCTCTGAGTCGGCATACATTGTATTTGTATTGTTGAACAACTCTCGCAAAGCAACGTACTGTGCGACTTGGCGGCCATTTGCGAATTTGACATGTTTCTCTATTGCTGATCAGTCATGCGCGGAATGTTTGACAAATACACACTAATCTAATCAGACACGTCACGGTGATTAATCACCGATTAGCACATGCCATTGTGGTGTTAACGACACGAGTTAATTAACTAACCAACGTGTCATCTCAGTCACTCTGCGTGTCAAACACGTATTTACAACTACTCGAGTTCCTATAAAATGGATGCAGTGCTAATCAGAAATCACATTTGTCTTGTAATAGCTTACTATTCAAGATGCCTTCTAGAATTCAATCTCTTGACAAGCGCTTCACTCTGAGCGAATCAGAGCGGCGTTTTCGAAAAGCCTGCGATCAGATAGTCATGCTCAACAATCGACTCGGCGATGTGCAGAAACGTTATAAAGCGGCCAAACGCTCCAACAACCGCTCATTTCGCTACAACCTGCGCTTGAAACTGGCCGTCATAGAAGGTGCCAGGAACATGTACTATGAGTATGCCTACGCCAAGGCTGACAAGGTCGCCGATCTGCGCCGTGAGTTATTCGACGATTCTGTAGAGATAGTGTCGGGCTCCGATTCGGAGTATACATCGGACTCTGAGTGAGTCTACATGGATGTAAATCGTACGTCGTTTTCCACAAACGGCCCTTTTCAGAGCCAACCAAATTTTCTCCAAAGATATATTTCTTGTAAGAGTTGTCAAACACACACACGCCACACCTCGTTCACCTTCTGGTTACAATCACAGAGAGAGCGCATGTGCGCAGGCGCGCGCGGAACAATGCGCGTCTGTTCCATATTAGCATTAGTACAATTATTAACGTAATTTCGCGACTGGGGTCTTGTGACACAAATCTAATGTATACCCACAACATTCAACCACGCGCATTATGTGTGGGAACAGGCGCGACAATATTGATTATAAGTACATGTAATATCAATAATATCCCAAAATATTTCGTAAGACACGAATTCAGCCCAAAACTGTCAGTGCGCATGTCTGATTTTCGTGTATTGAGATAGGTTGCAGCGCGGTGGTTAACATTTTCCCTAGCGGTGTACATTTGTTGTCTCCAGTCATGTTTTTTATTTCACGGACATCGCAAATACAACGTTTTCACTATTTTCATTTTATTGATTGGTGCAATATGGTGATTAAATTATACAAGTGCGAAATCAGCGCGATTAATCCGTCCAATAACACAATTTATGCGATTCATGCACATTTGTTTAATTCTTCAATAACCTCTGAGTCGGCATACATTGTATTTGTATTGTTGAACAACTCTCGCAAAGCAACGTACTGTGCGACTTGGCGGCCATTTGCGAATTTGACATGTTTCTCTATTGCTGATCAGTCATGCGCGGAATGTTTGACAAATACACACTAATCTAATCAGACACGTCACGGTGATTAATCACCGATTAGCACATGCCATTGTGGTGTTAACGACACGAGTTAATTAACTAACCAACGTGTCATCTCAGTCACTCTGCGTGTCAAACACGTATTTACAACTACTCGAGTTCCTATAAAATGGATGCAGTGCTAATCAGAAATCACATTTGTCTTGTAATAGCTTACTATTCAAGATGCCTTCTAGAATTCAATCTCTTGACAAGCGCTTCACTCTGAGCGAATCAGAGCGGCGTTTTCGAAAAGCCTGCGATCAGATAGTCATGCTCAATAATCAACTCGGCGATGTGCAGAAACGTTATAAAGCGGCCAAACGCTCCAACAACCGCTCATTTCGCTACAACCTGCGCTTGAAACTGGCCGTCATAGAAGGTGCCAGGAACATGTACTATGAGTATGCCTACGCCAAGGCTGACAAGGTCGCCGATCTGCGCCGTGAGTTATTCGACGAGTCTGTAGAGATAGTTTGGGGCTCCGATTCGGAGTATACATCGGACTCTGAGTGAGTCTACATGGATGTAAATCGTACGTCGTTTTCCACAAACGGCCCTTTTCAGAGCCAACCAAATTTTCTCAAAAGATATATTTCTTGTAAGAGTTGTCAAACACACACACGCCACACCTCGTTCACCTTCTGGTTACAATCACAGAGAGAGCGCGCATGTGCGCAGGCGCGCGCGGAACAATGCGCGTCTGTTCCATATTAGCATTAGTACAATTATTAACGTAATTTCGCGACTGGGGTCTTGTGACACAAATCTAATGTATACCCACAACATTCAACCACGCGCATTATGTGTGGGAACAGGCGCGACAATATTGATTATAAGTACATGTAATATCAATAATATCCCAAAATATTTCGTAAGACACGAATTCAGCCCAAAACTGTCAGTGCGCATGTCTGATTTTCGTGTATTGAGATAGGTTGCAGCGCGGTGGTTAACATTTTCCCTAGCGGTGTACATTTGTTGTCTCCAGTCATGTTTTTTATTTCACGGACATCGCAAATACAACGTTTTCACTATTTTCATTTTATTGATTGGTGCAATATGGTGATTAAATTATACAAGTGCGAAATCAGCGCGATTAGTCCGTCCAATTACACTATTTATGCGATTAATGCACATTTGTTTAATTCTTGAATAACCTCTAAGTCGGCATATTTGTATGTTTGAACAACTTTCGCAAAGCAACGTACTGTGCGACTTGGCGTGTATTTTCAGTATGTCTGATTTTCGTTTAATTAGATAGGTTGCAGCGCGGTGGTTAACATTTTCCCTAGCGGTGTACATTTGTTGTTTCCAGTCATGTTTTTTATTTCACGGACATCGCAAATACAACGTTTTCACTATTTTCATTTTATTGATTGGTGCAATATGTTGATTAAATTATACAAGTGCGAAATCAGCGCGATTAATCCGTCCAATTACACAATTTATGCGCTTCATGCACATTTGTTTAATTCTTGAATAACCTCTAAGTCGGCATACATTGTATTTGTATTGTTGAACAACTCTCGCAAAGCAACGTACTGTGCGACTTGGCGGCCATTTGCGAATTTGACATGTTTCTCTATTGCTGATCAGTCATGCGCGGAATGTTTGACAAATACACACTAATCTAATCAGACACGTCACGGTGATTAATCACCGATTAGCAAGTTAATTAACTAACCAACGTGTCATCTCAGTCACTCTGCGTGTCAAACACGTATTTGCAACTACTCGAGTTCCTATAAAATGGCTGCAGTGCTAATCAGAAATCACATTTGTCTTGTAATAGCTTACTATTCAAGATGCCTTCTAGAATTCAATCTCTTGACAAGCGCTTCACTCTGAGCGAATCAGAGCGGCGTTTTCGAAAAGCCTGCGATCAGATAGTCATGCTCAACAATCGACTCGGCGATGTGCAGAAACGTTATAAAGCGGCCAAACGCTCCAACAACCGCTCATTTCGCTACAACCTGCGCTTGAAACTGGCCGTCATAGAAGGTGCCAGGAACATGTACTATGAGTATGCCTACGCCAAGGCTGACAAGGTCGCCGATCTGCGCCGTGAGTTATTCGACGAGTCTGTAGAGATAGTGTCGGGCTCCGATTCGGAGTATACATCGGACTCTGAGTGAGTCTACATGGATGTAAATCGTACGACGTTTTCCACAAACGGCCCTTTTCAGAGCCAACCAAATTTTCTCCAAAGATATATTTCTTGTAAGAGTTGTCAAACACACACACGCCACACCTCGTTCACCTTCTGGTTACAAACTCAGAGAGAGCGCGCATGTGCGCAGGCGCGCGCGGAACAATGCGCGTCTGTTCCATATTAGCATTAGTACAATTATTAACGTAATTTCGCGACTGGGGTCTTGTGACACAAATCTAATGTATACCCACAACATTCAACCACGCGCATTATGTGTGGGAACAGGCGCGACAATATTGATTATAAGTACATGTAATATCAATAATATCCCAAAATATTTCGTAAGACACGAATTCAGCCCAAAACTGTCAGTGCGCATGTCTGATTTTCGTGTATTGAGATAGGTTGCAGCGCGGTGGTTAACATTTTCCCTAGCGGTGTACATTTGTTGTCTCCAGTCATGTTTTTTATTTCACGGACATCGCAAATACAATGTTTTCACTATTTTCATTTTATTGATTGGTGCAATATGGTGATTAAATTATACAAGTGCGAAATCAGCGCGATTAATCCGTCCAATAACACAATTTATGCGATTCATGCACATTTGTTTAATTCTTCAATAACCTCTAAGTCGGCATACATTGTATTTGTATTGTTGAACAACTCTCGCAAAGCAACGTACTGTGCGACTTGGCGGCCATTTGCGAATTTGACATGTTTCTCTATTGCTGATCAGTCATGCGCGGAATGTTTGACAAATACACACTAATCTAATCAGACACGTCACGGTGATTAATCACCGATTAGCACATGCCATTGTGGTGTTAACGACACGAGTTAATTAACTAACCAACGTGTCATCTCAGTCACTCTGCGTGTCAAACACGTATTTACAACTACTCGAGTTCCTATAAAATGGCTGCAGTGCTAATCAGAAATCACATTTGTCTTGTAATAGCTTACTATTCAAGATGCCTTCTAGAGTTCAATCTCTTGACAAGCGCTTCACTCTGAGCGAATCAGAGCGGCGTTTTCGAAAAGCCTGCGATCAGATAGTCATGCTCAACAATCGACTCGGCGATGTGCAGAAACGTTATAAAGCGGCCAAACGCTCCAACAACCGCTCATTTCGCTACAACCTGCGCTTGAAACTGGCCGTCATAGAAGGTGCCAGGAACATGTACTATGAGTATGCCTACGCCAAGGCTGACAAGGTCGCCGATCTGCGCCGTGAGTTATTCGACGAGTCTGTAGAGATAGTGTCGGGCTCCGATTCGGAGTATACATCGGACTCTGAGTGAGTCTACATGGATGTAAATCGTACGTCGTTTTCCACAAACGGCCCTTTTCAGAGCCAACCAAATTTTCTCAAAAGATATATTTCTTGTAAGAGTTGTCAAACACACACACGCCACACCTCGTTCACCTTCTGGTTACAATCACAGAGAGAGCGCGCATGTGCGCAGGCGCGCGCGGAACAATGCGCGTCTGTTCCATATTAGCATTAGTACAATTATTAACGTAATTTCGCGACTGGGGTCTTGTGACACAAATCTAATGTATACCCACAACATTCAACCACGCGCATTATGTGTGGGAACAGGCGCGACAATATTGATTATAAGTACATGTAATATCAATAATATCCCAAAATATTTCGTAAGACACGAATTCAGCCCAAAACTGTCAGTGCGCATGTCTGATTTTCGTGTATTGAGATAGGTTGCAGCGCGGTGGTTAACATTTTCCCTAGCGGTGTACATTTGTTGTCTCCAGTCATGTTTTTTATTTCACGGACATCGCAAATACAACGTTTTCACTATTTTCATTTTATTGATTGGTGCAATATGGTGATTAAATTACACAAGTGCGAAATCAGCGCGATTAATCCGTCCAATAACACAATTTATGCGATTCATGCACATTTGTTTAATTCTTCAATAACCTCTAAGTCGGCATACATTGTATTTGTATTGTTGAACAACTCTCGCAAAGCAACGTACTGTGCGACTTGGCGGCCATTTGCGAATTTGACATGTTTCTCTATTGCTGATCAGTCATGCGCGGAATGTTTGACAAATACACACTAATCTAATCAGACACGTCACGGTGATTAATCACCGATTAGCACATGCCATTGTGGTGTTAACGACACGAGTTAATTAACTAACCAACGTGTCATCTCAGTCACTCTGCGTGTCAAACACGTATTTACAACTACTCGAGTTCCTATAAAATGGCTGCAGTGCTAATCAGAAATCACATTTGTCTTGTAATAGCTTACTATTCAAGATGCCTTCTAGAGTTCAATCTCTTGACAAGCGCTTCACTCTGAGCGAATCAGAGCGGCGTTTTCGAAAAGCCTGCGATCAGATAGTCATGCTCAACAATCGACTCGGCGATGTGCAGAAACGTTATAAAGCGGCCAAACGCTCCAACAACCGCTCATTTCGCTACAACCTGCGCTTGAAACTGGCCGTCATAGAAGGTGCCAGGAACATGTACTATGAGTATGCCTACGCCAAGGCTGACAAGGTCGCCGATCTGCGCCGTGAGTTATTCGACGAGTCTGTAGAGATAGTGTCGGGCTCCGATTCGGAGTATACATCGGACTCTGAGTGAGTCTACATGGATGTAAATCGTACGTCGTTTTCCACAAACGGCCCTTTTCAGAGCCAACCAAATTTTCACCAAAGATATATTTCTTGTAAGAGTTGTCAAACACACACACGCCACACCTCGTTCACCTTCTGGTTACAAACTCAGAGAGAGCGCGCATGTGCGCAGGCGCACGCGGAACAATGCGCGTCTGTTCCATATTAGCATTAGTACAATTATTAACGTAATTTCGCGACTGGGGTCTTGTGACACAAATCTAATGTATACCCACAACATTCAACCACGCGCATTATGTGTGGGAACAGGCGCGACAATATTGATTATAAGTACATGTAATATCAATAATATCCCAAAATATTTCGTAAGACACGAATTCAGCCCAAAACTGTCAGTGCGCATGTCTGATTTTCGTGTATTGAGATAGGTTGCAGCGCGGTGGTTAACATTTTCCCTAGCGGTGTACATTTGTTGTCTCCAGTCATGTTTTTTATTTCACGGGCATCGCAAATACAACGTTTTCACTATTTTCATTTTATTGATTGGTGCAATATGGTGATTAAATTATACAAGTGCGAAATCAGCGCGATTAGTCCGTCCTATTACACTATTTATGCGATTCACGCACATTTGTTTAATTCTCGAATAACCTCTAAGTCGGCATATTTGTATGTTTGAACAACTTTCGCAAAGCAACGTACTGTGCGACTTGGCTTGTATTTTCTGTATGTCTGATTTTCGTTTATTGAGATAGGTTGCAGCGCGGTGGTTAACATTTTCCCTAGCGGTGTACATTTGTTGTCTCCAGTCATGTTTTTTTATTTCACGGACATCGAAAATACAACGTTTTCACTATTCTCATGTTATTGATTGGTGCAATATGGCGATTAAAATTATACATGCGCGAAATCAGCGCGATTAATCCGTCAAATTACACAATTGATGCGATTCATGCACATTTGTTTAATTCTTGAATAACCTCTAAGTCGGCATACATTGTATTTGTATTGTTGAACAACTCTCGCAAAGCAACGTACTGTGCGACTTGGCGGCCATTTGCGAATTTGACATGTTTCTCTATTGCTGATCAGTCATGCGCGGAATGTTTGACAAATACACACTAATCTAATCAGACACGTCACGGTGATTAATCACCGATTAGCACATGCCATTGTGGTGTTAACGACACGAGTTAATTAACTAACCAACGTGTCATCTCAGTCACTCTGCGTGTCAAACACGCATTTACAACTACTCGAGTTCCTATAAAATGGCTGCAGTGCTAATCAGACATCACATTTGTCTTGTAATAGCTTACTATTCAAGATGCCTTCTAGAATCAATCTCTTGACAAGCGCTTCACTCTGAGCGAATCAGAGCGGCGTTTTCGAAAAGCCTGCGATCAGATAGTCATGCTCAACAATCGACTCGGCGATGTGCAGAAACGTTATAAAGCGGCCAAACGCTCCAACAACCGCTCATTTCGCTACAACCTGCGCTTGAAACTGGCCGTCATAGAAGGTGCCAGGAACATGTACTATGAGTATGCATACGCCAAGGCTGACAAGGTCGCCGATCTGCGCCGTGAGTTATTCGACGAGTCTGTAGAGATAGTGTCGGGCTCCGATTCGGAGTATACATCGGACTCTGAGTGAGTCTACATGGATGTAAATCGTACGTCGTTTTCCACAAACGGCCCTTTTCAGAGCCAACCAAATTTTCTCCAAAGATATATTTCTTGTAAGAGTTGTCAAACACACACACGCCACACCTCGTTCACCTTCTGGTTACAAACTCAGAGAGAGCGTGCATGTGCGCGCGCGCGCGCGGTACAATGCGCGTCTGTTCCATATTAGCATTAGTACAATTATTAACGTAATTTCGCGACTGGGGTCTTGTGACACAAATCTAATGTATACCCACAACATTCAACCACGCGCATTATGTGTGGGAACAGGCGCGACAATATTGATTATAAGTACATGTTATATCAATAATATCCCAAAATATTTCGTAAGACACGAATTCAGCCCAAAACTGTCAGTGCGCATGTCTGATTTTCGTGTATTGAGATAGGTTGCAGCGCGGTGGTTAACATTTTCCCTAGCGGTGTACATTTGTTGTCTCCAGTCATGTTTTTTATTTCACGGACATCGCAAATACAATGTTTTCACTATTTTCATTTTATTGATTGGTGCAATATGGTGATTAAATTATACAAGTGCGAAATCAGCGCGATTAGTCCGTCCAATTACACTATTTATGCGATTCATGCACATTTGTTTAATTCTTGAATAACCTCTAAGTCGGCATATTTGTATGTTTGAACAACTTTCGCAAAGCAACGTACTGTGCGACTTGGCTTGTATTTTCTGTATGTCTGATTTTCGTTTATTGAGATAGGTTGCAGCGCGGTGGTTAACATTTTCCCTAGCGGTGTACATTTGTTGTCTCCAGTCATGTTTTTTTATTTCACGGACATCGAAAATACAACGTTTTCACTATTTTCATTTTATTGATTGGTGCAATATGGTGATTAAATTATACAAGTGCGAAATCAGCGCGATTAATCCGTCCAATTACACAATTTATGCGATTCATGCACATTTGTTTAATTCTTCAATAACCTCTAAGTCGGCATACATTGTATTTGTATTGTTGAACAACTCTCGCAAAGCAACGTACTGTGCGACTTGGCGGCCATTTGCGAATTTGACATGTTTCTCTATTGCTGATCAGTCATGCGCGGAATGTTTGACAAATACACATTAATCTAATCAGACACGTCACGGTGATTAATCACCGATTAGCACATGCCATTGTGGTGTTAACGACACGAGTTAATTAACTAACCAACGTGTCATCTCAGTCACCCTGCGTGTCAAACACGTATTTACAACTACTCGAGTTCCTATAAAATGGCTGCAGTGCTAATCAGAAATCACATTTGTCTTGTAATAGCTTACTATTCAAGATGCCTTCTAGAATTCAATCTCTTGACAAGCGCTTCACTCTGAGCGAATCAGAGCGGCGTTTTCGAAAAGCCTGCGATCAGATAGTCATGCTCAACAATCGACTCGGCGATGTGCAGAAACGTTATAAAGCGACCAAACGCTCCAACAACCGCTCATTTCGCTACAACCTGCGCTTGAAACTGGCCGTCATAGAAGGTGCCAGGAACATGTACTATGAGTATGCATACGCCAAGGCTGACAAGGTCGCCGATCTGCGCCGTGAGTTATTCGACGAGTCTGTAGAGATAGTGTCGGGCTCCGATTCGGAGTATACATCGGACTCTGAGTGAGTCTACATGGATGTAAATCGTACGTCGTTTTCCACAAACGGCCCTTTTCAGAGCCAACCAAATTTTCTCCAAAGATATATTTCTTGTAAGAGTTGTCAAACACACACACGCCACACCTCGTTCACCTTCTGGTTACAAACTCAGAGAGAGCGCGCATGTGCGCAGGCGCACGCGGAACAATGTGCGTCTGTTCCATATTAGCATTAGTACAATTATTAACGTAATTTCGCGACTGGGGTCTTGTGACACAAATCTAATGTATACCCACAACATTCAACCACGCGCATTATGTGTGGGAACAGGCGCGACAATATTGATTATAAGTACATGTAATATCAATAATATCCCAAAATATTTCGTAAGACACGAATTCAGCCCAAAACTGTCAATGCGCATGTCTGATTTTCGTGTATTGAGATAGGTTGCAGCGCGGTGGTTAACATTTTCCCTAGCGGTGTACATTTGTTGTCTCCAGTCATGTTTTTTATTTCACGGACATCGCAAATACAACGTTTTCACTATTTTCATTTTATTGATTGGTGCAATATGGTGATTAAATTATACAAGTGCGAAATCAGCGCGATTAGTCCGTCCAATTACACTATTTATGCGATTAATGCACATTTGTATAATTCTTGAATAACCTCTAAGTCGGCATATTTGTATGTTTGAACAACTTTCGCAAAGCAACGTACTGTGCGACTTGGCGTGTATTTTCAGTATGTCTGATTTTCGTTTATTTAGATAGGTTGCTGCGCGGTGGTTAACATTTTCCCTAGCGGTGTACATTTGTTGTCTCCAGTCATGTTTTTTATTTCACGGGCATCGCAAATACAACGTTTTCACTATTTTCATTTTATTGATTGGTGCAATATGGTGATTAAATTATACAAGTGCGAAATCAGCGCGATTAATCCGTCCAATTACACAATTTATGCGATTAATGCACATTTGTTTAATTCTTGAATAACCTCTAAGTCGGCATACATTGTATTTGTATTGTTGAACAACTCTCGCAAAGCAACGTACTGTGCGACTTGGCGGCCATTTGCGAATTTGACATGTTTCTCTATTGCTGATCAGTCATGCGCGGAATGTTTGACAAATACACACTAATCTAATCAGACACGTCACGGTGATTAATCACCGATTAGCACATGCCATTGTGGTGTTAACGACACGAGTTAATTAACTAACCAACGTGTCATCTCAGTCACTCTGCGTGTCAAACACGTATTTACAACTACTCGAGTTCCTATAAAATGGCTGCAGTGCTAATCAGAAATCACATTTGTCTTGTAATAGCTTACTATTCAAGATGCCTTCTAGAATTCAATCTCTTGACAAGCGCTTCACTCTGAGCGAATCAGAGCGGCGTTTTCGAAAAGCCTGCGATCAGATAGTCATGCTCAACAATCGACTCGGCGATGTGCAGAAACGTTATAAAGCGGCCAAACGCTCCAACAACCGCTCATTTCGCTACAACCTGCGCTTGAAACTTGCCGTCATAGAAGGTGCCAGGAACATGTTCTATGAGTATGCCTACGCAAAGGCTGACAAGGTCGCCGATCTGCGCCGTGAGTTATTCGACGAGTCTGTAGAGATAGTGTCGGGCTCCGATTCGGAGTATACATCGGACTCTGAGTGAGTCTACATGGATGTAAATCGTACGTCGTTTTCCACAAACGGCCCTTTTCAGAGCCAACCAAATTTTCTCCAAAGATATATTTCTTGTAAGAGTTGTCAAACACACACACGCCACACCTCGTTCACCTTCTGGTTACAAACTCTGAGAGAGCGCGCATGTGCGCGCGCGCGCGCGGTACAATGCGCGTCTGTTCCATATTAGCATTAGTACAATTATTAACGTAATTTCGCGACTGGGGTCATGTGACACAAATCTAATGTATACCCACAACATTCAACCACGCGCATTATGTGTGGGAACAGGCGCGACAATATTGATTATAAGTACATGTAATATCAATAATATCCCAAAATATTTCGTAAGACACGAATTCAGCCCAAAACTGTCAGTGCGCATGTCTGATTTTCGTGTATTGAGATAGGTTGCAGCGCGGTGGTTAACATTTTCCCTAGCGGTGTACATTTGTTGTCTCCAGTCATGTTTTTTATTTCACGGACATCGCAAATACAACGTTTTCACTATTTTCATTTTATTGATTGGTGCAATATGGTGATTAAATTATACAAGTGCGAAATCAGCGCGATTAGTCCGTCCAATTACACTATTTATGCGATTAATGCACATTTGTTTAATTCTTGAATAACCTCTAAGTCGGCATATTTGTATGTTTGAACAAATTTCGCAAAGCAACGTACTGTGCGACTTGGCGTGTATTTTCTGTATGTCTGATTTTCGTTTATTGAGATGGGTTGCAGCGCGGTGGTTAACATTTTCCCTAGCGGTGTACATTTGTTGTCTCCAGTCATGTTTTTTTATTTCACGGACATCGAAAATACAACGTTTTCACTATTCTCATTTTATTGATTGGTGCAGTATGGCGATTAATACATGCGCGAAATCAGCGCGATTAATCCGTCCAATTACACTATTTATGCGATTCATGCACATTTGTTTAATTCTTGAAAAACCTCTAAGTCGGCATACATTGTATTTGTATTGTTGAACAACTCTCGAAAAGCAACGTACTGTGCGACTTGGCGGCCATTTGCGAATTTGACATGTTTCTCTATTGCTGATCAGTCATGCGCGGAATGTTTGACAAATACACACTAATCTAATCAGACACGTCACGGTGATTAATCACCGATTAGCACATGCCATTGTGGTGTTAACGACACGAGTTAATTAACTAACCAACGTGTCATCTCAGTCACTCTGCGTGTCAAACACGTATTTACAACTACTCGAGTTCCTATAAAATGGCTGCAGTGCTAATCAGAAATCACATTTGTCTTGTAATAGCTTACTATTCAAGATGCCTCTAGAATTCAATCTCTTGACAAGCGCTTCACTCTGAGCGAATCAGAGCGGCGTTTTCGAAAAGCCTGCGATCAGATAGTCATGCTCAACAATCGACTCGGCGATGTGCAGAAACGTTATAAAGCGGCCAAACGCTCCAACAACCGCTCATTTCGCTACAACCTGCGCTTGAAACTGGCCGTCATAGAAGGTGCCAGGAACATGTACTATGAGTATGCATACGCCAAGGCTGACAAGGTCGCCGATCTGCGCCGTGAGTTATTCGACGAGTCTGTAGAGATAGTGTCGGGCTCCGATTCGGAGTATACATCGGACTCTGAGTGAGTCTACATGGATGTAAATCGTACGTCGTTTTCCACAAACGGCCCTTTTCAGAGCCAACCAAATTTTCTCCAAAGATATATTTCTTGTAAGAGTTGTCAAACACACACACGCCACACCTCGTTCACCTTCTGGTTACAAACTCTGAGAGAGCGTGCATGTGCGCGCGCGCGCGCGGTACAATGCGCGTCTGTTCCATATTAGCATTAGTACAATTATTAACGTAATTTCGCGACTGGGGTCTTGTGACACAAATCTAATGTATACCCACAACATTCAACCACGCGCATTATGTGTGGGAACAGGCGCGACAATATTGATTATAAGTACATGTAATATCAATAATATCCCAAAATATTTCGTAAGACACGAATTCAGCCCAAAACTGTCAGTGCGCATGTCTGATTTTCGTGTATTGAGATAGGTTGCAGCACGGTGGTTAACATTTTCCCTAGCGGTGTACATTTGTTGTCTCCAGTCATGTTTTTTATTTCACGGACATCGCAAATACAACGTTTTCACTATTTTCATTTTATTGATTGGTGCAATATGGTGATTAAATTATACAAGTGCGAAATCAGCGCGATTAGTCCGTCCAATTACACTATTTATGCGATTAATGCACATTTGTTTAATTCTTGAATAACCTCTAAGTCGGCATATTTGTATGTTTGAACAAATTTCGCAAAGCAACGTACTGTGCGACTTGGCGTGTATTTTCTGTATGTCTGATTTTCGTTTATTGAGATAGGTTGCAGCGCGGTGGTTAACATTTTCCCTAGCGGTGTACATTTGTTGTCTCCAGTCATGTTTTTTTATTTCACGGACATCGAAAATACAACGTTTTCACTATTCTCATTTTATTGATTGGTGCAGTATGGCGATTAATACATGCGCGAAATCAGCGCGATTAATCCGTCCAATTACACTATTTATGCGATTCATGCACATTTGTTTAATTCTTGAATAACCTCTAAGTCGGCATACATTGTATTTGTATTGTTGAACAACTCTCGCAAAGCAACGTACTGTGCGACTTGGCGGCCATTTGCGAATTTGACATGTTTCTCTATTGCTGATCAGTCATGCGCGGAATGTTTGACAAATACACACTAATCTAATCAGACACGTCACGGTGATTAATCACCGATTAGCACATGCCATTGTGGTGTTAACGACACGAGTTAATTAACTAACCAACGTGTCATCTCAGTCACTCTGCGTGTCAAACACGTATTTACAACTACTCGAGTTCCTATAAAATGGCTGCAGTGCTAATCAGAACTCACATTTGTCTTGTAATAGCTTACTATTCAAGATGCCTTCTAGAATTCAATCTCTTGACAAGCGCTTCACTCTGAGCGAATCAGAGCGGCGTTTTCGAAAAGCCTGCGATCAGATAGTCATGCTCAACAATCGACTCGGCGATGTGCAGAAACGTTATAAAGCGGCCAAACGCTCCAACAACCGCTCATTTCGCTACAACCTGCGCTTGAAACTGGCCGTCATAGAAGGTGCCAGGAACATGTACTATGAGTATGCATACGCCAAGGCTGACAAGGTCGCCGATCTGCGCCGTGAGTTATTCGACGAGTCTGTAGAGATAGTGTCGGGCTCCGATTCGGAGTATACATCGGACTCTGAGTGAGTCTACATGGATGTAAATCGTACGTCGTTTTCCACAAACGGCCCTTTTCAGAGCCAACCAAATTTTCTCCAAAGATATATTTCTTGTAAGAGTTGTCAAACACACACACGCCACACCTCGTTCACCTTCTGGTTACAAACTCAGAGAGAGCGCGCATGTGCGCAGGCGCACGCGGAACAATGCGCGTCTGTTCCATATTAGCATTAGTACAATTATTAACGTAATTTCGCGACTGGGGTCTTGTGACACAAATCTAATGTATACCCACAACATTCAACCACGCGCATTATGTGTGGGAACAGGCGCGACAATATTGATTATAAGTACATGTAATATCAATAATATCCCAAAATATTTCGTAAGACACGAATTCAGCCCAAAACTGTCAGTGCGCATGTCTGATTTTCGTGTATTGAGATAGGTTGCAGCGCGGTGGTTAACATTTTCCCTAGCGGTGTACATTTGTTGTCTCCAGTCATGTTTTTTATTTCACGGACATCGCAAATACAACGTTTTCACTATTTTCATTTTATTGATTGGTGCAATATGGTGATTAAATTATACAAGTGCGAAATCAGCGCGATTAGTCCGTCCAATTACACTATTTATGCGATTAATGCACATTTGTTTAATTCTTGAATAACCTCTAAGTCGGCATATTTGTATGTTTGAACAAATTTCGCAAAGCAACGTACTGTGCGACTTGGCGTGTATTTTCTGTATGTCTGATTTTCGTTTATTGAGATAGGTTGCAGCGCGGTGGTTAACATTTTCCCTAGCGGTGTACATTTGTTGTCTCCAGTCATGTTTTTTATTTCAAGGGCATCGCAAATACAACGTTTTCACTATTTTCATTTTATTGATTGGTGCAATATGGTGATTAAATTATACAAGTGCGAAATCAGCGCGATTAATCCGTCCAATTACACAATTTATGCGATTAATGCACATTTGTTTAATTCTTGAATAACCTCTAAGTCGGCATACATTGTATTTGTATTGTTGAACAACTCTCGCAAAGCAACGTACTGTGCGACTTGGCGGCCATTTGCGAATTTGACATGTTTCTCTATTGCTGATCAGTCATGCGCGGAATGTTTGACAAATACACACTAATCTAATCAGACACGTCACGGTGATTAATCACCGATTAGCACATGCCATTGTGGTGTTAACGACACGAGTTAATTAACTAACCAACGTGTCATCTCAGTCACTCTGCGTGTCAAACACGTATTTACAACTACTCGAGTTCCTATAAAATGGCTGCAGTGCTAATCAGAAATCACATTTGTCTTGTAATAGCTTACTATTCAAGATGCCTTCTAGAATTCAATCTCTTGACAAGCGCTTCACTCTGAGCGAATCAGAGCGGCGTTTTCGAAAAGCCTGCGATCAGATAGTCATGCTCAACAATCGACTCGGCGATGTGCAGAAACGTTATAAAGCGGCCAAACGCTCCAACAACCGCTCATTTCGCTACAACCTGCGCTTGAAACTTGCCGTCATAGAAGGTGCCAGGAACATGTTCTATGAGTATGCCTACGCAAAGGCTGACAAGGTCGCCGATCTGCGCCGTGAGTTATTCGACGAGTCTGTAGAGATAGTGTCGGGCTCCGATTCGGAGTATACATCGGACTCTGAGTGAGTCTACATGGATGTAAATCGTACGTCGTTTTCCACAAACGGCCCTTTTCAGAGCCAACCAAATTTTCTCCAAAGATATATTTCTTGTAAGAGTTGTCAAACACACACACGCCACACCTCGTTCACCTTCTGGTTACAAACTCTGAGAGAGCGCGCATGTGCGCGCGCGCGCGCGGTACAATGCGCGTCTGTTCCATATTAGCATTAGTACAATTATTAACGTAATTTCGCGACTGGGGTCATGTGACACAAATCTAATGTATACCCACAACATTCAACCACGCGCATTATGTGTGGGAACAGGCGCGACAATATTGATTATAAGTACATGTAATATCAATAATATCCCAAAATATTTCGTAAGACACGAATTCAGCCCAAAACTGTCAGTGCGCATGTCTGATTTTCGTGTATTGAGATAGGTTGCAGCGCGGTGGTTAACATTTTCCCTAGCGGTGTACATTTGTTGTCTCCAGTCATGTTTTTTATTTCACGGACATCGCAAATACAACGTTTTCACTATTTTCATTTTATTGATTGGTGCAATATGGTGATTAAATTATACAAGTGCGAAATCAGCGCGATTAGTCCGTCCAATTACACTATTTATGCGATTAATGCACATTTGTTTAATTCTTGAATAACCTCTAAGTCGGCATATTTGTATGTTTGAACAAATTTCGCAAAGCAACGTACTGTGCGACTTGGCGTGTATTTTCTGTATGTCTGATTTTCGTTTATTGAGATAGGTTGCAGCGCGGTGGTTAACATTTTCCCTAGCGGTGTACATTTGTTGTCTCCAGTCATGTTTTTTATTTCAAGGGCATCGCAAATACAACGTTTTCACTATTTTCATTTTATTGATTGGTGCAATATGGTGATTAAATTATACAAGTGCGAAATCAGCGCGATTAATCCGTCCAATTACACAATTTATGCGATTAATGCACATTTGTTTAATTCTTGAATAACCTCTAAGTCGACATACATTGTATTTGTATTGTTGAACAACTCTCGCAAAGCAACGTACTGTGCGACTTGGCGGCCATTTGCGAATTTGACATGTTTCTCTATTGCTGATCAGTCATGCGCGGAATGTTTGACAAATACACACTAATCTAATCAGACACGTCACGGTGATTAATCACCGATTAGCACATGCCATTGTGGTGTTAACGACACGAGTTAATTAACTAACCAACGTGTCATCTCAGTCACTCTGCGTGTCAAACACGTATTTACAACTACTCGAGTTCCTATAAAATGGCTGCAGTGCTAATCAGAAATCACATTTGTCTTGTAATAGCTTACTATTCAAGATGCCTTCTAGAATTCAATCTCTTGACAAGCGCTTCACTCTGAGCGAATCAGAGCGGCGTTTTCGAAAAGCCTGCGATCAGATAGTCATGCTCAACAATCGACTCGGCGATGTGCAGAAACGTTATAAAGCGGCCAAACGCTCCAACAACCGCTCATTTCGCTACAACCTGCGCTTGAAACTTGCCGTCATAGAAGGTGCCAGGAACATGTTCTATGAGTATGCCTACGCAAAGGCTGACAAGGTCGCCGATCTGCGCCGTGAGTTATTCGACGAGTCTGTAGAGATAGTGTCGGGCTCCGATTCGGAGTATACATCGGACTCTGAGTGAGTCTACATGGATGTAAATCGTACGTCGTTTTCCACAAACGGCCCTTTTCAGAGCCAACCAAATTTTCTCCAAAGATATATTTCTTGTAAGAGTTGTCAAACACACACACGCCACACCTCGTTCACCTTCTGGTTACAAACTCTGAGAGAGCGCGCATGTGCGCGCGCGCGCGCGGTACAATGCGCGTCTGTTCCATATTAGCATTAGTACAATTATTAACGTAATTTCGCGACTGGGGTCATGTGACACAAATCTAATGTATACCCACAACATTCAACCACGCGCATTATGTGTGGGAACAGGCGCGACAATATTGATTATAAGTACATGTAATATCAATAATATCCCAAAATATTTCGTAAGACACGAATTCAGCCCAAAACTGTCAGTGCGCATGTCTGATTTTCGTGTATTGAGATAGGTTGCAGCGCGGTGGTTAACATTTTCCCTAGCGGTGTACATTTGTTGTCTCCAGTCATGTTTTTTATTTCACGGACATCGCAAATACAACGTTTTCACTATTTTCATTTTATTGATTGGTGCAATATGGTGATTAAATTATACAAGTGCGAAATCAGCGCGATTAGTCCGTCCAATTACACTATTTATGCGATTAATGCACATTTGTTTAATTCTTGAATAACCTCTAAGTCGGCATATTTGTATGTTTGAACAAATTTCGCAAAGCAACGTACTGTGCGACTTGGCGTGTATTTTCTGTATGTCTGATTTTCGTTTATTGAGATAGGTTGCAGCGCGGTGGTTAACATTTTCCCTAGCGGTGTACATTTGTTGTCTCCAGTCATGTTTTTTTATTTCACGGACATCGAAAATACAACGTTTTCACTATTCTCATTTTATTGATTGGTGCAGTATGGCGATTAATACATGCGCGAAATCAGCGCGATTAATCCGTCCAATTACACTATTTATGCGATTCATGCACATTTGTTTAATTCTTGAAAAACCTCTAAGTCGGCATACATTGTATTTGTATTGTTGAACAACTCTCGAAAAGCAACGTACTGTGCGACTTGGCGGCCATTTGCGAATTTGACATGTTTCTCTATTGCTGATCAGTCATGCGCGGAATGTTTGACAAATACACACTAATCTAATCAGACACGTCACGGTGATTAATCACCGATTAGCACATGCCATTGTGGTGTTAACGACACGAGTTAATTAACTAACCAACGTGTCATCTCAGTCACTCTGCGTGTCAAACACGTATTTACAACTACTCGAGTTCCTATAAAATGGCTGCAGTGCTAATCAGAAATCACATTTGTCTTGTAATAGCTTACTATTCAAGATGCCTCTAGAATTCAATCTCTTGACAAGCGCTTCACTCTGAGCGAATCAGAGCGGCGTTTTCGAAAAGCCTGCGATCAGATAGTCATGCTCAACAATCGACTCGGCGATGTGCAGAAACGTTATAAAGCGGCCAAACGCTCCAACAACCGCTCATTTCGCTACAACCTGCGCTTGAAACTGGCCGTCATAGAAGGAGCCAGGAACATGTACTATGAGTATGCATACGCCAAGGCTGACAAGGTCGCCGATCTGCGCCGTGAGTTATTCGACGAGTCTGTAGAGATAGTGTCGGGCTCCGATTCGGAGTATACATCGGACTCTGAGTGAGTCTACATGGATGTAAATCGTACGTCGTTTTCCACAAACGGCCCTTTTCAGAGCCAACCAAATTTTCTCCAAAGATATATTTCTTGTAAGAGTTGTCAAACACACACACGCCACACCTCGTTCACCTTCTGGTTACAAACTCTGAGAGAGCGCGCATGTGCGCGCGCGCGCGCGGTACAATGCGCGTCTGTTCCATATTAGCATTAGTACAATTATTAACGTAATTTCGCGACTGGGGTCATGTGACACAAATCTAATGTATACCCACAACATTCAACCACGCGCATTATGTGTGGGAACAGGCGCGACAATATTGATTATAAGTACATGTAATATCAATAATATCCCAAAATATTTCGTAAGACACGAATTCAGCCCAAAACTGTCAGTGCGCATGTCTGATTTTCGTGTATTGAGATAGGTTGCAGCGCGGTGGTTAACATTTTCCCTAGCGGTGTACATTTGTTGTCTCCAGTCATGTTTTTTATTTCACGGACATCGCAAATACAACGTTTTCACTATTTTCATTTTATTGATTGGTGCAATATGGTGATTAAATTATACAAGTGCGAAATCAGCGCGATTAGTCCGTCCAATTACACTATTTATGCGATTAATGCACATTTGTTTAATTCTTGAATAACCTCTAAGTCGGCATATTTGTATGTTTGAACAAATTTCGCAAAGCAACGTACTGTGCGACTTGGCGTGTATTTTCTGTATGTCTGATTTTCGTTTATTGAGATAGGTTGCAGCGCGGTGGTTAACATTTTCCCTAGCGGTGTACATTTGTTGTCTCCAGTCATGTTTTTTTATTTCACGGACATCGAAAATACAACGTTTTCACTATTCTCATTTTATTGATTGGTGCAGTATGGCGATTAATACATGCGCGAAATCAGCGCGATTAATCCGTCCAATTACACTATTTATGCGATTCATGCACATTTGTTTAATTCTTGAAAAACCTCTAAGTCGGCATACATTGTATTTGTATTGTTGAACAACTCTCGAAAAGCAACGTACTGTGCGACTTGGCGGCCATTTGCGAATTTGACATGTTTCTCTATTGCTGATCAGTCATGCGCGGAATGTTTGACAAATACACACTAATCTAATCAGACACGTCACGGTGATTAATCACCGATTAGCACATGCCATTGTGGTGTTAACGACACGAGTTAATTAACTAACCAACGTGTCATCTCAGTCACTCTGCGTGTCAAACACGTATTTACAACTACTCGAGTTCCTATAAAATGGCTGCAGTGCTAATCAGAAATCACATTTGTCTTGTAATAGCTTACTATTCAAGATGCCTCTAGAATTCAATCTCTTGACAAGCGCTTCACTCTGAGCGAATCAGAGCGGCGTTTTCGAAAAGCCTGCGATCAGATAGTCATGCTCAACAATCGACTCGGCGATGTGCAGAAACGTTATAAAGCGGCCAAACGCTCCAACAACCGCTCATTTCGCTACAACCTGCGCTTGAAACTGGCCGTCATAGAAGGTGCCAGGAACATGTACTATGAGTATGCATACGCCAAGGCTGACAAGGTCGCCGATCTGCGCCGTGAGTTATTCGACGAGTCTGTAGAGATAGTGTCGGGCTCCGATTCGGAGTATACATCGGACTCTGAGTGAGTCTACATGGATGTAAATCGTACGTCGTTTTCCACAAACGGCCCTTTTCAGAGCCAACCAAATTTTCTCCAAAGATATATTTCTTGTAAGAGTTGTCAAACACACACACGCCACACCTCGTTCACCTTCTGGTTACAAACTCTGAGAGAGCGTGCATGTGCGCGCGCGCGCGCGGTACAATGCGCGTCTGTTCCATATTAGCATTAGTACAATTATTAACGTAATTTCGCGACTGGGGTCTTGTGACACAAATCTAATGTATACCCACAACATTCAACCACGCGCATTATGTGTGGGAACAGGCGCGACAATATTGATTATAAGTACATGTAATATCAATAATATCCCAAAATATTTCGTAAGACACGAATTCAGCCCAAAACTGTCAGTGCGCATGTCTGATTTTCGTGTATTGAGATAGGTTGCAGCACGGTGGTTAACATTTTCCCTAGCGGTGTACATTTGTTGTCTCCAGTCATGTTTTTTATTTCACGGACATCGCAAATACAACGTTTTCACTATTTTCATTTTATTGATTGGTGCAATATGGTGATTAAATTATACAAGTGCGAAATCAGCGCGATTAGTCCGTCCAATTACACTATTTATGCGATTAATGCACATTTGTTTAATTCTTGAATAACCTCTAAGTCGGCATATTTGTATGTTTGAACAAATTTCGCAAAGCAACGTACTGTGCGACTTGGCGTGTATTTTCTGTATGTCTGATTTTCGTTTATTGAGATAGGTTGCAGCGCGGTGGTTAACATTTTCCCTAGCGGTGTACATTTGTTGTCTCCAGTCATGTTTTTTTATTTCACGGACATCGAAAATACAACGTTTTCACTATTCTCATTTTATTGATTGGTGCAGTATGGCGATTAATACATGCGCGAAATCAGCGCGATTAATCCGTCCAATTACACTATTTATGCGATTCATGCACATTTGTTTAATTCTTGAATAACCTCTAAGTCGGCATACATTGTATTTGTATTGTTGAACAACTCTCGCAAAGCAACGTACTGTGCGACTTGGCGGCCATTTGCGAATTTGACATGTTTCTCTATTGCTGATCAGTCATGCGCGGAATGTTTGACAAATACACACTAATCTAATCAGACACGTCACGGTGATTAATCACCGATTAGCACATGCCATTGTGGTGTTAACGACACGAGTTAATTAACTAACCAACGTGTCATCTCAGTCACTCTGCGTGTCAAACACGTATTTACAACTACTCGAGTTCCTATAAAATGGCTGCAGTGCTAATCAGAAATCACATTTGTCTTGTAATAGCTTACTATTCAAGATGCCTTCTAGAATTCAATCTCTTGACAAGCGCTTCACTCTGAGCGAATCAGAGCGGCGTTTTCGAAAAGCCTGCGATCAGATAGTCATGCTCAACAATCGACTCGGCGATGTGCAGAAACGTTATAAAGCGGCCAAACGCTCCAACAACCGCTCATTTCGCTACAACCTGCGCTTGAAACTGGCCGTCATAGAAGGTGCCAGGAACATGTACTATGAGTATGCATACGCCAAGGCTGACAAGGTCGCCGATCTGCGCCGTGAGTTATTCGACGAGTCTGTAGAGATAGTGTCGGGCTCCGATTCGGAGTATACATCGGACTCTGAGTGAGTCTACATGGATGTAAATCGTACGTCGTTTTCCACAAACGGCCCTTTTCAGAGCCAACCAAATTTTCTCCAAAGATATATTTCTTGTAAGAGTTGTCAAACACACACACGCCACACCTCGTTCACCTTCTGGCTACAAATTCAGAGAGAGCGCGCATGTGCGCAGGCGCACGCGGAACAATGCGCGTCTGTTCCATATTAGCATTAGTACAATTATTAACGTAATTTCGCGACTGGGGTCTTGTGACACAAATCTAATGTATACCCACAACATTCAACCACGCGCATTATGTGTGGGAACAGGCGCGACAATATTGATTATAAGTACATGTAATATCAATAATATCCCAAAATATTTCGTAAGACACGAATTCAGCCCAAAACTGTCAGTGCGCATGTCTGATTTTCGTGTATTGAGATAGGTTGCAGCGCGGTGGTTAACATTTTCCCTAGCGGTGTACATTTGTTGTCTCCAGTCATGTTTTTTATTTCACGGACATCGCAAATACAACGTTTTCACTATTTTCATTTTATTGATTGGTGCAATATGGTGATTAAATTATACAAGTGCGAAATCAGCGCGATTAGTCCGTCCAATTACACTATTTATGCGATTAATGCACATTTGTTTAATTCTTGAATAACCTCTAAGTCGGCATACATTGTATTTGTATTGTTGAACAACTCTCGCAAAGCAACGTACTGTGCGACTTGGCGGCCATTTGCGAATTTGACATGTTTCTCTATTGCTGATCAGTCATGCGCGGAATGTTTGACAAATACACACTAATCTAATCAGACACGTCACGGTGATTAATCACCGATTAGCACATGCCATTGTGGTGTTAACGACACGAGTTAATTAACTAACCAACGTGTCATCTCAGTCACTCTGCGTGTCAAACACGTATTTACAACTACTCGAGTTCCTATAAAATGGCTGCAGTGCTAATCAGAAATCACATTTGTCTTGTAATAGCTTACTATTCAAGATGCCTTCTAGAATTCAATCTCTTGACAAGCGCTTCACTCTGAGCGAATCAGAGCGGCGTTTTCGAAAAGCCTGCGATCAGATAGTCATGCTCAACAATCGACTCGGCGATGTGCAGAAACGTTATAAAGCGGCCAAACGCTCCAACAACCGCTCATTTCGCTACAACCTGCGCTTGAAACTGGCCGTCATAGAAGGTGCCAGGAACATGTACTATGAGTATGCATACACCAAGGCTGACAAGGTCGCCGATCTGCGCCGTGAGTTATTCGACGAGTCTGTAGAGATAGTGTCGGGCGCCGATTCGGAGTATACATCGGACTCTGAGTGAGTCTACATGGATGTAAATCGTACGTCGTTTTCCACAAACGGCCCTTTTCAGAGCCAACCAAATTTTCTCCAAAGATATATTTCTTGTAAGAGTTGTCAAACACACACACGCCACACCTCGTTCACCTTCTGGTTACAAACTCAGAGAGAGCGCGCATGTGCGCTGGCGCACGCGGAACAATGCGCGTCTGTTCCATATTAGCATTAGTACAATTATTAACGTAATTTCGCGACTGGGGTCTTGTGACACAAATCTAATGTATACCCACAACATTCAACCACGCGCATTATGTGTGGGAACAGGCGCGACAATATTGATTATAAGTACATGTAATATCAATAATATCCCAAAATATTTCGTAAGACACGAATTCAGCCCAAAACTGTCAGTGCGCATGTCTGATTTTCGTGTATTGAGATAGGTTGCAGCGCGGTGGTTAACATTTTCCCTAGCGGTGTACATTTGTTGTCTCCAGTCATGTTTTTTATTTCACGGACATCGCAAATACAACGTTTTCACTATTTTCATTTTATTGATTGGTGCAATATGGTGATTAAATTATACAAGTGCGAAATCAGCGCGATTAGTCCGTCCAATTACACTATTTATGCGATTAATGCACATTTGTTTAATTCTTGAATAACCTCTAAGTCGGCATATTTGTATGTTTGAACAAATTTCGCAAAGCAACGTACTGTGCGACTTGGCGTGTATTTTCTGTATGTCTGATTTTCGTTTATTGAGATAGGTTGCAGCGCGGTGGTTAACATTTTCCCTAGCGGTGTACATTTGTTGTCTCCAGTCATGTTTTTTATTTCAAGGGCATCGCAAATACAACGTTTTCACTATTTTCATTTTATTGATTGGTGCAATATGGTGATTAAATTATACAAGTGCGAAATCAGCGCGATTAATCCGTCCAATTACACAATTTATGCGATTAATGCACATTTGTTTAATTCTTGAATAACCTCTAAGTCGGCATACATTGTATTTGTATTGTTGAACAACTCTCGCAAAGCAACGTACTGTGCGACTTGGCGGCCATTTGCGAATTTGACATGTTTCTCTATTGCTGATCAGTCATGCGCGGAATGTTTGACAAATACACACTAATCTAATCAGACACGTCACGGTGATTAATCACCGATTAGCACATGCCATTGTGGTGTTAACGACACGAGTTAATTAACTAACCAACGTGTCATCTCAGTCACTCTGCGTGTCAAACACGTATTTACAACTACTCGAGTTCCTATAAAATGGCTGCAGTGCTAATCAGAAATCACATTTGTCTTGTAATAGCTTACTATTCAAGATGCCTTCTAGAATTCAATCTCTTGACAAGCGCTTCACTCTGAGCGAATCAGAGCGGCGTTTTCGAAAAGCCTGCGATCAGATAGTCATGCTCAACAATCGACTCGGCGATGTGCAGAAACGTTATAAAGCGGCCAAACGCTCCAACAACCGCTCATTTCGCTACAACCTGCGCTTGAAACTGGCCGTCATAGAAGGAGCCAGGAACATGTACTATGAGTATGCATACGCCAAGGCTGACAAGGTCGCCGATCTGCGCCGTGAGTTATTCGACGAGTCTGTAGAGATAGTGTCGGGCTCCGATTCGGAGTATACATCGGACTCTGAGTGAGTCTACATGGATGTAAATCGTACGTCGTTTTCCACAAACGGCCCTTTTCAGAGCCAACCAAATTTTCTCCAAAGATATATTTCTTGTAAGAGTTGTCAAACACACACACGCCACACCTCGTTCACCTTCTGGTTACAAACTCAGAGAGAGCGCGCATGTGCGCAGGCGCACGCGGAACAATGCGCGTCTGTTCCATATTAGCATTAGTACAATTATTAACGTAATTTCGCGACTGGGGTCTTGTGACACAAATCTAATGTATACCCACAACATTCAACCACGCGCATTATGTGTGGGAACAGGCGCGACAATATTGATTATAAGTACATGTAATATCAATAATATCCCAAAATATTTCGTAAGACACGAATTCAGCCCAAAACTGTCAGTGCGCATGTCTGATTTTCGTGTATTGAGATAGGTTGCAGCGCGGTGGTTAACATTTTCCCTAGCGGTGTACATTTGTTGTCTCCAGTCATGTTTTTTATTTCACGGACATCGCAAATACAACGTTTTCACTATTTTCATTTTATTGATTGGTGCAATATGGTGATTAAATTATACAAGTGCGAAATCAGCGCGATTAGTCCGTCCAATTACACTATTTATGCGATTAATGCACATTTGTTTAATTGTTGAATAACCTCTAAGTCGGCATATTTGTATGTTTGAACAAATTTCGCAAAGCAACGTACTGTGCGACTTGGCGTGTATTTTCTGTATGTCTGATTTTCGTTTATTGAGATAGGTTGCAGCGCGGTGGTTAACATTTTCCCTAGCGGTGTACATTTGTTGTCTCCAGTCATGTTTTTTTATTTCACGGACATCGAAAATACAACGTTTTCACTATTTTCATTTTATTGATTGGTGCAATATGGTGATTAAATTATACAAGTGCGAAATCAGCGCGATTAGTCCGTCCAATTACACTATTTATGCGATTAATGCACATTTGTTTAATTCTTGAATAACCTCTAAGTCGGCATATTTGTATGTTTGGACAACTTTCGCAAAGCAACGTACTGTGCGACTTGGCGTGTATTTTCAGTATGTCTGATTTTCGTTTATTTAGATAGGTTGCAGCGCGGTGGTTAACATTTTCCCTAGCGGTGTACATTTGTTGTCTCCAGTCATGTTTTTTATTTCAAGGGCATCGCAAATACAACGTTTTCACTATTTTCATTTTATTGATTGGTGCAATATGGTGATTAAATTATACAAGTGCGAAATCAGCGCGATTAATCCGTCCAATTACACAATTTATGCGATTAATGCACATTTGTTTAATTCTTGAATAACCTCTAAGTCGGCATACATTGTATTTGTATTGTTGAACAACTCTCGCAAAGCAACGTACTGTGCGACTTGGCGGCCATTTGCGAATTTGACATGTTTCTCTATTGCTGATCAGTCATGCGCGGAATGTTTGACAAATACACACTAATCTAATCAGACACGTCACGGTGATTAATCACCGATTAGCACATGCCATTGTGGTGTTAACGACACGAGTTAATTAACTAACCAACGTGTCATCTCAGTCACTCTGCGTGTCAAACACGTATTTACAACTACTCGAGTTCCTATAAAATGGCTGCAGTGCTAATCAGAAATCACATTTGTCTTGTAATAGCTTACTATTCAAGATGCCTTCTAGAATTCAATCTCTTGACAAGCGCTTCACTCTGAGCGAATCAGAGCGGCGTTTTCGAAAAGCCTGCGATCAGATAGTCATGCTCAACAATCGACTCGGCGATGTGCAGAAACGTTATAAAGCGGCCAAACGCTCCAACAACCGCTCATTTCGCTACAACCTGCGCTTGAAACTGGCCGTCATAGAAGGAGCCAGGAACATGTACTATGAGTATGCATACGCCAAGGCTGACAAGGTCGCCGATCTGCGCCGTGAGTTATTCGACGAGTCTGTAGAGATAGTGTCGGGCTCCGATTCGGAGTATACATCGGACTCTGAGTGAGTCTACATGGATGTAAATCGTACGTCGTTTTCCACAAACGGCCCTTTTCAGAGCCAACCAAATTTTCTCCAAAGATATATTTCTTGTAAGAGTTGTCAAACACACACACGCCACACCTCGTTCACCTTCTGGTTACAAACTCAGAGAGAGCGCGCATGTGCGCAGGCGCACGCGGAACAATGCGCGTCTGTTCCATATTAGCATTAGTACAATTATTAACGTAATTTCGCGACTGGGGTCTTGTGACACAAATCTAATGTATACCCACAACATTCAACCACGCGCATTATGTGTGGGAACAGGCGCGACAATATTGATTATAAGTACATGTAATATCAATAATATCCCAAAATATTTCGTAAGACACGAATTCAGCCCAAAACTGTCAGTGCGCATGTCTGATTTTCGTGTATTGAGATAGGTTGCAGCGCGGTGGTTAACATTTTCCCTAGCGGTGTACATTTGTTGTCTCCAGTCATGTTTTTTATTTCACGGACATCGCAAATACAACGTTTTCACTATTTTCATTTTATTGATTGGTGCAATATGGTGATTAAATTATACAAGTGCGAAATCAGCGCGATTAGTCCGTCCAATTACACTATTTATGCGATTAATGCACATTTGTTTAATTGTTGAATAACCTCTAAGTCGGCATATTTGTATGTTTGAACAAATTTCGCAAAGCAACGTACTGTGCGACTTGGCGTGTATTTTCTGTATGTCTGATTTTCGTTTATTGAGATAGGTTGCAGCGCGGTGGTTAACATTTTCCCTAGCGGTGTACATTTGTTGTCTCCAGTCATGTTTTTTTATTTCACGGACATCGAAAATACAACGTTTTCACTATTTTCATTTTATTGATTGGTGCAATATGGTGATTAAATTATACAAGTGCGAAATCAGCGCGATTAGTCCGTCCAATTACACTATTTATGCGATTAATGCACATTTGTTTAATTCTTGAATAACCTCTAAGTCGGCATATTTGTATGTTTGGACAACTTTCGCAAAGCAACGTACTGTGCGACTTGGCGTGTATTTTCAGTATGTCTGATTTTCGTTTATTTAGATAGGTTGCAGCGCGGTGGTTAACATTTTCCCTAGCGGTGTACATTTGTTGTCTCCAGTCATGTTTTTTATTTCAAGGGCATCGCAAATACAACGTTTTCACTATTTTCATTTTATTGATTGGTGCAATATGGTGATTAAATTATACAAGTGCGAAATCAGCGCGATTAATCCGTCCAATTACACAATTTATGCGATTAATGCACATTTGTTTAATTCTTGAATAACCTCTAAGTCGGCATACATTGTATTTGTATTGTTGAACAACTCTCGCAAAGCAACGTACTGTGCGACTTGGCGGCCATTTGCGAATTTGACATGTTTCTCTATTGCTGATCAGTCATGCGCGGAATGTTTGACAAATACACACTAATCTAATCAGACACGTCACGGTGATTAATCACCGATTAGCACATGCCATTGTGGTGTTAACGACACGAGTTAATTAACTAACCAACGTGTCATCTCAGTCACTCTGCGTGTCAAACACGTATTTACAACTACTCGAGTTCCTATAAAATGGCTGCAGTGCTAATCAGAAATCACATTTGTCTTGTAATAGCTTACTATTCAAGATGCCTTCTAGAATTCAATCTCTTGACAAGCGCTTCACTCTGAGCGAATCAGAGCGGCGTTTTCGAAAAGCCTGCGATCAGATAGTCATGCTCAACAATCGACTCGGCGATGTGCAGAAACGTTATAAAGCGGCCAAACGCTCCAACAACCGCTCATTTCGCTACAACCTGCGCTTGAAACTGGCCGTCATAGAAGGTGCCAGGAACATGTACTATGAGTATGCATACGCCAAGGCTGACAAGGTCGCCGATCTGCGCCGTGAGTTATTCGACGAGTCTGTAGAGATAGTGTCGGGCTCCGATTCGGAGTATACATCGGACTCTGAGTGAGTCTACATGGATGTAAATCGTACGTCGTTTTCCACAAACGGCCCTTTTCAGAGCCAACCAAATTTTCTCCAAAGATATATTTCTTGTAAGAGTTGTCAAACACACACACGCCACACCTCGTTCACCTTCTGGTTACAAACTCAGAGAGAGCGCGCATGTGCGCAGGCGCACGCGGAACAATGCGCGTCTGTTCCATATTAGCATTAGTACAATTATTAACGTAATTTCGCGACTGGGGTCTTGTGACACAAATCTAATGTATACCCACAACATTCAACCACGCGCATTATGTGTGGGAACAGGCGCGACAATATTGATTATAAGTACATGTAATATCAATAATATCCCAAAATATTTCGTAAGACACGAATTCAGCCCAAAACTGTCAGTGCGCATGTCTGATTTTCGTGTATTGAGATAGGTTGCAGCGCGGTGGTTAACATTTTCCCTAGCGGTGTACATTTGTTGTCTCCAGTCATGTTTTTTATTTCACGGACATCGCAAATACAACGTTTTCACTATTTTCATTTTATTGATTGGTGCAATATGGTGATTAAATTATACAAGTGCGAAATCAGCGCGATTAGTCCGTCCAATTACACTATTTATGCGATTAATGCACATTTGTTTAATTCTTGAATAACCTCTAAGTCGGCATATTTGTATGTTTGAACAACTTTCGCAAAGCAACGTACTGTGCGACTTGGCGTGTATTTTCAGTATGTCTGATTTTCGTTTATTGAGATAGGTTGCAGCGCGGTGGTTAACATTTTCCCTAGCGGTGTACATTTGTTGTCTCCAGTCATGTTTTTTATTTCACGGGCATCGCAAATACAACGTTTTCACTATTTTCATTTTATTGATTGGTGCAATATGGTGATTAAATTATACAAGTGCGAAATCAGCGCGATTAATCCGTCCAATTACACAATTTATGCGATTAATGCACATTTGTTTAATTCTTGAATAACCTCTAAGTCGGCATACATTGTATTTGTATTGTTGAACAACTCTCGCAAAGCAACGTACTGTGCGACTTGGCGGCCATTTGCGAATTTGACATGTTTCTCTATTGCTGATCAGTCATGCGCGGAATGTTTGACAAATACACACTAATCTAATCAGACACGTCACGGTGATTAATCACCGATTAGCACATGCCATTGTGGTGTTAACGACACGAGTTAATTAACTAACCAACGTGTCATCTCAGTCACTCTGCGTGTCAAACACGTATTTACAACTACTCGAGTTCCTATAAAATGGCTGCAGTGCTAATCAGAAATCACATTTGTCTTGTAATAGCTTACTATTCAAGATGCCTTCTAGAATTCAATCTCTTGACAAGCGCTTCACTCTGAGCGAATCAGAGCGGCGTTTTCGAAAAGCCTGCGATCAGATAGTCATGCTCAACAATCGACTCGGCGATGTGCAGAAACGTTATAAAGCGGCCAAACGCTCCAACAACCGCTCATTTCGCTACAACCTGCGCTTGAAACTGGCCGTCATAGAAGGTGCCAGGAACATGTACTATGAGTATGCATACGCCAAGGCTGACAAGGTCGCCGATCTGCGCCGTGAGTTATTCGACGAGTCTGTAGAGATAGTGTCGGGCTCCGATTCGGAGTATACATCGGACTCTGAGTGAGTCTACATGGATGTAAATCGTACGTCGTTTTCCACAAACGGCCCTTTTCAGAGCCAACCAAATTTTCTCCAAAGATATATTTCTTGTAAGAGTTGTCAAACACACACACGCCACACCTCGTTCACCTTCTGGTTACAAACTCAGAGAGAGCGCGCATGTGCGCAGGCGCACGCGGAACAATGCGCGTCTGTTCCATATTAGCATTAGTACAATTATTAACGTAATTTCGCGACTGGGGTCTTGTGACACAAATCTAATGTATACCCACAACATTCAACCACGCGCATTATGTGTGGGAACAGGCGCGACAATATTGATTATAAGTACATGTAATATCAATAATATCCCAAAATATTTCGTAAGACACGAATTCAGCCCAAAACTGTCAGTGCGCATGTCTGATTTTCGTGTATTGAGATAGGTTGCAGCGCGGTGGTTAACATTTTCCCTAGCGGTGTACATTTGTTGTCTCCAGTCATGTTTTTTATTTCACGGACATCGCAAATACAACGTTTTCACTATTTTCATTTTATTGATTGGTGCAATATGGTGATTAAATTATACAAGTGCGAAATCAGCGCGATTAGTCCGTCCAATTACACTATTTATGCGATTAATGCACATTTGTTTAATTGTTGAATAACCTCTAAGTCGGCATATTTGTATGTTTGAACAAATTTCGCAAAGCAACGTACTGTGCGACTTGGCGTGTATTTTCTGTATGTCTGATTTTCGTTTATTGAGATAGGTTGCAGCGCGGTGGTTAACATTTTCCCTAGCGGTGTACATTTGTTGTCTCCAGTCATGTTTTTTTATTTCACGGACATCGAAAATACAACGTTTTCACTATTTTCATTTTATTGATTGGTGCAATATGGTGATTCAATTATACAAGTGCGAAATCAGCGCGATTAGTCCGTCCAATTACACTATTTATGCGATTAATGCACATTTGTTTAATTCTTGAATAACCTCTAAGTCGGCATATTTGTATGTTTGAACAACTTTCGCAAAGCAACGTACTGTGCGACTTGGCGTGTATTTTCAGTATGTCTGATTTTCGTTTATTTAGATAGGTTGCAGCGCGGTGGTTAACATTTTCCCTAGCGGTGTACATTTGTTGTCTCCAGTCATGTTTTTTATTTCAAGGGCATCGCAAATACAACGTTTTCACTATTTTCATTTTATTGATTGGTGCAATATGGTGATTAAATTATACAAGTGCGAAATCAGCGCGATTAATCCGTCCAATTACACAATTTATGCGATTAATGCACATTTGTTTAATTCTTGAATAACCTCTAAGTCGGCATACATTGTATTTGTATTGTTGAACAACTCTCGCAAAGCAACGTACTGTGCGACTTGGCGGCCATTTGCGAATTTGACATGTTTCTCTATTGCTGATCAGTCATGCGCGGAATGTTTGACAAATACACACTAATCTAATCAGACACGTCACGGTGATTAATCACCGATTAGCACATGCCATTGTGGTGTTAACGACACGAGTTAATTAACTAACCAACGTGTCATCTCAGTCACTCTGCGTGTCAAACACGTATTTACAACTACTCGAGTTCCTATAAAATGGCTGCAGTGCTAATCAGAAATCACATTTGTCTTGTAATAGCTTACTATTCAAGATGCCTTCTAGAATTCAATCTCTTGACAAGCGCTTCACTCTGAGCGAATCAGAGCGGCGTTTTCGAAAAGCCTGCGATCAGATAGTCATGCTCAACAATCGACTCGGCGATGTGCAGAAACGTTATAAAGCGGCCAAACGCTCCAACAACCGCTCATTTCGCTACAACCTGCGCTTGAAACTGGCCGTCATAGAAGGTGCCAGGAACATGTACTATGAGTATGCATACGCCAAGGCTGACAAGGTCGCCGATCTGCGCCGTGAGTTATTCGACGAGTCTGTAGAGATAGTGTCGGGCTCCGATTCGGAGTATACATCGGACTCTGAGTGAGTCTACATGGATGTAAATCGTACGTCGTTTTCCACAAACGGCCCTTTTCAGAGCCAACCAAATTTTCTCCAAAGATATATTTCTTGTAAGAGTTGTCAAACACACACACGCCACACCTCGTTCACCTTCTGGTTACAAACTCAGAGAGAGCGCGCATGTGCGCAGGCGCACGCGGAACAATGCGCGTCTGTTCCATATTAGCATTAGTACAATTATTAACGTAATTTCGCGACTGGGGTCTTGTGACACAAATCTAATGTATACCCACGACATTCAACCACGCGCATTATGTGTGGGAACAGGCGCGACAATATTGATTATAAGTACATGTAATATCAATAATATCCCAAAATATTTCGTAAGACACGAATTCAGCCCAAAACTGTCAGTGCGCATGTCTGATTTTCGTGTATTGAGATAGGTTGCAGCGCGGTGGTTAACATTTTCCCTAGCGGTGTACATTTGTTGTCTCCAGTCATGTTTTTTATTTCACGGACATCGCAAATACAACGTTTTCACTATTTTCATTTTATTGATTGGTGCAATATGGTGATTAAATTATACAAGTGCGAAATCAGCGCGATTAGTCCGTCCAATTACACTATTTATGCGATTAATGCACATTTGTTTAATTCTTGAATAACCTCTAAGTCGGCATATTTGTATGTTTGAACAACTTTCGCAAAGCAACGTACTGTGCGACTTGGCGTGTATTTTCAGTATGTCTGATTTTCGTTTATTTAGATAGGTTGCAGCGCGGTGGTTAACATTTTCCCTAGCGGTGTACATTTGTTGTCTCCAGTCATGTTTTTTATTTCACGGGCATCGCAAATACAACGTTTTCACTATTTTCATTTTATTGATTGGTGCAATATGGTGATTAAATTATACAAGTGCGAAATCAGCGCGATTAATCCGTCCAATTACACAATTTATGCGATTAATGCACATTTGTTTAATTCTTGAATAACCTCTAAGTCGGCATACATTGTATTTGTATTGTTGAACAACTCTCGCAAAGCAACGTACTGTGCGACTTGGCGGCCATTTGCGAATTTGACATGTTTCTCTATTGCTGATCAGTCATGCGCGGAATGTTTGACAAATACACACTAATCTAATCAGACACGTCACGGTGATTAATCACCGATTAGCACATGACATTGTGGTGTTAACGACACGAGTTAATTAACTAACCAACGTGTCATCTCAGTCACTCTGCGTGTCAAACACGTATTTACAACTACTCGAGTTCCTATAAAATGGCTGCAGTGCTAATCAGAAATCACATTTGTCTTGTAATACCTTACTATTCAAGATGCCTTCTAGAATTCAATCTCTTGACAAGCGCTTCACTCTGAGCGAATCAGAGCGGCGTTTTCGAAAAGCCTGCGATCAGATAGTCATGCTCAACAATCGACTCGGCGATGTGCAGAAACGTTATAAAGCGGCCAAACGCTCCAACAACCGCTCATTTCGCTACAACCTGCGCTTGAAACTGGCCGTCATAGAAGGTGCCAGGAACATGTACTATGAGTATGCATACGCCAAGGCTGACAAGGTCGCCGATCTGCGCCGTGAGTTATTCGACGAGTCTGTAGAGATAGTGTCGGGCTCCGATTCGGAGTATACATCGGACTCTGAGTGAGTCTACATGGATGTAAATCGTACGTCGTTTTCCACAAACGGCCCTTTTCAGAGCCAACCAAATTTTCTCCAAAGATATATTTCTTGTAAGAGTTGTCAAACACACACACGCCACACCTCGTTCACCTTCTGGTTACAAACTCAGAGAGAGCGCGCATGTGCGCAGGCGCACGCGGAACAATGCGCGTCTGTTCCATATTAGCATTAGTACAATTATTAACGTAATTTCGCGACTGGGGTCTTGTGACACAAATCTAATGTATACCCACTACATTCAACCACGCGCATTATGTGTGGGAACAGGCGCGACAATATTGATTATAAGTACATGTAATATCAATAATATCCCAAAATATTTCGTAAGACACGAATTCAGCCCAAAACTGTCAGTGCGCATGTCTGATTTTCGTGTATTGAGATAGGTTGCAGCGCGGTAGTTAACATTTTCCCTAGCGGTGTACATTTGTTGTCTCCAGTCATGTTTTTTATTTCACGGACATCGCAAATACAACGTTTTCACTATTTTCATTTTATTGATTGGTGCAATATGGTGATTAAATTATACAAGTGCGAAATCAGCGCGATTAGTCCGTCCAATTACACTATTTATGCGATTAATGCACATTTGTTTAATTCTTGAATAACCTCTAAGTCGGCATATTTGTATGTTTGAACAAATTTCGCAAAGCAACGTACTGTGCGACTTGGCGTGTATTTTCTGTATGTCTGATTTTCGTTTATTGAGATAGGTTGCAGCGCGGTGGCTAACATTTTCCCTAGCGGTGTACATTTGTTGTCTCCAGTCATGTTTTTTTATTTCACGGACATCGAAAATACAACGTTTTCACTATTCTCATTTTATTGATTGGTGCAGTATGGCGATTAATACATGCGCGAAATCAGCGCGATTAATCCGTCCAATTACACTATTTATGCGATTCATGCACATTTGTTTAATTCTTGAATAACCTCTAAGTCGGCATACATTGTATTTGTATTGTTGAACAACTCTCGCAAAGCAACGTACTGTGCGACTTGGCGGCCATTTGCGAATTTGACATGTTTCTCTATTGCTGATCAGTCATGCGCGGAATGTTTGACAAATACACACTAATCTAATCAGACACGTCACGGTGATTAATCACCGATTAGCACATGCCATTGTGGTGTTAACGACACGAGTTAATTAACTAACCAACGTGTCATCTCAGTCACTCTGCGTGTCAAACACGTATTTACAACTACTCGAGTTCCTATAAAATGGCTGCAGTGCTAATCAGAAATCACATTTGTCTTGTAATAGCTTACTATTCAAGATGCCTTCTAGAATTCAATCTCTTGACAAGCGCTTCACTCTGAGCGAATCAGAGCGGCGTTTTCGAAAAGCCTGCGATCAGATAGTCATGCTCAACAATCGACTCGGCGATGTGCAGAAACGTTATAAAGCGGCCAAACGCTCCAACAACCGCTCATTTCGCTACAACCTGCGCTTGAAACTGGCCGTCATAGAAGGTGCCAGGAACATGTACTATGAGTATGCATACGCCAAGGCTGACAAGGTCGCCGATCTGCGCCGTGAGTTATTCGACGAGTCTGTAGAGATAGTGTCGGGCTCCGATTCGGAGTATACATCGGACTCTGAGTGAGTCTACATGGATGTAAATCGTACGTCGTTTTCCACAAACGGCCCTTTTCAGAGCCAACCAAATTTTCTCCAAAGATATATTTCTTGTAAGAGTTGTCAAACACACACACGCCACACCTCGTTCACCTTCTGGTTACAAACTCAGAGAGAGCGCGCATGTGCGCAGGCGCACGCGGAACAATGCGCGTCTGTTCCATATTAGCATTAGTACAATTATTAACGTAATTTCGCGACTGGGGTCTTGTGACACAAATCTAATGTATACCCACAACATTCAACCACGCGCATTATGTGTGGGAACAGGCGCGACAATATTGATTATAAGTACATGTAATATCAATAATATCCCAAAATATTTCGTAAGACACGAATTCAGCCCAAAACTGTCAGTGCGCATGTCTGATTTTCGTGTATTGAGATAGGTTGCAGCGCGGTGGTTAACATTTTCCCTAGCGGTGTACATTTGTTGTCTCCAGTCATGTTTTTTATTTCACGGACATCGCAAATACAACGTTTTCACTATTTTCATTTTATTGATTGGTGCAATATGGTGATTAAATTATACAAGTGCGAAATCAGCGCGATTAGTCCGTCCAATTACACTATTTATGCGATTAATGCACATTTGTTTAATTCTTGAATAACCTCTAAGTCGGCATATTTGTATGTTTGAACAACTTTCGCAAAGCAACGTACTGTGCGACTTGGCGTGTATTTTCAGTATGTCTGATTTTCGTTTATTGAGATAGGTTGCAGCGCGGTGGTTAACATTTTCCCTAGCGGTGTACATTTGTTGTCTCCAGTCATGTTTTTTATTTCACGGGCATCGCAAATACAACGTTTTCACTATTTTCATTTTATTGATTGGTGCAATATGGTGATTAAATTATACAAGTGCGAAATCAGCGCGATTAATCCGTCCAATTACACAATTTATGCGATTAATGCACATTTGTTTAATTCTTGAATAACCTCTAAGTCGGCATACATTGTATTTGTATTGTTGAACAACTCTCGCAAAGCAACGTACTGTGCGACTTGGCGGCCATTTGCGAATTTGACATGTTTCTCTATTGCTGATCAGTCATGCGCGGAATGTTTGACAAATACACACTAATCTAATCAGACACGTCACGGTGATTAATCACCGATTAGCACATGCCATTGTGGTGTTAACGACACGAGTTAATTAACTAACCAACGTGTCATCTCAGTCACTCTGCGTGTCAAACACGTATTTACAACTACTCGAGTTCCTATAAAATGGCTGCAGTGCTAATCAGAAATCACATTTGTCTTGTAATAGCTTACTATTCAAGATGCCTTCTAGAATTCAATCTCTTGACAAGCGCTTCACTCTGAGCGAATCAGAGCGGCGTTTTCGAAAAGCCTGCGATCAGATAGTCATGCTCAACAATCGACTCGGCGATGTGCAGAAACGTTATAAAGCGGCCAAACGCTCCAACAACCGCTCATTTCGCTACAACCTGCGCTTGAAACTGGCCGTCATAGAAGGTGCCAGGAACATGTACTATGAGTATGCATACGCCAAGGCTGACAAGGTCGCCGATCTGCGCCGTGAGTTATTCGACGAGTCTGTAGAGATAGTGTCGGGCTCCGATTCGGAGTATACATCGGACTCTGAGTGAGTCTACATGGATGTAAATCGTACGTCGTTTTCCACAAACGGCCCTTTTCAGAGCCAACCAAATTTTCTCCAAAGATATATTTCTTGTAAGAGTTGTCAAACACACACACGCCACACCTCGTTCACCTTCTGGTTACAAACTCAGAGAGAGCGCGCATGTGCGCAGGCGCACGCGGAACAATGCGCGTCTGTTCCATATTAGCATTAGTACAATTATTAACGTAATTTCGCGACTGGGGTCTTGTGACACAAATCTATTGTATACCCACAACATTCAACCACGCGCATTATGTGTGGGAACAGGCGCGACAATATTGATTATAAGTACATGTAATATCAATAAAATCCCAAAATATTTCGTAAGACACGAATTCAGCCCAAAACTGTCAGTGCGCATGTCTGATTTTCGTGTATTGAGATAGGTTGCAGCGCGGTGGTTAACATTTTCCCTAGCGGTGTACATTTGTTGTCTCCAGTCATGTTTTTTATTTCACGGACATCGCAAATACAACGTTTTCACTATTTTCATTTTATTGATTGGTGCAATATGGTGATTAAATTATACAAGTGCGAAATCAGCGCGATTAGTCCGTCCAATTACACTATTTATGCGATTAATGCACATTTGTTTAATTCTTGAATAACCTCTAAGTCGGCATATTTGTATGTTTGAACAAATTTCGCAAAGCAATGACTGTGCGACTTGGCGTGTATTTTCTGTATGTCTGATTTTCGTTTATTGAGATAGGTTGCAGCGCGGTGGTTAACATTTTCCCTAGCGGTGTACATTTGTTGTCTCCAGTCATGTTTTTTTATTTCACGGACATCGAAAATACAACGTTTTCACTATTCTCATTTTATTGATTGGTGCAGTATGGCGATTAATACATGCGCGAAATCAGCGCGATTAATCCGTCCAATTACACTATTTATGCGATTCATGCACATTTGTTTAATTCTTGAATAACCTCTAAGTCGGCATACATTGTATTTGTATTGTTGAACAACTCTCGCAAAGCAACGTACTGTGCGACTTGGCGGCCATTTGCGAATTTGACATGTTTCTCTATTGCTGATCAGTCATGCGCGGAATGTTTGACAAATACACACTAATCTAATCAGACACGTCACGGTGATTAATCACCGATTAGCACATGCCATTGTGGTGTTAACGACACGAGTTAATTAACTAACCAACGTGTCATCTCAGTCACTCTGCGTGTCAAACACGTATTTACAACTACTCGAGTTCCTATAAAATGGCTGCAGTGCTAATCAGAAATCACATTTGTCTTGTAATAGCTTACTATTCAAGATGCCTTCTAGAATTCAATCTCTTGACAAGCGCTTCACTCTGAGCGAATCAGAGCGGCGTTTTCGAAAAGCCTGCGATCAGATAGTCATGCTCAACAATCGACTCGGCGATGTGCAGAAACGTTATAAAGCGGCCAAACGCTCCAACAACCGCTCATTTCGCTACAACCTGCGCTTGAAACTGGCCGTCATAGAAGGTGCCAGGAACATGTACTATGAGTATGCATACGCCAAGGCTGACAAGGTCGCCGATCTGCGCCGTGAGTTATTCGACGAGTCTGTAGAGATAGTGTCGGGCTCCGATTCGGAGTATACATCGGACTCTGAGTGAGTCTACATGGATGTAAATCGTACGTCGTTTTCCACAAACGGCCCTTTTCAGAGCCAACCAAATTTTCTCCAAAGATATATTTCTTGTAAGAGTTGTCAAACACACACACGCCACACCTCGTTCACCTTCTGGTTACAAACTCAGAGAGAGCGCGCATGTGCGCAGGCGCACGCGGAACAATGCGCGTCTGTTCCATATTAGCATTAGTACAATTATTAACGTAATTTCGCGACTGGGGTCTTGTGACACAAATCTATTGTATACCCACAACATTCAACCACGCGCATTATGTGTGGGAACAGGCGCGACAATATTGATTATAAGTACATGTAATATCAATAAAATCCCAAAATATTTCGTAAGACACGAATTCAGCCCAAAACTGTCAGTGCGCATGTCTGATTTTCGTGTATTGAGATAGGTTGCAGCGCGGTGGTTAACATTTTCCCTAGCGGTGTACATTTGTTGTCTCCAGTCATGTTTTTTATTTCACGGACATCGCAAATACAACGTTTTCACTATTTTCATTTTATTGATTGGTGCAATATGGTGATTAAATTATACAAGTGCGAAATCAGCGCGATTAGTCCGTCCAATTACACTATTTATGCGATTAATGCACATTTGTTTAATTCTTGAATAACCTCTAAGTCGGCATATTTGTATGTTTGAACAAATTTCGCAAAGCAACGTACTGTGCGACTTGGCGTGTATTTTCTGTATGTCTGATTTTCTTTTATTGAGATAGGTTGCAGCGCGGTGGTTAACATTTTCCCTAGCGGTGTACATTTGTTGTCTCCAGTCATGTTTTTTTATTTCACGGACATCGAAAATACAACGTTTTCACTATTCTCATTTTATTGATTGGTGCAGTATGGCGATTAATACATGCGCGAAATCAGCGCGATTAATCCGTCCAATTACACTATTTATGCGATTCATGCACATTTGTTTAATTCTTGAATAACCTCTAAGTCGGCATACATTGTATTTGTATTGTTGAACAACTCTCGCAAAGCAACGTACTGTGCGACTTGGCGGCCATTTGCGAATTTGACATGTTTCTCTATTGCTGATCAGTCATGCGCGGAATGTTTGACAAATACACACTAATCTAATCAGACACGTCACGGTGATTAATCACCGATTAGCACATGCCATTGTGGTGTTAACGACACGAGTTAATTAACTAACCAACGTGTCATCTCAGTCACTCTGCGTGTCAAACACGTATTTACAACTACTCGAGTTCCTATAAAATGGCTGCAGTGCTAATCAGAAATCACATTTGTCTTGTAATAGCTTACTATTCAAGATGCCTTCTAGAATTCAATCTCTTGACAAGCGCTTCACTCTGAGCGAATCAGAGCGGCGTTTTCGAAAAGCCTGCGATCAGATAGTCATGCTCAACAATCGACTCGGCGATGTGCAGAAACGTTATAAAGCGGCCAAACGCTCCAACAACCGCTCATTTCGCTACAACCTGCGCTTGAAACTGGCCGTCATAGAAGGTGCCAGGAACATGTACTATGAGTATGCATACGCCAAGGCTGACAAGGTCGCCGATCTGCGCCGTGAGTTATTCGACGAGTCTGTAGAGATAGTGTCGGGCTCCGATTCGGAGTATACATCGGACTCTGAGTGAGTCTACATGGATGTAAATCGTACGTCGTTTTCCACAAACGGCCCTTTTCAGAGCCAACCAAATTTTCTCCAAAGATATATTTCTTGTAAGAGTTGTCAAACACACACACGCCACACCTCGTTCACCTTCTGGTTACAAACTCAGAGAGAGCGCGCATGTGCGCAGGCGCACGCGGAACAATGCGCGTCTGTTCCATATTAGCATTAGTACAATTATTAACGTAATTTCGCGACTGGGGTCTTGTGACACAAATCTATTGTATACCCACAACATTCAACCACGCGCATTATGTGTGGGAACAGGCGCGACAATATTGATTATAAGTACATGTAATATCAATAAAATCCCAAAATATTTCGTAAGACACGAATTCAGCCCAAAACTGTCAGTGCGCATGTCTGATTTTCGTGTATTGAGATAGGTTGCAGCGCGGTGGTTAACATTTTCCCTAGCGGTGTACATTTGTTGTCTCCAGTCATGTTTTTTATTTCACGGGCATCGCAAATACAACGTTTTCACTATTTTCATTTTATTGATTGGTGCAATATGGTGATTAAATTATACAAGTGCGAAATCAGCGCGATTAATCCGTCCAATTACACAATTTATGCGATTAATGCACATTTGTTTAATTCTTGAATAACCTCTAAGTCGGCATACATTGTATTTGTATTGTTGAACAACTCTCGCAAAGCAACGTACTGTGCGACTTGGCGGCCATTTGCGAATTTGACATGTTTCTCTATTGCTGATCAGTCATGCGCGGAATGTTTGACAAATACACACTAATCTAATCAGACACGTCACGGTGATTAATCACCGATTAGCACATGCCATTGTGGTGTTAACGACACGAGTTAATTAACTAACCAACGTGTCATCTCAGTCACTCTGCGTGTCAAACACGTATTTACAACTACTCGAGTTCCTATAAAATGGCTGCAGTGCTAATCAGAAATCACATTTGTCTTGTAATAGCTTACTATTCAAGATGCCTTCTAGAATTCAATCTCTTGACAAGCGCTTCACTCTGAGCGAATCAGAGCGGCGTTTTCGAAAAGCCTGCGATCAGATAGTCATGCTCAACAATCGACTCGGCGATGTGCAGAAACGTTATAAAGCGGCCAAACGCTCCAACAACCGCTCATTTCGCTACAACCTGCGCTTGAAACTGGCCGTCATAGAAGGTGCCAGGAACATGTACTATGAGTATGCATACGCCAAGGCTGACAAGGTCGCCGATCTGCGCCGTGAGTTATTCGACGAGTCTGTAGAGATAGTGTCGGGCTCCGATTCGGAGTATACATCGGACTCTGAGTGAGTCTACATGGATGTAAATCGTACGTCGTTTTCCACAAACGGCCCTTTTCAGAGCCAACCAAATTTTCTCCAAAGATATATTTCTTGTAAGAGTTGTCAAACACACACACGCCACACCTCGTTCACCTTCTGGTTACAAACTCAGAGAGAGCGCGCATGTGCGCAGGCGCACGCGGAACAATGCGCGTCTGTTCCATATTAGCATTAGTACAATTATTAACGTAATTTCGCGACTGGGGTCTTGTGACACAAATCTAATGTATACCCACTACATTCAACCACGCGCATTATGTGTGGGAACAGGCGCGACAATATTGATTATAAGTACATGTAATATCAATAATATCCCAAAATATTTCGTAAGACACGAATTCAGCCTAAAACTGTCAGTGCGCATGTCTGATTTTCGTGTATTGAGATAGGTTGCAGCGCGGTAGTTAACATTTTCCCTAGCGGTGTACATTTGTTGTCTCCAGTCATGTTTTTTATTTCACGGACATCGCAAATACAACGTTTTCACTATTTTCATTTTATTGATTGGTGCAATATGGTGATTAAATTATACAAGTGCGAAATCAGCGCGATTAGTCCGTCCAATTACACTATTTATGCGATTAATGCACATTTGTTTAATTCTTGAATAACCTCTAAGTCGGCATATTTGTATGTTTGAACAACTTTCGCAAAGCAACGTACTGTGCGACTTGGCGTGTATTTTCAGTATGTCTGATTTTCGTTTATTTAGATAGGTTGCAGCGCGGTGGTTAACATTTTCCCTAGCGGTGTACATTTGTTGTCTCCAGTCATGTTTTTTTATTTCACGGGCATCGCAAATACAACGTTTTCACTATTTTCATTTTATTGATTGGTGCAATATGGTGATTAAATTATACAAGTGCGAAATCAGCGCGATTAATCCGTCCAATTACACAATTTATGCGATTAATGCACATTTGTTTAATTCTTGAATAACCTCTAAGTCGGCATACATTGTATTTGTATTGTTGAACAACTCTCGCAAAGCAACGTACTGTGCGACTTGGCGGCCATTTGCGAATTTGACATGTTTCTCTATTGCTGATCAGTCATGCGCGGAATGTTTGACAAATACACACTAATCTAATCAGACACGTCACGGTGATTAATCACCGATTAGCACATGCCATTGTGGTGTTAACGACACGAGTTAATTAACTAACCAACGTGTCATCTCAGTCACTCTGCGTGTCAAACACGTATTTACAACTACTCGAGTTCCTATAAAATGGCTGCAGTGCTAATCAGAAATCACATTTGTCTTGTAATAGCTTACTATTCAAGATGCCTTCTAGAATTCAATCTCTTGACAAGCGCTTCACTCTGAGCGAATCAGAGCGGCGTTTTCGAAAAGCCTGCGATCAGATAGTCATGCTCAACAATCGACTCGGCGATGTGCAGAAACGTTATAAAGCGGCCAAACGCTCCAACAACCGCTCATTTCGCTACAACCTGCGCTTGAAACTGGCCGTCATAGAAGGTGCCAGGAACATGTACTATGAGTATGCATACGCCAAGGCTGACAAGGTCGCCGATCTGCGCCGTGAGTTATTCGACGAGTCTGTAGAGATAGTGTCGGGCTCCGATTCGGAGTATACATCGGACTCTGAGTGAGTCTACATGGATGTAAATCGTACGTCGTTTTCCACAAACGGCCCTTTTCAGAGCCAACCAAATTTTCTCCAAAGATATATTTCTTGTAAGAGTTGTCAAACACACACACGCCACACCTCGTTCACCTTCTGGTTACAAACTCAGAGAGAGCGCGCATGTGCGCAGGCGCACGCGGAACAATGCGCGTCTGTTCCATATTAGCATTAGTACAATTATTAACGTAATTTCGCGACTGGGGTCTTGTGACACAAATCTATTGTATACCCACAACATTCAACCACGCGCATTATGTGTGGGAACAGGCGCGACAATATTGATTATAAGTACATGTAATATCAATAAAATCCCAAAATATTTCGTAAGACACGAATTCAGCCCAAAACTGTCAGTGCGCATGTCTGATTTTCGTGTATTGAGATAGGTTGCAGCGCGGTGGTTAACATTTTCCCTAGCGGTGTACATTTGTTGTCTCCAGTCATGTTTTTTATTTCACGGACATCGCAAATACAACGTTTTCACTATTTTCATTTTATTGATTGGTGCAATATGGTGATTAAATTATACAAGTGCGAAATCAGCGCGATTAGTCCGTCCAATTACACTATTTATGCGATTAATGCACATTTGTTTAATTCTTGAATAACCTCTAAGTCGGCATATTTGTATGTTTGAACAAATTTCGCAAAGCAATGACTGTGCGACTTGGCGTGTATTTTCTGTATGTCTGATTTTCGTTTATTGAGATAGGTTGCAGCGCGGTGGTTAACATTTTCCCTAGCGGTGTACATTTGTTGTCTCCAGTCATGTTTTTTTATTTCACGGACATCGAAAATACAACGTTTTCACTATTCTCATTTTATTGATTGGTGCAGTATGGCGATTAATACATGCGCGAAATCAGCGCGATTAATCCGTCCAATTACACTATTTATGCGATTCATGCACATTTGTTTAATTCTTGAATAACCTCTAAGTCGGCATACATTGTATTTGTATTGTTGAACAACTCTCGCAAAGCAACGTACTGTGCGACTTGGCGGCCATTTGCGAATTTGACATGTTTCTCTATTGCTGATCAGTCATGCGCGGAATGTTTGACAAATACACACTAATCTAATCAGACACGTCACGGTGATTAATCACCGATTAGCACATGCCATTGTGGTGTTAACGACACGAGTTAATTAACTAACCAACGTGTCATCTCAGTCACTCTGCGTGTCAAACACGTATTTACAACTACTCGAGTTCCTATAAAATGGCTGCAGTGCTAATCAGAAATCACATTTGTCTTGTAATAGCTTACTATTCAAGATGCCTTCTAGAATTCAATCTCTTGACAAGCGCTTCACTCTGAGCGAATCAGAGCGGCGTTTTCGAAAAGCCTGCGATCAGATAGTCATGCTCAACAATCGACTCGGCGATGTGCAGAAACGTTATAAAGCGGCCAAACGCTCCAACAACCGCTCATTTCGCTACAACCTGCGCTTGAAACTGGCCGTCATAGAAGGTGCCAGGAACATGTACTATGAGTATGCATACGCCAAGGCTGACAAGGTCGCCGATCTGCGCCGTGAGTTATTCGACGAGTCTGTAGAGATAGTGTCGGGCTCCGATTCGGAGTATACATCGGACTCTGAGTGAGTCTACATGGATGTAAATCGTACGTCGTTTTCCACAAACGGCCCTTTTCAGAGCCAACCAAATTTTCTCCAAAGATATATTTCTTGTAAGAGTTGTCAAACACACACACGCCACACCTCGTTCACCTTCTGGTTACAAACTCAGAGAGAGCGCGCATGTGCGCAGGCGCACGCGGAACAATGCGCGTCTGTTCCATATTAGCATTAGTACAATTATTAACGTAATTTCGCGACTGGGGTCTTGTGACACAAATCTATTGTATACCCACAACATTCAACCACGCGCATTATGTGTGGGAACAGGCGCGACAATATTGATTATAAGTACATGTAATATCAATAAAATCCCAAAATATTTCGTAAGACACGAATTCAGCCCAAAACTGTCAGTGCGCATGTCTGATTTTCGTGTATTGAGATAGGTTGCAGCGCGGTGGTTAACATTTTCCCTAGCGGTGTACATTTGTTGTCTCCAGTCATGTTTTTTATTTCACGGACATCGCAAATACAACGTTTTCACTATTTTCATTTTATTGATTGGTGCAATATGGTGATTAAATTATACAAGTGCGATATCAGCGCGATTAGTCCGTCCAATTACACTATTTATGCGATTAATGCACATTTGTTTAATTCTTGAATAACCTCTAAGTCGGCATATTTGTATGTTTGAACAAATTTCGCAAAGCAACGTACTGTGCGACTTGGCGTGTATTTTCTGTATGTCTGATTTTCTTTTATTGAGATAGGTTGCAGCGCGGTGGTTAACATTTTCCCTAGCGGTGTACATTTGTTGTCTCCAGTCATGTTTTTTTATTTCACGGACATCGAAAATACAACGTTTTCACTATTCTCATTTTATTGATTGGTGCAGTATGGCGATTAATACATGCGCGAAATCAGCGCGATTAATCCGTCCAATTACACTATTTATGCGATTCATGCACATTTGTTTAATTCTTGAATAACCTCTAAGTCGGCATACATTGTATTTGTATTGTTGAACAACTCTCGCAAAGCAACGTACTGTGCGACTTGGCGGCCATTTGCGAATTTGACATGTTTCTCTATTGCTGATCAGTCATGCGCGGAATGTTTGACAAATACACACTAATCTAATCAGACACGTCACGGTGATTAATCACCGATTAGCACATGCCATTGTGGTGTTAACGACACGAGTTAATTAACTAACCAAACGTGTCATCTCAGTCACTCTGCGTGTCAAACACGTATTTACAACTACTCGAGTTCCTATAAAATGGCTGCAGTGCTAATCAGAAATCACATTTTGTCTTGTAATAGCTTACTATTCAAAGATGCCTTCTAGAATTCAATCTCTTGACCAAGCGCTTCACTCTGAGCGAATCAGAGCGGCGTTTTCGAAAAGCCCTGCGATCAGATAGTCATGCTCAACAATCGACTCGGCGATGTGCAGAAACGTTAATAAAGCGGCCAAACGCTCCAACAACCGCTCATTTCGCTACAACCTGCGCTTGAAACTGGCCGTCATAGAAGGTGCCAGGAACATGTACTATGAGTATGCATACGCCAAGGCTGACAAGGTCGCCGATCTGCGCCGTGAGTTATTCGACGAGAGTCTGTAGAGATAGTGTCGGGCTCCGATTCGGAGTATACATCGGACTCTGAGTGAGTCTACATGGATGTAAATCGTACGTCGTTTTCCACAAACGAGGCCTTTTTCAGAGCCAAACCTCAAATTTTCTCCAAAGATATATTTCTTGTAAGAGTTGTCAAACACACAACACGCCACACCTCGTTCACCCTTCTGGTTACACAACTCAGAGAGATGCGCGCATGTGCGCAGGAGCGCCACGCGGAACAATGCGCGTCTGTTCCCATATTAGCATTACAGTACAATTATTAAGCGTAATTTCGCGACTCGGGGTCTTGTGACACAAATCTCTATTGTATACCCACAACATTCAACCACGCGCATTATGTGTGGGAACAGGCGCGACAATATCTGATTATATAAGTACATGTAATATCAATTAAAATCCCAAAATATATTTCGTAAAGAACACGAGATTCAGCCCAAAAACTGTCAGTTGCGCATGTCTGATTTTCGTGTATTGAGATAAGGTTGCAGCTGCGTCGGTGGTTAAACATTTTCCCTAGCGCGGTGTACATTTGTTGTCTCCAGTCATGTTTTTTATATATCACGGGCATCGCAAATACAACGTTTCTCACTATTTTTCATTTTATTGATTGGTTGCAAATATGGTGATTAAATTATACAAAGTGCGAAAATCAGCGCGATTAATCCGTCCAATTACACAATTTATGCGATTAATGCACATTTGTTTAATTCTTGAAATAACCTCTAAGTCGGCATACATTGTATTTGTATTGTTGAACAACTCTCGCAAAGCAACGTACTGTGCGACTTGGCGGCCATTTGCGAATTTGACATGTTTCTCTATTGCTGATCAGTCATGCGCGGAATGTTTGACAAATACAACACTAATCTCTAATCAGACACGTCACGGTGATTAATCACCGATTAGCACATGCCATTCGTGGTGTTAACGACACGAGTTAATTAACTAACCGAACGTGTCATCTCAGTCACTCTAGCGTGTCAAACACGTATTTACAAACTACTCGAGTTTCCTTATAAACTGGCTGGCAGTGCTAATCAGAAATCACATTTGTCTTGTAATACGACTTACTATTCAAGATGCCTTCTAGAATTATCTCTTGACAAGCGCTTCACTCTGAGCGAATCAGAGCGGGCGTTTTCGAAAAGCCTGGCGATCAGATAGTCATGCTCAAGTCAATCGACTCGGCGATGTGCAGAAACGTTATAAAGCGGCCAAACGCTTCCAACAACCGCTCATTTCGCTACAACCTGCGCTTGAAACTGGCCGTCATAGAAGGTGCCAGGGAACATGTACTATGAGTAGTGCATACCGCCAAGGCTGACAAGGTCGCCGATCTGCGCCGTGAGTTATTCGACGAGTCTGTAGAGATAGTGTCGGGCTCCGATTCGGAGTATATACATCGGACTCTGAGTGAGTCTACATGGATGTAAATCGTACGTCGAGTTTTCCACAAACGGCCCTTTTTCAGAGCCAACCAAATTTTCTCCAAAGATATATTTCTTGTAAGAGTTGTCAAACACACACACGCCACACCTCGTTCACCTTCTGGTTACAAACTCAGAGAGAGCAGCGCGCATGTGGACGCAGGCCGCACGCGGAACAATGCGCGTCTGGTTCTCCATATTAAGCATTAGGTACATTATTAACGTAATTTCGCGACTTGGGGTCTCTTGTGACACAAATCTAGATGTATACCCACTACATTCAACCACGCGCATTATGTGTGAGGGAACACGGCCGCGACAAATATTTGATTATAAGTACACATGTAAATAATCTAATAATATCTCCAGAAAACTATATTTCGTAAGACACGAATTCAGGCCTAAAAACTGTGTCAAGAGTGCGCGCTTGTCTGATTTTTCCGTGTATTTGAGATAGGTGTTGCAAGCGCAGGTAGTTAACATTTTTCCTCGCGGTGTACATTGGTAGTCTCCAGTCATGTTTTTATCT